>OY728129.1:1238352159-1239602159 GCA_963277665.1 Viscum album
GAAGGAGTGGGGGAGTTACAGTCATATAATGAAGGTAAGATTCTCCACATCTATCCAAAAATGATATCTTCAATTCCTCAAGCCTCTATGTTGCCTCACTCATCAACTATAGACCAGAACTCCTACTGAGTGCATCTACTACTATATTACCCTTCCCATGAGTGTAGACTATCTCAAAGTCATAGTCCTAGAAAAAATCTAACCATATATTCTATCTCATGTTTAGGTCCTTCTATGAGAAGATATATCTGAGACTCCTGTGATCAGAGTAAGTAGTAAATTGTTCACCAATCAAGTAGTGCCGCCATGTCCTTCCCACAAAAACCACTAATACTAACTACAAGTCACGGGTAGCATAGTTCTGCATGTGATGTATCAACATCCACGATCCAATAGATATCCCCACTATACCCTACATCAGAACACATCCTAGTCTGGTCCCTGATGTGTTGTAGTAGACTACATACCCATCGCCCTCTTCTGGTAGCCTAAAGATAGGGGCACTCATCAGTCTCTACCTCATCTCTGAGAAACTATTTTGGAACATCTCCATCCACAATTAAGGCTACATATTTTTTTATAGAAGCTGACAAGGGTGGAGCTACCCAGAAGAAGTATGGTACAAATCTCTGGTAGTACCCAGTTAATCCTAGGAAACTAGGCAACTTGGTCACACTCCTGGGTGGATCCCAAGAAAGTACTGCCTCTATCTTCATCGGATCCACTGCAAATCCAACCTCTAAGATTACGTGCCCCTGGAAACAGACTTCCTGTAACCAGAACTGGCACTTCGAGAGTTTTTCATAAATTTGGTGCTCTCGGAGTGTATCTCGAACTATCCATAGGTGAGTGGCATGCTCCTCCTTTGTTGCTGAGTACACTAATATTTCTTCAATGAAGACCACCACGAAGCGATCGAGGAAGGGATGGAAGATACTATTCATGAGTCCCATGAAAAATACTGGAGTGTTGATCATGCCGAAAGACATAAAAAAGAACACATAATGGCCATACCAACATATGAAGGATGTGTTCAGTACGTCCCCATCCTAGAACCTGAGCTGGAGATAGCCTGATCTGAGGTCTATCTTCAAAAACCACCATGTTCACTTCTGTTGGTCGAAGAGATCATCAGTCCTCAGAAGAGGATACTTGTTCTTCACAATCACCCCTGATTCATGTGCTGATAGTCCATATAAAGCCTGAAACCGTCATATTCTTTCTTGGTGAAAAAAATCGAGGCCACCCATGTGGAAACCTCGGCCCTTAAGAACCCCTTCCTCTGTAAGTTTTCCAAATGTACCCTCATCTCACGATGTTCCATGGGATCCATCTGATATACGGGTGTAGATATAAGTGTCATCTCAGGGTACAGGTTGATGTAAAAGTATACCTATCTAAGAGGAGATAGTCTCAGAACATCAATAGGAAATACATCATCATATTTTTCCACCACTATAGGAGAGCTCAGAATCCTCTCATCCACTATATATAGGGTGAGGCTAGCCAACTAACGAGTTATTGGCTGCACTCTCGTCCGAGAAAGTACATCCTATGCTGTAATGTATTCCTTCTCACTGGTTAAGGAAATCCTAGTCTCATCCTCATGGACACACCGCACTCGGTGCCTAAAATAGTCGATCTGAGCATGGACTGTGGACAAACTGTTCATACCCAAGATAACAACGTAAGGCCTTGAAGCTGTTACTAGGAGATCCCAGGTAAACCTCTTACCTCCTAGAGTGAGATCACACTACATGAACCAATGTTTAATCGTCTAATTCTCTCCCATAAGAGTCTCTAATCGTATAGATCGAGCCGACACCTCCATCAGAATCTCCGAGCACCGAACGGTTGTTGTGGAAATGAAAGAGTGACTGGAACCTGTGTCTATAAGAACTGTATTTAGGTTGGAATAGAAACATATCATAACTACAATCATCTATGGAGTGTTGTTGTTTTAGGCCTCTGCCAGTTGAAGCGAAGATCACCCCTTTCCACCTGATCTCTATGGTCAGGGTGGACAACCTGGGGGTGGGGGTGGTAGAACCTCAAACTATCATCCACCACCTGTTGCATGACCTATTTCTCTACCATGTCTGCCACCGTGAAAACCACCATTATTGAACCTCAGCTGCTGCCTCAGTAGTCCCTCAATCATCTGCTAATCTTCCAAATGGGTACTCAGACATTCATGTGCCATGTGTCCCTGTCCTCCACAAGAGTAACACACATTAGTCCTCAAAATACCTCTATTTCCTTGCGAGCTCCGTACCTCCATCCCTACATCTTGGGGTTGTCCTCCTGAAGGTCTGGCCTACATGGACCTCTGCGTCATCTACCTAATACCCAATATAGATGACTCGAGTACCTATAGTCTGGTGGTGTCTCTCACCATCTATTCCTAATCAGCTAATAAGCTCTGAACCAAAAATGCTAGTTCGAGTACTCTATCCTACATCGTGATATTGAGCGATATCATCGATGCTCTAATCTCCTATAGGAGACCATCATTAAAGGTCAGGGTCCGAAAGAATATGTCTTGTACCATGTTGATGGAGTATCAAGTGAGCTCAGTGATTTCACAGAGTACTGTGCCACTATTAGGCTACCCTACTGTATGTGCAGTAGAACATGGATTTGCATTGTTCATAAAGTCACTGGTACGAACTCTACCCTAAAGAGGGACTCAAAGTCCAACTTGGAGTGTGTCACCTCCTCGTGCGTCTATAGGGTCAGTCTCCACCATCTCTCGACTATTCTCTGAAAGAGGCTGTCATCTAAGAAAATCATCTAGTCTTTTGGTGTCTCAACTTAGTGAAAAACGTTGTGCCAAAATCTCCATCTAGTCCTCAGCTACCTGGGGATCTATCTCCCCTTGAAACCTCAGAGGCCTATATTTTTGGAAATCATTCAACACACTTAGTCGGCGTTCATGGTTTGATAGTGGGGTTGGTGGAAACTATTTCCCCGTGGGTAGTGGTGTTGCTGGTACTGTACCCAGAGGTTCCATCACTGTAAAAGGGCCACGTACCGACACCTCATCACTCGGTGGACCATCATTATGTTCTCTCTTTAGAATCCTTGCTAGTTGTCTACACCGTGGCATCCTAAAAGAAGCTGGCATGCCACAATCCATAAGTTATACCTGGGGATCTGACTCCAAGAGATCAAAAAGAAACACATCATTTTCAAAACACGCGCAATACGTGTTTTGTGTACTTAGTCGGAAATTAGAATTCAGGGTCTGGGTGTATGGATACGTCGTCTGGCGCACCAACACTGGACTTCCCGAACTGAGACTCAAACTCAAGACATATAACACTATTGATCCATAGATAACATAGACTCTAAGTTCTTTTAGTAGGATTGACCCCTCTGATAACACTTTTTCATGACCCATCCCTCAGGCCCCATGCCATGACTACCCCAATCCCACCTTCCATTGGCCATGGATTGGAGACTAGAACCAGAAAGGAATTTCCCAAAAATGGGATGACATTACATAAAAACCTATAAATGAACAAATAGGGTACACTGTACACAAGAAAAACATAGTGATGGAAGAAAGGTGCAACCACAACTAAAAATCCACTACATAGTGTAAAAGTAAGTACAGAAGTAAAGGGTCCAGAATACAAGCCTAACTGAAAAGAAAATATAGAAAAAAGGAAAATATCTCCTCGGGTCATCTTCCAAGGATCCTAAATTAAGGGTAGTTTTAGCTCGTCACTATGGAACTCCATGTCAACTGATCACCTCCGTAGACTGTCTAGTCCTGGATCCTCGAGACTCCATCAAAGCTACCCACTGTCTGTACAAGATACAACATGGTGAAGGTGATGCCTCTGTAGGGGCGATTATAAAAATACCTAGTAGGGACCTCAAGACCCCCAAAGGTATCTCAAAATTCTACATAGGAAAAACCACAACTCATGATCTCAATCACAAATCACAAACAAAATACATCTCACACCAGGTTTAACATAGGTACAGAAGTACATATATTTAGTCATAAAGAAAGATCATATTATTCTATCATGAGGTTGTTCTGCTGACCCATACATGATCACTCAGGGATGATCCAAAAAGGATCGCTCGGTGATGGTCCACAAAGTATAGCTATGGCATTCCGCCTTTTTCTAACATAAAATTTCATTACATTTTACAAAACTGAGGATCTCGAAGGTTTAGTGTCTTGGAAACCAGGAACTTAAAACATGAAAACATAAAACATCCTTCTTAAAAACTTGAAAGGTTTCTACTTATGTTCATCATAGGTTCATTACTTCATCTCATAACCTAGGGACATACATCAAAAGAAAGGGTGAGCAGAAGGCCCAGTAAGGGAAATAAGGGGAAACATTTAACATGTGAACTTGAGATACATCAATAATGTCATGAAAAAGAACATTAATGTATGAGAAAGAAATCATGAGGCATATCATAATAAAAATAACGTATTTCATAACTTGTATATGTGGCTACACCCTTAAATATTGACAATAATTTCCGTTTCAACAAGTTCCATCCCCAAGGTGTCATTAAAAATTACCAAGGTTATTCACCAAGGCGTCGTTAAAAAATTGTCATCTGTATAGATTAAGTCTTTACCCAATGCATTAGAGCGCTATCAGGGTGCGCCCATAATTTATCTTTATTATCATTTGATATAAATATATCATCATCAATCATTTCATAAATAACCCATATTGCATAAAATAAATGGGTTTCATTTCATAATCATAACATTTTAAAAACTGCTTTAAAGACATGATCTTTATGTCACTTTAAACCCACAGAAAGGGAAAGCAGGTCTCATGTATGTAAATACCATAATTTAAAATAGAACATTTTGGAATAGATGTAAATACCCCTTTAGAAGAAGGAGCTTTGAGTATTCATTTAATAAAATAAATGAATTTGAGAATAAGAGAGAGACATTTTGAGACGGAAATTCTGCGGCATAACGGCTATGTTACGAGGTTTTTAAAAACATTGAAAAGAGAGGGGACATGGGTCACCCACTCATAAATGATCCATAAAACAGTATGGGGACAGAATATAGAGGATTTAAGAACATGGTAATGAAATTTTAATGATATATCATATGAAATGATGATCATTAAAGGAAGACAAAAATTAGATTTCTCTTATGAAAATTCGGCAGCCTAATGACGTCACTTAAACCTCAAAAAATGAATTGATGAGATCAAATAGGGTCTCTAATCATATGAACATAAAAGATATGCATGATATATATAGAGATAATACCCCAACATAATAAAAAGGATCTTGAAAGACTTGACATGAAAGTATAACTTTGTAAAATGAGAAAGGTGAACGAATCCCTTAAAAATTCGGCAGCCTAACGGCATCACCCAAACTTCAACAAAAATGAATTGATGGGATCAAATAGGTTCTCTCATAATATGAACATAAATGATCAGTATGATAGATATAGATATCATACCCCAACATAATAAAAAGGAACTTTAAAGAATTGACATGAAAGTAGAACTTTGAAAAATGAGAAAGGTGAACGAATCCCTTAAAAATTTGGAAGCCTAACGTCGTCACCCAAACTTCAACAAAAATGAATTGATGAGATCAAATAGGGTCTCTCATCATATGAAAATAAAAGATCAGTATGATAGATATATAGATCATACCCCAAAATAATAAAAATGTACTTGAAAGACTTGACATGAAAGTAGAACCTTGAAAAATGAGAAAGGTGAACGCATCCCTTAAAAATTCGGCAGCCTAACGACGCCACTTAAACATTCTTAAAATGAATTGATGAGAGCAAGAGGGGGTATCTCATCATATGAACATGAAAATGGCCGTAAGAGGAATATTAAATAAAATCTTCCAACATAAGATCATGGAGCATAAAATAAATGACATAAAAGATATTTCTTAAAAAGAAAGAGAGAGGTAGGATCCCTTACCTTAAACGTAACTCTTAAAACTCGAAGGTTGGGACCTTGAGGGCTTGGGGCACCTTGGGAGGACACCTTGTGAGGTAATGAGACCAGATCTTCGTTGGGGGAGAGTTGGGAGTGAAAACTAAAGGTGGAAAGGGTGGGTATTTATAGGGAATGTGAGGGGACAAGGCATTAATGGCCAAGGGACACCTCACAAGTGGTTTTCTCAAAACCATGGGCTCTCCCATGGTATTTCTCATGGATTTAGGCCACATGGGTCCCCCCACACAATAATGCATCACCTTTGGTCTGCCAACCCTTAAAATATCTCATGACATCATCATGACATAGTTATGATGTCATTAAACATACAGAAACCCTAAAACTGTATTTTTTACTATTCATTGAAAATTAACCTTTCTCAGAAAAATCCCAAAATTTCACCTTAACAAAATATCAATGCTATGATTTCAAAAATGAACTCCATTTTATAAAAATAATTTTCTAAATATTTTTAATTTAATTTTTAAATAAAAACACTATTCACGGAAAATTCATTTTTTCCAGAAAAATCCCCAAAATTTATCTTCACATAATATCGATGCTCTAAGTTCAAAAATAAAGTCCATTTTATAAAAATAATTTTTTAAATATTTTTAATTTAATTTTTAATTAAAAAAAACTATTGACCTGAAAAAAGTAATACTTGACTAATAAATTATGAAACTGTTATTTAACTATTTTATTGAATTACATTACTTTAATCAAGGTGCGTAGATTATATTAATAATTTCTTTAAGTGAGATTACTATTCCATTTGGTCACATTACTAATCCTAAGCATAAAATCACTATTCAGAATTTACTATTCATCAAAAATTATGTTGATCTTATTAGACTCTAAATTTCGTAATGAACGTAATTGTACAAGACCATTTTTGGAAAATCATTACACATTTTTTATTATTTAAGGTTTACATAAACATTTTTAAAATATCTTTTCTATAAAATTCATCAAAAATATGCATACTATATTTATCCGGACATTTGATAATTCATAAGCTTCATCATAAGAAGAAATCAAAATTTTTATTTAAAACAAAGGATTAAACAAGGCAGTTACAGTCTCTTTACATAGCCCCTTATAACACCTGCATAGGACCAAAGAGTAAGGTGTTCTAAGGTGAGAGAATCTTGGGGCGGCTCGGCCAACATTCCACGAGCAGTAATTTCTATCAGTTTGAACTTATCATGAAGACGATTCTGTTCTAGCTTCACATGATAAAGTTCGGCTTGGGATTGGTCCAGAGAAAAGCCCATTGGTTCTACCTTCTTCCCAAGTTCCGTTAGATGGGCTTCGATTGGCCCAAGACTACTGGATGAGGCCATAAAATCTTGTTTCTATATTAATTAAGCATGATCACTTGTATTTAGAGACAATAATCGAAACATTTAGTTTCCAGCGGTCATATTGACCAACGATCATATAACTGTCGAAACCCAATGGTCTCATTTTAATTATACTCATGTTATCAAATGAAATAGTTTTGTTGAGTATAAAATAACACACAAAATTAGGAAACAATATTAATTCAAAAAAAAAATTGGGTCGTTACAATAGCTCGATGTTGATCCACACTAGATCGCTCGGTGTTGATCCAGACAGGATAGCTCAGTACAGCTTCACACAGGATCGGTATTCATTCTTCTTATTTCAGCCAGCCACTGGATTCCTGCAAAAAACACACATGATTCTGAGAGGATATATTCCTCAATACATTAGTCATATTTCAACCAGCACAAAGTCCCTTGAAGAAGTAACCAGATGAACTTACATGTCATAAGGTTTCCAACAAAAAAGACGACGTGTCAACCGGTTTCTCGGTCTGTATGTTATATGGATTTTAGTTTCAAGGGACATGTTGGATTTGCATATGATCCAACCCTGATAAACATCAACTTTCTCTAAAACACAGGTGGAGTATCTGAAAAGGACCACCTTATCCTTTTTGTTCCAGCGCTGTAGAAGGTTCGTCGAATGGACATTCGGTTTAAGAGATTTGACCAATTAAGTGTAACTAGGATGAAAGGGGTCCGGTCCAGTCTGACCTGGTCGGACCAACACAACATGACCCTATTTGGGTCTACCTGATCCTATTTTGGTCATGTTGATCCAGGTCTAGCCCAAATCGGGTTGAACCAGGCCCACCTGGTTCCGAACTAGCCCACTAGGCCAGCCTGACAGGTCCAGCCCGCCTTGCGATGTGGCCCGCCAGACTCACCCTGGCATGCTGTTACTGGGCGACTCCCTTCTCCCCGGAAGTAGAATAATCACCTCTAACACCTCATCACGTGTTTGGGTCCACATGCCACATCTCCCATGTCAACCTGCACGGTGGGTTGACTTCTCCATACGATGCCCCGCTGGAGCCATGGGATTGTAGTGCCACGACCCATCGCGACCTCATCTTCCTTTGCCCAAGCATGCGGCTAGGGTGTACCTCCTTCAGCGCTACGGCCTGTCACGATCGAGGATTCCACCTCCCAGGCGCACCGCAGAGGTGCGTCTCCACCATTTTTGTGGCCCATCATGGTCGCAGATTCCGCCACTGAGGCATGTTGCCGGGGGAACCTCCCCCTCCAGTCACTTACTGGGCTGATGGACCGTCTCTTCTCAGTCGGGCACACAGTTGGTGCCACCGCGTGCTTCCTTACCTTCTGATTTCCAACAATAAACACAACCATATCCGAAAATATTGTAGGGTCTGTGCCTTATTCATTTGGCCCGCGCCCTCCACGTTATCATTAACATGGTTAACATTTCAAGAAAATAACAACTCTTAATTAATCAATGAAACCCCATAACTCTTGTTTGTTGGAAGGCATTACAGAAGAGGATGGAGTGTCCACATCCGAAGGTGTTCATAGGCATTCATCCTCGCCCGTTGTTTCCCCCAACGACTATCACTCGATCATATTCTTCATCAGATGGGAAAGCCATTGGCACTTCTTCAGAGCTTCCACTCACAGCTCTCCTAAATCCTAAGCCCCAGCTCATATTAAATATATGAGTTTAATTAAATATCCTCTTAACTCTTTCAACGATGTGGTTACACAAACCATTATTTCTCCCAAGGGTGCAGTTACACAAATTAAGAGTCAAGCCATTAAATGATCTGACATTGCATTGTGGTCCCACCACCGTTTGTCCAACTGTTGTTGAAATAAAAATAAAATAACCATTAGTTATTTTATAATTTTTTTTGTAAAGTCCATGAAAAGAAATTTTTTTCTGACCCTTACTGGTCAAAGTTAAGCTTCCCTTAAGTGAATCCCAGTGCTATATATTCAATGGTACTCTCAAATTTTTAATCTAAGCACTGGTTCAAATGATAGAAATCCTCACCCTAAAATTTACTGAACATACCTTAAAAAAAGTACAAAAATCCATTCTAGGCTCTCCAGGCCTCGTAATCAAGTGCCGAAAATTTTCTCAGACGTGTAATAATTCCAAATAATTGAAAAACATTGTATGGAATTTTTGGGTCTTTCCACGTAGTTTAGGGATGAAGTTTCCTCCACCATCTCCACGAGCTTCTCTACCCCCTCCCAAATATTATCCCCCTTGAGTGAATTTCTTTTAATGATAAAATCATTTGAATTCAATGTTTGTTGTCGTATTAAATATTAAAGTTTATGTCTTCTATATTGGTGAAAATATTTCATAATTTCATAATTTATTATTTTATTATTTTTAATATTTTATTACTTATTTTTAATATTATATTTTTTTAAGGTTGGTTTATTTTATTAATAATAATAATAATTTTTTTTATATTTATATATTTTTTGCGAATATTGAGAATTTTAATATTTTATAATATTTTTATTATTTTAATAATATTAATAATATTTTTTCATAAATAATAATAATAAGAATACCATTATTATATTATTAGTATTATTTTATTATTAATATTATAATAATGTTAATTTTTTATAATATTGAAATTATTATTAGTATTATATAATATAACATTATTTATATTAATTGTATTAATATTAATATTATTTTATAATATTAAATAATAATAATTTCATTAAACGTATATATATATATATTTATTTTATTAAGTATTTGTGATGGGAAATTTTTCCACTGGATCCCGTCACAAATAGTTTATATATTTTTTGAACAACTATTTGCGATTGGAAAACCGGGCCCATCACAACGAATTTTTTGCAACAGGCCCATTACAACATGTTTTTATATATATATATAATATATATTATTAAGAAACTATTAGCGATGGGAAAACAAGACCGTTGTAAATACATTTTTGGGATGGGATCATCACAAAAAAATTCAATATATATAATATATATTATCATAGAACTATTTGCAATGGGAAATCATACCGTCGCAAATAATACTTTTTTGTGACAGGTAGGTCGCAAACAATACTATTTGCGACGCCATTTTATACAAAGAGCTATTTGTGATGGGACTCCGTCTCAAAATAGAATTTTCAATGGGATACCATCGTAAATAGCCCATCAAAAATCTCTCAAATTATAGTAGTGGTCAACTCATCCAAATAGACCACACCTTCTAAATCAGTGGGCCAATCTTGTCTCATTCTGATGGAAGTCAGCAAACATCATAAACAACTATATTATAACAAATAAACATATCAACCTAATCTACCCATGTTATAAAGATGTTCAGAAGGCTCATACCATCTGTAGTCATAGTGGAGTTCAGCCATAGAAATATCATTGTATCCATTAATTAATTTAGAACCAATAATTAAATATTTAGGGTCTCACTCAGACCATCCAATGGTTCACTAAAAAAAATTCCCCCAAAAAATGATCGGAATCAAAGACAAAATTGGGAACAACCTACCTTATTCTGGCAGACATATGATCATATGATATTAGCCACCAACGCAAGATGTTTGGATGAAATAAAAATTTTATATAAATGGCCAAAAAATAGTGTAAAAAGTATTGCATAGATTTAGTGCTCCATATGGAGAGAGAAAGGAATACTAGAAGAAAGAATATCAGAGTATTTAATGATGTGGTTCTAATGAGATCGGTGATTTGAAGAATTAATCTCGGATGAAGAGATGTCAAAGCAACCTATGAGAGTGATATGAGAGCTCCACATCCATCCAAAAGAATAGACATGCATCAAGGAAGAAAATTGGTGTGACCCTCTTATGGTTAATAGGGGAAAAACATATTTCTTCACTTATTAATAAGCTATAAGGTTACCACATGATTTGGAAAATCGTGTGCCAACCACTGCCTAATTACCATAGCATACATGATTCACCCACACAGTTTTCTATACAAAGTGGAAACCATGCGTTTTACCAATAAATAAAATATAAAATTTTTGAATGACCATGATCCCCCTCCCACACAATTTTTCAAACCATCCATAGAGAATAATGTTGTCTAAACAGTTTCCCTCTAGAATCGTATAGTTTTTCCAAACAGTTTTTTGGTCCTACTGACTATGAAAAAAATATATTTTCTTCCGTCGACACACCCAAAAATCAATCAAAACATTAAGGAACTTCTAGATCCATTAATCCAATGTGGGAATTGGGTCTTGGTTTAATGAAACTCTTGTAATTAAGATCCAAATATCATGAAAAAAGTTGGTCTGGCCACATAAATCCAAAAATTCAAACATGATTAGGATTTCAAATCACTCAAAAATCCCAATATGTAACTTCATCAGACTTATATTCCTATATTTCTATTTAAAATCACCCATGGGTGTTATTATTTATAATTCTTATACTTTATAATTTGGTGGTGACCCTTAGTTTTTGAATAGTATTAATGAGTATAAATACTAAAAAGGAATAATAATATCTATTAGAAGCTAACCCCCCCATTGGAAGCATTATTATACAATGATGGATATTATTATTTACAATTCGTGAATTTATTTAGGAATAATTCATTTGAAAATTTTAATACAGTAAAAATAATATAGCATTTTTATAGGGATATGGTTCCGATCTAAAAGGTATCTCATTCATTTGTGTGCATTAAATCATCATAAAGAAATGTGAATGATGTTTTTTTGAAGAAAATAATATTATCGAAGATAATTATTGATGTTTTTTTTACAAAGTTGAACCTTTTGAAAACAAAATTTATTTAACATCAAAATAAATTTAATCTCCCTATTGAAATAAAAAACAAAAAAAAGTTAATGAATGAGTTGAGGAATATGTAAGAATTAATTTCAATTTATCATGATAACTTGTAATTTCATGTTTTTAATAGTTATAATTCCCCTCTATAATTTCCATTACTATCAAAATACAATCATCAGTCACATATATATGAAAAATCATTATTATTTTACTAACTAGGGCATGATCAATCCTTGATTCATGCCCAATTTATAATGATTTATCCTCCAATGTAGAATTGCTTTCATGTTTAATTATGTTTTATGAGTTAAATATTCTAGTTTAGTTACTATAATATTAGATTGATGTTATTATATATTGAATTTATTTCCTAGGATAAAGACTTGTTTAAATATACTTGAGTTTTTATTTAGAGAAATATTATATGGGAGGACCAATAAGTGATTATTGAAAAAATAATATATCTAAGAATTTCACTTCCTCAAACTATTCATCATTAATTAAGAAAAACATTTCTATTTTCAAATTGATAAAACATGGAAGTTAACTTCTTAAATAATGTTAGAAAATATCAATCTTCAGAAATTCAATTTTATGATTTTCTTACATGAATTTTGATATATAAAAATCACATACATTATTTGAAAATTTAGAGTAATAAGTTGATGAATTTTTGAAATTTGGATCCACATATAAATGATTTTCCACTACCATAGCTATAACACAGTCAAAAAAATATAATATAATGATTTTTAGGATGAAGTAATAAGAAAATAATTGGATTTCCTCTTAAAATGATCATTTTTGGTCTACTTCTAAATTCCTCTACATCACCCTCCATTAGGTCGTCCTCAAATTCATGGAATTATATTCCTTGTTATGTGTTTTGATAGTTGTGAAACATTATTTTTCTACAATTTTATAATATTTATCAACCTTTTTTGTGACATATTCCAAACTTTCCATCAATCATTCCACTATAATATATATTTCATGATCTCAGATGTTATCTTATTCTTCCAAAATTTCAATTTTCTCATGTTCTTTCTTTTTTCATTAGATATATCATGATCCAGTGTAACACTTGAGAGTGAATTATAATAATGATTTCATTCTAGGGAAATAATAGAACAATGTAAATTGGATTAATCATGAATGAAATTACAACCTAAATTCTCAATTTTGATAAATTTAAATTGTTAGAATGAATTTCATTTGTGAAATTTTCAAGTAAAAATTATATTTGGTTTAGTCATTTAAATTTTTTAAAAATATTTTAATTTTTCGTGAATAATGAAAAATTATGATATTATAGAAACTATCACATTAATGCATTATAAGGATAAAAGAATAACATAAAATGTTATAAAAAATCATTATATAACAAAAAAGTATTTTATAAGTTATATAATTCATTTAAAAATATATTTTTTAACTTAAAAATATATTCATAACATTTTGAAAATCTAAGAAAAGTTTTTCTTGAAATAAAAACAATTTTATTCATTCATTTTCGATCAATTATTTAAAAGTTTAATTATAGTTTTATTATCAATTTCATGTAAAATAAGTGACCTTTTATTTAAAATAATCCCATTAACTCCACTAGAATCAAAATTATATGTTTTTTATAGAAAATCAATTTTATACTTTAGAAGTCATTTTTCTGAAAAATGATATTTCGTTGCATTTTTAATTTTTGTTTTTAAGTTAATTTCTTCCACATAGAGATGTAAATTTTAATAAAATGTAATACATATATTGAATATATGTTTATATGTTTGGAAATTATATCACATTCATTATTTGTAATTATTAATATTATATTTGGTAAAAACGCATTTGTTGTGTTAAGAGTTAAAATGGGTTAGGCCGATTAAAACTAAAATGATAATGGTTAAAATTTCATTGAAACTAGTTTAAATCTGATTTGATAGTAATATATTGACCCTGTATCATATAATATTCTAATATGAGTCATTTTGGATGATTTTTTAAGATATAATAATATATTTTAATATTTTTAGAAATTTTAGGTGTGTCCTCTCCCTCACTTATAAACTGAAACTAAATCTTTTATATTATACACACTAAAATAAGCCCTCATATTAGAAAATACCTACCAAAATATTTTCTTTACATCCTTACCCATATTCTAGAGGTTATTTTTAATCCAAATACTATCCTATGATGGATTTCGATATAAACATAAGGTGTATATCTGAAGAAGAGATATGATTCCAGCCTGGCTGTCTTCTTTTTATTTATTTTTTTATAACATTGAAACCAATATTAAAGAATGTGATATAATGACATCAATATTTCTCATAAAATGAAATTTTTTTTATATTTATTATTGAACCAATTTTGACTTACTTATCAATCCAATTAAAAAAAAAATCATGTTCATGTGTACGTACGACCAACTATCTCTACACAATGGTGTAATTCCTTGTTCGTCACCACTTCCCGCAGATAGTTATAAAAATAGAAATAAATAATATATATTTGTTTATGAAATAATTATTATAATGGAAATATATTATATATTTTACCATCATACAACTCCAACCATCAAAAAAATGATATCGTCTCTCATGCATACATGTGGAATGCCACCTCACGATGTGATGTGATAATTGTTTTTCATATACGTCCTTAAATAATGATTATATAATGAATATGATGAATATAAATTATATTAATATTTCTATTAAAATTCTAATGGTGATGGTACAATTATTAAGAGACATGTACTAAAACCTCCATGATACAAAGAATAGGTAACACTCTTAAACGACGTTTATAATAAATAATTATTAATAAATTGGTGATGAAATGTTATAAATAGATAATATAAGATATTAAAAGTATGATTATTATTATGGAAATAGTTTCATACCCTACGTTGAAGAGCGTATCATAAGGATGGAATGAAACATTTACTTTACTAGATATCGAAAAAGTATGGTTAGCCAACCATAATTTATCATAAAAGTATGAAAGATGGAACCTTACTTTTGGAATGAACCCTACTTTTGGAAGGAACATTACTTTTTTCAGTAGAACCCTACATTTGGAAGGAACCTTATATTTGGGAAATAGGCAAAGTATGGTAGAAGATCATTATGTGAGTATGGACCATTAATTTTGTTTCTTAAAAGTATGGTTCATCAGCCTTACTTTTGTGAACAACCATACATTTGAGAGTTGAAGAAAAAAATATGATTCATAAACCTTACTTTTGTGAATGATCAACGATACATTTGGAAGCTGAGAAAATTATGTATCATTAATCTTATGTTTGAGATCAACCTTACGTTGTGAACCTTACATTTATAGATTTAATGCTATGAAGTTCAACCCTATGTTTGACGTCAGATATTTAAATTACGACTTTAATAAAGCAATAGTCTTTAAGCAGATTATTAGGCTAATTTCAAGCCATATTGAATGATTGAATCTAAAACGTTTCTTTTACTAATTCAAAGATGTTTATTTATTATTCAAAGGTTTGATTTAAGAGGATATTTTCATGCCAAATTTTCTGGGGAGTTACGACTGCTCTGTTATTCAAACCTTTGAATATTGCGATTCTAAAGGCGACTTTTGTGGATCTAACTTTTAAGAGGTGAATTATTGTATTTATTCTATATATTCTTTTATTTTTTTATTATAGATATATAGGTGAATCATAAAAAATATATATATCAATCTCTTGAGTTTTTCACTGCTACAATTTTCAGAGACAATCGAGACTTACAGATCTGTTGTTATGAAGAATGACAAAGTTATGTTTTCTGAGGAAGATGAAACGCGATTGAAAATTAATTGATTATAGATCAAATATCTTTTGTGTATCTAATATTTTTTCTGTTTCTGAAATCATTTCAAAGATTTACTGCAACTAGATCGGATCAGAAAAAATTTTAACTAAAGAACATCTTCTCTGAAGACAACGATCATTAAACTGTCAACTACGTGCTGTTGCAATTTTGAATAACAACTGGAAAGTATTTATAAAAAAAATAATCTTTTAATTTGAGTAAAAATCTTCTCATAATAATCTGTGTATTTGGTTCTGTGTATAAACTAGAAGGCTCTGTTTAGCCTTAAACTTGTAAAGGTGTCAACTACCTACACTCAGTTATTGAACAGTCTGTTGATAAGAGGACCAGAAAATGAAAATCACCAAGCTCATGGAGTAGAGTGTTGGTGGATTGGACTAGGGGCCGTCTATTCCCTGAACAACTATACATCATGGTTTCTTTGTTATTTATTTTTTTCTGCTTAATCATTCTGATAAATTTGAAAGGACAAATCATGATCTTGGGAAGAATTTGTAATAGGAAAAATTAACCCCCCCCTCTTGTGTATATTTGGTATATCCCGATCTAACCAAACTATTATATGTTCATTCATTATTCTTCTTAGTGAGAAGGGCACCGAGAGATCACTCTAGGTCAGTCACATAAAGGACTAGCAGCTTTCTAGTAATGTGTGGCATTAGAAATGAAGGCCATAATAGGTGCTTCTTGATTTCCTCAAATGTAGACTGACAGTCCTCATCACAGTAATAATCAATACCTTTACTTATGATCCAAGAAGAGGGTTTACAATTTCTATCCAGATTTGCAATGAATCGGGTTATATAGGCTTAGTGGCATTAAATACCTCGAAGCTACCAGATTTTTCTCTAAGGAGACATCTGGATGATGGCCCTAATCTTCTCCAGATTGATCTTGATGCCTCTGTATCTGACAATGATGCCAAGAAACATTCCATAGGTGAACCTAATGGAAAACATGAAGGGGTTAGTATTCATATGGAGGGAACAGAGAAATCCTAACATATTCTCGAGATCATTGAGATGGTCTTGTAATTGGTTAGATTTGACCAAAATATCATCCACGTAGAATTCCAAAAATATTTCATGTATATAATTAAATATGTGATGAATGTCATGAAGATAGGTTTCTTCTATGTTCTTTATACTGATAGGCATCACGTGGTAGTATGAATTACCTTCTGGCTCCCTAACGTTTGTAGACTCTTCATCCTCAAGGGACATTTGAATTTGGTTATACCTAGAATTCCAATCCATGAAGGAGGGATCCTAGAAACTATAAGTGACATCAATCAAATATTCTGTCACTGGAAGGATAAATCATTCTTTCTACAGTCATAGTTGAGATCCTGGAAGTCAATGCATACTCTGATTTATTCGGTCTTCTTCCTAATGGACACAATGTTGGCTATCCATCTAGGGAACTAAAACACCTTCATGAAGATGGCTGTAATGAGATTATCCACCTCAGCCTCAACAATGGCACTGTGAAAAGGGTGTATCAATCTGGGATGCTGATTAAACCCGCGATGATTTGCTGCAGATCGATGCGGTGGATGACAAACTGAGGATCTAGCCCTGGAATATCATTTTATCTCTAGGAAAAGACATCATGATGTATCTTTATGAATCCCATAAATCTATGTTTCTCTTCGCCTGACATAGCTGCACTGATCAATGAGGGTTTTGGATCTATCTCATTGTCGAGGTTCACCAGTATCAATTCATTGAACATGGTGGAAACACACTCTTTGATTGAGAGAGGATAATCCTATAAATCCTCTTCTTCACATATGGAGGAGGGATCCTTGGATGGATTCAATTAATCTTAATCGATAGATCCTGATGGGACACTTGTTCCCGGATGAGCGGTAGTGGACATCACATCAGGGTACTCCTGTACTACTGAAACCATAGCGACAAAGACCGTCGACCAAATCCTATTTGTCCTTCAGCCCAAGGGGCCATGCTTGATGATGTCAAAGCAATGGTGGCACACTAGATTGAGTTGGATTATCCCCGCCTGGAGGAATAAGCAAGTATGACATATCTCTTTTTCCATGGGATGGACATCCCAACACCATATGGGAGTATGGGGATCTAGGATTACCTAAGCCTGATTTGTATAAGAATAACAGGTGATCTCCCAACATCCATTTTACATGGTAATGTAATTTCAAATTTTTCTATATAAAACCAATAATTACCCCAAATCTAGAGTTGTGGCCTCAAATCAGTGGATCGGGATGATTTAGGCCCCATCAAGGCCTTTCCACGGGTCAGTTTTAGCCATAACAGGTTCATCCTCACTATCCTGGATATAAATGTCATTACACTTGTAATAGTAAAAATCAATATAATGGGATTTACAAGAGGAAAATGGATATGACTCTCCTTGGAGTATGGCTACTTGAACATTAATAGAGTACTTAAGGCATTGGTGATACGAAGAGGGGACCACCTTGTGCAGGTGGAGCCATGGCCTACCAATCAATGCATTTTAGGTAGTGTCTTGTGAGAAAACCATGACCTTCGTGCTAACTAATAGGTCACAAAACTATTTCTCTAGGTGTATCTTGCCAACCGGTGTCTGTTAAATCTAGTCATAACCTTGAATTTTTAGGTAGGAGTGACTCAGATCATCCTCAGATAACCCCATTTTTTGAACTGTTCGGGTCCAGATAAGGTTGATCCCATAGACTGTGTTGACAAGACAGTGACGAACCAACACACAATTGAAGTGGATAGTGATTATAGTAGGTGGATGTTCCCCTATATTGGAGAACCTTCATCTTCTCTGAAGAAAGAGATGATGGCCTATCATTCTGCATGATCAACTATCTCATCATGGAAGTATTTTGTGGGTAATACCTCTGTCTCATACAAGAGGGGGATTCATAAAGACTCGGTATGGGATTAGTGAATATCTACTGGTAGACATAGATCCTTAAGGATAGAGAGCCTCGTAGGGATGATGGAAATATTCTTATGGATATCATTATTTTGTTCCATGTGAGAACTTATGCTGACAGGAGATCGCACTGTTGAAGGAAGTATGGAGATCCCTTTCAGCTAAACTGGTGGCTGATTGGTGCTGGGAGTTTCCCCCAGCTCGCTAGTAAAAACTCATTGAGATTCTACTGGATGCGGGATAGATTACTGATGAAGGTCCATAATAGAACATGGATGATCAAAACATGGTCGAGGTGGTTCCACCTGATCATGTATCACAAATGGAGGTGAAGGTGGACCTCATGAAACAAGATGAGAAGGCTGTGTATGTTGAGCATCACGTCGGGCCTATTGTCTGGTTTTGGTGGAAAGCACAGCCTGACTGGAAGTATTGACATAGGCATTCTGTTGATCCATATAGTCACAACTCTATCGATGCAAGTGATGAGTGGGGATTTTGGGAGGATCTGTCAGGCATTCCTCATCCTCGGGAATCATGTAGGGGATCAACAGCTCCATGGTGTTAACCGAAGCGTACCATTGATCATCACTAGAAGAATCCTCCACCACTAGACATATTTTTGGGGTAATATCCATCTCTGTTGGCATGAATTCACGATGAGTATGGGATGACGATGTCATCGGTGGGGGATTTGTTTTCCATTGCTTCACTGACGCTTTCCCTTGAGGTAAGAGGATGGTAGGGATATTGATGCAAAAGTAGTTGTTGTGAGTGATGTGATGACTTTTGATGGATCAATTTGATTAGAAAATTCACAAAAAATACCACGGGAATGGGAAACTACCTTATAAGAAATCCATTCATCATCTTTTTGAGACCCGCGAATAGGAACCTGTTGCCACTCACCTTCATTGTCACTGTCATTGTCGGGCTGTATGAATACACACCCCACCTATGCCAGTGTTGGGACTGACCTTACTATATTGTTATCAACCAGCTCTTGAAACTAGTATTTAAACAAATAACACTATTTGATGGTGTGCCCCAGGATCTGGTGATAGGGATTGTAATCGGGGTAGTCGGTGAGATCCTCCTCCTCATCCTCCTGCATTCTAGAAACCCTAGGATTCCCTGTACCACGACACTTTGGAAATACTCAAGAACCATATCCCCATTGAATGAGTTGGTCTGATACATTATTTACGAGATGGGGGAATTGGGATCCTGGCCCTGACGATGGGCTGGAGGAGCCTGTCGAGGAGGAGGAACATGGTATTCTTTCCTAGGTGGTGCCAGCACGTTATGCGGGGGTGCCTGCCGATTCAAAGGTGGGCACAGCTGGTCTGATGGCTACACCTAAGGTAATAGGCCACCCCAAGGCTATGGAGGTGGAACCACTAGTAATAAATATAGCTATTTGGGGGACTCTATTTGTGCTACCGTAGTGGGATCATCCTTAACAACTCTTCTCATAGGAACCACACGTGGAAATAGGTGCGCCTACTTGGCTAGCTGTAAGGCTTAATTTAGGCGACAGGATTTAGGGGAGAAATCTTAGAATCCCCCGAGGTAATACTGGGTGATGAGAGAGCGGGACAGTTTGATTTTATCATTCCACACACACATTGTTAGCAGTTTTTCCCGGGTTAGCGGCATATCTAGGGATTAAGTGAGGCCTTCCAACCAAGAAACAATATATACAACACGCTTTTTAGGCCTCTACATGAACTTAAAGAGGACTGCAATACTCGTGTTTCAAGGGGTAGTTCTATAGTGTTAATGAAACTGCCTACAATGATCTTTCTAGCTAGAAACTGGCCTAATGGGTAGGTGATCGTACCAGAGAAACATGGGCCCTTCAATTTTTTTTAGAGGGCACTAGATTTTGGAAGCCTCTTACTATAGTAAAGTTCCCAGCATGGATTCAAACCTTGATATAAAGTTGGCCAGATACAGCAATAGATCACCTGGCCCATTAATGTGGGAAACGGTAGGGTTTTTGAAAATAGGGGGTGCCATCATATCATCCACCCATGCAGGATATGGCTTGTCATCATGAAAAATTGTCACCTGCTGAGTTTCCAAGGCCTCAAGGAGGGAAATGAGTTCTACGATTGGATCATTTGGGAGGGGGTTCATGTATTGATTAGAATCTAGAACCACCAGTTTGTTGGAAGGTTCTTCAAATGATAGGCAGGTGCAGTGGTTAGTGGAGCGTCTAGTGGGATGACCTGCAGAGCGGCTGGGGGGAACTGAGCTGGGTCCTGACGAGGGTTACCACAAAATTAGGGTGGATTTGGGGAGGTGTATTGCATCGTATTACAATATGTTCTAGAATCTATCCTGTATATGTGGGAAGGATGATCAGGACCACCTAGAGGAAACTCAATGGGGGGATTTTTACCTTCCCCTACTACCCCTAGTCATGGTTTTCTATATTCTAGTCGTCGCTTCGCAACACACAAAACAAGGAGGTAATTGACAATCCTCTTATTTTATGGGAGCTATTGACACAACACATAATTTTTAGGACCATATTCCGTCTTCTGCACTGATCCACATGGGCCCAAAAGTTTTACAGCCCCATGACTCTCTTAACCCTTAATGGGATTTCGACCGAGTGCTAATGACTCAGTAGGTGTGGGATGGCCTAGTAAATTTCATTAATGGTGAGTAACCCTTCACAATAGATCAAATAGTTGTGGAACTCCCCCAGGGGTAAGTTCTATTCAAATAGCTCTAGTCATTCTCTCCCTCTGATATGTCATCCAATCTAACCACATCTCTTATTAAATGCATATCTTAAATATCACATTGAAAGTCAGGCCAATGCTAGATAGACCTGAAATTAAGGGTAGCACAATTCCCCCCACTGTAGACTTTAATGTGGGGAATCCTCCTTGATAATTCTATGGAAATCTTTAAATCTATAAACACATCTTTTTTGGTTAACCAGAGGGTGACTGGGTGACTTAGGACGCTGGGCCATAGGGAGTGTGGGCAAGTCGATCATGTGACATTTCTGGCCAATATCATCAAAGTGTGCCTGACTCATAGGGTTAGACACTCATTGAAAAAATATGGAATTGCATCTCCTTAAGGGTTTGGAGAAAACATGTGACTTACTCCTGGGTAAGAAATTCTAGTACACTAAAGTTTGTGGTTTCCATTGGGTTGAACATCTCTGGGAAATGGTCTATTGCAATGTTATTCCACAAGATCCTTGGATCAGACACAAGATATGACCCTTGGTTGGCACATTCATCAACTAGGGGTGGATACGGGAGTGGTAGCATCACTGAGGAAGAATGACCAGATGGTAGACTGGCTAGTGGAGAATATGAAGAACTAACTCATAAGTCACCACATCATGGGATGTCCTCTGAGGATCGCAATGACTTGGCCACCACATCCTAGTAAGATGGGTTTGGGGACACATTATCTAGCACATGAGATGAGGTTACCTATGGTGGGACATTATTTTTCTCGTCATCCATTAGTCCCCAAAACAACTCTCTATAGTCTCTGGTTGAAGTAGAGAATGACCCTATTGATGATAGAGAGGATTGCACCTCCAGGCCCCAGAAATAAGCCAAATCATCTTCCTCTTGAATGTATCTTCGGAGGGAGGTAGGGATCTGGTGGACCTTGTGTTTCTAAAGGATAAGGCTTATATGACTCATTCCAAACCTGACCCTTGACACAGATTATTGGGATGATGCTTCCATTATAGAATCTCATTCCTCCTAGGAATTTGAGAAGCATAAGGGTTTAATCGCGGTCTGAAATGTCTGTGTATTCTGTTTATGGTAGAGGCAACCCACCCTCCAACACTAAATGGATTTCTACGATAGGGTAGGTTTTCAACTTGATAAGGACCTTCAACCAAATATATTCTGAAATGGATATGACATTTTTTTAGTTGAGCTAGGGTTCGAGGAGAAAATGGGAAAATGTCAAAGGGAACATAGGGAGGACTTCCATGTACGTTGTAGGGAATATAGAGAGAATATACGTGGGAAGTTTGGAAGTAGGTAGGACCTTTACTAGACATTCTGGGAGGGTGGTAAGTACCTTCATGTGTGTTTCCCTCAGTAGGGATGGAAATATTGGTGCCTTCGTACTGGTCAAAAAGAACATGGGGAAGATATCTATACTTGATACAAATGAAGCACGGAATACCTCTACATGGATGATTACCAAGATGAATAAGAACTTTTTTGTTTGTGATAAGAGCATAGGGAAGAACCCCATGCTAATGGTTGACTTGGAGACGTGGGGTCTGTGCATCGATGACCTACAACAGGAGAAAGGACTCCTTACATGGGAATATGGTTGTGTGGAATGCCTCTATTCTAGATGTCAATGTGATGGGTAATTCCTTTTCCCCAACTGATGGGGTCATGGGGAGGACCTCCAAACTGATATTATGACCAAGATAGACCTAGTTCTCTCATTGGTAGTGGTATGGGGAGGACCTCTCTGCTGGGCGTCATTGTCGTGGGTTGGCAACAAGAGATGCCACTAGTGTCAGATACTGGGAGAGTCGTCCCATCCTTCCTCTGGGGTGGTTGAGACCTCAATGAATGTTAGGCGTATAAGTTCCCATGTTCAGTATAAATGGGGCACTGATGGAATATGCCAGTGGTGGCATGGTCCACATTAGCTGTTGATGATGACTCCCCCTTGCAGGAGTCCTCCTTAGCTTGCACCCAACATTGGTGTCAAGTTAACCAGGCTAGGGCCGGTAGTGCAGGTGCATAACTCACCCGCTCCTCATCCGGTGGCACCAGGTGGCAGTGCTGACATGACCTGGAGGGAGCCCTCCCAAGTGGCCCCCTGGAAGGGATCACAATTGGGATGGCCCGTACATCCCTCACATCATAGGCCTAGGGGAGGGAGTCATCAACGCATTCTAGGGTGAGACTCATGAATAAGATATTGGTTGGAGTGGGGAGTCATGGCTCCCTGTGCATCCTTGGGGCCGGCAGTGATGATGAGGCACAAAAGCCTCCAAGTCTTGTAGGTCCATATCATTGGTTGGAATAATACCCTCTTCCTCATGTCATTAAAAGAGGTCATTAATCACCCTTCTCTTAATGATTTCAGATGGGGATATGGGGTGCGGGCGCCCAGTAGCCATGGATATAGGTACCATTAGAGAAGAGATGTGTCCATGTAGGATTTCTATGTTAACTTTTCCCCAGACCATATGTTGGGGGGTGGGGTGATCGATTTCCTATCATAGAAGCATGGGTCCTGCAAAGCAGGGAAATTCAACCATTAGTGCTGAAAGGAGGAAAGTGACACACAGTGCCACAACACCATTCCATCTCCCATGATTGGTAAAAAGGATCTATGCTAACAACATCGCAAACTGGGATATTCGACATTCAACTGGCCTAATCAGTATTGAGATTCACGCCAGAACCACTATTTTTTTTGCAGAACCAAGCGTAGGGTAACTTGATCTAGTGAAAAGATTTTTCAAGATTTTGGATGGTCATCATGAAAACCTTTATTTGACATCGCATTAGGAGCGCAAGAATTTTCATGCCGAGGGGAATCTTGCCTTCCCACCTTAATATTTGCATGAAACTCCCTTTGGAATTGTGGTAGTTTCTGTTGATTCCCAACATGCCTTTGGTTTCTTTAAAAGGGACCACAAATGGCATTATCCAAAATTTCGCATCAACACATATTCATTCACATTTTTTCTAACATATGAAATGTAAATAACATTCCCCAATCAGTAAACATAATCACTAACCATTCAAAGTAATATGGTTAATGGTATCAAGATAGGACATCTAAACTAAAACTAATCGTAAACCATTAAATAAAATATGTCATATGATATGATTAGAGATTAATCCCAATTAAACATTAGAATCAACAAGAGTGTTGAAATAGACGAATATACTCTTATAAAATCATCATGTAATTCTTGAGAAAAAACACTTTACACTGTAAAGACGAGTTCTTTTTGAAAAATCTGTAATACCATAGAATTCCATGTAATTTTAATTAAAATTAAATGGGATTATTTTGACACTAGGAACTGAGATGACATGCAATTTCGAGGTTCGAAGATCCCAGAATGATCAGTCGAAAAATGTAAAATTTTAAATAGCGTGTGTGATCAGTTTTCCATGAAAAGTGGAATAACCCTAAAATGCATGTCTGGTTTAGAAATATAAGGTCGTTGTTGCATTCAGGATGGTGGGTTTATCCTTGGGGTGAGTTACGTTTAGTCAGTGTGGGCCTCTAGGGGGAAAAAATTAAAAATGGCATAAACCTAAATAAAATAATAAAATAATCTTATTTTATTATAAAAATCCTTATAAATCACAAATGGTGACACATATTGAAAATCTGAGAGCACCGTTGAGCTCTTGATGGTATTCATTCCTTAGGTAGAGCCTAACATTGGCCGATGCAGGTCAATAGTGGAATGTAGTTTTTGTCATTATATAAAATAATTGAATATAGTTATATTACTTTAAAATCCTTGTTACTCCTAAATGGTAACATGAATTTGAAATAAGTGAGTACAGTTGAGCTCGTGAGGGCCTGTTTCCCTTACACTGATCTTAACCTCGACCGGCACAGGTCAAGGGTGAAAGATAGTTTTGAAATTTTTTAGGAGAATTAGAATGGCATGCATGTTTCGTTTTGGAAACTTCTAAATGGGTGCCCAAATTGAAAATATGAGGACACCGTTGTGCATGGAACAATGGAATTACCTATTAATTAACCTAACCTCGACTAGTGAGGGTTGAGGGAAACTGTTAATTTTTTGATGTTTTATGAAAAATAAAATAAACCTAAAATGTTTATTTTAGTCAAGAATTGTTTCACTGCAACATAGCGATGAGATGAATATTTAATTACATGAATGAAAGTGTATAATGACTCTTTAGTTTAAGCCTGTCAAAAATGTTGTTTTATTAATGAAATAGTGTTATGGTGTATGGAAATAAGAAAAATAGAAATAGTGCGACACATTTATCTTTTATAGAGATAATGATATTGGAAAACATACCTTGATCTAAAATTCATTTGAAGAAAGATGACAGAATCCTCTCCAATTAAAAACTTCAGCGAATCAAAAAGTGGTGATGACACCTTTGAAGAATGAATCCATAACCAAAGATCGACAAATGATAACAGATTGGAACATATATTGAATCCCCATAGATGAGTCACCACCAGCAATGATCCTTCCCTTAAATATATGGTTCTCCTTGTATGGGTTTACTTTTTGTTTTTTCTTTCCCTATTCTTCTTCCTAAAACAACAAAGATGGATCAACCCACGAATAGGTCGATCTGTGGGTCGATTGTTCTTGCTGGAGGGTGTTTTACCTCGTGGTTTTTATTTCAGGGTTTATTTGGTGATAAAATCTAGAACCTCCCCTTACCGTGTTTTAAAAACTCTAACACTGAGGAATCAGGCCAACCCGAACAATGCCCTAATTCCTCCATCCTTAGGAATTCATGCGTTCTTCATGAACCAACCTCTTAATTGATGGCGAGGTGATTTTCAAGGATACAATAGGAAATATGATTCCCCAAGAAGTCTTAAGGTGTCGGCGGTTCGGGGATTAGACCAACGGAGTGGACCTGGTGGTCCGTAGAATGCCCCAATGGTGTAATGCCACCATTTGCGGTGCTGGTGATCGACAGCGGTGGCCCACGGTGGCGACCATAGGAAAGTGGAGGCATGCCACAATGACAGGCTGAAGTGGAGGGCATGGCCATCTGGGGCCACAGCGGTGCAGTAGGGGGCCAATAGCAGTAGGCTGGCAGCTGGAGAATGCTGTTGTGGCCATTCGGTTGTGTTTGTGTAGTGGCCTGCACCATGCGGGTCGTGGCATCTTGGCACGCGGTCAAGCGGGGACTGTGTTCAGGGCATGGGGGCATCTTTCCAGCCGCATGCACTCAAACTAGATGACCAATGGTCATATGGGCTAGAAGAGACTGGCCTTCCATTCAGGCTCAGCCAGAGGGTGAACCGGGCCACTGGATGACCCAGGATAGAACACAAGATGGCCTGCTTTGGCGGGCATTCCCAGTGGGATAAAATTGGGCCACTAGGTGGCCCGAGTTGGGACCGAACCAGATCGCATGTTGCAGGATGAATCTGGGTCATTGGGATATGATTTATGGTGATCATTACAATGAAATAAAATAATACACTGACTCTATGAAACAAGATTCAAGGGGTTATAATTGGTATCAAAGGATGTTTAGTACAAACCTTGGATACTAGTTTTAGAAAAGACATTAATTATCGAACACTACCCTAAGATATAATTTGAAGTTATGTTTATAAGAACATTATAAAATTTTGATATTATAGAGATTATATGGGTAATTTTAACAAATACATCCTTATCTGGATAGTGGATTCGGTTCTAGCAGAGATGCACCTTGGAGTAATAACTCCGACGAGGTGTTCCGGGCTTTACTCGTGGTAAACTGATACACAACAATGGGCCTTACTATGCACCTGGTTTCAAATTCCAGAGGGATATTCTTAAGATAATTCACATGTTTTTTTTGTGATCAATTATGAAGGATTTAAAAGTAAATATGTCTCCATAGAAACAATGTTTATGATTATGAAATTATAAGTGCATAAAATTTTCAATTTATGTTATGTATTTTAAAATTACACATTATGATTCATAACATAATCTAATGAATGAAATTTTATTAAAATGGTTCATAGTGGAAGAAATGGAAATAATATCAATTAACATAATCCATGTTCGGGTTTCTATCCTATGTAAGAAAATGATCTTGAAGCGGGAGGTGTGATTGGTGATGAACAACTTATTTATATAATAGGACAACTTACTTCGGCATGGGATAATAACCTTAACCATATGGATTAGCTTCATCCACAAGGGAGTGGATCAATGTGTGAATGCTTCTTGAGATAAAATCCTACAAAAAAATGGGATAACAAATCCATTTATAGGTGAGCAATGGATAAGTTCCATGGAAAAAATATTTCTTTCGTTGGGGAGTAATGAAAGGGAAAAAGATATTATGGTTGTCTATCATCTATCAAGAGATGAAGATCAATGGTGTTAACTAATTCAAAACATGAATTAGTATTATGTGGTATCAAATATGTATGGGAGGGAATTTATAGAACTCTTCCTATAAAAATACTTTCTTCATGATTTATGAGCGTACATGGAGGAGAAATTTCTGAGTCTAAGGCAGAAAAAGGATCAGATTGTGTGTAAGTATGAATCTAAATTCACAAGGTTAGAAAGGAATTATTCATACTACATACACTCCCAAATAAATAATATTTATCCTTTATTTTATGGGATTGAACCATTCCCCTAACAGGCATTGGTCTCACAATATTTCTCATTATACAAAGATATAGTATAATGAGATATCAAGAAAGAAAAGGAATTCTCTAAGTCTAATGAGTTTAATGTAGATAAATAGAATAAGAGAGATATTGAACACTCTTGAAAAGGAAATAACGGTAATAAGGGAAAATTTTACTTTCCACCCTATAGTAATTGTGGGAATAAACACCATGTTACTTGACTAATGGGGATGAGAGTGTGTTACATGTGCGGAGAAAAATTCCACCAAGCTCGTGATTGGAATTGAAAGAAAGAATCTACCTACGTTAAATGATAAAATTTAAAAAATATGGTACATTTTTCAAATGATTATCCTAATCATCATATAAACTTTCCCCAAAAATGGACAAGGGAGAAGGGCCATGATGTTATGATCACACATCTGGGGTTGAATTTCCTAATTATGTGGTGGTAGGTACATTAATCATTTACTCAAAATTATCTAAACCATTATTTGATTTTTGATCCTCTAATTTTTTGATATCATTGCAGTTTTTTAAAAAAAATTATATTTTTCTAGTTCATATTAACAAGAGAGATGTTAGTCCAAACCCCTAAAGGAAGTCTATTAGCAATAAATATGTGTCAGGAAGTTCCCTTTATGGCATATAAATGTGGTTTATCTACTTACATTATCATCAAACATATGGTCAAAATTGATTTAATCCTTGGTATGTACTGTATATAAAAATATGATGTTAAAATTTATTTCAAGAAGAAAGAAGTTACAATTTGTCAGGAAGATATAGAATCCATTACTTTTTGAGAAAAAACTTCATCATATTAATCTTATCTGGATCCCCCTCCTATATCTTTTTAAATGATATTATTTGTAATGAAGTGAAGATAAAACCTTATAATCATCAAATTGAGGATATTACTATTGTACAAGAATATATCTATGTATTTATTGAGGATTTAACAAGACATCCTATAGAGAGAGAGGTTTATTTTTCTATTAATTTAATCCCTGATGAAAGGCCAACATCAAAAACTCCCAATAGAATGGAAACAGTGGAATTAGTAGATTTTAAGAAAAAAACTATATGAGTCGAGTAATAAGGAATTTATTCACCATAATGTTTATGCATTGAGATCCCTATTACTTATTTTTAAGAAGAAAAGTGGATCAATAATACTATGCATTGACGATAGAGAAATTAATGAAATTAAAATAATGAATGAGTATTCTCTTCCTCTTATTGATGTTTTTTTGATCAACTTCATGGTGCTCAATATTCTAAAAATATTGAGGTTTTTCTATATATCATAAATTTTGTGTAAAGAAGGAAGATATTCCAAACACAATATTCCAAACTAGGTATGGGCATTACAAGTTTACAATAATATTGTTCAGAATAAGTAATGCACCCTATGTTTTCATGGATCTAATGAAAAGTGTGTTGAGGGAATATCCTTATGATTTTTTATTATTTATTGACGAAATCTTGGTATACTGCAAAATCTAAAAAGACCATGAGAACCCCTTGTGGGTTGTTCTAAATACTATAAGAAGAAATGAAATATATCAGAAGACTATAAATTGTGAATTCTGGATTACAGAAATTTTCTTTTCAGGGCCATATTGCCTCAAATCATGAATTCCCTATTGATCCTAAAAATAAAAAGGAATTCAATTAATGGCCAACACCAATGAATATAACTAAGGTACATAATTATATAGGTTTAGAAGGATATTATCGGTGCTTCATCCAAAATCTTTCTGGATTGGATAACATGATAGCCAAGATCACACATAAAGGGATTATATTCATTTTAAAAAAAAAGTGTGTGAAGAATGTTTTTGAATAATTGAAGATATGATTAGTCAATTATCCTATCCTAAAAATACCATCTAGAAATTATTGGTTGGTGATTTATTGTGATGCATCAAGGAATGTACATGGTTGTGTTGTCATGTAGAATGATAGATTTTTTGTTTATGAATCAATAAAAATAAAAATTCATGAAAAAATCTACCCACCTCATGATTTTGTGTTAGTATTAGTGATATTTTATCTATAAGTATGAAATCAATATCACTACAGTGAAATATGTGAAATATATAAATATTAGAAGATTTGAAAATATATTTTTCATAGAAATAACTCAACATTATTCAAAGGATATGGAATGAGCCAATCAAGTATTATGATGTCATAATACACTACCACAGAGAGAAGGAAAATAATGTGGTAGATGATTTAAGTATGAAGGACCATGGATTTATTTATATAATGAGAGTTAAATGGGATCCTATGTTCAGGGATATAGTAAATATGGATACAATAATTATCATGGAAGGTGAAACATCACCATGAATTCAAATTATTTCCAAAACATATTTACTAGAAAGGATAAAAAGTTCAAAGACTGATGATGAGGATTTTTAAAAGAAAATTAATGATTTTATTGATGGGAGATTGATAGAGTCCCTATAAAAATATAGATGTTTGAAATTTGAAAATTGGATGTGTGTTCCCTCTATACCTGAGCTAAACATGTAATTATTGGATGACATTCATAACTGTAATTTCTCTATACACCCTGGTGGCTCTGAGAGGTATAATTATTTGAAGGAAAATTTTTCATAGGACAACATGAAGTGGGACATTAATGATTATGTGTCAATTTTTTTGGTTTTCAAGAGGTTAAGGATGGAAGAAAAAATCATAGTGGAGTCATGAATCAACTTCATATACCTATGTTGAAATGGGATTATTTTAATATGTACTTTTTCATAGGTCTACCAATGACTCATAGAGGAAATGATATGATATTTGTTATTGTTGAAGATATTACCAAATATTCACATTTTCTTGTTATAATGGAATTTTTTACACTTTAATATTTATCCAAAATTTACATTAATATAGCTTTAAGACATTATGGTGTACCCTTATCGATTTTTTCTAACCATTATCCTTGTTTTACATCAATATTATGGAAAAGGATTCAGAAGTAACTAAATATTGAGCCTCATTTGAACATTTCCTACCATCCTCGAATAGATGGAAATTGGAATAGAATATTCAATCCTTTGAAGACATGTTGATATCTTGCTCACTTGACTTTCAAGGTATGTGGGACCAATATTTACCCCCTTTAGAATTCACTATATTAATGGATTCCATTATATTTTTTAGATGGCACCATATGAAGTGTTATGTGGAAGAAGATGTCATACACCAACTTACTCGGATGATTTTGGTGAAAGAAAACATGTAGGCATGGATCTTGTGGAGGAAACAAGAAAAAAGGTGACAATTATTCAAACCCATATCAAAACATCTCAATGTAGGAAAAACAGAAATGTTGATAACTGAAAGAAGGATTTAGAATTTCATTTATGAGATAACATTTTCATTAACGTACCTCCATGGAAGGGTGTCATACGATTTGGTATGAAAAATAAATTAAGTCATAGGTAAAAAGGTCCTTTCGATATTCTGGAATGAATTTGTGTTGTAGATTACAATTTGCAAATGACACCAAGTCTCTCCAAAGTTTATGATGTGTTCAATGTATCATTGTTAAGGAATTATATGCTTTAACCAACATACATACTCACCTATGATGAAATAAAAATATAACATGATCTATATTTTTGTGATTTTCCTCTGTAGATTATTTATACTTGATAACAAGTGTTGAGGAAATAGATGAATTTTTTGGTAAATGATATTGGGAGAAACCATATAATGGGAGATGAGATATGGGAACCTGGGGAACTTTTGAGGAATAACCACCCAAATATTTGTATGTGGTCATATTATAGAAATTTTGAGGATGAAATTATTTTATGGGGGCGAATATAAGACCCCAAGATTCCATCGTACACTTCCTTTTAAATAATTGAATATATTGTGTTGCAGAAAACACTGAGTTCAAGTGCACCATGACCTATGAAACTATCCATTTAAAAAGAATTTATGAGTATTATTAAACAAATTATGAAATTTATAATTTTTTTTTCAAAATATACTTCATTTTGGAATTCTGAGCATCAAAATTATCTTATGTTGATATTTTTGGTATTTTTTGAAAGGTTTCAATTTTTAATGAATAGTGAAAAACCCCATTGTTGTTAAAAACCAACTTCTTCATTTAAATAATTATTTTACATTAAATTGAATATAAATTGAAATTATATAAAGAATAAATATATTTTTTCTAATGAAGGGCATTGGAATTTTTTTTAGAATAGAATTAGATATAATAATTTAATGATCTTTTGAATGTCTATTTTACCCACCTTGAAGCCAGGTCTCTGTGATTTGCATTAAATGTAATTTTGTCCACTTCTGTGAGTTTAATTTAGTAAGATGGGCATATATGGTAGTAATAAGTATGGAAAATTCTGTTTAATATGATTAAATAATTTTTTTCTCAATAGTATCTTTTGGATTTTATTTACCATAATTAAAGATAAATAGGGAAATTAAAGTTTAAAATAATATTATAATAATATAATGTTATCCTCACACATGAACTAATATCAATGGAAATTTGTATTTAGACCAAAATAAACCTTAGGTCAAAAATATGATCGTTTTTATACCACTTTGGTTTGATTAAGACATTTATTATATTTTATTTATAGAAGAGTTAAAAATGTTATATTTAAATTTTAAAAATTATATCATTTTTAATATGATGTAATATAAGTGATATGGTTGACTATAAATATATTTTGGAAACATAAATTTTTTTTCTCTATAATTTTATTTTATTTATAATATTCGGAAATAAATAATTAAATTAAATGGTTTCATAGTAATGAAGAAGTAATTGTATTATTAAAGGAAGAATCAATTAAATGATATTAAAAATAGTAATATATATATAATTTTACTTAATGAATGACATAAAAGAATTTTATATAGAACATTGACATGATATTGACCTATTAGATGTATTGGTTTGAAGTTCTTATGAAGGTTTGATATTATTAAAATGAAAATATAGAATTATATCAAAAATAACATAAATGATACTTTAAAAGAAATAATATTTTATTAAATGTCATAAATTTTCTAAAAATATACAGTTTAGAAAAATAAATAGTATAATGTTAACGATTTCATAAATGATCCAATTTGGTTTTTATTGGAATTTTATTGAATATATATTAACCTAATATTCTAAAAATACACGTAAACATGGTAAGACTTAAACTTTTTAAAAAACTGATAAATAAAAACGATAAGGTTAATTTTGTGACTTAAACATGCCTAAAAATCATTAGTTGAGAGGATTTTGACCCATCCTCATCTTAGACTCTAAATAACTCACTTTGTAGCAAATTTAAAATAAAAATAAATTAATAATAATTTAATAGTGTTGGAGTTTCCAAAAGTACCCCTCCCATATTTTATAAAAGAGAAACTATCCTTATCTTTTTTTCACACATTGAAAGCCCTTTGGCTCAGAAAAAACCCACCCACTTCTCCTCCACACTTATCTCAATTCATCTTAGAGGCCATATATTGGGCAGAATGCCAACCTTAGGAGGGCTTTTGTGCAAATCCAAAGGAGACACTTGAAGGATAGGTAATTGTTTTACTAATTCAATTCAATTTATTTTATTCTTATAATTACTATTAATTTGTTTTTTTTCCACACTAACATAATAAATCCAGAATTAAATACACGATGACATGTTATTATAATTATGAGAAAACCATATTCATCATTTTATCCACCATAAAAAGAAAAATATCACCATCTGTGCGTATATACGACTTACAGTCTCCACACCGTGGTATAATTTGTTATTATACACTAGATTAATTGGATGGTTATAAGGATGAGTATAAGGGATATAAATAATGGATATAATGTGGCTATGATTATTTATAATTAATATAGATTCCAATTCCATACCACTTAATCATCAAGGGAATGATATCGTCTCTTGTGCGTACGTACAGTCAACCGTCTCCATGACATGACAAGATTCATTATCCATGTTAACCATTCTAGAATTATTATAAAATATTTATTATTGTTAAAAAATTATAATTATTAAATTAATAGAATCTTGGATTGAATAAAATATATCCCATGTAGAAAAAACATGACTTACATGAGAAAACATTAATGTAAAACAAAGCAGTTAACACCGAAACCAATGGTAATACTAAAATATTATTATAAAAAAATATAGTTGGATCATGAATGATATCATAAATACAGATACAGTTCAGGTATAATTTAATAACATAAATTAACTATTATACAAGAGGTTAACACACCCTCAACTGTGGGAAAGTAGAAGTTAAGGGTTAATTTCAGAATACCTTTACTGTCTGAGGTTGATTATACAGAAATATATAGTGGGGAACATTTACCATCCATGTCTGGGATTCTTAAAAAATGTATTTCAAAATATTATTTATTTTTTTAATGTAATATGAACCCATTTTTTACTTTTTATTATTTTTCAATAAAAGAACCCTTCTATCGATTTCCAAATGTGGAACTTTATGAACTTTTCGGATAATTAAGGAAACAATGTTTTTTAAATTATAGGCAACATGAAATGTGCTCCATGAACTTATCCATAGAGTGAAGATATGACTCTCACATAAGAAAAAAAATTCAACTATGTTTGAAGATGTTTCCACCAGAAAAGAAGAATATATAGGCTGGATTTCTATGAAAACTACTCCATACGAATGGATAAGTGGACTGATTCCCCCATCCAGAAGTAGGCAATGGATTTCCCAAATCGATTATGAAATGATATTGACATATTAAATTCAATTTCTGAGTTTATTCTAAGAAGACATGGTGTAATTAAAATCTCTATAAGTGTATATTTCTTCAAGATCATTGATTTTACTAGTTTCATAGCCTAAATAGACTTACGAATCAAAAGTTATGGCACATGGAAGATAGATAAATTTCACAAGGGGACCTACACAGAGGACCTACATGGAGGACATACTCGGAGGAACTATGTGGAGGACCAACATGGGGGACCTATGTGGTAATATAATATCTACACCCCTACATGGAAGACCTACATGGAGGACCTATATAGAGGACTGATGTGGAAAAAATATTTCGACTAGGTCCCCTCCATACCTATAAATAGGACCCTTGGGTTCCCCAATTGAAAGACTGAAAAAGTTGAAAGACTCCCTAAATCTCCCATTAAGTAGCTATTTCACCCAGATCCCTCAAATAGTCTCAGGGAGCTCTCTAAAGTATGAGAGTCGAGATAATTAAATGGGAAAAATATGTTTTGAATGTATTTCACAATTGTTAATTAGGTTTGGTTCCCCTACGTGAAATATATTCTTCAGTGATCATACAAACCTACGCGACGTACCTGCATGCCTCACATTTGTGGTACAACTGCAGACATAGCAACGCGGGGTATCTACGCGGAACACTTCCGTGAAGTACCTAAGTGACTGAGTTTGGTTTAAATCCTATATAACTACTTAAGTGCCCTCTTCAAATCCATTCATGGCAGGGTATCTCCTTCCTTGGTTCTCTCATCTGAAAGAGACTAATTTTAAGCCTCCACCAAAACATCCTGACTTATCCAACCTTTGAGAAAGACATATCAGCATGTCTCTTATTTGGGATTGTACATCCACAATTATAGGTTTTACACATTTCTTTCATTACAGGATTAGGATTCATGGAGTGTATATGGGTTTTTATATCCATAGTCACATGGACCTTTCTCCTAGGAATAATAATAGGATGTTTCTATTTTTGAGAATTAGGGTTTGGGTTTCGACCTCTCCTTTCTCGAAGAGACGAAACCTCAGATTTCTGGTAGGTATGGTCCACATGACACCTGGGTTTTATCGATTAACCTAGTTAAAATATTTCTTTTCCATTAACATCGGTTCTTCTTAGTCCTTATGAGATGCCATTAAACAACATGGAAATACAGAATCCCTATTCTTTAATTGTGTCACCTTTGCACTGTAAAAGAAACCTTTACTTCTACTTTTTTCTCACACTGAGCATAGCTCACGTGAGCTTAGGAATTGTGTAAATGGATTTTTTTATATAATTAAGGTGTCTCAATTTATTATGGGATTATTAATGTCTTCATTTCATGACTTAAAACTGCACAATATAATTTTTTCATTCCATGAATTTAAATTGCATGTCATTATATTAATTCAGAGATAACAATGAAAGACTCCATTTTACATATGAGCTAGATCTATGTAAAGGACATCAAACTCATGGAAAATACTGGTTCATATATTTCTCATATTAATTGAACATGAAGCCTTTCCATATTTCATACTCTTAAAGTTGAATATTTTCAGATCTTCATAATCTTTCTTACGATGTCTAGTAATGGGGTTTCTAATATCTAAGAGCTCTTTTTCTTAACTATGTAGCATGTTCCCATAGGTTTCCTTGCATAATTTTCCTACATAATAGGTATACCAGTAAAAGGATTCCACTATTTGGTTATGAAACATATGCCCCAGTTGGACCTGTATAATATAGCCCCCATAAAAAGTTTGTCGAATAATGGTAACTCTGTTCTTGGAAAATTATTCCTCTTATGCTTTAAGCCCTTTTCCCATATCATTCCTGAGTTCCAAAAACTCCCAAATCACATTTTATAATTTTCACTTACATACCTAAATAAGATAGTATATTTCCAAACAAATTACCAATAAATTGGGAGAGTTCCATACCTTTGGTCAGAGCTAAAGACCATAAATTAAAACTACCCAATGTCCTCACTGCATGACTTAAAACTGCATATTAGAATGTCCTCACCACATGACTTAAAACTGCATAGTATAATGTCCACACTACATGATGTAAAACTAAACAACACAATGTTCTAACTAAATGACTTAAAACTACATAGTACCAATTTCCACACTGCATGACTTAAAACTGCACAATATGATATAAAAACTTCCCTTTTCTGATAAATTTTAACCACTACTCATACACTAAATTTGTATATAAATGGTTTTTCTATTCATGACTTATGTTGGTCTGAAGTAGAAAATTTTCATTCTTAAAATTACTTTCTTTGGAAAAACCACCCACTATGGTGTTGAGTCACCCAAATCTTATTTTCCCCAATCTATCAACAGTAAAATGTTAAACTAAAAATAGATCTTTAGTCTGACTATGTATCATGTGCCCTTCGGAAGCCTTACATAAGTTACCTAAATAATATGCCTATCAGTGAAAAGATTCCACCATTTGGCTATGTAGAATATTCCCCAATTGGACCTACATAACACAACCCCCATAATGGGTTTTTCAAATAATGGAAATTTCGTTCTTGGAAAAGACACCCCTTGTATTGACACATGTTTTAAATTTAGTGACCATAAAAAAGCATAGATCAATATTCCTCATGGAATTTCATGATTTGAGATACTTCATAACACTAAATGAAGTTCCTTGAGTCAACCTACTCTTCTTTGTTCCTTTAACATGTTACGAGTTGGACTCTCCTTATGGATAACTCCAGTACCATGCACTACTAGAAAAATGGGCTTTAACAGCGCTAAAAAAGTGCTATAAAGATCAGCACTGATAAAGGTAGACATTGTCAGCACTTAAAGAGTGCTGATGAAACAACCATTTATTAGTGCTAAAAGAGCGCTGATAAATTTGTGTTTTATCAGTACTCCATTAGCGCTGACAAACTGATCCTTTATCAGCACTTCTTTAGCGCTGACAAATGCCATGTTTGTTGTTATGAAATAATCTACAGTAGCACACCCGGACACCTTCAAAACAAATCAGCATCTCAATAAGCTAATTAAATTAAGTATACCAATACAAAATTAACACATAAATAATAATCTAATTAGACCAGGTATACTCATACAACAAGTATACCCATACACAGAAGAAAGAAGCTGATTCAACATCCAAGCCTTCTCCACATCTTCCACCATCAGAGTTATCATGTTTTCTACCCCTTTTTATAGTAGCTTTCCCCTCATCTTTATATATGTATTAATATATTATATCCCCTTTCTCTTTTTAATTCATTTTATCTCTGTTATACATTCCCATTCTTCTTTATATTTATTCGTATCACAATTTAGATTTGTTAGAAGGTTATCATTGTTTTTTGGAGTTATCCATCATTATTCTAGGAATACGAGGCCCTCATTCATAGGTTTCCATAATTTTATCCGTGGAAATGGGATGTATATTTTAAAAATCACATGGATATTGAGTATTTTATATTATATTGAAACAGATTTTACAAAATGGACAGAAACCAGGGGGAATACCCGTTATGGAATCCGATTCCCATCATGAATACCTCTTCATGGAGTTGGTAAATCCATATCCCCCTTGATAATAACTCTTTCATCCAAAAAACAATAAAATTTTATATTCAAAACCTCACTATGTTGGTTAGTATATACAATGTAGAAGAATCTATGTTATCATTCTTCATTTACCACCGGCCCATTATAAAGAATAATGTTGTGGACCCCTTATCCTTGAAAAACACAACATTACCACATTTGTAACCACTATGGAATAATTTAAACAATATATCAGAGATTCTTATCATAAACTCTGGTTAAAATTATCCACAATGTTTTAGGTAATTTATATAGTGTATCCACAACCTTCGGTTCAAGACCCATGATTGTGATGACACAATGGTCAAGCACACGATGTAGTGGGTGTTAATTATCCACTGCCACATATTCTTCTCTAAAGCTTTCATAGGGATACTATGACACAAAAAAACCAGAAATGGTGTCACCATGGATATGCCACTTTTGTTTATTTATTTGGACATCATAGTTGTCTAATTTAGTTCATGTTATCATTCATGGATTTTTCACAATATATGAAATTCATGGGGGTCGTCCATGTCTCTAGATGTCATCCACAACATCTCTTGAAATTGATAGTATAATTTTGGCTAGATGATGAGCTATCTCATTAGAATGTATGTAAAACTAAACTGAGATACCCTGGTGGCATAGTGATTTTGTGGGTGGTAGGCTATGACAGTTGCATCGAGGGAATGTATGATTAAGGGAACATGAGTGCTGAGTGTTGAAAGGAATGTTTTTGTAATTTTAAATCCCCTAAACTCACCTCATCCAACATATGATAATTACATGGGATCCCACTTCCATATACTTGTTCCCCTGACTTTATATTTATAATCATGTCATATTATAGTTAGTGGAATCACACAACCTTAAAATACGACCCACACAAGTGATGTCCCTCATCCATTAGTGCACATAATATCATAATGTCCCAAAATTCTCTTCTACTCATCCACCTACCTCTACGTTCACAATTAAATAGCTTTTCTTCCACAATCCATTGATGTTGGATACCCTTAATGGAATTTAATGCCCCATAACCCTAATGTATTTTCTATGTGGCTTGAACCCTTTCGGTTTGGGGATAACATGGGTTGGAAAAATAATTTACCTAAAAATATAAAAAAACACTTAATTAATATTTGTACACGTCCCCAAGGACCCTTGGATTGTTCTCATAAAAGATAGAGGAAATCTGAAAGCGTTTGGTCGGATTTTCATAGGTCAGCTGTTGTTTTCAATTAAAATTGTGTCCATTTTAAACACAAGAGAGACCCTTTGAGTGATAGCGGCCACACCGTGACTCATATTTAGGCAGGGATGACTCGTACACATCAAAAAGGACCTGTGCATCATTCTCCTAAAGAATCAAGGAAATCAGAATGCGTTTGGTTGGATTTCTGTAGGTCAGTTGTTGTTTTCAATTAAAATCATGTCCATTTTAAACAAAAGAGTGAACCATTCAGTGGTACCGGCCACACCGTTCCTTTAATTGAGGTGGGGATGACTATTAGACGTCAAAAAATAACCTATGTATTGTTCTCCTAAAAGATCAAGGCAATCCGAATGTCTTTGGTCAGATTTCAGTAAGTCTGTTGTTGTTTTCATTTAAAATTTTGTCTATTTTAAACAAAAGAGAGACCATTTGAGTGATAGCAGCCACACCGTGCCTTGGAATGAGGCAAGGATGACTCTTACACATCACAAAGGACCATTGGATCGTTCTCCTAAAGGATAAACACAATCAAAATGCTTTTGGTCAGATTTCTGTAGGCCAGTTGTTGTTTTCACTTAAATTTGTGTCCATTTTAAACAAAAGAGAGACCCTTTGAGTGCTAGCAGCCACACTGTGCCTCGGATTGAGGCATGGTTGACTCATACATGTCACAATGGAACCGTGGAAAGTTCTCCTAAAGTATCAAGACAATCAGAATGTGTTTGGTCAGATTTTCACAGGTTAGTTGTTGTTTTCAATTAAAATTTTGTCCATTTTAAACAAAAGAGAGACCCTTTGAGTGCTAGCTGCCACACCATGCCTCGGATTGAGGTGGGGTTGACTCATAAAAATCAAAAGGGACCCGTGGATCGTTATCCTAAAGGATCAAGACAATCTGAATGCATTTGGATGGATTTTCAAAGGTTAGTTGTTGTTTTCAATTAAAATTGTGTCCATTTTAAACAAAATAGAGACCCTTTGAGTGCTAGCGGATACACCATGACTCGGATTGAGGACATGTTGACTCATACATGTCCAAAAAGACTCTTGGATCATTCTTGAAAAGGATCTAGACAATTCGAATGAGTTTGGTCATATTTTCAAGGGTCAGTTGTTGTTTTCAATTAAAATTGTGTCCATTTTTTACAAAATAGAGACCCTTTGAGAGCTAGTAGCCACACCATGCCTTATATTGAAACAAGTATAACTGTTAAACGTAAAAAAGTACATGAGGATCGTTCTCATAAATGATCAAGACAATCCAAATGCATTTGGTCAGATTTTCATATGTTAGCTATTGTTTTCACATTAGATCGTGTCCATTTAAAAACAAATAGAGACCCTTTGAGTGGTATCGGCCACACTGTGCCACGGATTGAGGCAGGGATGACTCATACATGTCACCAAGGACCCTTGGATCGTTCTAATAAATGATCAAGGAAATCTGAATGCGTTTGGTCCAATTTTCATAGGTCAGTTGTTGTTTTCAATAAAAATCGGGTCCATTTTCAACAAAAGAGAGACCCGTTGAGCACTAGCGGCCACATCGTGCCTCATATTTAGGAAGGTTTGACCCGTACACGTCACAAAGGACCCGTGAATTGTTCTACTAAAATATCAAGATGATATGAATGCATTTGGTTGGATTTTTGTACGTCAGTTGTTGTTTACACTTAAAATCGTGTCCATTCTAAAACAAATAAAGACCCGTTGAGTTGTACCGGCCACACCGTGCCTCAGATTGAGGCAGGGTTGACACATACACTTCACCAAGGACCCGTGGATCATTATCCTAAAGGATAAAGTCAATCAGAATGTGTTTGTTCATAGTTTCATAGGTCAGTTGTTGTTTTCAATTAAAATGGTGTCCATTTTAAACAAAAGAGAGACCCTTTGAGTCGTATTGTCCATACCGTGCCTCGGATTGAGGCGGGGTTGAACCATACCTGTAAAAAAGGACCCTTCGATCATTCTAATAAAGAATGAATACAATCATAATGAGTTTGGTCAGATTTTCATAGGTCAGTTGTTGTTTTCACTTAAACTTTTGTCCATTTTAAACAAAATATAGACCCTTTGAGTGGTACCGGCCACACCGTGCCTCAGATTGAGGTGGGGATGACTCGTACACATCCCAAAGGACTTTTGGATCGTTCTCATATAGGATCAAGACAATCCGAATGTGTTTGGTCAGATTTCCGTAGGTCAGTTGTTGTTTTCAATTAAAATCGTGTCAATTTTAAACAAAAGAGAGACCCTTTCAGTGGTAACGGACACACCGTGCCTCGGATTGAGGCAGGGATGACTCGTAGATGTCACAAAGGACCCATGGAATGTTATCCAAAGGATCAAGGCAATACAAATGCATTTTTTCGGGTTTTCGTAGGTCATTTGTTTTTTTCAATTAAAATTGTATCCATTTTAAACAAAAGAGAGACCCATTAAGTGATAGCAACCACACGATGCCTCAGATTGAGGCGGGGATGACTCATACACATCAAAAAGGAATAGTGGATTATTATCCTAATGGATCAACACAATATGAAGGTGTTTGGTCAGATTTCGGTTGGTCAGTTGTTGTTTTCACTTAAAATCATGTCCATTTTAAACAAAAGAGAGACCCTTTGTGTGCTAGCGGCCACACCGTGCCTCAGATTGAGGTGGGGTTGACTCGTACACATCTCAAAGGACACATGGATCATTCTCCTAAAGGATCAAGACAATCCTAATGCATTTGGTCAGATTTTCATAAGTCAGTTGTTGTTTTCAATTAAAATTGTGTCCATTTTAAACAAACGAGAGACCCTTTGAGTGCTAGCGGCCACACTGTGCCTCAGATTGAGGTAGGGTTGCCTCATACACATCACAAATGACCCTTGTATCGTTCTCTTAAAGTATCAAGACAATAAGAATGCGTTTGGTCATACTTCCATAGGTCAGTTGTTATTTTCAACTTCAATTGTGTCCATTATAAACAAAAGAGAGACCCTTTGAGTGCTAGCGGCACACCGTGCTTCAGATTGAGGCGGGGTTGAATCGTACATGTCACAAAGAACTCTTGGATCATTCTACTAAAGGATCAAGACAATCCGAATTTGTTTTATCGGATTTTCATAGGTCAGTTGTTGTTTTCAAATAAAAATGTGTCCATTTCAAACAAAATAGAGACCCTTTGAGTGCTAGCGGCCACACCGTGCCTTGGATTGAGGTGGGGTAGACTCGTACACATCAAAAATGACCCTTGGATCATTATAATAAAACATCAAGACATTATTAATGAATTTGGTTAGATTTCCGTACGTCATTTGTTGTTTTCACTTAAAATCGTATCCATTTTAAACAAAATATAGACCTTTTGAGTGGTACTGGCCACACCATGCCTCGGATTGAGGCGGGGATGGATTTTTCATGTCTTCAAGGACCCTTGGATATTTATCATAAAATAACAAGGCAATACGAATGCGTTTGGTCAGATTTTCATAGGCCAGTTGTTGTTTTCAATTAAAATTGTGTCCGTTTTAAACAAAAGAGAGACCCTTTGAGTGCTAGCGGGCACACTGTGCCTCGAATTGAGGCGGGGTTGACTCGTAAATGTCTCAATAAACCAGTGGATCATTCTCCTAAAGTATTAAGACAATCTGAATGTGTTTGGTCAGATTTTCGTACGTCAGTTGGTGTTTTCAATTCAAATCGTGTCCATTTTAAACAAAATAGAGACCCATTGAGTGGTACCGGCCACACCGTGCATAGGATTGAGTTGGGGTTGACTTGTACACCTCACCAAGGACCCATGGATCATTATCATAAAGGATCAAGACAATCCTAATGTGTTTGGTTGGAATTTCATAGGTCAGTTGTTGTTTTCAATTAAAATGGTGTCCATTTTAAACAAAAGAGAGACCCTTTGAGTGGTATCGGCCACACCATGCCTCGGATTGAGGTGGGGTTGACTCGTACATGTCACAAAGGACCATTGTATCATTCTAATAAAATATCAACACAATATAAATGAATTTGGTTGGATTTTCATACATCAGTTTTTGTTTTCACATAAAATTGTGTCCATTTTAAACAAAATAGCTACCCTTTGAGTGGTACCGGCCACACCATGCCTCGGATTGAGGCAGGGTTGACTTGTACATGTCACCAAGGACTAGTGGATCATTCTCCTAAATGATCAAGGCAATATGAATGCATTTGGTCAGATTTCCGTAGGTAAGTTGTTGTATTCAATTAAAATCGTGTCCATTTTTTAAAAAAAGAGAGACCCTTTAAGTGGTTTCGACCACACCGTGCCTCAGATTGAGGCGGGGATGAATCTTAGACATCACAAAGGAAACTTGGATCATTATCATAATGTATCAAGTCAATACGAATCTGTTTGGTCAGATTTTAATAGGCCGGTTTTTGTTTTCAATTAAAATGGTGTCCATTTTAAACAAAAGAGAGACCCTTTGAGTGGTAGCAGCCACACCATGCCTCAGATTGAGGAGGGGTTGACTCGTACCCATCAAAAATACCCATGGATCATTCTCAAAACATATCAAAGAAATATGGATGTGTTTGGTCGGATTTCCATAGGTCAGTTGTTGTTTTCATTTATAATCGTGTCCATTTTAAACAAAATAGAGACCCTTTGAGTGGTTCAACATTCTTGCATGTTGCTGGTTCATATCATCTATTAAAATGGGAAAATGAATCATTGGAGAATGTGTGTTTTATTTAATAACAATTACAATTTTCCTACGAAAATTTTCATACAACAATGTTTCATCTTTTGATCCCCTAAACCCCTCTAAAAAATGACCACCAATTGTAAATGTCCCAAAGTCATATCTTCATTGTATTTGTGTAAAATATTCCATCAGATATGCGGCCCACTAGTTTGTGAACACATCTATATCCCCTGGTGAGTATGAGGGTTTTCAGCAGTCAGATTAGTACTGCAAAATATAAAAATAAAGAATTAATAAATAACTTAAACAAACAATTAGTTGTTTTTGAAAATACCTTTTTAGGGATGCTAATTTTTTGACGAAAAATGATCTCTTTCATAAATTTACAAACAAAAAAACTAAAATCATTATAGTTTTTTTTTGTTTTGGACACTACAAAAAAATTGATCATTAAGAGAATATGTGACTTGTGTTGATATGTGTTTGGATAGTGAAATTTTATTATATATACCCTGATATTTGTCCATACATAGTACTTGCTCGCCTCCTTATTCTTATCCCCTGTCCTCATTCCTTTTTTAGATGATAAAGATACACCTCCCTATAATAACAGAATCCTTAGTAAAAGATAATATAAATTATATTACTTAATGTTTAGACGTAAAACGTAAGATTTAATGTCTTAAAGATTCACAAACTCCATCATGTGTGGTCAGTTTGATTGATATATTGGCTTTGAATCCAGAAAATAAATCTTTGGAGTATCCAAGTTTATCTCAATTAGCAACAAATGTTTCCTAAAGACAAAAAAAGAAAAAAGTAATAAAATAAGTGAAAATATAATTTACATGCTTTAATCGTAGAGTATTACCCCTACATGGTTGTTGTTAGGAAAATTATGTCATCTGTAATCTTTCTTTCAAATTTTTTCAGGAAGCCGTTCACTATTTCATCCCTTTTTGATGGATCTATTTTTGTTAGGTGTGTTGATGTGATATGAGGACACACGAGTCCAAATCATTGCTCGTGGGAAAATTCCTTCAACTGTTTTTCATAAATGATTATGTCAACAATTTAAAATTCATTTAGTAATAATTTCTACATTATATCAGATTTTAGAAAATCAATTCATGGAAACGTACCTCATATTTACATTTACAACTGTGGCGCCTAGCCAACCATTTCCAAGGATCTCATTTACATTTTTAGCAGCAACGAAATCTTGACTTTCATCTCTGTATATATTCTCTTCGAAAACCACTATATCAATATTTCCCTCTTTTATATTTTATCCACATGAGTCTTCAATGCTAGTAATTGTGGATAGAGAACAGGTGGTGTTATTTTTCTCTTAGTAGATCCTTGTGATCAGTTAGTCGATCCTTTAGATGGTTTGGAGCCGACATTTGTCACCCCTTCCATTTCTATGTCTATAACAACAATCATTGCTTCAGACCATTTTTTCATTAATTGTTAAGGGTTTAGCTTTCCAAAAAAGAAAATAAATACCTCTTTGTCTGCATCTACTCTTACAAGTTGTGACGACCATGAAATGAATGTCCCAATAGCCTTTTCTACTGTATTAATATTATCATCATCAAGTGGAATAGGTATCTTTGCATTTGGATCATGAGCTATATTAATCATCGCTTTCATATGATCTTTCGGAAGTGGTCTATTATGCAGTGTGGCATCTGGGATATTAAACACTGTATCCCTCACTACAAGGTGATAGGTGGGTGTTGACAGATATAAATCACAATCACTATCACCCTTCAGATGATCAGTACAGAAAAATTATCATTGTTTGTCTGATTCACATTTCATGGGAACAATTATTAGAATATTGAATAACACAACAAAGACAATTCTTTGAGGTTAATGGCTCACCTCAATGATGGTGGGGGGGGGGGTGTGACGAGATGTTCACATGCTGGTTGTTCCTGAGTTGTGTCTTCCCTTTTCTTTACACCCATAAAATTTTCTAGCAACTCTCCCTTCCATTGCAATCATTCTTCACAGGTTTCTATTTTTTTCTTATTTGTTCCAATTTTCCATCTGTATTATTCTTTTTTTCCTTCTTCTCAAAATATACTCGGGGTTTCACCCCAAACCTTGGACCTCTAACACGATCGTATTTTTCTGGTTTCTTTGAAGTCGTCGATAACAGGTCTGTATCTTCTACAAGAGTAGCAGATTCTTGTGAATGTCAGATATAGGAAAATAACTAATTATTTTTATGTAATATCAATTTAAAACAAATCATTTTATCATCGTGTCATACTTACACATATTTCCCACACTTTATGTGTGTTCTCATCTACTAACTTCCCTTCATTGTTCACATGTGCCTCCTTCCATATCACAACACATGGGGTGGACGTGCATTTGGTTTTAGACTCATCAATATACATATGAACATAGAAAGATAATTATGATGTTGTTTATTGGCACCTAAAAATATTACTGTAAATTTAAAATACGTAACATTTTATTTTCTAATGAAGCATACCCCATCTTTACTTTACGATAGGGGTTTGTTGGGTTTGATTCATGTTCCTTATTTTTAGTATAGGGTTTCTGTTTCATAAATGAAATATTGAAAATCAATGTGATGAATACAGGTATCCTTAAACAACGTATTATCACCCAAAATGTACCTGAAACTTCTCATCCCCACAGCGTCCAATAAATGCATCCCATGATTCTTGGGATATCAGGTGAGCGTAGACAATGGGTGGATTGGGGTTTATTTTACCTTTGGAATCTCTCAAGTTACATCTTGTTAAAATAGTGTGAAAATTTTGATGAATCCTTCCTGAGAGCCTTAGTACATAATCCTTGTGTGAATCGTCTACTGTAAATGTACTCTGAAAGAGATTGAGAAGAGTAAGAAATTTTTTCATTATTTTATTTTCTAGTAAATTAATGAAATAAATTCATAATGTTACTATAATTTCTTCCCAGATCACAGCCTTCATCCCAGACACAACATGGTTCCATGAATCTATGTCAATTAGCACGTGTTGCCGAGGGACAACTCCAATGTAGCTTCTAAGCATAGCCTTATTGGGATTCACATGGATGCCTCGTTCATTCCATCTGACTTCAAATTTGATGCCTTTGCTATTCGCCTTAGGAATTTTGGCTAACACCGTCAAACTATGACGCACCTGTGTTTTCTACGATGTCGGTCCTTCATTCCCAACCATTTCATCGATATCAACATCATATACATGTTCATCTGAAATGGTATCAACGACATGTGCTGATTGTTGTTGGACCTCGACACTAGTAGGACCAAGAGCCCCAATAGTAGGAGCAGCAGCAGCCACAGCAGGATCAGCAGGAACTGTAGTAGGAGGAGCAGGAGGAGCAACAAGAGCCGCAGTAGGAGCAGCAACAGGAGTAGCAGGAGCTGCAAGAGTAGTAGGAGCAGCAGTAGCCGCAATAGCAGCAGCTTGAGAGACTTGTTCAGCTTCAAGGTTAGGAGCAATAGAATGTGCAGAAGTCATTATCTACAAAAGTGGTTGAGTAGTTAATTTAGATTACATAAATTCAGAAATGATAAGATAATAACATTGGATAACAAAATCTATATTACAAACAAAATATAACCTATTTATTGAACTGTCTTTCTTTTTTTTCAAATGTTAAAGTTATTTGACACCTCTGTCGATTATCCAAATCCCTTTATTGTGGTCTCCTCTAACATAAAAAACATCATTTGCACTGGGACTGCTCTGAAATGATTGCATTGTACCACTAAAAGGATCGTCCTCAACTGAATTTTCATCAGAACCTTCATTAGTTTTGGACGATAACAGAACAATCTACCACTTTCAGTTTGCGGGATCTGGGAAATAAAAAACTTGTACCGCTTGTGATGCCATCATAAACTGTTCATCTTTGTACCCTTCTTTACTAAAATCAACATTCACAAATCCCCATTCATTTATTTTAACACCATTGTTGTTATCAAACCATTTGCATTGAAAAATAGGCAATTATAATTTCTTATAATCCAAGTCCCATATTAGTTTGATAATGCCGAAATTTGACATATATGCATAAATTGGATTTCTGTCCTTACTACCAGAAACATGCATCGCTTCAGCCACTAGTGTTTCTACACTATTTTTCATGGTACTATCTTCATCATTTTCAAATGAATAGAATGTATAACCATTAATTACATAGCCACTGTAAGATAATACATACACACTTCGTCCAGCGGCCAGCCATCAAAGTCGTTATGACATTGAATTGGGATTTTCATCCAACTGCTTTAAAATATGGTCATGAAACCATCCTATAAACTATTGATTATGTGTATCTGATAACCATATTTTATCCCTTGAAGTATTCAACAGCCTAAGAATTTTTTTGTGAGTTTCAATATATGGAGCAACCTCCCAACTATTATGAAAAACATAAAGATGGGCCTACTCTCGATCTGTAATACTGATTGTCACATCTTCTCTTCTAGAAATTCCTTCACCCTCAATGAGTCCAGTGTGATGAGATTTTGGGAGACCAATGCTTTCCACATCAGAAAGGTATTCAGTACAAAATTCAATGGCTACCTCAACAATATATCGCTCCACTATACAACCCTCAGGCCGACTTCAATTTTTGACATACCCTTTCAAAATCTTCATATATCGTTCAACAGGATACATCCATCTATAGTGCACAAGACCACAAAGTCGAATCTCTCTCACCAAGTGAATCATCAAATGAACCATCATATCAAAGAATGTTGGTGGGAAGAACATTTCTAATTTAAATAATATGATGATAGTTTCTTTTTCCATACCTGGGAATTTCACCGTGTCTAAAAATTTTATACATATAGATTTGAAAAATAAACAATGTTTGGTTAATGTATGGAGAACATTCTTGGGAAAAATGCAATGTAAACCTATAGGAATTAGATCTTGCATCAAAACATGGAAATATTGTAATTTCAAACCTTTTATCTTCAAATAATTCATTGAAACAATGTTCTTGATATTTGATGAGTGCCCCTCTGGAACCTTTACATCATTGAAGAAGTTGCAAAACTGATATCTCTCCTCCCTAGAAATAGTATAAGCAGTTGGAGGAAAAAACATTCGATTTTCACCCTTCATAGGTGACAACTCTTCTCATATTCCCATGTCAACAATGTCCAACCATGCATTAATTCCATCTTTTGTTATTCCAGGGGCATTTAACAACGTTCCAAAAACACTGTAACAGACATTGTTTTCCACATGCATCACACCAAGAAAATGTCTGATGTACAAACAATTCCAGTATGGTAATTCAAAAAAACTGATCTTTTTTTCCAACCAATTTTTGTAAGGTTTTTCGAAAATGGTTTACCAAAAATAGTGTTCAGATATTTTACTTTCTCAAAAAGATGATCACCTATTTTTGGAGACAGTGTTGCGCATTGTTCTGAACTTCCATTGAATGATTTCGTCCAAGATCGGTACTTTTTCTGACGAGGTAGAAATCTATGACTTCCTAGAAACAGAGATTTCGATGAATGTTTCAACCTAATTGATTATGTAGCTTCTTCACACACGGGACACCCTTCAGTTCCTTTAATGCTATAGCCTGAAAATTTTCCATAAGCTGGGAAATCATTTATTGTCCCATACAACATCGCTCTCAACGTGAAGTATTCTCTTTTATAAGCATCGTACAACATTACACATGAATCCCACAATAACTTATAATCCTCGATCAAAGGAGCCAGATAAACATCAATATCATTACATGATTTTTTTGGTCCTGATATAATCATAGATAAGATGATGAATTTTCACTTCATGCATAACCAGGGTGGAAAGTTATAATTTACCAACATAACAGGCCATGTACTATGAGTGCTGGTTTGAAAACCAAAAGGATTCACTCCATCTGTAAATAAAAAAAGATGAAGGTTTCTCAGCTCTTTTCCAAATTCAGGATACTCATTATCAATTTTCTTCCATTGAGGAGAGTTGGCCGGATGACGTAATTTCCCATTCTTATTTCTTTTATCTGCATGCCACGACAATTGTCTTGCAGTATCTTCACTTCCATATAGACGCCTAAACCTTGGATTGATTGGAATGTACCATACAACTTTCATAGGATTGAGTTTATCTTTCTTGTATTGAGAAGCACCACACATTGGGCATTCATTAAGTGATTTCTTATCCTTGTGAAACAATATACAGTCTTTTGGGTAGTCATGTATTCATTCAGAAATCATACCCATCGAGCATAGCATTCGTCTAGCTTCATATGTCCATCTTGGGAGCTCATTATCTTCCGGGAGCATTTCATTAAAAATGGAAAGTAGTTTCATAAAACTGACATCACTCCATCCATTTCCTGCTTTCAATTTATACAACTTCACTAGAGGTGACAATGTTTTATACTTAGTGCAAGTAGCATACAGTGGATTCTTTGCACAACTCTTTAACTTCTCAAACAATTTTGGGCAATCACGAAGTTCATCATCAATTTTCATTGTCATTTCCTCAATACGATCTTCATCATCATTGACATATGTAATCACATCCTCCGTATAGTCTTCTTCATTATCCATATTTTTATTCATATATGATGATCCATAAAACACAGTTTTATCCCAGCCAGTAGCTACATTCACTTTTTCTCCGTGTTTATTCCAACATTTATAACTCCGATCTATTCGGTGAAATATCAATTGTTCTTCCAAATCCTCTGGAGTATGTAGTCTAGAATAACAACAACGTAAACATAGAAAAATTATTTGAGAAGGATCCTTTGCGTGATCCTTTGCAAACTCGATGAACTCTTTCACTCCGTTCTCATACTCTATTGTCAAACGATTAGCATCCATCCAATATTTATTCATCTTCATCCGATTTGAATCTCAAATATTAGTATTTATGTTTCAATTACACACAAAAAGGCTTCCAAATACAGTAGAAGAGAACCAATTCTTTATAAAAATAGAGATTAATAGAGCTTAACCATTAGTATTTATTCATCTTCATTAAATATAATTACTTTAGATTCATTATAGTTTCCTCAAATCACCCCAGACCAAACAAAAGAATAATCAAGAATGATACATCTACCACTCATAGGCCACTACCATAAATTCAATATCATCATGCCTAGATACCCATATATCCACTCATACACATGTCACAAACACATAAAAACCATATCCACATCAGAACCTATGTACCAATATGGATTTTAATCAGGTTACAATACTCAAGTGGTGGTGTGTAGGAAATAATAATAAAATATAATAAGTATATAGTTGCACATAAATCTCTAACTGGTGTTAATAATCCAATAAATGAATGGTATCATTCCATCTATGAAAATAATCTGAAGGAGCCCATATGCGACGGTAGTCCGAAGAGGTGAATGTTCCTGAGGAGGAAGGGGCAAACACGCACCTATCGGGGTTCGAGGTCAGGTCACTGAGGTTGAAGGTGGCCTGATACTCTTATAAGGGTTCATTCTGTATTTTAGAAACCATATCTTGGTACCCTAGGATGTTAACCCATTTCTGGTGGAAGTGAAACCATTCTTGATGATCATGCCAAGAAGAAATGGAATCCAAGAGGGGGGAGTGAATCAAAATACCTCAAGAAAGATGGAAAACATGGTATTTGAGAATAAGTTAGTGGCTTTGATATTGGATATACGCCTATCCAATAGACTCCACAAGCGGTGATGGCCCCTTTAGTTGTTGCACCAGGTGAAACTGTCACCTGAGAAGCTGAGTTCAATGAGGCCCTTCCTAGCCTTGAACTGAACAAACTCCATGATGGCCTTCCTCTGGAATGGGCTCCTACCTTTCCTTTCCTCTGGGTTGGAAATGACATTAAAGTAACCCCCAACAAATAATTGATGGTGTTTGGGATCGAAGGAATTTAGTTCAAAAGGACAATCAATCCCCCTCAATTTTTTTAAAATATCAATACCATAAACCATTTAAAAACAAGACATTTTAATTTATTTGGGAAATCATTCCCAAATAAAATTCAATAAACAAACACATGCCAAACCATTTTGAATTTTATTTTAAGAATAAACTTATCTTTATTTTAAACCATTATTTTCATTTATAATATCAAATCCACTAATAGTAGAAGGATACCTAATTTATTTCAGTGAAAAATGTTAATTCACAACAAGATAACATCCATTCTATATATTATTTTCATTAATTGGGTTATTTTGTGCTTAAAAATGATCAAAACTTGTCTAACCAAATTCAAATGGATAAAATATGAATTCATAAAACACATCAATCCCAAAAGGAAGATATAGTATAGAAACACCCACTTGGAATATTTGGGATCTAAACTCAATGAGTCTGAATGATTCTACACAAATTAAGAACATTGAATAATATAAAATTTTTCTCAATAAAAGGTAAAAGTGAAACTATATAAAAAATTCACCATTAAAATTATAGGTTTAGTGAATACCAAGGCTTCAATAGCCCTTAGGAACAAAGAATCAAGTGATGGAGAGAGATTGAAGTTCAAGAAAAGAAATAAATACCAAAAGAGGATCACCATTTCGAATGAAACTTGAATCCACCAAGTGATGAGGATATAAGAGCCAAACTATCCAAATGGGCTCCCAAGGCTTGAGTGTGTTGCGTTAAACTTGAGGGAGAAGATAAAATAAATAAATGGGAGTATCAGGGTGTGATTACACTACTAACTCGATGCTTCCTCATATACAACGACACCACTAGCTAGATAGTGGCCCTCATCATCTAGACAATGGTTATAGTATAAATGTTATAACCATAGGTTATCCCACTGCCTAGTCATTATAGACCCACCAGCTAGCTGATGGCTATAGAATTTTTTGTATCCATTGTGAATCCCATTGCCTATCCAATTACCCTCACTGGCCATTCAGTGGACCACTTGAAGATTTTTAACCTACATGTTCACGTCCACACATTCTATGACAGTCTGGGACATCCTATGACCCCTCACGAAAACCCAAAAAAACTCAAAGACCATTCCTTTGATGAAATAAATACAGAGATGTTACAATTCTCCCCATCATTCCACTTTTTATCTGAATAAATATTCTAGTACGAAGGATAGAAAATGATGAGACCAAAATAAATTCCACACAATAATTATTTTGTGGACAATTCACAAAATATAGGAAGATTCACTGAATAGAGGACAACAATGAAATAATTAAAATGAACAGATAACCAATATTCCCAAGAAACCTTAATGTATATCCTCCAAGAACATCATATATCTCCAAATGAAATGTCTACATCACTGAGAAGAGAGAAAATTCCAATAATTTCCAGATACCTAGCATAGGTCACCCAACCATTTAAATTTTCACTAAAATGATGGGATATAAGATGGAAATATAAAAAAAACACATCCCTTCACCCAAATAAGTTACTACAACCACTAACCATGAAGAACCGCTAAGAGCCTAATTGAAAACCTAAGGGAAGGTACACCCAAAACATACCAATGAATCCAAATGAAATAACAAAATAAATATCCATCAAATATTCAACCGACAACAGGAAAGTAATAAACTAAAAAGGATTTATTCCTCGATCAAGTACTCGATGGAAACCTTTAATTCCCACTATAGGGTGTCACCCATCAACGGTCTCATTGAAGTAGACACCAACACCTCCCAGTGACTCGTCCATCAAGAGACTTCATAATCCTATTCATTTGATTACACACCAAAAGCCTATCTATGTCCAACCATAAATAGATCATATAAAATGGTTTTTGAACAAATATAAAAATCTAATCTCTTAAAAGATAGACCAAAAAACACATCAAGATTGATCTCTAACCAAGAAGTTGTCAATCAAGGGACAATAAGGAATAATAACCACCTTAATGGTCTCAAACACCCTCCCAAAGAAGACCACCATGGAAGGAAACATAAGGAATTTTAAATGGAAATATCCTAAAACATTCGTAGGTTTTTAGAAAAGGATGAATCATGTAGCCTACAAACATCACAATCTCAAATATCCATTAAATATATCATGACAAATCAACATATGGTTATGTGTGATGGGAGAAGAGAAAAATATTAAAAAAATGATTTGGAAAACATTCCTTAAAGGGAGGTCTGGCAAACCGAAGCTCGAGGGCGTTACGGGCGGCAGAGGTCTGGAAAACCGAAGCTCGAGGGCGGTGGAGGTCTGGCAACGAGAACTCAGCGGGCGGCGGAGGTCCGGCAATGAGAAGCGAGGGAAGAGGAGGTCCGAAAACACGAACTCAACGAGTGGTAGAGGGAAGTCGTAGGGTTTCAGTATTGCGAGAGATGTAGGTCTCGATAAAAGGAGGGCAGTATGCGAAAGACTTTATAGAAAAATGGACTAAGATTTTATCAGTTCTAACAAAGTGCTGATAAAGAATACCTTTATCAGCGCTAAAATTTTAGCACTAATAAAGGTGTCCTTTATCCGTGCATTTTTAGTGCTGATAATGGTACTCTTTATCAGTACTAAAAAAGAGATGATAAATCCATCCTGTATTAGCACTACAATTTTAGCGCTGATACAGGGATTCTTTATCAGCGCTTTTCTAGCACTGATAAAGTGTCGTTTTATCAGCTCTTGTTTAGTGCTAATAAAGGGATTCTTTATCAGCGATAAAAGTTTAGCACTGATAAAGGGTATCCTTTATCAGCGGTTTTTCTTAGTGCTGATATAAGGGGGCGCTTCCCTTTCCCGTTTTTTTAGTAGTGTTGAGTCCATACACTTTTCAAGAAACTCCTCAAATCACATCACCTGACTCCTATATGAGGTTAAATTCTAAATGGGAATCCTATTTAGGAGTAATCCCCAACCAATCTCATGTGGGAATCCGTCCTAGGGTAAGCCCATAACCTTCATCCCTTCCTCCATACATTATACCATTTAGAATGTAAATAAAATAGAGGGAAGGATTGTTGCCTCGCCCTCTTCCATGGTCAACGTTCCCTCTTCCATCAGCAGATGAGGAAACGTGTGAAGTGTCATTGTTGAATCTTTCACATCTTCTTGTTTCTCACACCGAGCATGACTCACTTGGGCTTAGAGATACGTGACGGTTACAAAACGTTCACAAACACTGATTGAAGGATCTACGAGAACTCTGATTCGTGTTCAATCTAGGATACGTAGGAAGCCCTTTCAGGGCCTGAGCTCACTGGATATCCTCTCCAGAAATCCAATCCTAAATTCCCTTAATCTGGGTATCCTCCATAGGGATAAGACCCAAATTAAACCCCAAATCATCAAGGAATCCATTTCAGGAATTAAGCCTAAACTCATCTCTCTCAAAAGACCATACTCTCCTATGAGACTCATCGAACTCTGTGGGATTTGATTCCCATCCACATGGGATACATAGGAAGCCTCTTTGTGGTTCAAACCCGACACTTCAAATCAACCATGTTCTCCTTGGGATATATTCCCAACAGGGTCTCATCATACATGGAATCCCATACCCTTTTCCAAGTTCCACAGGATCCTTCAACATAAGTCCCACACTATGTTTTGACCAAGAACCGTTCTATTATAGGTCATTATCGTATGACCATAAAAGGTATGATGTGTCCCATTAAGTGGAAAAAAACTATGAGGGTTCTGATTCCTTTCATAAGGATACATAGGAAGCCCATTTTACGGGCACGATCCCTAGATCAATACAAACCTTCATCTCCCGGGATGACAATAATTTCCAAAGTACACCACTGAGTGTCTTAAAAACCACTATCATCATAACTATGATTAAAAGAATCTCTAATTAGTATATTGTAGGATACCATTGATGGAAAACCTCAAATACATAGAGATATTTCCATTAATGAAGATCCTTGAATGCATACTGATGATTCTAAATTTTTTCACATGTTAATAAGTGGTTGTGAATTCCAAGGAATACATATGATATACATGCTAAATTAATAAGGATTCATGTAAACGTCTTAAATTCTCAAAGAGAGTCTCAGAGCAGACAATAATTCCCCCCAAAAGGGTGTGAGTAGTCCAACCTCCCATCCTCTCGACCAATGCACGTTCTTATGTATTGTAATGTTCAAACATAACGAATTCCTACCTTTGGGAAGTAGGTCCCCTTTGGATAAATAATTGTCAGAAGTTTCCGGTTCCATAAATCAATACAATGGAAATATCATGGAATCATGGAATCTTAAAACTAGAACACATGTTTCAAGGAACTATGAAACAAACATATACAGTACGAATGAATTTTTCCAACATGATGGCTCATTAATTTTTTTTAATCATCAATTACTAGATTAGATTGTTATTTTTAAAAGATTAATTTTCTTTTATTAATGTGTGTCTTTTAAATCTTGCCAATGTAAGAAATGAGATATTCTTTTTATGGAGTTTTAGAGATTTTAATAGATTATTTTCATCTATGTCAACATAGTTTTTTGGATTTAATTATTAAATGCGGTTTATTTATTATTATATTGTCTTCCACATTTTATTGAATGGTTTATGATATGATTGAGTATGGATGTTCTATTTATATGCCATATATGGTTTATTTTCAATCTATTAAAATTTAGTATGCCAGTTTTAGTATGAACATTTATTTCCTTTATGTTTTGTCCCTTTCATAATAGGAATGCATTTTACTTAGTAAGTGATATGCGGGGCCCTATATATCCCCCCGATGCATTGTTTAGGTCTCATGAGACAATCACGTTTGTGTTTATACCAATCTATTCATGGTCATATCATGAGGCCTTAACAGTATGCTTATGATGTATGACATTATGAATTCCCTCATTATGAGATTAGTTATTTATATTACATGTGTTTATTCAAATAGTAGAATACCCATGTGAAGGATTAAATGAAATTATTTGATTTATTGTTTCCCCACCTTAGGGTTTTACTTCCCCAAAAATTTAAAAAAGGATACTAAACAAGATGTGGGTACTAAACCCAAATTTGAGCCTCTTGCCCCTATGTGCTCTCTCAGAGATTCCTGGGATGCCACCGGACATGACCTAAAGGAATCATTCACACATGAAATATCCTCTCCTATCAATACTCGATCTCTACTGGGTACTCAAAAAACATCACTCCATCCTCAATGTTCATCTCTCACCAGTCGATGATATGCGACGGATCATGCATGTAGGCCCTTAGTTGCGAAACATGGAGAACATCATGTATCCAGTCTAAATTCATTTGCAGAGACAATAATTATGATACCTCAAAAAATCTATGCATTATCTAAAAATGGTGGATAAACCTTAGAGATTACTTTCCGCCCTGACTGAATCTCTGTAATCCCCATCCTGGTAAAACTCGAATGTCCTCATGGACTCCTTCCACAAACTCAAAATACTCCACTCCTTGGCATCATAAGATTTTTATGGCTCTATTTAGTGTTCATCCTCATTTGGAGGATTTTCACCTTATCGGCACCATCTCAAACAAACTCCGGGCCCATGAGTGCTGACTCTCGTGGGTTAGTCCAGCAATGTGGTCACTAGTAGGTTCTCCTGTAAAAATCCTCTAATGGTGACATACCAATGGTGGAATGTTATTTATTTTTGTACACAAAATCAAAAAGGGGTAGGTGATCCTACCAACTATGACTGAAGTCCAACATGAAAGCCCACAACATGTTCTCTAGAACCTGAATGGTCCACTGCATCTGGACATCTTTATGGGGTTGAAATGCCATGGTCAATCATAGCTAAGTCCCAAACACCTCCTACAACCCCATATAAAAATGAGATGTTAAGAAAGACTCATTATCCTAAAATATCATCAGTGGGACTCCATGGAGTCAAATTATCTCATGTATGTATTGGCATCATAATATCTCTACTACACTCTACTCTCAGAAATCCTGGAAGTGAGCCAGCATGGTGAGTCATTCAACGATCACCCTGATGGCATCATGTCCCCAGGATGTATGTGGTTAACCCATCATGAAGTCTGTTGATGTCCCATACCACTTCCATTTCAGCACAACAAAGGGTTGAGATAATCCTGTTAGAACATGGGGCCTAGCCTTCACCAAATAGCATGTAAGGCATTGAGAAACAAACTATTCCCCTTCATTCCTCATCTATATCCACCAAAACTAACATCAATTGTCCTGGTACGTCTTTCCAACTCTAGGATTTAACTACAAAGGGGATGTATGAAGGTACCACAGTACCAAATCCCATAACACAACTGGCACTACTATGAGTCATCTGAAAAGGGAAAAGTGCTGCTGAATTTGTGAATATCCATTTGGTGCATGTCTAATAGACTTATGAGTGTGTACAGTCTCACAGTCAGTATCCATAAGTTATACCACCTATAATCACTGGAAGAGTGAATGGGTGAAAACCAAAAACTACTGGTAAGCTACACTATCTCCATTTATAAAGGATAAATTTAATAAGGCAAACTTCTCCAATGCCTCGTTCTACAACTACGAACTAGATCTTTTACTGAGAGAATCTTCCACCATGTTCCCTTTCCCACGATTGCAGAATATGTCAAATCCATAGTCCTAGAGGAACTCTAGAAATCACCTCTATCTCTTGATCAGATTGTCCAAATAAAATATATACTTGATACTCATGTGATCGGAGTAGACGATAAATCACTCTTCCATCAGGTAGTGTCATCACAACTTCAACGCGATGACTACTGATGCCAACTCATGATTGTGGGTTGAATAGTTAATCTCATGTGGCCTCAAATGGCATGAACCATAGGAAATCACTTCTTGCCTATTCATTGGGACACAAAAAACCTTGGTTCCTAATGTATCAAAGAACACTATTTACATGACACCCTCCTATGGAAATCTCAAGATTAGAGCACTTGTCAATCTCTACCTCAACTACAGAAAGCCGGCTAGCACGTCTCCTTCCACACAAAAGGGTACCCCTTTCTAGTTAATGATGTCTGAGGTACTTATATCCTGGAGGAGTTTATTATGAATCTCTAGTAGTTTCCTTCCAGCCCTAGGAAGCTCCTCACCTCCATCACGCTCCTAGGTAGCTCCCATGATAACACTGCCTCAACATTGTCTGAGTCCACTACCACTCCATTCGCTAAGATAACATGTACTAGAATATGGACTGCCTAAATCCAGAATTGGAACTTCTATAATTCCCCATAAAGTTTGTGGTCTCGAATTATGTCCATAACCTTCCTTAGGTGTCTCATATTCTCCTCCTCAGATGTTAAGTACACAAGGATATCATCAATGAAGACTATCACGAACTAGTCTAAATAAGGCTGTAAGATTTGGTTCATTAGTCCCATGAACACTACTTGTTCGTTTGTCAAGCCCAAGGGCATTACCAAGTACTCATAGTGATTGTAGAAGAATCTAAAATCCGTCATCGAAATATCCTCATCCCGTTCTCATAACTGTTTATAGCCTAATCGAAGGTCAACCTTCAAGAACTGACATGACTCTCTCAACTGATCAAATTGGTCATCGATCCTCAGAAGTGGACACTTTTTGATCATGGTCACTTGGTTCAAGCACTAGTATTCCAAACAAAACAACAATATCCCGCCTTCCTTTTTGGTACACAAAACTGGGGCCGCCCAGGGTGAAACATTGGGACTCACGAATCCCTTCTTGAGAAAGTCCTCTAATCGCACCGTCATCTCATGAAGCTCTATGTGATCCAACTGATATGTTGTTGCAAATATCAGTGTCATCCGAGGGTGTAAGTTTAATTAGAGGTTTATCTCATGGTAGGGAGGTAATCCTTGAACATATTAAAGGAGTACGTCCTCATACTACGCCACCACTGTAGGAAACTGGAAGCTCAATACATTTTCTACACTGAGGGTCATGCTATCCATCTCATGAGTAATCAGTTGCACCCTCCCATGCATGAGTCCATATTGTGATTCATGGGTTTCATTTTCACCAACAAAGGATAACCTAATTCCACCACTGCTGACACACCACACCCTTCTCCTCAAACAGTCAATCTAAGAATGATCTATGGTTAACCATTCCATACCAAGAATGACATCACAATGAATCAATTCTTCAACCTCGTGGTTTTATCTAAAGATCTATTCTCCAAGGGATAGTTCAGACTATGATCCATGATTTGTGATCACTGAGTCTTCCCCAGTGGGAATTTCTATGTGTATGGGGTGTGTCAATGGTTCAATAAGAACCTCTAGGCCTCGAACTAGATATATGGAGAGAAAGGATTGAATTGCACCTGTGTCTATCGATACAGCATATAGAGTATAAAAGAGACATACCATACCTTGAATCATTCTTGGAGCCCCTGGGTCATATGTCTCGACCGCATAAACTTTCCCCATCCCTGTTTCCAAATCCATGAGCTTGGTGTTGACCTCATGGGTATGGTGGTGGTAATATGTTGAAACATCGACCACCTCCTAATAATATCTCAAATCCTCTAACACATCTACTACCCTTTAGATCTACATGATCTTTTCGTTGTCTATTCCTTGGGGGTCTATCCACTATCTCCCTATCATCATCATGGATGGTCGGATAATATCAAGAAAGATGTACCATGTCATCACACGAATGAAACCTACTCTCCCTAGGCTGGTTGGATCCGCCATGTGAACCCTTAACTATAGACCCTATGTCCTTATATCTCCTCTCGAAATGTATCCCTAGTCTAGATCTCTGAGACTAACATTGGCTCCCTACTGTCGAGGTCTCTGCACCTTCTCATCCATTGAAGACTAATATTAGTTCTACCGTTTCATCCAAGAATCTTTCAACCACCAAAGAATGCTCGATCACTCCAAAAAAATCCATAATTCATAGAGGTATAATTTTGTCTTGGATATCTCTATGAAGAACTCACTTGAAGGTCAGAACCCTAATGCACTAATATCAAACCACATCCAGCGTGTACCAAGAATGGTTGGTGAAAATCGATGAATAGTCATCCACTTTCATGCTACCCTGATTGAGCTGAATAAGACTGTGTATACACCTAGCTCTTAGTGTAACTAGAGATAAATCCCCTCAAAAGATGTGATCAAACACTATCCATGAATGATTTTCCTCTTCATGAGACTGGATTTCCAAACTCCACCTCCGACCTAATGAGTTCTATTGAAGGCTCGCTTCCAGGATCACCATCTGGTCCCCTGGGGTCCTAAGTAAACATAAAACTATGGGAATCACCTCAAGCTTGTTCTCAGCCACTTTAGGGTTTGACACACCTTATAACCTAATGTGTCCTTGTCTTCGAAACTTATGAATCATTCTTATCATGTGCTCCTCATTTTCGGGTACTACAGGTACCACATGCTACTCCATTGGTGCCAGTATAGCTAGAGCACCACCTAGAGGAAAGACATGGAGAACTGGCCCTTGTATCGAAGCCTCATCCCTAAGGGGGTAATCTTCAAGATATAGATGTTGAATCACAATTGATATACATCTTAGGGGAATTCTGTAAGAAAACAAGATGTACAACGGTTAATGAGTATATCTAGAGAGATAAGTACAGAAGGACATGGAACCACAACCCATTGTTATATGTTTCATGTACCCTTATTTTCCCTGTAACCATTAATCTCAATTACCGACTCAAAAAGTATGAAAGTAGAGTCATCGAATATGGATATGTCTGTTTCCTGGACCAATACTAGAGTATGTGGCTTGAAATCCAAACTCAAAACACATAAAACTGTTTTTCAAAACCAATGTAACAGTCTCTTGGTGATAAGGTAGAACCAACCTCCTCTAATACCTCTCTTTAATGACCCATACCAGTAGGGCCCATTCCGTGACTCCCCAATCCCACCTCTAATAGGCCAAGGGCTGGTGACAAGCACTGAGTATGCATATCACTAACATGGGAGGCATTTCTTATGTACATGTACGCATTTAAACATCTCCAATACCATAACATGATAAAATGTAAAAACCACTAAGAACCAAATGCATGAATACCACTATATCTCAACAAATTGAGTACAAAATGATGCAAAGTAATGTAATGTAAACTGGTCTATAATACATTCCCACCAAAATAAAGTGTTTTTAAAATAAAAATTCCATCCTATAAAAAATAGTTACTCGTACTACTGCTCGAACCCATAGGAACACCTCAAACTACCTGAACTCATAATGATCTATCTAATCCTGGTCCATAAAAATGTTGCTCATATGAAAACGACATGACACATACAGGTAAATACCGTGAATTGGTGAGTATAAAAATACTCATTAGGACACCCCGAAACCATAATGAAATACACCAAGGAAGATACAATAATCTCTATATAGTATATTTCTACAACACTTATAAAAATAATATCTAGATGTACTCAAACCCAGACATGAATTATAGAGGTAAGTCACAACTACGACATACCAACACTAGGGGTTCAGTTCGAAGATTCCATGAAGTACTCTTCTAGGAGAATACACTCTTGAGTTTGATAGCAGTAATGATATCTGTCTGATACCTATTGTTTGTTGGAAACCATCATGAGAGAGATATGCTGAAATATTTTAAGAGAGAGAGATTCAATACCATAGATGAGGATCACATACATGGCCATGGGATGATGCCAACAACATCATCAAGATTAGTAAGCTAAGTAGAGGATTAACGCCTGATGAAGTTGATCATGTCAATACCATTGACTCTCCCTAGGGCATGAAGAATGAATAGAGGATCGTACACCTGGGAGGGGATTCCAATGAATCTATCCAGAAATTCATGCTAAAGGGATCATACTTCTATGAGTAGGAAATGATACCCACCAACCATCAGGGAAACGATGAAGCATAAGAACCCTAATGAAGCTTGTCCAAGATACATTGTACAAGAGATTAAATCCTAATTAAAATAAATACATGGTATATAGTAAGGTCACACACAATGTTATTTGACCTTGGGTATGGCCCGTGTACAATGACCAATGTCCTATAAAAATAGAGTACACAGTGTGTAGAAAGAATTATATTTCATTCCCTTCCATCACGGTCCACGCATGTACTCTGTCCATGCCCCAGAACACAGTTTCACCCCCTGTAGTTATTCCCATGTACCAATACATGGAGTAATCCATGTAACCGGTTCAACTATTTCCAATTGGGGAGTACATGCCATATTCAAAACTCTGTGTACTCCACCCCATGATTGTGTATGTTTTTAGAAAAACGTGGAGCCTTGGGGAAGGGGCCACGTGCCGAGTGATATGTGTGATATGTCATGTGAAACGTTACAATTTCCCAAAACCATATCCACCATTCAACATGGTTTACATGCCTTGTATTAGAAAATACATACCTTGTTCATTTAGATTTTCCCGAAACCCTGGTTCAAGCACCATTATCTTCCATGTTTCTCTAAACATCGATCCTTACCACACCTCTTTGATAAACTATATTTTCGAGGTCATCCTGTCACACTGTCCCTGAATCGGTATGATTTAGGCATTGAATCGGCTCAGAAAATAAGATCTTGATCATTCTTCATTTTCCACAAAGAATGATAAATCAGAACGCACCATCACTCGATCAGTGGCCACACCCACTATCACAACTCCATTGAGTCATACCGATAATGGATCTTCAATCTCGGATCATTGTTCCATGAAACCAGGGCACAATGATCATCTATTCATAAAATATTAATAGAAAAAAGAACATGAAGAATTTAAACGGACAAAAACAAAAGGAACAACTCAAGGAAAGAACCCTGATCATTGTTCATTCCAGCCAATAACCATTTCATAATAATGATCAAGATTAACAAAATCAATTACAATAATAAAACCCAAACATTAAAATCCCACAAATAAAACCAATATCACAAGAATGATCGATCTATGGGTCAACCTGGTCGTTGATTGATCAGTTTTCATCCTTAATTCTATAAAATATGAAATAATAATCTGAAATAACAATTCCCTGCCTAGAAATGAATCGTTTGCTGTCGAGTATTCGTTGTTGACGGTGATCCCTCATGAAATATCGTGATCCATCATCATGTAGTCTCATGTTATGATATTTCTCCAAGGTTCTCTCTAGAGACATTAGAGAAATCCTCTAGGGTTATGTATTCTATCCATGGGTCCCTGGTGAGAAACTTATTAAAAAATGAGAATACATAACGCTACGTAACGTTGAAATAAAATAAATATTTAATTTATTTTATTTGATAAAATGTCTAAAAACTACCTTATCATAGTTGACCAACGTCTGAATATTTTAGGCCTCACATAGGGTAATTATGTTGCATTATATTAAAAGGTTCCCTCAAATTTCGAATCCTGACACACTTTTAAAAGTTATTCCACTATTCAGGAAAATAGTGCACGCATGATATTTACTATTTTAATAATATTCAAACTTGTATTCCGGGCACACCAAGACATGGAATCACACTCCATCTCAGTGATTGGCCCCTAATTAATTCCATATAATTTATAAAAATAATACATGGAGAATTTTTGGACATATCAGTTATTTTATGGATATCCCTTAAACATATATTAAGGTTGTTTACCCTAATATACCTTTTCTAGATCTAGTTTCCAATGTTTCTACTAAACATTCTCTAATACCAACTATATGGACCTTAGCCCAATAGCTCAGATATGGTGCCTTACTTTATTAAATTGGAATGATTACATGGTAGATGCATCCCAAAGGAATGAATAGTTTAGTATCTTTGGAAAACAATATACATAGATAAGTTCAACATCATAACTTGAAATGAAATACAATATATAAATTCCATTGGAAAACCATAACTCCTAGATTTTCCCAAAAATCCATTCATAATATTCTTCTTCTCATCCTAGAAAAAAAATAAATCCTAAGAAAGGACTCATCTTAGATGCTCGGTAAGGGTAATAAATACAAAGGAAGCATGTATAATAATGTGTGGTGAATAATTGAAAGTAAACTTTCCATTAAAACATATTCTTGAGAATGTTATGGTAGGAGTAAAATATTATTAAATAATAAAATAATAAAACATACCCATATATATATTCTAATTTTCATATAATAAATGGAATGTCAATTAGTTGTTTCATAATGAGGTAATTCATAATGCGGGTCATCTGAACCATACTATCAAGGTCTTATGCCAAGAATATACAAAAATGTGTAAAAACCAAAACAAGTTAGACTCTTGAGACCTACCGATGACCAAAGGGGCTATAGATATCCCTACCAAACACATAATAAGTCCAATTCATTCCACATATGAAAATGGTGAAACATAATCAAAATATAGAATCATATTGAGAGTAATATATAAAATGTAAATAATAACCCCCCATCAGTAAACATAATCACTAACCATCCAGAGTAATATGGTGAATGGTATAAAGATAGAAAATTCATAGTCAAAAAAATTATAAACCATTAAATAAAATATGGTATATGAATTCATAGAGGTTTAATCCCAATTAAATATATGAATCAATGAGAGCGTTGAAATAGATTAAAATTCGCTTATAAAATCATCGACTAATTCATGGGAGAAACACTCTTTTACTTTGCACAAAATAGTTTCTTTGGAAAATGATATATATAAATAATAAGTGAACTAAGATAGTTTTTTTATAATTAAATTTATTATTTTATAAAGATAATGGTGTCTTACAATATATTATATATTTTACTAGAAAATAGCCAATAATTCAAGAAGTTCTGTTGAATGGGGTTTGTTTAAGAGAAAGAATTTGGGAAAGATCCTTTTAAAACATCTAACTCCCCCTTAAAGAATGATGGATTATGATTAGAACATTTCATATAGAATTTATTAGGAATAAATAATAATAATTTAGAATTTTCATTGAGGTAGAGAGAGAAAAGTGTGACCTAAAATAAAATAGAGGTTCAGGTAGAAACCCATACCTTATGTCCAAATATGTTCTACACAAGTCTGTAAGGTCCTAAAATATAAATTAAACTCATTAATAATTTAATTATAAACCTATTATAAATGTATATAGTCAATTATAATTATTAAGTTCATTTATGGAGTTCTTGCTAAGTTATAATATTGAATTTCGTCACTCTAGAGTGTTAATTTCCTTGATTTTCATGATCAGTTCACTTGATTCTAAGTAATGGAGTTCATGTATAATGGGTATAATTCTCCATAAATTTAATTACATGTTATTAATTAACAAACATAAGTTTAAATGGTAATATGTTTTATTTTTTCCATATATGTGGATGAATAATTAGATAACACGTTAATGATAATCATTTAGCATAATTTTTGCGGTTATTCGATCACAATGAACTACTTTTGTTTTGTTATTAAATATTATGTATAAAAAATTGTTCTAGAATGATAAATATATAATAAAAAATATTTAATAATATGGTTTTCCCATTAAAATGGTTTCAGGACTATCATTGAAATAGAAATTAAGGAATGAATGTTTTTCGTTCACAAAGGTTGTACATCGGCATCTCCCAGACGGTGATTTCGTTTCAAAATAAATACTAGAGAGAGAGTATGGATATTGATAATGAATATTACATGAAAATGATATTATTATAGTATATAGATGATAATATATTTATCCTTATCATTTAGATAGAGTATTTGAGGATAGGATAAGAAATGAAAATAAATTGAAATGAAAATAAATGAAAAAGGAAGAAGGTTTACCACTTCAATTATCCTCCTTCAGAACCTCCTTAGGGGAAGGGATTTTAGTCTTATGGAAAGAGAGAGGGATCCTGGATGTTGGGAGATACTAGGGAAGTGTATTTGGGTAGAATTTTAACAATATTCAAGGATTAGATGCATGAATAGAGGAGGGATGAGGGGTGGCATTTATAGTGGTGGATGGGTGATTTTTGATTATTTAATTAATTTTTTTATTATTTTGGATAAAGACTATGAATAGTTTGAGCATTATCATCAAATAAATTAAAATATTTAGGTATTTTTAATATTATGTTTCTTACATCAGTGATGACTCAAGGACTAGTGTATTTAACCTATAATGTAATTTTTTTATTATTGTATTTTACTATTCACCAAATAATCACGTATTTTAGAAATATCCCAAAAAATCACCATAATAATTTTTTAGTTTACAATTTAAAACTAGAATCCATTTTATGTAAAAAATTTCTAAATATGGGAAATTTAGTTTTTAAATAAAATCATTATTTACTAGAAAAATTCTGTTTTTAAAATGTTAAATGATTTTATAACAGTCTAAAAACTGAAAAATGTCTCATTAAATTATCCTAAATGCATAGGAGAATTATGAATACATTTTATAAAACTGACTTTTCTTTTTAATCATATTATTAGATATAAAATTGTAATTAAATATTTATGACTCATTAAAATACTAATACTTAAATAAATATTTTAAATATATTTATTTTCTTATACTATGTTATAATTATATCATATTTTTATTTATAGGTTGGGGAAATTTTATTTATACATTTTAATCGGTGGGGTTACTATTCCATTACACAGTTTACTATTCATGAGGGTCACATTACTATTCCTATGGTCATGTTCCTACTTCATCGGTATATGTTCCTTAACTTTTTAAAATACCCCCTATTTCATTCATTATTCATTTGAAAAGTTAGTATTTTTTTATTAAGTGGATTTATGTGATCTATACTTTACAGAATAAACATAATAATGAAAATCTCATTGTTAGAGTTACAGTTTGTTACTAGCGCCCTGAACCAATTAGCCACCTAAACAGTTCTATAGAACTTACTTCCAATGACCTTAGGTGCACCTACCCATACCCTAAAGGCTACCAACTAGTAGTGAGGGTGTATAAGAGTAATCGTGGGAAGTCTATGCCCTAATGTGATAATATAACAATGAAAAAAATATATAAACACATTATTTAGAAGAAAGAGAATAATGAAAGACTTAAACCAGTAACCCATCCATGACGGAATCACAATTAATATCATATAATAGTGGAAGAATAATCAACATCAGTAGTGGAAAAAATCAAGCATAACATCTGTAGATAAGCGTGCATATCAAAATAAGTCATACCTATCAATAAAAAGAGGGGTCACTAATAGGTGACAACTGATAATACATACATATAATAATGTTGAACTAGAAAGGAAAACTCAAAAGGGGAAACTCTATATGGGGTAAGAAACAATGTCCTTTATCCTTCCACCCTATGCTAACAGCCCCTAATATCCTTTTTCTAGATGTGGGTGCCTTCTAGAAATAAAAAGTATAAATTGTACATATGTCCTGAAGGACCCGTTTTGTGTGTGATAATGGGTCTCAATTGATCGTCGCTAACCTATTACTACCTTATAATTATAGCTAACCATGTGTGTTACAAAAATAAATAAATAAATAAACATGCATATAATAACATAGGTTTCCCTAGTTCTCAACAACTACAAGGAAACTACCTACTACATTGACCAATGCTATAATCTATGGAGAGGAGAGGAAACTTGGATCATAGTTGAAGGAATCCTACAAAGTCATATATTCCCAAATGAACCCTCATTTTTTTCCCTCATATGAAAAAAAACACCACATTCCAACAACTGATTAACTGGAATTCCAAAGGCACACCCAATAAAATAGAAACATGGCCCCTAAGACCCCTACTAGAAAGAACCTATCATCTCGAAGCCTGATGTATGGGGGAATAGTGATATCTTTCATCATAGAACTACCACAATTTTCTAATCAAATGATGCGAAGATGAATGGTAATAACCACCCTCCTAAACATTTCATGGGCTAATGGAATCAAGAACAATATGACTCAATGCCCAACCGACAACCTCAACATTGTCATCATGTGGTTCCTCTCCCTCCCCATGGATTTGAATGTAAAAATCCCCAAAAAATTTAAAACTCTTCATCTTTCAGGTACTCTACCCACACATGAGATAAAAACCATCTCATCACGAATTCAACATGTATACAATCGAATCTGAATTTCCCTTTGTCCAATACGGGTGAACGGCAATCGCCAATTTAGATCCCAATCCACACAAATTATGGTTCCTTGTTCCCCTATGATCATGTAGCTCAATCCGATGGCCACACCATACCAAATATCATAATCCATGACCATAACCTAAGGACCTTCCACCTCAAATGACAATAATGTTTCCCAAAATAGGATCAATATCACCCAAAGAACATATACAATGGTCCGTGCCTAGACTTATGATCAAATCACCTCAATACAGATAGCCATCACCATATTAATCCTCAGGACAATCCCTTAAAGTTACATTATAAATTACTAGCTCTTCATAAGGAGTTCACATTTATATAATTCAAGAAAAGTTAAATAAAATAATCAAATTTGAATAAACAAACATTAGCTAGCCTAACAGCCCAAGGTATAAAGCCTTTAACATGGATCAAACCATTTCTAGACTCATTCAACCATTCCCATTGGAATCTCACATGGTTAAATTAATAAATTAAAATCAACCATTAATTTACAAGGGTCTCTATCGGTAAACAAAATGATTCAATAATGGTCTCTCTCCCAAAACAGTAATGTAATCAAAAAGATAATATACACCCCTACCTCGTAGTCGTAGAGGTAGGCATATTTGATAATATCCCCTATCTCAAACTAATTTGGAATAAATTGGCATTACCGATCGACACACAAAACATAGGAAAATAATCCTCACATGTATTTAGTGGTCCATTAGGTGAGGGAAAATAGAAGAAAGAGAGAGAAGACACATTCTATGATGGATCCAACGCCCCAAACAACTTGTAGAACAGAGGTCATAGAGATGATTTGGATCAAATACATGGATAGGATGAGAAGGAGGGATCCCCTTGTTGTTCTTTACCCAAAGAAGAGAAAAAGAGGAGGTGAAATTATGTTTCTTAAGAGGTTGGAAAATGGTCATTTTACACCATTAATGAGATGTATGGTTAGCTCACACAGTTTTCTAAACTATGAAGAAATTGTGTGGCTCAAAAGTCATAGGATCCCTACCCTGAATGGTTATCCCACATTTTTAGACCTAACCATGTGCAAACTGTGCATGTTAAAATGTGAGGGTACTTCCCAAATGGCACTAACTCCATCACTTGTGACCATTTTTTCCTAACCATTAAAAACCCATACATATTCCCTAAACAAAAACTATACTGTTTTATGCATGGTCATTCACCTCATCTTTAATGGTTTTCCAAAGCATGCTTAGTGAAAAATGAGGGCACATAGATTTCACAAAGAGGAAGAATAAAGAAATCTTACATTATACTTTAGTATGAACATTACCAAAAGATGGACATTGGGTCTCAGTGATACACGAAACACCTAGAAATTGAAAAAGAACTTTTCAATCCTTAAACCATGTCTTAAAATAAGGTATTGGGTTAATGGAAAACACAACATTAAGCTATAATAAATCAAAAAATAGATGTAAAATTCAAAAAACTCCAAAAAATCAAAATGGGTGAGGAATTCAACCCCCTCCTAAAACTAGGGAAATTACACATTAGAGAAGAATAGATACTTATTACTCATGTTCAAATATTCAAGGATAAAGTTAAATATGTGTTGAATCTTGTTGAGGATAATACGCGATTTATTATTGTTTTGGAACCACATGCACTAACTCTTCGAAAGAAGAGAGTTTTTCAAGAAACTAGAATTGAAAAAAGTAACATGGATAAGGAAAATTATAATTATTTTTGAGTTATATTTTTTTGATATAGAATACTGGGACACATATAATATCTGTTATCTATTACCTTAAGATCCTTGTATGGAAAATTCCAATCCAAATTGGAAATAATAAATTATAATCCTTCATTATATTATTAGATATATTGTTTTATGTGATGGTTTTAGGTATAATAGAATTAGTTTCACATCAAGGATGAAAATTATTTCATCCATAGTTCCTCAATTTATAGGAATGTAAAATATAGAACCTTCAACCAGTGGAATTGTTACTGAAAATAGATTTTAAATTTTTTAAAGTATTATAATGCATCATGGACTAAGATATCGAGGCGAAAAAATCATGACCAACAACGGCGATCAAAGGGAGTTTTGAGAAGGCCAATGTTATAGATATTTACTTGAGGTAAATATAAAATTCAAGGTCATTGGTATTGTATATCATATGCACACATCATTTTATTGAAATGAATTACCTAATTTTATGTTTAATGCACAAAAAATGGTGGCATTAATTTCAAGAATTATGAGGGAATTTATAGAATCCCATGATTAAAATATATGGATATTACAGAATTTTATATGAATATTCAATAAATTAAAATAATACATTCATGAGTACTATAATAGTTTTGTGTATTTTGAAACTTGGAAACAAAATCTGCTATAATGGTGAACGATTTTCAACATCTCCAATAAAGATCTCCACCTTTAGTACTTCTACCAAAACCATTTCTTCATAAATTGAGGACAAGAAAATATAATAAGTGATGAGATTATATTCTTGATAAGGGTAAATAAAAGGAATGTGTAATAATAACATGAATTAAGGGTATGAAACTTGATCCTAACATTTGAAGATCATACCCATCATATAATATATAATAATGATGATTGGAAATTTAAAAGGCAATGATCATAATATAAATAAGAGAATAAGTCCCGAAATCACAACATAGGAATAAAAAATTGAATTATTGAAGACACATAAGCATAAAATATGATTTTAATAGTAGCAAAGGAATCACTTCCATGACAATCTGGTAGTATGGGTTCACTCCCCACACCATCTTGGTTGTCATGGTTTACTCCAATGGAAATATTTGTAGCATGAGTTCACTCTTCAAACATTCTTGGTAGTCATTATTCACCCCCATGGACATCTTAGTAGTCATGGTTCACTCTCATGGCCATCTTAGTTGCATGATTTCACTCCTTATACAATATTGGTAGTCATGGTTCACTCCCGTGGTCATATTATTAGTTTAAGATCATTCCCAAGCCTATATTTTTCTACCTCTTGAGTTATAAATCTTCACCCAATTCATTGAAGGGAGATATAGGCCCCAACCATCTCATAATGAAATCATACTCACATATTCCACAAGATCATAAATTGTCATATGATAAATCATGAAATGAATCAGGTATTATAAACATATATTCATATCGAAACTTTGGAAAAAGGGAAGTTTCATAATCATTTTATCAAAAGTATAACAGGTGAAAGAGAATATTATTTCATAAACAAATAATCCATTAAAGAGAAAATGATTTCATAATCACTATAAAATTATGCATATCCTATTCATAGAAATAATATCAATAGAAACTTTAGATCATTTCCTAAAAACCCATGAGTAACATCAACAGATTTCATCTTAGATGGAAAATAAATTTGAAATATCTTTAAAAAACATTCTTTAGGAAAATATCATTTCTACTTTGAAAAATACATTTTAATACATAAAACCAAGTGAAAATTATGTTCTTAAAAAACTCCATGAAAACATATAAATAAGACATGAAATCTTTTTGAAAAACTTTTTCCTTGAAAGATAATTATATATTCTTCAAAACATTTTAAAAACCATTTTATTTCAAAATAATTTAAAAACATATAAAGAAAGATTGAAAATGTTTTAGAAACTTTTTTAATTTAAAACATAGGAACAAATATTGAAAATGGTTTGAAAACCATTCAATTGAAAATACATTGCAAACATATAAAAAATTGTTAAAATGGTTTGAAAATATTTATATTTGAAAAATTAGTCAATAGCAATCAAAATACTTTTAAACGACGTGTATTTGAAAACACATTGAAAATAGATAAATAAATCTTGAAAATTTATTAAAAGAAATTTATTTGAATACACTTTGAAAACATATAAGGAAATATTTAAAATGTTTCAAAAACTTTTTACTTTAAATGAAAATTAAGGATCTTGAACATGTTTTGAAAACCATTTCTTTGTAAATACTTTGAAAACATATAAAAAGGGTTTGATTTTTTTTTGATTTTTTTCCTTGAAAATATATAAAATATTCTTGAAAACATTTTGAAACCAATTTTACAAGAAAATCACTTTTAAAAAATTTTTCTTAAAAAATAACCTTTAAAAATGAAAAATAATGTTCAAAGAAATGACGACGGTTAAATCCATACACGTCGTATGAGGTAAAAATAAAATTACTTTTACATGCTAAAAATGTTAGAAAAATTCATTATTTGGATAGAAATAAGAAGATTAATCTGAAGAGATTGGTAAAAGAAAAAAAATGATAAAAATATATTTTAATTATTCTAATAGAATGGTATATTATTCTTTGAAAACCTTCTTATAATATTTGGTTTTGAAGGAACACAAATTTCCAACCGAAGAGAGGGTAATGTCTGGATTTCTTAAAAACACATTATTAGATATCTTATATACCAAAGAGTAGAAAAATGGTACCAAAACATTATTATATCCTGAATAACCAGAGGGGAATAAAATTTAAGAATGGTTTTTAGGGATGGATTATAATATTTCATCAAAGTGGTCATAAAAATAAACAATCTTGAAAAGTGATGAGATTGTTTCAAACAACCATTATCACTTAGTGAAATAGGATTGTAGTCTCCAGGTTATAAAAGGAAAACACATGAATCTAATAATATAATTAAAAGAACTAGATTCGTGACCATTAATATTAAATGGAACTATATACACATTCAACGGAATTTAGGTGCATAAAAAAACATGAGTCTCAACGAAGGAAAATTGGGAAAAAACAATTTCACCAATTTAGTATCATTTTAAACATAATCACCATGAATGAAATATCATAAAATAAATATTTTTATACTCATAAATTTAGGTATAATATACCTATAATAAAATCATGGGTATTATATACACCATATAAACTAAAAGATTGTTGAACATAGCATGTATCTCATGGAAATAAAAACTAAGGTGAAATCCCCTTACCATGTGTATTGACTCCCTTCGTACTCATTCAATAATCCTATATAATAAATATAATTTTATTATACATATATTAAAGAATAATATTATTAATTCTAATACCATACAGGTTTTTTTATTTCTTTTTATAACTATATTGTTAACAATTATATCTTAAGGTTTCACTTTGGATAATATATGCTTTGTTCTTTGCACGTGTCTTAATTTATAATATATTTGGACATTAGACTTACATCATGATTCAAGAAAGTAAAAGATGATTTAAATATAAATTATATCATTATATATGTATTATAAAAATCAATATAAAATAGGATTATGATATGGAATACATTGTTCATAGAGACGGAAAACCGTATGTATGCATGAATATTGTTTCTGTTTTTATTCCCATAATGAAATAATGAAATAAAATGACCTATATGTATATAATATCATTAAAGAATAATCCTATTGTTTTAAATATAATATATGTTCTTGAAACCCATACTTAATAAATTTCATGTAGTGTGTGATTGAATCACATCCCCTTGATGGGATGATAGTCCACAATTCGTCAAATTAGATTATCGTATTTACAAAAATGCAAAGTAAAAAGATATTTGTTTTAAAAATAATAAAAAAATTTAAATATGTAATACATATATTGTATAATATATATATATATATATTCCATCAAAATTTCCACCATGATATGTAGTATAAAAAATTGAACAATCATCATTTTGTGAGGCAGATGTTTGTCGTACACATAAATAGTATTATTGTTACACATTAGGTTGATGTGTGTGTTTGTATAGGTAAAAAACTTATCATATCAAAATAATTGTATATTTAGGATACTAGGTTTTTATAAAATAATGGAATAAATTTATTTTATGGGGTGGATAAGTAAAATAATAAAAAGACCATGAGAGAATGAATTACCTCTTAATCGGGTAACTATTTTTGGGTTTCTACCAAAAGGATTCCTTAGAAGACTTTCATCCCAAAGTGAGAATTCATGGAGGAGGGTTGGGATGTTTGGATGTTTAATTGTAAGGTATTTTCAGAAACTATGTTTTCATAGAGGTGTGAGGATGAGGGATATTTTGTGGCCTTTTATAGGGAAGGGAAAGAACTCACTTGGTATTTTGGAAAACGGGTTATGTCCACTGACATTTTCTGCTAAAAAAGTCATAAAAAAATAACTAAATAATTTAAGGTTCATTAAAGAATAATTCCAATAATATAGGTGTTATAAAATATTCTATGTCAATTTGTGTCTTAAATTTAGGTTTTAGTCCATAATTAATCATAATTTTACCTTAACCTATATAGTTAATTTTAAATACATTCACTAATAATTTTGGTTAAAAACTAAGTTGATCATATTATAAATTAAAAATTATACTGATTCAAAATATGGAATAAAATTTTCCAAATTCCAATCACATATTTTTATGGAATAAATTTAAAATTAATCTAGCAGTTGGGTTGACAATGTGTGTTTTTAAAGTAAAAACATTCAAATTTTATGCAAGCTCTTATAACCAATTTTAAAGTGATATTAGTTCCAATTACATAAATAGGATAAATTTTTAAACTTTTTATCTAATTTTATTTTTAAACCAAATCAAAATATAATTTATCCTTATAAATAAATTAGATGAAAAAATAGGTTTGAATTAAAATCATGTATTTATAACTATTAATTAAATAACTAATTTCTATAGAAAAATACCAAAAAATATCGATCCTAATTTTTATGTTTATATTAAAATTTTAAAATTTATTTCAAAATATTAAATATATATAATTTAAAATATTTGAATTGAAAATTGGTTCTCTATTAAATGGATCAAATTCTACCTTTATAAAAAATCATTTTTATACATAAAATTAGGTTTGTTCATATATTATGTCCATAAAATCATTTGCATAATTAAAAAAATATTTTATTGAATATATAACATATATATTACATTAATATTTCTAAATAATTATAATTAAATTAAATTATTAAGGTAAAAGTGTTTTTTGATCATAAAAATATTAATATTTTCTTTTATATTCAATCACTTTTCATATTCATTTCTAATTAATTGAAAACCATTGAATTCTTATTATATTTTTGTAAACCATTTATTTTCATAGATTATATAATTATTTTTACAAAATATAATTTAACAACTACATTATATAATATTATATTAAATAATATTATTTCAAAAATATATTATTATTTTGTAAAACTCTGTCATGTGTGTTATGCAGGCCATTGAGGAAAGTCATGGATGCATGTAATGAAAGCTAACCTCAGTGTTATTTTATGATATTTTAAGAATATATGTTATGCGCAGTACATGATTAACTTTCTGTTGTGTATAATGAAATCCAAATATAGTGATTTAATATAAAATAAATTATTTTCAATGGTATGCGAATTGAAAAATGTCACAAAGGATACATTAATTTGAAAAAAAATATTTGAAAAATTCTAGGTATATTACATTCTTATGATTATTGGTCCAATAATTAAAAATATTTGTAGAGAGAGATTATCTATATAGACATTATTTTGGTCAAGGGGATAAGTCATAATCTTATTATTGTTACCTAACTCTGTGACTATTGACTTTCAATAGATTTTAATGAAAATATTTCTATTTTAAAATCCCATGATAGATAAATTGTACTACATAGAAGAATTGAGAAGGTAATTTTATAACATTTTAAAATCTTGGTGTTATCCATGGAGGAAGATAATAGGCTATGGCATAGGCTGATTTTCAATCTGATCAAAAAATATCTATAGTAGTTGACAACGACTATTAGAGTATGTGAAATTTCCCCTCTCATGTATTATCACACTCACATATCTGATTCATGTAAAATGGGAAATTTTATCTATAAATCACAAAATAAAAAGTAGATAAAGTAATTAAGGTAGCTTGACCTTGTGTGTGTGGTTGTTTCGGATAGGATCTCACCCAAATTGATGGATTGAGTATGGAATTGTATGTTTTTTGTTGATGATAATATCAAGATGGAATATAGTATACTAATCACACAGATGAATTAGGTATATAGTTGTATTACTTTATATTAGAGGATATATGAAAATATTCACGGTATGAAGACTCAAAATTAATGAACAAATAATGAGAGTAAGTTCTAAAAGCACCATGTTAATAAATATGTTGAGAAGGATGGAATTAAATATCAGGTCTTTTCTATTAGACCCCAAGTAAAATGGGGGTTTGGAAATAAGATATCACATTTCTGAACAATATTGATTGAGAAATATTTTTTTATAAAAGATTCTAGATATAAGTTATTATTGTAGTAGTGTACATCTCTAAAAGATATTTTATGAGTTTAAATAATGGAAAATTTTGTATGTAGAGAAACCAATACTCAAGTACATTCATTATTTTCAATAATAATTTCTTATTCTCAAAGATGATAAGAGAATAAAATTTTAATACTTTTGTGATGAAGGTATAATTCTAGGATAATAATCAAAGGCTAAATATTACAAGTGTTATAATAATATGAATAATAATTTAATGGAGATACATGATTTTTTGGTTGTTGAAATTGGGGAAATTATACAATCCATTGAGAATATTTAACATTAAAAAAGAATAATTTGATAATTTGATATTTATGAAGAAGAAAAAGGAGTTGGGAGAGTTAAAAACAATGATTCAAATTCTATTTTAGAATAATATCACAAATAAATTTCATAAATTATAGGAGGAACAATAAGAAAAATGAGTCGGGTCAGAATCACTAAAAAACATTATATGAGACTAGGATACCTCAGTTAAAACAAGAAGATTGTTGTATCATTAGTAGGTTTATTTTCTATAATCGATGGAAAAAAAATATTTTTAAGAAACTAAAAATTATGATATCACAGTAAAAATTATTAATGATGTGTTTGACCAAATAGTGAAAATGGGACCTGAGATGTTGCCCCTATAGGATATTGGTATAATCGAAGCTTAATTTTATTTAATAACCAACTCATATATTAATATTATTTTACCTGTAATAATTGATTCACGTGATTAGAAAATCTTTTCCAAGGAAAATAGTAGATTATTGGAAAGATTACAATATTGGAACCAGAAGAGGAGAATCATCTCAAGTAATTTATAATTAGTTTATGAGAAGATATATAATTACTTCAACATGTAATTATATTTTCTTTATGATATTGTTAACAATACCTAATCAAACTATCACTTCACTATAAGATACACAATACATAATAACTCTTGACATTATACACACATACACCAATGTCTCTAAATGTTGCTATAGAATTATTGGGTGATATCACGACCAATCATGTTCACTTTTCTTGACCATTTTTGATCACTACAGTATTCTTCTCAAATGAGGAATAACTCTAGATGTCTTCTCAATGCGTTGAAAGAGGAGTAATATATAGTGTTCTCTTTATCTCTATATATATTGGTAGCGATTAAGAGAGTATCACTCTATCATTTTTTCAAACCAAAAGTTATTATAGAATGTAATATAATTAGGTATTTATCATGGAAGTTTGAAGGATAAAAATCATTGAGAAGACCCATCTATACCTAATAGTTATTAGGTGATCCATGTTCGATGATAAAAGTTTCATTAATCTTCTAACATGTGAAACATATTAATAATTGTATTAAATATCTTCTATACCATTTTCAATGGGACCACTAATCTCAATCGACTTTAACTAATCGATATATACTTGTCCTTAAATAAATAATATTTTAATAAATAAATTTTAATTCATTATTCTAAAATAAATATAATAAATATTCTACTCTTAAAAAATGAAAATGAATAATTATTAATATTATTATCTAACTCACTTATTATTTTTAATATCTTGTGATTAAATTATGGAGGTCAATGAAACCCAATTAAATATTATTTATTCTGAAATGTTAAATTCAACCTAGATTATTAACACATTTTTTGGGTACACAAAGTGTGCGACACTCAAGGCCTCTTTCTGAGTGGAATTATGAATAACCACCTAAAGTATATGGATAGTGGATAACAATACACCCAGGAACCCATGGATAAAGAAGATACTTTCACTATGAAATTCATCGTTCTATAAATTTTTACCATGTAATATAATCCATTTATCATCATATCAAATATCAAGAGGGTTTAACATTGGTACTAACAACCTATATTCTTGATTTATATATCTCTTACCTTCCATAAATGAACTCACCCACTTAACACTTTGGCCATGGATTTGTACAGGCAATTATTTTCTTATTAATGGTTCCCATAAATCACATTACACCATAGGATATATGGGACAAATCTCTTCTCACATTATCCCACAAAACAATATCACTCATGATGTACCAAAGACATCCTACCTCATTGAAATCATGTATCATCACGGTTTCATCAATGTATCACATTACATGTTCTGTGATATCCATTAATAATAATATTAAAGTATAAGTATCAATATACATGTTCTCAAATGGGAACATCCATTGACTCAAGGAAATATGGATTAAATATTAATAAAATTTTTCTCATAACCTCTCATATTTGAGATTACTTAGGGTGAGATATGTGTGAATGTGTATCAATTACTTATGATAATCCTTCGCTTGATAACCTATATTGTGCATATCCAATTAAATAGTATCGTCCATCCATATATAAAAGTTTAATAATAGTATCATGGGACCTCTAGGTTCTAATTATATACTCAAACTACTTTGGCCTATAAGTGAATCATATATTCTTATTATATCATCGCATAAAAATTTTAATGTACAAGAACAATAATTATTTGATAAGAAAGAATAATTAATAACTAAAACATGTAATCATGTACTATTAATGTTCTTTTGGTGGAACCAACTACCATAGTTCAATGGACATGTGACAAGAATGTCATATAATCTAAGTTAGTGATCCAGAATAAAATTAATTAATTCAGAAACGTGATTCGGAAAAAACAAGAAATTCAATTAAAGGAATATTTTAAAATATCAAGGAATTGATTTGGTTGAGATGTTTTCACCAGTAGGACGTCATGAAACTATATAGTTATTATTTTCCTTGGAAATTCAACACTGATTCAATGTGTATCAAATAGATATAAAATATATTTTTTGAATGGTTTCTTTTAACGGGTATTAGATATTGAGAAAAAATATTTATATATCATTTATAAATAAAAATGCTATGTGTTTCAAATGAAGAAACATTTCTAGGACCTCAATCAACCACCAATGAAATTATATTCTTGGTTAGATAAATATTTATAAATTTTTGGTTTCTATATGGGAGGAGTTGTTAAAAACCTCTATAATAAGAAAGAGGATGATAAAAAATTAATTTTGATTGTCTATATTGATGTCATAATGTTTTCTGGATCTAATAAACACTAATACAAATAGTTTTTAGATCTCATGAGGCATGAATTCATGATTTATCAATTTGTTAATTTTTTCCATGGGATAGTAGGTTATTAAATGATTGTATGTGATATTTTTATTATAGAAAAAATATTATGAGGAGGTATTAACAAAATCTTATATGGAGGATTCAAGGCCCATAGAAACTCTATAAGAGAGAAGAATGAAATATATAAATTATAGGTAGGTAAATAAGGTCTAGGTGTTCTCATATCAATAAATTATTGAGCATTTACTCTATTTTATGGCCACTCAATCATATATTTTGTAATTTACATATACATCCACTTGTTCTTAGATTTATCCAAAGGTGTGAGTGGTGTATGTTGTGAAATAATAAATCAATATATCCATAATATAATAAAATATTGGTTGGTCCATAACAATAATATATAAATGAAATTGTTTGGATTTAATGACGGGGATAGGGATAGATCCATGGATGTCCCAAATTCAAATTCTAGTGGTGTATTTTATCTAAGGATTATATATATATGATGGAAAAGAAATAATAAATATTTCATATCATTTAACACCAATAATTCAAAATATATATCTACTACATAAGAATACAACCAATTTATATGGAAGATAAAACAACATGATGATGTAGGTGTTAATATAATTTATATTATTAAAATTATGTGTGGTAACTAAAGTATGATCAATCATCGAAAAAATAATATTCAACATTCAAGAATAGAAACTCATCAAGATTAGATACCATTTTATAATGGATATGGTGGATCAAGGAATTGTGATTTTGGGGTAGATGTCCACTCAAGAGAATGTAGCCAATATATTGAAAAAATAAAAAATACAATTTTTGAGAAAAATTAGTTTATCATGTATCCCAACAATTTCAATTCACTTAATTAATTCTGATATGGAACCTACACTTCACATCATTTCACTACAGAGTATGGTTTGTTTTTTCCTCTCTTGAGAGTAATTTCTAATCATATCTTATTAAAGTTATATATAAGCTACCATTTTGTGTACATTAAAAATGGGGATAAATATTCAAAATGTGATTTAATGGGGATAAATAAGTGAAAATATGAAAGTATATATCTAAAAATTAGGTGGAGAGATCTGACAGATCCGGGGATAGATCTAAAAAAATAGTTAAAATTGTTTCTTTAGTTTTTTGTACCCTAATAATGGATTTCATTGTATTTAAATGGATTAATAGTGTCTCATTGATATACATATTAAATATTCTATTTAAAATTGAGGATTATTTGTTTCTTTGAGAATTTGGATTATTATCAATAAACCCAATTTTGGATATTAATAGGATGAAAACCACTTTAAGGGATTTTATTTGTTGTGTTCGTTGACATGTTTATTTCATTGATTATGTTGAATTAGTGTTTGTTTTGGAAGAAGGATTACATGACCTAGGTCATTCTCTACACCATAAGATATAGTGTATTTGAGGTTCATATAATGTAACTCATTTACCTACACTATAAAGGTTTGGCCACACCATGGTCGTAATTTCAATTTCACAATGGGGTTTGAAAGTTTCAAAAAACACATGGTCATGCCTAGTTATGGACAAAACCTGAGAATCATCTAGATAAAATGGTTTCTGCGATCAGGAACACATAGCCAAGTTGGTTTTCAAGGGTTCACAGGTCAGTAATAAAGTGTGCATGCATAGGTTTAGGTGAATACATGAGATTACGAAGCATAGTGTCTAAGATGAGCTTCTTAGTCTCTCGTGTGCTGGGTGGTATGGAAGGATTTACTAAATAAATGATTCTATTCAAACAAAAGTGATATTACAAAGGGAGTTTATTTCATTAATCCCATAAAAATCTAGAGTCATTTCTATTTGGGTTCGGATCACTTAGGATATATTGTAGCAAGGTCAACCCTGAAATAATCGGTTTTCAAAGAAATTTTTGTTCCATCACAAAATTAGTAGTGTCTACTATATAGAGATATTTCCATGACACTATCTATTTGGAAGAGATATTTCCACACCATTTTATAATTATAAGAGAATATGTTTTTTCTGCAAATTTTCCTTATGCTATGGAGGGTACAGATTTAATTGGAGTAATGATATGAGGTACCCTAATAATATTTGAATTCAAGAAAAACATTTGTACACACATATTATTTATGGTTCCATTAAATAGATAGTTATGTGAGATAAATGGTAAGAGATGATCATGCCATAGATCATTGGTGTGTTAATAATGGAGTTATGACATCATTATTCTAGATATGGTTAGAAATAGCTATCCACACTCTAGATATCATGAAAATTACTTAGTTATGCTCGAGGTATGGAATATTTCACCATATTTGAAGTTGTTATAATAGTGCGATTAGAAAATGGTAGGTTCCAATTCATAAGGATGTCAGGACATGCCAAAATGAAGTATATTTAAGTGGATTTTTTGTTATGATTAGAAACCGAAAGTGGGAGTTATTGGTTAAATATCTAATGTTTCCAATTTGGATTAAATGTTACTTGATAAACCCTTTAATTAATGATGACACATGAAACAAAATGTGATATAGGAAATACAATCCAAGTAATTAGATTTAAATTCAATGTTATAGTGACCTTTTGTGAAGAGTAAACATAAACATAGAGAGAATTTCCGGAGCTAAAATTTAGAGTGTAATTGTAGATCTTTTCTAGAAGAATGAAGGGTCAAACTAGTTATTCTTCAATGAGTTATATTCCCACTAAAAGTTTAAATTATTTTTCCTAAAGAGAAACACCTCCATTAGTGTATATTCACATTATCTTCATGTCAATAAAAAAGGTTCAACAAATGGAGAATTGAGTTCCTTGTTATAGGAAAACAGCGAGTTATCAAATTGTTTGTGGAAGTTGACTAGGTTGGTTAGTGATACCACTTCCTAGTGTACATTTAAATATGTTTTTAATATTTATTTTTTTGAATTGAAGTAATTTTTTCATTCTCCATGTACTAGATCATTGTGGGTGAACCATGTAAAATCCCTCATCTTATTTAATTCTTCAATCACCCATTGAGTAGAAATATACGGAGAAATTTAATCAGTCTCTAGAGTAGAGAACAAAATAATCATATAAGGTAGAATATTTTTTAAGTTATACCCCTTTATTCACCCCCCACATAGAGTGAAATCCTCTAAAAGGGTCTGAAATCTATGCCCATATCTAAATTTGAAATATTCAAATTTTAACTCAATGTAGAATATACTAGTAAAACTGAGATATTGTCTAAGACTTATCTATTACAGATGTAACGCCCAGACCCCTGAAGCCCAAAGTCAGTGCATTATTTTAATACATTGGCATGATTACAATGATTCAAGTAATAATAGACCGATTAGTTTAGAAATCATGGAAAATAGATTACATATATGAACATTACATTACACATTATAAAATAAAATCCAACATAAATTATCCTTTGATAAATCCATTAATCCCATAGCTTAACCCTTCTTATCAATCAAAAAAACTTCTTGAATCCTAGGAAAATAATATATTTTAATGGGGTGATCTCAAATGCTCAGTAAGGATAACAATATAGCGGAAACATTCACAAAAAAGCATAAACATTTATGGCAATATATAAAACTAAACAATATCCTTTTAAACTTATACTTCAAAAAAATATGTAAAAGATAAGTCAAATAATGGTATTTAATTATTGACATGGATATTCTACTAGTCGAATAATCACATGTAATGGAAATATCATATTTCATAATGATGGAATGAATAATGCCAGACTTCATAACCGCATGGTCAAAGCCTTGTTCCAAGACTACAAATACGATTTTTTCAATGAATTATGCCAAGACACTAGTTTGTATCATGAGCCCTATCAATGCATTGAGGATATATATCAGTCTCCACCTATCACTTACTATGTCTAATTCATTCCTTATATGAAAAGGTTTAAACAAAGCATAAACATTCGTATAAAAACTAGCATACGAAATTTCAATACTTTATCCATAAACCATGAATGGTATAAAAATAAAACATCCATAGTCAAACATATCACCAAACCATAAATACAATATGTAAGATTTGTATCATAATAAATCAACCTCGATCAAGAATAATATCTTGTAAACGATGTTGGAAAAGTTGAAAACGACCAGTGAAAATATTTGAGAGAAATATACCTTTTTCAAGAAATCATTTAAAAGTCACATAATTTATAAAGTAAGTCATTTAAAATAGAGTTTTGAATCAAATTGTTCCATACCACTTTGAATCTTTTTAAAGGAATTAAAATTTTTAAACATTCATGTCCATATAAATAAATCCTTAAAACCATTTTGAAAACATGGACATTAATGAGAAAAGTGTAGAAGAATAAATATTTAAAACATTTAAAATGATATTTTAGTAAAAATTACCTTAAAAATAATTCCTTTGAAAATTATTTTATGAAACATGGACATGGATAATAAATATGTCTTAGTATATACTTACATAAAAACAATCTCGGATAATAAAGAGATTTTAGAATTAACCTGTACCTAGAACTTCCCTTTGCTCGAGGGTACGTTTAACCTCTTGTATAATTACCATAGTATGAAATAAAAATTATTCCAAAACCATATTCATATTAATTATATCATACATGATTAATTTATGAATTTATACTACCCATTTAATAATTATTTCCATGTTAAATTAACATTTCGGGTAATAATCTCTTTCGTTATCGTATGTGTTTTAACTTGTTATTCTAGATAGTATCATTTATATCATTATTTACATACTTTCAGAATATAAAAAATTATTTATATATCATATATATTTTGAATATAAATATGTTTCCTAGATTGATATATGAAATGTAAAACACCGTTTATTGAGACGGTAGGTCATACATATGCATAAATGTGGTTTCCGTTTTCATTTCATATTTAATGGAAGTAAGTGAATAATATATATGTAAGTGCCTATATATATATATATCTATTTATTAACATTATTATTTCATATATTACATACTTATTAGTAATATATATTTTTATAATTATCATTGAATGGTGAATGTGGAAATGAATCTCATTGTGTCGCGGAGACGGTAAATCGCGCGTGCACACGAGTGACGATGTCATTTCCTTAATGAATAAAAATTTGTGGAATTTGATGGTATATTAATTTTACAGAGACATTATCATGTTATCTTAATTATTTATATACATATTAATCAAAATTATATCCATCCAAATAACATAGTGTTGAATAACAAATTACACCACGGTGTGGTGACGGTAAGTCGTACGTATGCACGCATAGGGAAAATAACATTCATATGATGGATATAATAATTAATATGGTTTTAAAATATTTATAATAAAATCAAATTATGTAGAAGGTACTGTATTTATTATTTGGGTTTGGAAACAACAAATAAAGTGGAAGTCGAAAAATAAAAGATCTTGAAAGATGGTGGTGAAATTATTACATCTTCTTCGGGTATTTCCTTTTGAGTTGATCAAAAGGGATCCTTAGGTTGGATTTATGATAAAATTAAGGACTCTAGTTTGATTTGAGGTAAGTTTTGAGGATATTTTTGTGGGTTTTGTCCAAGTCAAATTTCTTTTGAGGTGTGATTTTGAGAGAAGTGGAAGTGCTCTTTTATATGAGGGGTGAGGGTCACTTTAAGAAAAGATTAAAATATTAATTTATTATACAATCATATTCAGATTATAATGGCTCCAAATTAATTTATTTAGAGCCTTAGGTGGTTATGGGTAAACATAATCTCATCCAATAGGTTTTATACAATTTTAGGTTACCATTTCATCCTTATCTTTTAGATTTAACTCTTAGTTAAATAGTTTCACTTTTACCATGTCTTCTTGTATTATTACAGTATATGGTTAATAAACATACACTAAACTTCCAATATTAACTTATTTGGTTAATTAATGAAATATATAATATTATTTAAGACCTTCAGCCGAACCATTGATTTTTAGGAATATTATATCAACCAATAATATAGTATTTGTTTTAAAATTTAATTTATGTCAATTTTGACATTATTTTGTATTTAGTTTTTTCTTAAAGTCATCAAAACTTTTTTACTTCAAACAATATACATTGAATCAACCCAAACATGTTATAGTAACCTATAAAATTCTTGGATTCCATAAAAATGATTAAATTATTTTTATTTTAATATTTATAATATCATTTATTTTACTCTTTCATTTACAAGGTAATAACATCATCATCATTGTTTCATAGTTAAATTAAATTATTTAACATCTTAAAATTATAAATAAAATACCATTATGTAGGAAATATCATTATCTTCATAATAAATATTTATAGTCGAGTTTATATTGTGTGTAACCCAAGATTAAAAATGGTTTTGTTATTAAACTTTTAATTTAAAACATTTAACTCTTCTTTAAATAAAATAATAATAAATGTCCTAATCTAATCCATGTGGACCTAAAGGATAATATTTTATTCCTAAGGTTTTTTTGGTCGAATGAAGCTTATCCAATAGAACTAGGAAATTTGTTAGGGTAATTATAATATCGTTTTTACCTTTAATTACCCTATTTACCTTTAACCATGATAAATAAAAGTCAAAGGTAACTATTCAAAAAAATATATTTTCATCCTATTGAACCACATTTTACTTACTGATGTCATCCATTTCTCTTTTATGTTTTTAATTAAACTCACAGATTCGGTAAAATTTTGTTTTATGAAAATTTGCAAATACTCCTAAAAGGAGGGTAAAAGAGGTTAAAAAGTTTAATAAAATTTTATACATCTAATTTTATTATAAAATGATTCAAATGAATTGCATTGAAATTATATATGTATTATATATCTATTTTTACATAAAATAAATTTAAATAAAATAAATAAAAAATTAAATAAAAAGTCATTTTTAAATAATAAGTTACCGTTTTTCACAATTCATCAAAAATGGAAATTTTTCAGAAAAAATACAAAAAATTCACCCAAAGATAATTTTTATATTTTGAATTAAAAACTGAAGTCTATTTTACCAAATTAAAAACATAGAAATTGAATTTATTAATTAAATATTAATTCTCATTGTCAAAACCAAAAGGCGGGTTCTTATTATTAAAAACTATCAATAGATAGACATGTGTTTATGTCAAATTTAATTTTCAAATTACTTATAATGGCTTTTATTGTATTAAATGATAAAAATATAATCTAATTATAATTAAAATCCTTTCTAATGCAGAATTTAACACTATAAACAATTTTTATTAGAAAATTTGTTTTCAATTAAAACAACATATTATTTTTCTATATTCATCAAAATATAAAAGTTAACAGAAAAGTACCAAAAATGTATGCAAACTAAATTTTTATGTCCATCTTCTAAAGAATAATTTAATTTCATTAAATTGAATATATAAAAGTGTACAATATAGGATTTAAAAAGTGTTCACCATTAAAAGGCGGTAAAATTGCATTTTTTGAAAAATACTTCTTTTGTCTGAAAAAATAAATTTGTTATTATATTATGTCTATGAAAAACATAATATGGATGTTAAAATTATTTAGAGTATTTAAGATTCAAAATTAGAATAATGCCATTCATAACCACTATAACACCCCAAGCTTCTAAGGTAGGCTTCTCATTGAATAATACAGTAGCGTGTGTTGTATGTAACTTTGAGTTCTAACACACACCACAACCAATCAAACTAGCTGTTATAAATATTAATACCCTCTTTTTGAAATTTTATAAATTTTATCTTTCAAAATGGACTTCATTTTTGGATTTTGAATATCGAAATTAGCTTAGGGTGAATTTTTGGTATTTTTCTAAAAACATTCAATTTTTGATGAATTATGATAAACACTGAGTTATAGTTTAAAACCAAATTTTTATTTAAATTTATTTTAGGTTAAAATATATACATAATTCCTATATATGTTCAATGTAATTCATTGGAGTCAGTTCATAATACTTTTAGATATGTAAAAATTTTATTGAACTTTTCACCGTCTTTTACCCATCTCCTAGGAGAATTTTCAAATTCACAAAAAACATTAATTTACCGCTTCTATGAGTGGAATTTTTAAAATCCAAGAGACTCAGTTTATATCAATGAGTAAAATTTGGTTCAATAAGATAAAAATAATTTTTGGTGAATAGTAACTTTTTTACTTTTATTTACCATGGTTAAAAGTAAATAGGGTAATAAAGGGTAAAAACGATTTTATTATTACCCTAAAACATGTCCTAAATCTATTGCCTAAGTATAATTCGACCAAAAACAACATTAGGAATAAAATAATAACCTCTTTGGTCCTATTGGATTAGATTAGGACATTTATTATTATTTAATTCAAAGAAAAGTTAAAAGAATAAAATCGAAGTTTAATAACTAAAACATTTTTAATATAGGGTTATATATAATATAAATTCTATTATAAATATTAATTAGAAATATAAAAATATTTTCTACATAATAGTATTTTATTTATAATTTTTAGACATTAAATAATTTTATTTATTTATCACACAATGGTGATGTAGTAGTTACCTAATTAAAGAAATATTAAAATAATTGATATTTTAAATATCCAAATAAATGAAATTTGAGACTTTTTATGAATTACAATAATTTTATAAGTTAATAGGTCATGTTATGATTTATTAAATGAATTTATTTCTATTTAATAATGTTTTTAGGACTTTAACAAAAATCAATTATTAAATAGTGTCAAAATTGACATAAAGGAGTATTTGTAAAAAATATTATATTATTAATTGATATTATACTCCTAAAAGTCTATGGTTCGGAAAAATGACTTAGATAAGATTATATATATTAATAATTAACCACTTTGGGTTCTCTTGGCCTGTTAGAGTAAGATTATTTACCATATAATATAAAAATACAAAGAGACATGGTCAATGTTAACTATTTAATTAAGAGTTAAATATAAATGATAAGGTTAATATAGTTACCCAAACCTGTCTAAAATCTATTTCATAAAATTATTTCGACCCATCCACACCTTAGTCTCGACATAAGTCACATTGGAGCCATTATAAAGCGAATATGAATTTATTATAAAATAATATTTTACGTTTTTCCTAAGGTGCCCCTCACCCCTCTTATAAAAGACCACTCCCCCTTCTCTCAAATTCCTACCTTCAAAGACTTTTGCATCGGCTAAGCCCTGCCCATATATCCTCTCAACTTCCCTCAATTCATCCTAGAGGACTTTGTTTGATCATAAATACAACCTAAAGATCCCTTTTGATCAAATCAAAAGGAAGAACCCGAAGAAGAGGTAATGTTTTCCCCACCCTCTTTCAAGTTCCTTTCTTCTTCCACTTCCTTTTTCTTTGTTGTTTCCATTATAAAATAATAAATCCAGTATATTCTATATAATGTGATGTTATTATAAATATTTTACATCAATATTCATTATTCTATCCATCCCTTGAATGACATGTCACCATACGTGCGTACGTACTGCTTACAGTCTCCACGTCGTGGTGTAATTGTTATTCAATAAATTATTTTTTGGATGGGTAAAATAATGATGTTTAATTGAATTTAATAATAAATAAAACATTATAATTATTCTGTATATATGATATACCATCCAGTTATATACCATTTTAATATCTAAAGAATGATATTGTCACTCGTGCGTACGTACGAACTACCATCTCCACAGATGCGATGAGATTCATTCCCCCTCATATCCATTAACGAATAAGATTCATTTGATGATCACAAATAATGTTTAAGTACTTGATATAATTCTGGATATGAATAAGATACAACCTATGGGTAACAAACACGGCTTATGTAAAAAAACATATAAAAGAAAACGAGTAAGTGAACACCCGATGCGACGATAATACTAAAATATTATTAGCAAAGCAATATTAAAAGATCATATATGATATCATATTTATGTATATGATTATTTTATAATTTAATAACAATTATTTAACTATTATACTAGAGGTTAACCTACCCTCGACCAAGGAAAATTACAAGGTAAGTGTTTATTTCAAAATCTCTTCATTATCCGAGGTTGTTTATACGTAATTATCTACTGGGACCTATTTATCATCCACATCCTTGTTTCTTAAAACTGTATTTCAAATCATTCTTACTATTTTATAGACATTGTGTTAAATTCATTTTTACACTTTTTTTAATTTTTATAAGAAGATTATAAAGGAATCATTCTGTTTTTTTTCCAAACAAGGTCCTTTTTATCCTTTTCGACAGAATTAAGGTAAGAATGTTTTTAACTTATACTGCAGGTACGGATGTTTTCCACCATTATAAAATTATCGAAGCATCCCTTACAAGCTTATAAGGATATTTTCAAAGTAAATTTTTTATTTTATAATTATGTGACTTTTAAATGATTTCAAAAATGATATATTTCTCTCAAATAGTTTTCATTTCATCTATGTCAACATCCTTTGATGGATTTTAAGATGATTCGAAGTTGATTTATTATGATACAAAACATCCATATCTTATTGAAGGTTTTGTGATTTTTTTATTTTGGATGTGCTATTTTTATACCATTCATGGTTTATGGTTAAAGTATTGACATTTTGTATGCTAGTTTTAATACGAATGTTTATGATATGTTTATACCTTTTCATATGAAGAATGTATTGGACTTAGTAAGTGACGGATGGAGCCCGCAATAGCTCCTCGATGCATCGGTAGGTCTCATGAGACAACTATACGTGGAATTGGCCGAGGATCTTTCCCAATTTGATATATGGTTTCGGTCGAGGACTTAATCATTTTTAGACATCTTGGCCGAGGCCTTGACAATATGTTTCAGAATGTCCGACATTATATATGTCCTAATTATGAAAATAATATTAATGGTTCATGTGGTCATTAGAATAGTAGAATAACAATGATTATGTTTTATTATGGAATTATTTACTCAACTCATATTCCTGCCATAAAAGTATTCATGTTTATTATTGGTAAAGGAATGTGGCTTCAATTGTTCACCATGATTAATATTTATGTTATCTTCAGTTGTATTGCTTACCCTTACTGAGCATTTTATCTCACCCGTTTCTTATGTTTCATTTTCCCAGGATATGAAGAAGTTAGTTATGAGTGACTTTTAGGCATTATTTAGGACTCTTGGATGTTTCCAATGGAATAAATTCTTGTTTTATTTAATTCAGGTTGTAAAGTCGAACATATGTATTAATCTTGTTTCCAATAATACTAAACTGATCGGTCTTTCGGGACACGATTTCCTTGTGATCATACCAATGTTATGTAATAATGCACCAACTCTAGGTACCTGGGTTCATGGCATTACAGTTGGTATCATAGGGATGTTTAGTACAAACCTTGGAAGATAGATTTAGACAAACTCTAATTAGAGAATATAGCCACAAGATAGACTTTGAGGATTAGAATAGAAGAACTTCCTAGAATTTAGGTATTGTAGAGATTTTTGGAGTTTTCCAAGCAATACATCCTTGTCTAGATACGAGTAGGTAGAGGCGGCTCTGGCACAGATTTACCTAGGGGTAAAACCCTAAAACAGCGCTTTGATCTAGACTCATACGGGAACTGGTGGACGACAATGGGTCTTGTTGTACTCTTGGTTACGACACACTCGAGGAATAAGGTTAAGATAATTCTAAGTTTCTTTACAAATGATTATGAAGGGTTTATGAGTATATACTTCCTTAATGAAAACATTTTTTTTAAGATTATGGATTATATCCATAAATAGTTCAATTTATGTTTAGTGTTTTACAAGAATGGAATTATGTATTTTCATTCATAAACTGATCTAGTTTATGAGATTTTGTAGAAATGGAACCTAGATGAAGGAATGGAAACCATATCAATGCACACACTCCATATAGGGATTGACCTCCTGCTCAAGATAATTATAGTGGAGTTGTTGATGCAACTGGTGCTGTTCAGCTAATCACTATACTAGAATAACTCATTCAGGTTATGAATAAGAACCTTACCCATATGGAGCACCCTGATCCACATCGTAGAGGATCAATGTTAAATCGCTTCATGAAGAAACAACCACCGACATTCAATTGGAGTAAAAATCCATTAGTCGATGAGCAATGGATAAATTCTTTAGAGAAAATATTCCATGCCTTGTGGAGTATAGAAAGGGAAATAGTTGTCAATGCATCTTACAGCCTCACTAGAGATGCTGATCAATGGTGGTCATTGATTAAAAACACAAAGTAAGATGATGAAGTATTAAATATGGAATGGAGGTATTTTATGTAGATTTTCATAGAAAAATACTTTCCTCATGACCATCGAGCAGATATGGAAAGGCAGTTTCTGAGTCTGAGGAAAAAGGAGGATGAGAATGTGGAAAAGTATGAGGCTAACCTTACAAGGATAGCGAGGCAAGCTACAGATTATATACGTCACCCAAGAAGTAATATTGATCATTTCTTTGATGGGTTAAAACCATTTCTCCATAGAGCATTAGTATCACAATCCTTCTCATCATACGAAAATATTATCTCATGCGCTATCAAGACAAAAAAGGAATTCTCTATATCTTATGACTTCAAAGCAAAGCAAGAGAAGAAGAGATCTGCTGAACAATCTGGGAAAGGAAATAAGGAAACATGGAAGAAGGGAATAATTGAATTTCCACCCTGTGATAATTGCAGAAGGAAGCACCCTAGTTCATGTATAAAAGGAAAAGGATTATGCTACAAATGTGGACAGAAAGGCCATCTAACTGGTGATTGTCAAGGAAAGAAAGAGGATACCAATTTTCAATGCTACAATTATAGGTATATGGGACATTATGCAAATGAATTTCCTAAGCATCATGGAAACTTACCTTAGAAAAGGCCTAGGGACCAAGGACAAGCTTATAAAATCACTACTACTAATGTTGAAGCCCCGAAAGACATGGTGGCAGGTAATTTAATGGTTTCCTCAAGTATAGAAAATGATTTATTTGATTTTGGATCATCGCATTGTTCTATATCTTCTTACTTTGCTATGAAAATTAGATATTTCCAATTTTATTTAATAAGGGAGTTGTCAGTCAAAAATCCTAAGGGAAGTATCATTGCTACAAAGTTCTATGAATCAGTTCCCTTTAGAGTATATAAAAGTTGTTTATCTACTGATCTCATCGAGATACCCATGATTGAATTTGATATAAAACATGGTATGTATTGGCTTTCAGACCATAATGTGAAGATTTATTGTAACAAGAAGGAGGTTACCATTTTTGATGATGATGATAAAGACCACCTTATGTTTAGAGCAGAATCGTCACCACTTGAGTCTTATCTAGATCCACCACTAGTTGCTCAACTAAATTCAATTATTGGGGAGGAATAGAATGAAATAAATGTGATTGAGGAAAGGAATGTTCAAATAGAGGATTTACCTATTATGAAATAATATGTAGATGTGTTTCTAGAAGATTTACCTGGACATCCTCCAGAGAGAGAAATTGAGTTTTCCATTGATTTAATTCATGGTTCAAGGCCTATATCGAAGACCCCTTATAGAATGTCCCCTGTGGAATTAGTGGAACTAAAGAAAAAACTAGAGGAATTGAGTAACAATGGATTTATTTTACCTAGTTTTTCTCCATGGGGAGCCCCTGTTATTTTTGTTAAGAAGTAATATGGATCTATGAGGTTGTGCATTGACTACAGGGAGATCATGCTATAACAATAAAGAACAAGTATCCCCTACCTCACATTGATGATTTATTTGACCAAATGCATGAAGATCAATACTTTTCAAAGATTGACCTTCGATCTGGATATCATCAGTTGTGTGTAAAGAAGGAATACATTCTGAAGAAATCATTTCGAACCACGTACGGGCATTACAAGTTTACTGTAATGCCTTTTGAGCTGACTAATGCACCCTCTGTCTTCATGGATTTAATGAACAACGTTTTCAAGGAATATCTTGATGACTTTGTAGTGGTATTTATTGATGATATCTTGGTATACTCCAAAAGCTACGAAGATCAAGAAAATAACTTGCGCATTATATTGAAGACTCTGAAAAGACATGAATTATATGGGATGTTTAACAAGTGTGAATTCTGGCATCAAAATATTTCTTTTCTTGGCCATATTGTCTCTAAGGATGGAATCTCTGTTGATCCTTATATGACAATAGCAATCCAATAATGGTCAGCACCAACGAGTATAACAGAGGTATGCAGTTTTATTGGGTTAGCATGTTATTATCAACGTTTCAACCATAATTTTTATCGATTGGCTAACCCATTAACGAAGCTCACACGTAAATGTGATAAATTTTTTTGGACAAAAGATTTTGAAGAATGTTTTGAATAACTGAGGAGAAGATTAGCCAATTCCCCTATATTGACTCTACCATTGGGGAATTATGGGTTCGTTATTTATAGTGATACAACAAAGAGAGGACTTGGTTGTGTCCTTATGCAGAATGATAGGGTTATAGCCTATGCATCATGACAGCTAAAAATTCATGTGAAAAACAATCCTACTCATTATCTTGAGTTAAAGTCTATAATATTTTCTTTGAAGATTTGGATACACTATCTCTATGGTGAGAAATGTGAGATTTATACTAATCACAAGAGTTTGAAATATATTTTCTCACAGAAAAAACTCAACATGTGGAAAAGGATATGGGTTGAACTACTCAAGGATTATTATTGAATGATACACTACGGCCTGGGGAAGAAAAATAAGGTGGCAAATGATTTGAGAAGAAAGGATCATGGAGTTTTGAACAATATGAAAATTGAAAGGGATCCTATTTTCATGGATCTAGCGAAGTTGGATATGGGAATAACCATGGAGGGTGAAACATAAATACATTTTCAAATGGTTTCCAAACTATCTTTACTAGAAAGGATTAAGAGTTCTCAGACCGATGATGAAGAATTTAAAAATAAGATTAAAGCTCTGAATGATGGGAGATTGAGTGACTTTGTGTATGAAAATGGAATTTTGAAATTTGGTAGCAGACTTTGTGTTCCCGATATACCTGATCTAAAAAGGGAATTTTTGGATGATGCTCACAGTTCCAATTTCTATATAAACTCGGGGAGCACCAAAATGTATAGAGATTTGAAGGAACATTTTTGGTGGGACAACATGAAGAGGGAGATTTCTAATTTTGTGTCAAGATGTATGGTTTTTCAACAAGTGAATGCTTTAAGGAAACAACCTAGAGGAGTCATGCAACCTCTTCCCATACCTGAGTGGAAATGGGATAATATCATGTTGGACTTTGTCATGGGACTACCAATGAATCATAGAAGGAATGATAAAATATGGGTCATTGTTGATCGTCTTACCATGTCAGCACATTTTCATGCTATAGGAGAATACCTACCACTTGAACGTCTAGCAAGGCTATATATTAATGAATTTGTGAGGCTTCATGGAGTACCCCTATCATCTGTTTCTGATCGTGATCCACGTTTTACATCAAAATTTCTAGAAGAGTCTTCAGAATGCCTTGGATACAGAACTTCGTTTGAGAACTACCTAACACCCTCAAACAGATGGACAATAAGAATGGACTATTCAAATCTTAGAAGACATGTTGAGATCTTGTTCACTTGACTTTCAGGGTATGTGGGATCAATATTTACCTCTGGTGGAATTTTCTTATAACAATAGCTTCCTTTCATGTATTCGGATGGAACCATATAAAGTATTATACGGAAAGAGATGTCTCACACCAACCTGTTGGGATGACGTTGGTGAAAGAAAACTTGTAGGCCCAGAACTGGTGTAGGAAATGATGTAAAAGGTGAAGGTAATCCAAAACCACATCAAAGTAGCTCAAAGTAGCCATAAGAGCAATGACGATAACTGAAGGAAGGATTTGGAATTTCTGGTAGGAGATCAGGTTTTCTTGAAGGTATCTCCATGGAAGGGAGTTATATATTTTTGTAGGAAAGTTAAATTTAGTTCTAGGTACATCGGACCATTTGAAATTCTAGAACAAATTGGTGTTGTAGATTACCGGTTGGAAGTGCCGCCAAGTCTCTTCAAATTTCACGATGTGTTCTACGTATCACTGTTGAGAAAATACACGCCTGGACCAACACATGTACTCACTTATGAAGAATTAGAACTGGAACCCAAACTACCTTATTTCGAAGATCATGTTACGGTTCTTGAGGCAAGAGAACAAGTGCTGAGGAACCGGATGACTCACCTTGTAAAAGTTCTATGGAGAAACCATAAGATAGAATAGGCAATGTCGGAACCCGAGGAACATATGAAGAAGAACCACCCGAGTCATTTTATGTATTAATATTCTATAAATTTCAAGGATGGAATTATTTGTAGTAGGGGAGAATGTAGCACCCCAAGCTTCCACGGTACGCTTCTCTTTGAATAATACAGTAGCGTTTGTTTTACGTAACTTCGAGTTCTAATACACACCAAAACCAATCTAACTAGCCGTTATGAATAGTAATGCCCACTATTTGAAATTTTATAAATTTTATCATTGAAAATGGACTTCATTTTTTGTATTCGGAATATCGAAATTAGCATAGGGTGAATTTTTGGTATTTTTCTAAAAACTCTCAATTTTTGATGAATAGTGAAAAACACTGAGTCATAGTTTAAAACTGAATTTTTATTTAAATAACTCTTTATTTTATTTAAATTTATTTTAGGTAAAAATAGATACATAATACCTATATATTTTCAATGTAATTCATTGGATTCAGTTTATAATACTTTTAGATATGTAAAAATTTTATTGAACTTTTTACCGTCTTTTACCCATCTCCGAGGAGAATTTTCAAATTCACATAAAATTAAATTTTACTGCTTCTATGAGTGGAATTTTTAAAATACGAGATACATGGTTAATATCAAGGAGTAAAATGTGGTTCAAGATAAAAATAATTTTTGGTGAATAGTAACTTTTTACTTTTATTTACCACGGTTAAAAGTAAATAGGGTAATTAAGGGTAAAAATGACATTATTATTACCATGACACATGTTATAATTATATTTTCTAAGTATAATTCCACCAATAACAACCTTAGAAATAAAATTTGAACCTCTTTGGTCCACATAGATTAGATTAGGGAATTTATTATTATTTAATTCAAATAAAAGTTTAAAGAGTTAAAATTAAAGATTAATAACTGAAACATTTTTAATATAGGGTTATACATAAGATAAATTATATTATAAATATTAATTGGATTATAAAAATAGTTCCTATATAATGGTATTTTATTTATAATTTTTAGACATTAAATATTTTAATTTATTTATGACACAATGGTGATGCAGTAAATACCTAAATAAAGAAATATTAAAATAACTGATATTATAAATATCCATATAAATGTAATTTGAGACTTTTTATAAATTCCACTAAATTTATAGGTTAATATGACATGTTAGGATTTTTTAAATGAATTTATCTCATTTTAATAAAGTTTTTAGGACTTTAACAAAAATCAATTATTAAATAGTGTCAAAATTGACAAAAAGGAGTACTTAAAACAAATATTATATTATTAATTGCTATTATATTCCTCAAAATATAATGTTTAAGAAAATGGATTATATAAGGTTATATATATTAATAATGAACCACTTTGGGTACTCGTGGATTATTATAGTAAGTTTATTAACCATATAATATAAAAATACCAAGAGACATGGTAAATGTTAATCTATTTAACTAAGAGTTAATTATAAATAATAAGGTTAATATAGCGAACCAAACCTATCTAAAATATATTGGCTTAAAGTATTTAGACCCATCCCCACCTTATCCTTGAAATAAGTCACTTTGGATCCATTATAATCTGAATATTATTTTATTATAAAATAATATTTTAAGTTTTTCCTAAGGTGCCCCTTACCCCTCTTATAAATGGGAACTCCCCCTTCTAACAAATTCATAACATCAAAGCCTTTTGGTTTGGCCATCCTTGGGAAAAATATCCTCTCAACTCCCTAACTTCAACCTAGAGGCCTTAGTTTTATTAGAAATCCAACCTAAGGATCCCTTTTGATCAAATCAAAAGAAAGAACTTGAAGAAGAGGTAATGTTTTCACCACCCTCTTTCAAGTTCCTTTCTTCTTCCACTTCCTTTTTATTTGTTGTTTCCATTATAAAATAATAACTCCAGTATCTTTTATATACTGTGATTTTATTATAAATATGGTACAACCAAATTCATTATTCTATCCATCCCTTGAATGACATGTCACCATACGTGCGTACATACAACTTATCGTCGCCACGTCGTGGTGTAATTGTTATTCAATACATTATTATTTGGATGGGTATAATAATGATGTGTAATTGATGTAAATAATAAATATAAAATTATAATGATTTTTTATATATGTTATTATATCCAATTATATAAGATTTTAATATCAAAATAATGATATTGTCGCTCGTGCGTACGTACGGACTACGGTCTCCAGGAACGCGATGAGATTCATTCCCCATCATATACATTAAAGACTAATTTTCATTTGATGATTAAAAATAATGTTTAAGGACTTTATATCATTCTGGATATGAATAGTATACAACCTATGGATAACAAACATGACTTATGTAACAAAACATATAAAAGAAAATTAGTAAGTGAACACCAAAGCGACGATAATACTAATATATTATAAACAATGAAATATTAAAAGATCATATATGATATCATATTTATGTATATGATTCTTGTATAATTTAATAACAATTAATTAACTATTATACAGAACGTTATCCTACCATAGACCAAGTTAAATTACAAGGTAAGGGTTTATTTCACAATCTCTTCATTATCCGAGTTTGTTTATACATAATTATCTAATGGGACCTCTTTATCATCCACATCCATGTTACTTAAAAAGGTATTTAAAATCAATTTTACTATTTTACAGACTATGGGTTAAAGTCATTTATAACCTTGTTTGAATTTTTATAAGAATTTTGTAAAGGAATCTTTCTGTCGTTTTCCAAACAGGGTCCTTTTTATCCTTTTTGACCTAACTAAGTTAAGAATGTTTTTTTAACTTATACGGCGGGTGCAGCTATTTTCTGCCGTTATAAAATTTTCAAAGATTCCCTTACAAGAATATAAGTATATTTGCAATGAAAATTTTTTATTTTATAATTATGTGATTTTTAAATTATTTCAAAAAAAGAGATATTTCTCTCAAATAGATTTAATTTCATCTATGTCAACATCCTTTGATGGATTTTAAGTTTATTCGAAATTGATTTATTATGATACAAAACTTCCATATTTTATTGAAGGTTTTGTGATTTTTTATTGGTGATGTGCTATTTTTATACCATTCATGGTTTATGGTTAAGGTATTGACATTTCATATGCTATTTTTAATATGAATGTTTATAATATGTTTAAAACATTTCATATGAGGAATGTATTAGAATTAGTAAGTGACGGGTGGAGCCCACTATAACTGCTCGATGCATCAGTAGGTCTCATGAGACAACTAGACATGGAATTGGATGATTCCCTTTCCCAATGAGATATATGGTTTTGGCTGAGGCCTTAATCATTTTTAGACGTCTTGGATGAGGCCTTCAAAAAATGTTTCAGAATGTCCAACATTATTCATTTACTCATTATGAAAATAATATTGATGGTTCATGTGGTCATTAGACTAGTATAATAACAGTGATTATGTTTTGTTATGTCATTATTTAATCATATCATATTCCTTCCATAAAAGTATTAATGTTTATTATTGGTAAAGGCATGTGGTTTCAATTATTCACCATGCTTAATATTTATGTTATCTTCTGCTGTATTGATTACCCTTACTGGTCGTTTGATCCCACCCCTTTCTCATGTTTCATTTTCCTAGGATATGAAGAAGTTAGTAATGATTGAATTTCAGGAATTATATAGGAGGCTTGGATGCTTCCAATGGAATAAATTCGTGTTGTATATCTTTTCAAGTTTTAAATTCGAACTTATGTATGAATCTTGTTTCCAATAAAACTAAACTAATCGGCCTTTCAAGACATGATTTCCTTGTGATCATACCAACATTATGTAATAATGCACCGACTCTGGGTAACTAGGGTCGGGGCGTTACAACCACTTTTTGAACGGCTAGTTCATGTAAGTTGTCGTGCGCTCGAACATGGTGTTGCATGTTGCACAGGTTATTGAATTATTTTAATGAGATAAAGTACTATGAAATCTGGGGGTGATATATTATTCTCTACTTCAATAAATTTTGTCATCTTAATTTAAAAATATTCTTCAAAAATAAAATTTTAAAAATAGAAAAATACGTTTGTGGAAAACCCACATCAGAAATTGGATAAATAAAATTTAGTCTAAATAAGAGGAAAAGGGAAATTAAAAAGTCACCACCAAATTATGATCTCGATTAGGAGAACATTGGTGTGAATTAAGAAAACATAATTGGAGGAGGCACGTAAATATTAATGGGGATTTATTGAGGCCATCAATCACAAACATGCGTAAAATTAAGGGCCTCAATGCCATCAATCTATGATGATTTAAAATATAGTTAGTTCAAAAATACATAAGGAATTAGGATAACACATTAATTGTTTTAAGATCCCTTCCCTAATGTTTAAGATTTAATTTATTCATAGAATAAGAGGAAAAAATATACTTGACACGTAGAGTTTCATCCTTCAACTTATTCTTAACACAAACTCATCTTTCACACCAAAAGATAATAGAATTCAAAAATATTTTATTTATCCTAATTGTATAGGGTTCCAAAAAATGAATTTACAATTTATTTGATAGACTATTTAAAAAATCTACATTATAAAATCCAGGACATTACATATGCTAGTGGTAGGTGATCCACCCTAGTCTCCCTTCGATTGCAGGTTCAAGCCTCATGGCCTTGTCGGATGCGACGGGTTGTTGCCCGACCTCTGGGTAGTCCTTTTTATGAAAATCAAAAATTAATATCAAGAAATGATTTAACCTTAAAAATAGTATCCAATGTCAAATGTAATCGATTCCTACCTTTAGACATATCCAAAATACTTCCTTCCAAACTCAAAATCCAAAATTTATAAGGAAGGTAAACACAATGAAGATCCATTTTACCACGCAATAACAAGTGAATACAATCATCGTGAATTCTTTTAAAACACTATAACACCCTAAATTACCGTAAAACCTTATTGATTACATTCATGTTCCCTTAATCTTTATAGAATACTGGATAAAATCCTTCTATAAAAAAATGGTGTAAACTCCATCAATTTTAGAATAAATAAATCACTAATAAATTTCAAGGTAGTCAATAATATCTGATATAATATATCCAAATCAATCATATATTATTCCCAAATCACTGCATCAGTATCAGAACCATATTATGATTTATCTTTTTCTCAACCATATACTTTCCAAAATATTTAACCTACTATTGAGTCACTTTTCTTTGTTCCATAAAATATCAAGTCCTGTATGAAATAATAATATAGTACAATCCTTTTATAATCTATAATTGTTATAACATGTACATAATTAATACAATAATCAAATGACACAATACATTAATAACACTATAAGAAATCTAATCATTCCTCTTCATCTATGGTAGTATCATAACTAGATTATTATCCAATAACAGTATTTAGGGTATAATCTGATGATTTGGACATTGCTTCATGTAGTGTCCCAACTCCTTGTAGATGAAGCATTTTACATTGGAATCCTTTTTCTTACCCTTGCAATCACGTACTTGGTGTCCTTTTTCTCCACACTTTTGAAAAACTCTCACTCCCTTAAAAAATTTACCTAGGTGATTCTTTCCACAGTTATCACATATAAGAAAACACTTCTTTCCCATCTTCCTTTTATCCATATTTCTCTCTTACATCCTTTTCTTCTCTTTCTTCCATTAAAATACATAGGACCTAGATAATTATTTACATTCTTATTAACACATGATATTATTTCTTCATATGATGAGAATACATGGGAGCCTATTTACCTTTTAAATGTTGGATCAATACCATGAAAGATATGATCCTTCCTAATCTTTCGATCATCCATACTGCATGAATTATTATTCCTTCTACTAGGTGCTATTTATAAACAATAGAATACAATAGGTTATATTTTGCATCAAAATGCATAATTCCAAACTTTTAAAATATGTAATGTAAATTAAAAATATTCTGTATATAATCTGTAATCATAAAATGTTTTCTTTGATGAAGTATTTACTCTTAAATCCTTCATAATGTCTTGTAATGAAAATGTGAATTATCCTAAGCATATCCCATGGGAGTTTCGTAACCAAGAGTGATGTATAAGCCATTTTCATGTACCAGGATACCCCAGTTCAAGCCTGAAACTCCTTGTCGGAGTTTTCACTCCTAGGTACATTTGTGCCAGAGCCGTCTCTACCTGATCATATCCATATTGGGATGTATTTCATGGAAAATGAAAAAAATCTCTACATTACCAAATTTTTTGGAAGTTCTTCTATACTAATCCTCAATGTTTGTCTTAGGGTAAGGTTATCTAATCAGAGTTTTTCTAAATTTATTTCCATGGTTGTATCTAAACTTCCTCTAATACCAACTGTATCACCTTGACCCTAGAAGCCTAGAATCGGTGAAATATTTTAATACATTGGCATGTTTACAAAGAATCATGTACCGAAATACCGATCAGTTTAATATTCTTGGAAAAAATATTACATAAATGAACGTTATATTACACATTAGAAAATAAAACACAACATAAATGATCCATTGAGAATTACATTAATTCCGTATCTTAAACAAGCTTATCAATCATAAAACACTTATTGGAATCATGGGAAAATAAAACATAAAAAAGGGGTGAGATCAAATGCTCACTAAGGATAAGAATATGTAGTAAACCTTCAAAAATAAGCATAAACATTTAAGGCAATGTATAAAAGTAAAACAAATGCCTTTTAAACATAAAAATCAGTATAATATGGACAATATAAATTAAATAATTCCATTTACTTATTCACGTGGATATTCTACTAGTCGAATAATCACATGTAATGTCAATAGCTAATTTCATAATGATGGAATGCATAATGTCAGACTTCATAACCACATAGTCATGGCCTTATGCCAAGACTACAAATAATATTTTTTCAAGGAATTATTCCGAGACACTAGTTTGTCTCATGAGACTTACTGATGCCTCGAGGAGCTATAGCAGGCTCCACCCCTGACACACTATATCCAATGCATTACTCATATTAAAAGGTTTAAACATAAAATAAACATTCATATTAAAACTAGCATACTAAATGTCATTACTTTATCCATATACCATGAATGGTATACATATAAAACATCCACATTCAAAAATATCACAAAACCATCAATACAATATAGAATATTTGTATCATAATAAATCAACCTCGATTAAGAATAATATCTTGTAAATAATGTTGACATAGTTGAAAATGATCAGTAAAAATATTTCCTAGAAATATCCCTTTGTCATGAAATAATTTTAAATTCACATAATTTATAAATGAAGTCATTTAAAATATTTTTTTGATTCAAAGTTTCCCATACCAATTTGATACTTTTTAAATTAGATAACATTTTAAAACATTTATGTCCATATAAATGAATATGTAAACCATTTCGAAAGCATGGACATTAATGAGAAAGGGTTAAAAGAATAAATGATTAAAAAAAATTAAAATGATGTTTTAGTAAAAAGTGCCTTCAAAATAATCCCTTAAAAAAACTTTTAAGAAACATGGACATGGATAATAAATATGTCTTAGTAGATACTTATGTAAAAACAACAAAAGATAATAAAGAGATTGTGGAATTAACCCATACCTTGCACCTTCCTTTGGTTGAGAGTAAGTTTGACCTCCTATATAATTACCATAGTATGTTATTAAATTATAATAGAACCATATTAATATTAATTATATCATAAATGATTCATTTATGACTTTATACTACCCATTTAATTATTTTTTCCATGTTAAATTAACATTTCGGGTAATAATCGCTTTCTTTATCGTTAGTGTTTTAACTTGTTATTCTTTATCGTATCATTTAGATCATGATTTAAATACATTCAGAATATAACACATGATTTATATATCAAATATATTTAGAATATAAATATGTATAGAAGATTGATATTTGAAATGTAAAACATAGTTTATGGAGACGGTAGGCCGTACGTACGAATAAACATTCTTTCCATTTTCATACCGTATTGAATGGAATTAAGTGAATAAGATATATGTAAGTAAATACATACATACATACATATATATGTTCTGTAGCGTTACTGTGTCATATATTACATACTTATTAATAATATATATTTTTATAATCATTTTTGAATGGTGAATGTGGAAATGAATCTCATCGCATCGTGGAGACGGTAAGTCGTACGTACACACAAGTGACATCGTCATTTCCTAAATGAATAAAATGGTGTGGAATTGGATGGTATATTAATTTTTAAGAGATATTAGCTTGTTATTTTTATTATTTATATACACATTCCTCATCATTATATTCATCCAAATAATAAAGTGTTGAATAATAAATTGTACCACAACATGTTGACGGTAAGCCGTACATATGTACGCCTTGGGACATTATCATTTATAGAATAGATAGAATAATGAATATTCTGGAACTATATTTATAACAACATCACTGTATGTATAAGGTACTGAATTTATTATTTTTGTATGGAAACAACAACAAAAGAGGATGTGGAAGAAGAAAATAACATGAAAGAGGGTGGTGAAATTATTATCTCTTCTTTGGGTGTTTCCTTTTGTGTTGATCAAAAGGGATCCTTTGGTTGGCCTTCTAATCAAAGTAAGGACTATAGGTTGATGTGAGGGAAGTTGGGAGGATATTTGGGTAGGTTTTGGGTGATCTCAATGTCTTTGGAGGGGTGATTTAGTTATTAAACTTTGAATTTAACACTTTTAACTCTTCTTTAAAAAAAATAATAATAAATGTCCTAATATAATCTAAGTGGACCTAAAGGATCATATTTTATTCCTATGGTTATTTTTGATTGAATGGATCTTATGTAATTGAATTTGAACATGTTTTAGGGTAATTATAATATCATTTTTACCTTTAATTACCCTATTTACTTTTAATAATGGTAAATAAAATTCAAAATTTACTATTCCCCAAAAATTATTTTGATCTTATTGAAACACATTTTACTTATTGATTTCAATAACATCTCTCAGATTTTTTAAATTCAACTCACATAAGACGGAAAATTTTGTTTTATGCAAATTTGCAAATGGTCATAGAAGGTGGGGAAAAGAGGTTAAAAAGATCAATAAAATTTTATACATCTAATTTTATTACAAAAGGATTCCAATTAATTACACTGAAATTATATAGATATTATTTATCTATTTTAACATAAAATAAATTTTTATAAAATAAATAATTATTTTAATAAAAATTCAATTTTAAATAATATCGTAGTGTTAGTATTATTCAAAAATTGAATGTTTTGAGAAAAATTCCAAAAATTCACCCAAATAAAATTTTTATATTTTGAATTCAAAAATGAAGTATATTTTACCAAATTACAAACATAGAAGTTGAATTTATTAATTTAAAATTAATTCCCGTTGTCAAAACCAAAAGGCGTGTATTTAAAAAGTAAAAACTATCAAAAGATTGACACATGTTTGGGTCGAATTTAAATGTGAAATTACTAATAATGACCTATGTTTTATTAAATGATAAAATTATAAACTAATTATACTTCAAAACCTTTCAAATGAATAATTTAACACTATAAATAATTTTGATTAAAAATTTTGTTTTCTATTAAAACATAGTATTTCTCACTATTCGTCAAAATATTAAGGTTATCAGAAAAGTACCAAAAATTTATCCAAACTAAATTTTTAGGTCCCTATTCTATAGAATAATTGACTTTAAATAAATTGAATATATAAAAGTGTTAAAAATTGGTTTTAAAAAGGGTTCTCCATTAAAAGGCTGTAAAATTGCATTTTTTTAAATACTTGTTTTATTTCAAAAAATGAATTTGTTCTTATATTATGTCTAAAAAACACATAATATGGATGCTAAAATAATATAGAGTATATAAGATTCAAATTTAAATTAATACCATTCATAACCTCTTTTTGAATGGCTAGTTTGGTAAGTTGTGGGGAGATCAAAATTGGTGTCTCGTGTAGCACAAGCAATTGAATTACTTTAATGAGATAACGTACTATGAAATCATGGGGTGTTACAAGAGATCTCCTATTAAAAAATTCAACTTCTTTTTCTACCATTTAAGAAAATCCTCTTTTATTAAGGAGGCATAAAAAACCTTAATTTACCTTTTCCAAATATATGTACATAAAACATCATATTACACCACAATAAAAAAATATGTAGAAATATGTCTCAAAATTTTAAATAGACTTCAGGCTGACAATAATTTTTCAATCCAATATCACATTTATTAAAATATTTCTTATTTCTCTAGTTTATTTTAACTACCACAACTAGTAAAATGAAATGAACAATTATCATTATCCTATTTTCCTTCAACCAAATGAACTATAACTATAACCAGGTTTTAATCTTATATCCCAAAAAAATACATGAATTTATTTATATTATTCCATAACAAATTATGAAGGAAAATCCATCTACCTTAATGAACTCCTAATCCTATAATACAATGTGGAATGGTCATCTTCACAATATAGTGTGGGCATATTTAACTTAATAAAAAATTCAACCTAATATAAACTCTTTAAATTTCTTATTTATTTCTTTAAAAAACCCAAAAATGATCCATTATTCCTCATACTGTTTTAATATCATCAATTATCCCTTATACTTTTAACTCTTTGGTATTTTCTTCATTCATTTTCCCTTTCATTAATGTAGTCATTATATTAACTCTAATAAATATAGTCTTGATTTTATAAGTATCACTATGAGTGATCTAATGTTATAATAGACTGTATGTCTATGCTCTTCATCCATATTTTCACACAATGAAGTATATATCAAGTCTGTAATTCATTCACAAGCATTTTTTTATATATAGATATGATATTTATCTTCATTTTTTAATATTTATATTACAACAAGATAATGTGTTTATATTTTCAACATTTTCTACTCTCCATGATCATCCCATATAGAACCTATTGGTTACTCATCAAAAATTTTCCCTTTGTATATTATTCTTTAATCAAAATCCATAATAATAATAGATTATCTTTACAATCTATAATCACTATTTATTTTAAAAAAACCCAACATTGTTAAAAAGAATATGACATAAAACCATTTTATTACAATAGGGTGTATAAAAGTTTAATACAATTTTAGGTGAAAATAAAGATAAAAATATTAAATTTGATTCTTAATTAGATGAAATATTTTCATGGTCATGGAATTTCATATACATAATCGTCAAGGGGGGAAATAGATTTCATAATTGATGATCACATGCTTTTAAAGGTATATCCTCGTCACTGGTTATTTAATTTTGTAGAGGAAGTTATCTTATTGGCATGGTTTTTGGGAAAGTTGGTGAGTTTTCATATCAATTTGATCATCCTTATTATATGGATCATATTCAAAACATTTTCTTTGTTTAGTAGTATTATAAATAATATCATGTTAACTAACATGATACTAGCTGGTATTAGTTGGATATTTTGGAGGCTGCTACGTTATTGGAATGGCCTATTGAGATTAAATATCAATATGATCTTGTTCTCTTGGAAAAGTTCATTCCTATGAATAATGTCTTATTGGGTAATGGTGGCTTATGGGGATATATATGGGAGTGAGAGTCATAAATACAAGAATTGTATATAGATTTGAATTGGACTTTTATTCTCTTATTGACACCGAGATGTTTGGTTTTATTATAACATGAATAACTTTTTCTTCTATTTTTTATGGGTATAAGATTATATGATATAAAGATCTATTTTAGGATGTATCTCATACAATTTTTCTTTATTTAGATTTCTAATTTTTTCCTAGGGATTTATTTTGACACTAAATCTATATAATTATTTTAAAGGTATATAATGTCCATTCATATAGTTTATAAATATATTACGTTGTTTTTATTTATAGATCAATGTGATTCCAGAAAAATTAAAATTTTCTTATCAGTGAAAAGACATAGTTTTTTCTATTAATGGAGGCTAAGAGGTGGCTATAGCATTATTTTATCATGATTAGTCTATTATTGTTCATGGTTTAGTTATGGAAAGTGATAGGATTTTATTTTTTATATAATGGATGCTTAATTTGAATTTATATATTTTAGAAGGAGATAATATCATAATACAGTCTGTAATATGGTGGTTAATGTTTTTAATGTTGAGGTAGGTTGAAAATTATAGCTTATAACATGGTGGGAAGAAATGATCTTAATTACTTACCAGTGTGAAAAATAGGTTTGTGTTCATTACATTATATCATAGTCTTATCATGGTAGATTGGGGATAAATTTAAAAAATGGTGTGGATTGATGACATATATTTTATAGATTGTCTTTCATTCAAATGGATTAACAATTGACCATGTTGTGGTCCAATTTTACTATATCATGGTTGTGTTAGGACCCTTTTTAACAATTATAAATATCATGAGATTTTAGTAATTTGATTAAATATTAAGGATATATATTTATTATTTATATTGAATAAACTACACTAAGATGTCCATTAGTCATTCCATGTTACACCCTATACCCACAATCTAAGAACGAGAACTAAACATTAAATCTTTATAAATATAACTAGAATTATAACGATCTCTTAGACTCAAAAGTTTGATGTCGATAGGAGAAATGAAAATACAATATCATCACCATAAAAAATATAATCATGATTTTTTATAGACTCCTAATAATCAGATTAAAATATATTAATTTTTATGATCACATATTGAAATGTGGAAAATAATAACTAACTGATCACAAAACATTTAGTTTTATATAAAACATTTTTAAAGATATTTTTTGAAAATGATAATTGATCCTAAGAAAGTGAGATACATGATAATGTAAATATAGAATGATTAAGAGAATAAGTTCATAATAGCATAAGAAATGATAATGAGGCATGACTGCATAATCCTAAATTGAGTAATAATATATATAAATTAATGATGTTGAAATCATTACATATACCTATTAGACAATTCCATGGAATATTATACATATTTGGAAGTAATCATAACACTATTAATAATTTCAGAACTTTCCTCAGGATAGGGTAATATGGTACAAACATAAGTAAGTGTCATCATAATCATATGATAAGGGTTTATAACCAGACATTTATACCATAGTAGGTAAGGATAAACTCCAATTTACCTGACTGAATGGCCCTAAGGCCTTCCTTTTATTTTATAATATATAATCCCCCTTTTAAGGGTTGAAGGGGAACCCGTAAAAGCCCCATAAGCCCAAGGCACAAGCCCCGACAAACTCTTAATACCTAACCCGAAGGCCTGGAGGCATACCATACCCAATACATGACCCGTAGTCCCATCCCACTTGAACTTCCCCTCCCCAGCTTCCTACGTCATTGAACACCTAGCACCCCACCTTGCATTTCTGATCGGCTACCATTGCCCTATACAAAGATGCATGGTGCCTGGTCCCGATGGAGGCTGCCATACCCTCTCATTCTTCCAATCCGGTTATCTATGCATCTCGTGGCTGCTACTCCTGTTGCTATGATCCTCTTCTGGGGCATGTTCTGTGTGAGCTAGGACACTGAATGGTATACGTGACCCGAAGGCCCTATGGCCCGAAGGGCTTTGATGACCCAAAGGCCCTGGAGACCCATAGGCCCAAACCAGTGGCTCGAAGGTCCAAATCAGGTGAATAGTTACGACTTATACAGTACCGAATAGTACTGCTACAGTAATGCTTCATTACTGCTACATTACTGCTACAGTACCCCGAAAATTCACCTCCACCCGGTTTTGAACCTAGGTCTCTTGGATGCCAGGCAGGAGCCCTTACCACTCGGTTACAGGCTCGTTGGTCTCCAATTTACCATAATTTAAAAATATAACCACATCATATCCATGTCTAAAAATATGGAAATAGTTAACTTCGTCATTCTAACATCTAACAATGTTTATAAAAAATCTAACCACATAATTCCCACACACAACATTGTGAAAAAATATAACTGTATTGTGTTCACATATACTGTCACAAACCAGTCCAACATTCCCCTTAACTAGACACCTGATATAGTTGAAAAAAGTATTAATGATTGTTCCCAATTCCTTGGAGTAGGAATCCAATTCATAGGGATTGGGAATACAATTCAAGAATAGTTTTACCTAATAAATCAACCAATGAGTCCAAATTGAGAACCAAGAATGGCCTTTTCCAAACATTGGAAAGTCATTCAGTCAATTATATGAATAATAACAAACACCCCGATACCAATGAATCACATAAAATAAAATAAATTAAAATAATAACCGTAATTGGAAAATATATAATTTAAATATTCATGAACAACTAATAATCTAAAATAAATGAGAATGGGATGAGATGCTGAATATTAAATTAAAAATAACAGTAGTCATGAAAAAATATACATGTTCAAAAAATAGAACAACCAATACCAATATTTATTTGACACAAGGGACCATCCCTCCATGTAACCTCTAAAAACCCAAATAATGTAGAATTAATTCCCACCATTTCCATGTATCATACTTCCATATGTGTATGATTCAAAACATGGTCTATAAAAATGGATGTGTGAATATAGGGTGTGACCATTAAGAGGACTCTAGGATTCCACCAGGCCTCTAAGATTCCACTAATTATTCAATGAGAATAATGTGTTTGAAAAAATAAATGCATGAAGTTTTAAAATTAAATATAGAAAATAATTTTTGGTCTTTTTATGAAAATAAGTATTACATGATAAAATTATATTGTCTTTCAATAGATAAGTGATGATATGAAAAAAAACATTTACAATAAAATTCACAAGGGATCTTCCATAATGTCATAATTAACAAGGCATCCTATAATCCTCACAATATCAATGATCAATTATCACAAAAAAAATTGGACCAAATTCCAATCATATATAACAATTTTAAATCACTAGTCATAGAGAAACACTCAATATGTGGAATAGAAATATCAATACAAATGTTTTTCCCTTGGTCCCCTACTCAAGAATGTAGGGTTCCCCATGTACTTTTATTAATATAAAAATCATTTTTAACAACGAATTTCATGAAACATCATATAGGAAACTATTGTTTTACATAAAACGTGATTTAAAAATAACATTTCATTACACATAATAATGAGGTGAATCTAAAAAACCATATCATATATAATTAATTCAATAATCCAGTTTTAAATACATTTAAAACATTTTATAATTTTAATTTCAAGAAAATAAATAACCATTATTTGAAATAAAATTGAAAGAGAATGAATTAACCTACCTTACTATGTTGAAAATGCTGGGACATGAGTTGAATCCACATGATATGAGAAGTAGGTATCCCAAGATAGAAAGTGTAAACCATAAAATAAAATAAAAAAAAGCATATAAATCTAGAAACATGATCCCTTGACATTTATATTTATAGAGAGTGATGAGAAATCAAGTAATGGATGAATATAGAACCATGTAATATGACATGAATCACTTATTTGGGTGGTTCCTTGTTGTCACCTAGAGAAAACCCACTAAACCTAAGAACTATTTTAGGTTGTATATTCAGTATGAAAGAAAGAATTTGTTTTAAATGGGGAGAAAATGAAGGATTGTTAATGTTAAAGTGACCCTTGGTAACATTTTCATTTAAAAATTCTAAATTACTAGGCAGACCACATGTTTTAAAAAACAGTGAAGAAACTATAAAGATAGAACAATGTCACTAGGAAGAAGTAGGATGATTTAAACATTCTATTAAATATATCATAAACCAACCGTGTTGACACATTTTAATTATATTGTAAGCATATAAATGTTTAGGTTTCAAGGTTTACACTTCCTATTCACTAACCATGTAACGTCAATTTCCACCTATACTACTCAATGTTTCTAAGGAAAGACCCAGTAATAATTATTTATGATAAAGATCAATGTATAAAAAAAATTCATAAAAATAAAACTTTAGGTGTGGAAATTATTCCCACCATATAATTTTCTACCCCCATAAAGCCACCCTGAATCTTGATTTAAGAATATATATGGCCATTTCTCCATCATAAGGGATTCCCCCTCCCAAAAATGATGAGTGTAATTCAAATCCTTCAATAATACCATGAACTATCAAATATACATTCCACATAACACATTATCATGGGAGATGATCATGTGGACAAAATGATAATTCATAAAAAATGTATACTCAAACTCATGTTCATCTTAATTTAAAAATAAGTAATGAATAGGTTGGTACTTCTTTACTTGGGTAACATGGAAAAAATCACGAATAAATATCAAATAAAGTGAAAACTGTAGTTAATAAAGAGAATTCAGAACCCCCTTTGGGATCTCTAAAGGCCCCACATATCATTGTGAATGAATCCCCTAGTTCCCCGACAATTGGTTAGCAAATCCGAGTGATATTTTCAAAAAAAATCATTTTCATCCCCCAAAACATCTAATGGGAATTGGCGATGCAAGATATAAAATCTATGGTGTTGAAGGGAAGTTTCCATACACTGCTACAAAACCTCAACATTCTCGATCTTATATTTGACCAGAATTGGTCCTATAATAAGGGATTCCACAATTTAATCACAACAGAGAGTGGACTGATATGGAGGAAAATATAATGATTAAAATAAATTCATATATTTAATGGATTTGATACTATTGTTGAATGGAAATTCGATGAGATAAATATAGAAATCATAAGAAAAAAATATAAAACACCATCCTAAAGTATATCTTCCCAAATTTTAATGACCACATACATTTTAAATGTTTTTGTAGGAACTCTATACTTACATCCAATTATTATTATATCACATGTTATTTTCCTTTCTAAAATAGAGTGGTAAAACAAGTATCTCTATCTGAAATAATGGAAAAAATAACACCATTCAACCTTATAATATCATATATATATATATATATATATATTACAATGAACCCCTCTCCCTTGATTCTATCATTGAACGTATTAAAAGGGGATGATTTTCTCAACTAATCACTGAAAACCCAAATAGAATTCATACTTCTAGAGGAATTTAGTTGACCATAAGTCATTAATTCCATCAAAATGTAAATAAAAAACATAACATAATAGTGAAGGGTAAAACCCATGGGATGGGTGACGAGTTTTCCAATGGATTATTTCTATAAATAGTGAATGTTCTAAAATAAATATGATAAAGTAAAAGGGGTGTGAGAAATGTATTGAACAGTTATTCTTGTGATATAGAAGTGTTGGGTGCAAGAGTTATGTGGAAGAGGAAATTTTAAAATGTGGTTGAGGAAGAAGTTTAATTCAATCATCCTAATGAAAATGGGTTCCTCCTTAAAATGATATGACTAAACCTGAGATTAGGATTATAGGATGGAATAAAATAACCATCAAGAAACTGAACTATTACTGAACAAAATAGGACAACTTTATAGAAATATTTTTTTAAAATATTGAGAAAATAGTTTTATCATGGGGCATTAATATATTTAGCTATTATTTATCCATGAATTCTCATCCATTCTTATTCCATTTCATAATATAGTGGCATTTAGCAGTGTATGGTACGAATTAAAAAACCATGAGAAAAATTGTCAACCACTATTATATCAATAACCATTTGGATTTAATGGAAGAAAAATGAAAAAAATGATGAATCTTAGCACAGAATGATAGAGAAGGAATCATAAATATTCTAACATACCATAAATACTAAATTACCCATTCATAATTTCAATAATATTTTTGGATTACCAAAGGATTAAAGCACTAGTAACTGAAATTAGCAATATAGTAGAAGAGAAGCTTGAGAGGAATGGGTCTTTTATGCCTTGATGATATTTTTACCCCTAATTCATCTTGATCCTTCTTCTTTATTGATTTTCTAACTCATTCCACCAAAATTGATCATACCCAAAGCACATGAATTAAATATCCCCTGTTCCCCCATTCGAATAATATTTCCTTCATCCAATAATTCTAATACTACCTATTTAATGTTATTTATTCTTTCTCCTTAAATCTCAATGCATCATGTTCCATATCTATAATTTTTATTTTTATTTTGATAATTAATGTGTCTAAATTCTATTTAAATTACATGAATAAAAATTATTCAGGGATTCTAGGTCCAAGTGTTAGTCACATTATTCATGTTCTACTAATACCCATATATCTTTAGTAACCTCCTAAATTGATTAGAATTCATACAAAATAAATAATTTATCTAGTTAGTGTTTACATTAATATTAAATAACTAAGAACTTGTTGAAAATAAATTAACATCTATCCACACTTGGAATTACATTCACTATCCCTATTAATGATCTCTTTATCTCAGTTCTAGTGCTCGATGGGTGTTTTCTCAATCAATAAAACACGATTTTTTGAACCAGCTCCATGTTCTTCCAATTTATTGGGTGCTATGGGCCTATAATATAAAATATAAGAATATTCCTTATATAAATAACCAAAATTATTTCCCTCTACCCATTCTTGATTGGATTTTGTGTCTTCATTACAATCTTTTTCAGTACACCCATGTCATGATCATAGTGTATAGTGGTTTTTCTAGTCAAACTCATCTGGCGTTTGTTTGGAGTCTTCTTTCATAGGCCTCAACATCACCAAATATTATATTATGAGTACACATTAATTAATTCTTCAATTGGGAACTCATTATTGTATTTAATCAATAAAATTATACATACACTTATATGAACTCATAGCCACCGCATTCGAGAACATTGAGATCTCATATTCCTCAAGGAAACAACCTATAAACTATAATAATCAAGGTATAAAAATTTCATAATATTAAATATGGTTTAAATAATATTTATAAAAAACTAAAAGTTGTTTATGTATAATATTTATCAAACTTGGGGAATACTCCCCTTGAATTATTCAAAAATGGATTGATTTTTACTAGATAGGATTAGTCTTCATTGGTTCTCTTCAAACATATACAGACATCAGAAATATTTTTCATCTTTGGATAAGAAATTATTCTCCCATTAGGTTAACATTAAGATATTTGGATTATCAAATAGACTCATATTATTATTTCACGTTAAAAAAGATTCAAAATGATATTGTAAAAGAAAAACAAAAGATATTTTGATTTATAAATCATCGGATCCCCAGTAAGATGAGTGTCCATACTTCAAATTTAAAGATGTTCCCCTTATGATGGATCTAAGATGAACTTTTAAGGGTAGAAGAGGCTTTAGTTCCATTCTTCCTATATTTTTTCAATATTGATTAATTTCAAAATAAAAAATGGTTGTGGGTGACATTTTTCAACGGTCAGGGGGAGTCATAGGATGTTCTTAACCAAATTTATTATGGTATTTTATAAATACCCTATAAAAATAAGCCTATGTGTTATATGATAAATCTTAGAAAGTGTTACAAGGGAGCTATTGGGATGAAATCTTATCAAATCGATGAGAAAAGTGGTCAATTTTTTTTGACTTATCTAATATTTTTAAAAAATTGGTAGAATAAGACTCATAAAATTGGTAATGACTTATAAAAATCAATTAAAATAAAAACTCTAAATTCCTAATAAGTTGAATTTATTTTTATTTGAAAAATATCAAAAAAAAATTGATTAAAATACAATAAAACTTCCTAGAAAATTCTCCCATTTGGGATTTATAATTTTCAAAGAGAAGAGATTTTCTTTATCAAAACTTTGTTATGATTAAATTGTGGTGATATGAAAAAATAAATTCCAAGACCAGAAATTATTTAAAACAGATCAAAAATAATATTTCAATTATAAATGACCAGATACATTCAATATTATTTGATCTAAATAAATATAATAAGTGTGAGACAAATAATAAATTCAATCTTTTTACTAAAAACACTCATTTTTATTAAAATACTCAATGAATGACATTTTGAAATAAATATAATAAAGATCCAAATATTCTCTATTAAGATCATTCAAAAACATTGATATTATCATGAAAATAATGTGTTAAAGAAGAATCAAAATATGAAGACATCAAATTCTCCTATATTTAAAAAAAAATTTGTCCTCAATTAATAAATTTTTGAAATTCAATGGATGTAATAAATTATAAAAAATGAAAAATCTATAATTCTAGATAAGATATTATTTTTTGAATATAATTTCCATAAGGGCTTCTTTAGGTATGTCAATAGAATTTATCTCTAAAAAGAAAATAGGTTGGAAAAAATTTGTTTCTTATTTTGAAAAATGTTATCAAATTTCAAAATTTAGAAAGGATTTAAACTTACATGAATTTTATTTTAGTATTTATTCGAAACATATCTTATTATATAAGTGGTCGAAAAACACATGTAATTATAAATTTTATAATTATAAAAATTAATCAAAAATTGTGTTTAATAAATAATTATAAAATATAATTAACTCGTATTATAGTTTTAGTGTAGAGAATAAGTAGTTAAACTATGATTAGGAGTTCATTTTATTGACTACATAAACTATAATATATCAATTTAAGTATAAAAAAATAAATTAAATTAATATTGTAAATATTATTCCTAATATTCATTTTTTATTTTTGGAGAGAAATAAGAATAATTCTACCTTATTGAACCCCTGAGAAAAATATGGTTATTCCTATCCATGTGGAAAAGAAACCATTATCAATGAGAATTATTTTCATCCATTGAAAATTATAAATGATTCATGAAAATTTTTTATTTTGAAAACATTTTGGGGGTATTTATTATGTGTAATTCATGAAGTACAACATAACACATTTTAGGTTCACTAACCCATAGTTGAAACTCAACTTCATCCCTAATGATGATCCTTAATGTGGATGATACATTTTAAAATATAATAAGTGAAATAAACTAGCAAGAATTTATGAAATATTAGTATAAAAATACAATAGAATAGTGGAAAAAATGATATTGTTTTCATAATAGATTTATTATGTATCTTCACTTTTCAAAACATTTTCCAATGATGAACTAAAAAAGAACAATATATTTTTAGAAGGTATAGGCATCTTTTATAGATAGATCACATTAAATTTAATGGAAACTCATAATAAAATTATGTGTATAAAATGTTTCTCAAATATATTTTTTAACATAGAAATTTTAGAGTTCTAGAATATTTGAAATAAATATTCAGAATAAATATCAATAAAAATATTTAAGCTAGTAACATTCCAAAAGTTAAAAGTCGGGCTTAGTTGAAATAAAATTCAAGTAGATAAAAATCCTACCACCATTAGATTCAAGTAGACAATAATTTTTTAGTTATATTAAATAAATAAAATAAAGTCATCTTTTAGTTAATTATAATTAAATTTATAAATATTTAAAATAATTTGTTAAATAAAAGAGAAAACTCCCATGAGTGTTGTTACTTTTAGGGATCTTTCAGAAGATCATTTTTAAATTACACTTAAATATCGTCTTTTTTAATCTCATTCATCTTCCAATAAGAGTGGGACATATCTTACATTTTTAAAACATTATAACTAAATAAAAATAAATTTGTGTAAGAAAATTTAGAGGATGTGGCCACGAATATATAAGTAATGAGGAGAGATTTTTGCTGGTGGGGCCATGTTTTAAATACAAAAATCAATGAAAAGTGGTTAGGTAGGGGTTTCATGTGAGGATGAATATATATTATGCTTCATATTGTTTACATTTTAAATAAAAAAAATTTAAAACATAAAATTGATTTATTATATCAGGTATTGACTCACATGTAGTGCTAAATTTATAATTATTTATATTTCCCTAACATGTTTAGCCAACTGAAAGGTGATACGGGCCGAAGGGACACTCCTCAATAAGAATGACTCCCTATATGATAAAGGATAAAAACTAGTAGTTAGGGTATAAAAATGAGATAGTCGGGAGACTAGACCTAATGGTGATGATAATAAAAATTATATATTGATAAATTTTAGCAGTAGAGGAAAGACAGTAAGACGACAAGACCAGTACCCACATTATATGAAGCCCAATATAAAACATCAATGATAAAAAATAATATCAAAATACTAATAGATGAATAAAAACATCATATGATAACATTTTTTGAAATAAATACAACTTTTAGCTAAGCATGCATCCATGTCCAGTCATATAGGAAAATAAATAAGTGTTTCATGTGTCCAACCACACATGTATAAATATAATAGTAATGATTATATGAAAAAGAACAAAAATGTAACCTCATATTATATGGGAATATATAATTTCCCATTACAACCATCGTTGAAAAAGTTCCCACATGATTAATAAGGTCCATCTCATATGCTTAGTCCCTTACCTGACCACAAGAGCATAATGTCGACATGAGCCTCAAAGTGCCTATGTAGGGAGTAAGAATAATCTTAGTAGGCCACCCCCAATGTGTTCCTATAGTAAATTTGTGATAAAACACATTGATCTAAATAAATAAAATATTATCATATAACATCATGATTCCCTTGTGCCCAACAACCACAAGGAAGGAATCACCTGCTTCCTCTATCACTGATATAAGTATAGTGGAAAGGAACCTTATCATAAATTCCAAAGAATACATTGTTGGAAAACATCCTAGGTGAACCCATAGGTTCCACCTATAATTTAATCCCCCATAACCTCACACAAACCAAAAAATTGTGTCCAAAACAAAGTAATCAACATTGATACAACGCTCCCAACAATAAGTACCTCATATCTTAGACCCCAGCTAGAAAGCTCCCATCGACTCAATGCCTAACGTGCCAAGGAAAAATGATGTGTGTCCTCCAAAATAATTATAATTATTGATCAAAATCCTAAATCATGAGGAATGGAAATATCTATCCTATAAAATAATCCTAGTCTATGTCCTCAATAAATAACAAGCCTCATCCCCAAGCTGACCGTATCACACCATCAACCGATAGATCATCATCATCCATATGACATTCTACAACAAGAACCACCAAACCTAATAATGGGGAACCCCATCATACTCTACATCTAATGGAGTCTTATACCCACATTATTGGTCAACACCAACTATCCATCTATGTTCTATTTGTATAAACATGACCTCAATGTTTCATTTTCCAATAATGGTGAGTAGAAGACACTAACTTATGAACCTAAGACACATCGACCAAACACATCGTGCCCCATGGGATTATGTCATTCAACCTGATGGTCATCACCATCTCTTATCACTTTGTTTACTCCCCTAGATAATCATCTAGTCACTTCAAACTGATGACCATATTAACCAACATGTGATAACCATAAATCATAGAATATAGTTATTTCCCAACTTGATTAACAATGTAACGTCATATAGTTGGTAAATACTATCTCAATGATCAGGACAAGCATGTCCTCTTCCCCTGGAACTTATAAAACAACATAACCTGTTTAATTTTAAAACTATAATCACCTGATCCTAAGATTACCGAGGTCCAAATCCTTTCGCAAAGCCCATACCATTTTTAGTCATGGTGTAGTAGGCCCATAAGCATCTCATTGGATAAATTAATAAATTTAGAAGGAGGATTTCAATTTATAGGGTCTCACTCAGACAAATAAAAAGAGTTTTCAATAACTCACTACCAAATCCTGAGTGAAATAATATAGAATGATTGTAACCACCTACCTATTACTGGTAGATATAGTATCATTTGATATTGTCCTCTAGATCGACCCGATTTGGATGAAATCAGTGTTTCAGATAGATTCAGTAAAAATAGGGTAAAATAGATCGCATGGATTTATTACTCTGTATGGATTGGGGAAGGAATAAATGAAGAAAGCTGATAGGAGCCATGACTTATGTGGTTCCAATAAGACCGACAACTTGGAGAATGGAGGAAAAGGAAGAAATAGGTACTAAACCTATTTGAGGGAGAGGAGAGCTCCAAGACTAACTAGGATAAGAGCCACATTTGAAGAAATAAAATTGAGGAGACCCACGTAAGGAAAAATGAGAAATTAGTAATTTTTTTTCTTTTTAATAGGATTTACAGTTACCACACAGTTTGGAAAACCATGCGCCAAACGTGAAACACCGACTTCCTAGGTACCACACCACACTCTGTTTTCCCATATGATTTTCCAAACCATGAACAAACCATGAGTTATCCTATAAAAAAGATAAAAATCATTGCAAGACCATGAAAACCCTCATGCATGGTCTATGAAAATATTAATTGAGAATATATATGGCTTCATGGTTTCCCTTAGGAGTCGTATAATATTTCTACGATGTGTGCACTATAATATGCACCTTGAAATATTGGGTATTCAACCTACAATAGATTCAAAAACCCAACTAAACCTTCAAGGAACATCCTAATACTGTAAAACCTGCAATGAAATAGTTTTTGGGTCAAATATACTCTTTTAATTTTGTTTCAATGAAAAGGAAAGAAGTTGGTCTTACAATAAAACTGCAAAATTCGAATTGGTTGAGAATATAGACCTGATAAAAAAATGGATGTTTTTGTCTCCTCACCAAAAAATTGAAAAAACCCTATCTATAAATCATTACCCAAATATAGAACAAAACATACCCATGACCTTAAGGTCAAATCAATATACCCTTGTAATTAAGTAACAAGTCAACTCTCTCAATGTTCTCCCCACCTTATGATTTACCTACCCTGGTAACTTCCAGCCCCAGAAATCAAATAATATGATGTTTCACAGACTATACATGGATTCAAATGTCCTCCTGTGATGCATCATCACTCATACACCTCATTGGGTGATCAATTCATAACCATGTATCATTTTAAACCAATCCATTACCACATCTCCTCATATGACTACCTCAGAACCATGTCACAGATGGAACCTACGAAGTCCCACATCTCAATAGATTCCCATATGAAGTCTTGTTTCCCCACACATCACATAGATATCATATCCCACTGATGCTCAGATGCCAAAACAACTTAATGAAACATGCGTCTACTTAATCCACATTGATAATCCTGGTTCCATGAACCTCATATATATATATATACTACATCTGAGATAATTCCAATATACAAACCAGTGACTGGTTAGTAAAAGATAAAATTTTTCACCTCAAGCACCAATGGATGGAAATATATACAAAGTGTCCAAGACAAAAAAAATAATCCACCAGATCATTCCCATGAAGTACCTATAATTGTACCCAGCTGCATGACCCACTTTGCACTGGGAAGCACCAATACATGCACTTGTCCTGAAGGCCGACTACCTGTGGTCAAGTCTCCCTATGAAGCTGCACCATCTACGGGGAACTGAACCATTTCTGGGTCCCTTTATCCCTACCACAATCTCTGCATGCATTTGAGTATTGACTACCATATCTTGGCACATTTTTAGATCCCATTTCATTACCTTGAGTCTCCCTAGGACCAAGACTATAGGATATCTGAGAACACTTCATATAGAACTCATTGATATTCTTAACCTACTAGCATTATTGAAACACCTTCTGTGCCTGGTCACACTACGTACACACATTCTATGACATACCATAGTATATTCACACCATTTAAGACCAACAAAAAGATGTTCTTCTTGATTATCAGACAAGAACCACTTACTAAGACCCCACATGGCCTTGCTTCTAGCTATCTGAAACATCACTACTAAAATAACCTGAAGCCTTCAGCCAAATAAAATTTGGCCGGACCAACAAATTTACATTGGCTATGAGTTACTATTTATCCACATCTATAATGAGGCCATCCTTATGTTTGTTACATATACCATAATGGAATTTCATAATCCATCAACAAAATGACTCGTCCTCTAGGTTTCTTCTTCCACCATACTAGGTTTGAAGCATGAAAACATAGTTAAAGTATATCTATAGAACATGACAGACATGTTACCATTCTATTGGCTCAAGAATTCACATGATCTCTCCACCCTCTGCTTCCCTAGAATGAAGTGATCAAAGAATGAAACCTTGAAATCATTCCATGCTAGTCCTTTTTTTCTGCTCACCTGAACATACATGTCCCACCAGTGTTTAGGTGGTCCCATAAGCATATGCATCACTATCTTCACCCTCTAGCTCGGGGTTGTCTCAATTTATATTAGTTTGGTCTTCAGAGACTCTATCCAGTTCACTACCTAATATGGTTCTCAATCACCCTAAAAACAATGATTTATACAACTGTAACTCATGATTCAGGTACGCCTTATAAGGTCGCACTTCCTGATCTCTCCTTTCATTACCCTGTATGACATGAAATAATATCTACCTGATCTAGTCATCAAGTGATGGATCAAAATCTGAAATATCCTACAACTGACCAGTCTGTATTGATGCCTATAACTGTGGCTCAAGATTTTCTTAGCCCTTTAGGCCCTTACCCTAACCCTTAGTAGCTTCAATTTGTACATTCCCCTATGACACAAAATCACCATAAACATGATGCTCCATCAGAATCCACCTAGGTGGAAACCCACTGAATACCAATAACATGGTAATATATATATAACACATATAGATAAATATATAACAAGAAACACAATCTCACCGCACTTACACTCCCCCATCACAACCATGCCACATGAAATCTGACTTCATATCCCCTTACCCATTTATATTAGAGACAAGTATCATATATATGTTTGGCCACATGGACCCTTTCCTAACCCTATAATAGGTAGGAATCACAAAAAAATTTGATGTAGATGAGTAAGATTTCACATAAGAGGAAAATCTGGAATGCATTGTTTTGTTTCATTCTTGATATTTAAAACATATCACCCCTTTTATCATCCCTTCTTTCTTAGATATGATCTAGTCCCACAAATATATGTATATCCCATACCACATATAGATTTCATTGGATCCCCATTACCATTTCGGTGAGTAGAATTCCACCCAAGTTAGGCTAGGATGGAAAACACTTCTTATCATTCTTTGTTAACACATTAAATAACCCAAACCCTCTTAGAAAAATTCTGGATTCTAATAAAAATCTAAATCAATATATCATAGGCACATTTATTTATACATATAAATAATTTTATGTGCCTATCAAGAAATAATTGTAAAACCTCTCATTCCATATTGGGCCAAGGGTCCAAAATACTTCATTTCTATACCAATCCAACGGTCGCATATCAAAACATATAATAATCACACCAAAGTGCTCCACTTTAAGTGGAAATAGTATCATCTATGAAAAAGAAAACCAGAATAGTAATTTCCCACCACTGGAAACATAGTTCTTCCCCTGTTCATGGGGCTACAAGAACCCAAACATGAGCTTTAAACCTATTTTTTATAACATCTTCTATTACCCAAGTTGAAGTACCCGAAAATATGTAAAATAAACACATTTGATACCATTTATAGTTCTCCAACCCATTTAGATAGCTGAACATTACTACAGGACAGAGAACCACATGGCCTTATGCACACCTCCCCATATAAAAAAGGTTACCAAATAGTTTTGAGGGTGTAATGGGGTGATAGTGAGGAGACTATTACCTTTTTTGAAGATAATAATAATTTTATAAACATAAATATAAGCAATGGAGGAAGGAATGTATGATGATTGCCCTGGTAAGCCACCATTGTGGAATCACAATATACAAGAGTAATGATAATAAATAATCTCAACATACCAATAGAAGAATTAAAAATTTACATTATACCATTTGAAGGAAAAAATAAAACTCGTAGCTAAGAATGCATCCAAGTCATGTTATACAAGTCAGAAAATAAGGAAAGGTTACATGTGGCTGACTGACGGTGTATACATATAATTGGCATGATCATACAAAAAGAACTAGTAAATAATTATTGATGATGTAGGAACCTCCAAGGTCCCTTTACATATATCCCATCAAAATGGTACCACACTATCAATACCGTCTTTCTCATGAGCTTGGCCCCTTAACAAATCGTAAGAGCATAATGTCTACGCATTCCCTGAAGGGCCTGTGTAGGGTTTGTGATTAATATCAGTAGGCCACCACAAACATTTTATTATCTTAAATTTGTGATAACATAGGTGTGTATAAATAAGTAAAATAACTGAAAAAAACAACCTTCTTCCTTTGTGATCAAAATCCATAGAGGAAGAAATCATTTTCTTTGCACTTTGTCGGTATAACTCAAGTAGAATGGATCATTAGCAAGAATACAAAGGCATAATTTGTCGAAAATAATCAAAGGTGAACCCTTAAGTTCCTCCTATAATAGAATAACATATAACCACATAAAAACAGACACCTCATGTCTAAAATACAGTAACAAATGTTCTGAAGGAACTCCCAATAACATGTACCTGATTCCTTGGACCCCTATTTGAAAGTTGCCCTTGGATCGAAGCACTTTGTACTGAGAAACATCTATATGAGTCTTCCATAGTCATAAAAATATTGGCTCAACAACTAACATCTAGGGGAATGGTGATATATGTACTCCCAAATAATCCTATCCCACAACCATAGTACAAGATGAGGCCCATCCCCAGATTGAAAGTCCCACACCGTCAACAGATGTCTCCTCAATATCCATTTATCATTCTATGGTAGGAACCTCTAAACTTATTAATGGTCAACACCAAAATAATCTACATTTATCGAAGGAATCCACTCATTTGAGTAGTGAACACTACCTCATCATCTTTACCCTATCTATGTGTAGACGATTACAATGGTGAATCATCCAATAATGGTGAGTAGAAATCACTAATCTCAGAACCTAAGCCACATCAACCAAGCACCTCATACCCATGTGACCAAGTCGCTCAACATGTGGTTATATCTATCTCATATCCCCCTAGCCATTCCCATAACATGATGAACTCTTCAACTCAAATAGATGGACATGTCACACTACCTATGATCAACATGACTTACTGAATCCTATCCTCACCCAACCCAATGAACGATGTCCACTACGAAAAATGGCCTTTTGCGACGGGTTATTTGCGATGGGTTTTATTCATGTCACAAATAGTCTTTCGAAGTGATTATTTGCGATGGGCCCCTAATCCTGTCCCAAAAGGTTTAGCGCAGATTGCACGCTAAACCACGGGAATGGTATTTGAGATAGGGGGCCTCCCCATCTCAAAAACCTGGCGGTGATAAATATTATTTCAGACGTGATCTACCCCATCGCATTTTGTGTGTCGCCTAGTCACTTTTTTGCAACTGGCCCGGTCACAAATACCCTTTTAACCACCGACAATATTTAACACTACTGAAAATAAGATCTTTACCCATAATTTTGGGAAAACCGTTGGTATAGTTCACTAATTTGGACCTATACCAACGGGTTGGCCAGAACTGTTGGTATAGGACACTTATATGGACCTATACTAATGGTTTTCCAAAAATTGTTGGTATAGGTTACTAATTTGGAGCTACAAAACTATTGGTATAGTTCACTAATTTGGACCAATTCCAACAGTTTTTGGGAAAACCGTTGGTATAGGTCCATTATAGAGACCCTATACCAATGGTTTGACCTCAACCCATTGGTATAGGGCCCCCTTATACCAACGGTTTGTCCAAAACCGTTAGTATAGGTCCCAAAATAAAATAACCTATACCAACAGTTTTGAGAACCGTTTGTATAGCTACATGTATTTTTAATGGAATCCTCTTTCAAAGGACATTAAATAAATAAAAATTTAAAATACTTATGATAATACATATATATATTTATGAAATTTTGTTCAGAAATATATGTTAGGCTATTGGTTTGGTCATTCAATCACAAACGAGAGGTGCTGGGATCAAAACCAATTGACTGATTCTTTTTTGAATTACATATACCAACAGTTTTATGGAACCATTGGTATAGATTTTCATATTACTTATACCAACGGTTTTCAAAACTGTTGGTATATGTCTATACCAAGGGTTTTCCCAAAACTGTTGGTATATACCTATCTCCACGGCTTACTAGCCAACGGTTCTCCAAACCATTGATATAGGCTATACCAACGGTTCCAAACCGTTGGTATAGGGTATTTTTTCAACTAGTGTAATGTGACCAAAGGTATTTGTGATGGGAACCGTCACAAATAGTACAGTCACAAATAATCTAACCTATATATTCCCCCATCCGTTTTTCCATTCTTTCTCTCAACTCCAACTTTCTCTCTCTTTAAACTCAAATTTTAGAGTAAAAACTTCTCAGAGTTGAATTTTTTGTGAACACATTTTGAAGTCGTCTACACCTATAAAAGAACATGTTCAAGGGTATTTATGATTCATTTAATTTAATATTTATTTTATTTTTTATATTAATTTTAATTATTGTTAATTAGTTTTAGTTAAATTAGATTTATATTGTCTTGTCATTGATATTTATTTTTAATAATAAATTGAAATTATTAGAAATAATTATTAGTAATTAGTTTTAATTAAGAATTTTTAACGATAATTAGTATTGAATATTAATAATTAGTGGTAATTAGTAATTAGTAGTTTTATTTTGCAGTAATTAATTTTAATTAACGCTAATTAGTAATAATTAGTGGTCATTAGTAATAATTAGCGGTAAATAGTAACAATTAGGAAAAATAGTAATAAATACTAATAAATAGTAATAAATAGTTATAAATACTAATAATTAGTAATAAATAATAATAATTAGTAATCAATACTAATAAATACCAATAATTACGAATAATTACTAATAATTAGTAATAATTAGTAATAATTAGTAATATATACAAATAATTAGTAATCATTAATAATTAGAAATAAATACTAATAAAATACAAATTATTAGTATTTATTACTAATTATTACTAATTATTACTAATTATTAGTAATTATTAGTAATAAATATTGATAAATAGTAATAAATAGTAATAAATTGTAATAATTAATAATAATTAGTAAAAATTAGTAATAAATAGTAATAATTAGTAATAATGGCTAATAATTTGTAATAATTTGTATGAAATTAGTAATAAATTCGAAATAAATTAGTAATAAATAGTAGTAAATAGTAATAAATAGTAATAATTAGAAATAATTAGTTATAATCAGTTATAAAGCATTATAAATAGTCATAATTAGTAATTAATAGTAATAATTATTAATAAATAATAATTAATAGTAATAAATTGTAATAAAAGTAATAATTAGAAATAAACCGGAATAAAGAGTAATAAATAGTGATAATAATAAAAATAAATAGTAATAAATCGTAATAAATAGTAATAAATAGTAATAAATAGTAATAATTAGTAATAAATATTAATAATTAGTAATAATTAGTAATAAATACTAAAACATAGTAATAAATAATAATTAATTATATTAATTAGTAATAATTAGTAATAATTAGAAATAATTTGTAATAATTAGTAATAATTTGTAATATTTAGTAATAATTAGTAATAGATAGCAATAAATAGGAATAAATAGTTATAAATAGTAATAAATAGTTGTAAATACAAATAAATAAGAATAAATAGGAATAAATAGGAATAAATAAGAATAAATAGGAATAAAGAGCAATAATTCGCAACAATTAGAAATAATTATAAACAATTTGAAATAAATAGAAATAATTAGAAATAATTATTAGTAATTAGCTATAATTAGAAATAATTAGCTATGAATTGAAATCATTAGCAATAATTAGCAATAATTTGTAATAATTAGAAATAATTAGAATTAATTTCCAATAATTATCAACAACTAGCAATAAAAATCAATACCAATAATTACCATAATTACCAATAATTTGGAATATCTTGCAATAATTAGGAATAATTAGGAATAATTAAGAATAATTAGCAACAATTAGAAATAATTAGCAATAATTTGGAATAATTATGAATAATTAGGAATAATTAAGAATAATTTGGAATAATTAGGAATAACTAGAATTTTTTTTGGAAAATAATGAATAATTAGCAATAATTAGAAATAATCAGAAATAATTACCAATAATTAGGAATAAATAGAAATAATTTGTAATAAATTGTAAGAACATGGCACAATTTCAAGTAGATTGGCGGTACTCTTTTTTCTTGATGACTCTTCTCCATTCAAATCTCACTTACTATAATCATTATAAAAAATATGCTTCTACGTATACATATCCAATCTCGTATTCATGAGTTTGCATATTAATTTTTCAGACCACATTTTTCATAATGTAATCAGGCAGTGACAACTGAAAGAAGATGATTCATTAAGGAAAAGGGGGCACTTTTTCCAACAACTCATTTAGTTGCATATTTCTCACACTAAAATCACAATGATGAATCTAGTTGGAGGTACGCTTATGCATTCTCATATGCATGAGAATGGAAATGCATACCTCTGAGTATATTCTTCCTTGTGATTTCAGTGTGATAATGTTTTGAGTAAATGAGCCATCAGACAAATAAGTAGCCACCAAACAAACTAGAATTTGTGTCGCCCATAATTAGTGGTAATTAGTAATAGTTAGCTGCAATTATTTATCTTCTCTTTTTTGGATAATGTTTTTTATTTAGAATTATTCAAAAACAGTTATTATTTTTTATTTTGTTGAAAAATATTGAATAAAGAAGTCATTAACATTCATTATTATATGATCGCACTTGGATAAATCAGCACAAAAAATCCAAATGGTTTTGGATTAAATCCCATATATATTGAGGGTGTTGAATCTTTCTTATCAATTGCATCATCAAATCCAAAATTTGTTTTAGAAGGCACAATTATGTGTCGTTGTAAAAAATATACTCTGAAAACGTCTGACACATTTGACAACATTGGGGGACATCTCTTGTATTTTGGTTTTCAACTAGATTATATATTTTTTATCAACATGGTGAACACAATTGCGGAGAAGATACTAATAATTTCATTCCTGATCAATCATGGTTTCAAAATTTAGTGCATGATGTTACAGGTCTATATGATCAACAAACTAAAAATAAAGATGATACTTATTTAACTCGTGAGTTCGAACCATCCGAATTTTAGGAGTTAATGAGGTTTTTTGTGGATGCATTATATCCTGGTTAAAAGATAAGAAAATTATAAGTGGCTGCAAAATTTTTGGATATTAAATCAGATAATATAATGTAAAAAAACTATTTTGATCATATATTTTCTTGGGTAGAAATACTATTACCTAAATGAAATGTGTTGCCTGCAAATTACTATGAGAGAAAGAGGATGGTTCATAATCTAGGTCTTAGTTATCAGAATATTCATGCATGTTAAAATGATAGCATCTTATATTCTAGTGAAAATGATTCATTGGATAGTTTACCCACATGTGGAAAATCGAGGTATAAAGAATCTCAACTGGAGAAGTCTAGATCAATTCTAGTAAAACTGTTGAGATATTTCCTTCTTACACCCACGTTTTTGGGTTTTTTTATGTATCAAAACATAGCGATACTGTTTTCATGACACAAAACCGTGATTTCAACCAGTAAAATATTGAATCATCAATATGATGGTGATTCATGGAATCATTTTGAACGTGTGCATCCAACTTTTTCTTTAGAATCCCAAAACAAGTGATTGGGTCTTTCTACTGATGTTTTATGTCTGTTCGGTTCTGATGATAGTCAGTATTCATGTTTTCCAGTCTTTATAACTCTGTAAAATTCACCTTTGTGGATGTTGATGAAGGATCATATTTCATTTTTACCTTAATAATCCCAGGACATCTGAAAAATGATATTAATTTTTATTTGGAACTATTGATTTATGGGTTAAATTCATTTGGGAGTACTGGAGTTAGTACATATGATGTTTCCGCAAAACAAAATTTCACACTAAAAGATGCATTGATATGAAAAATTAGTGACTTCCCGACATATGGCATGTTATCTAGCTGGAGTACTCATGGCCTAAAATAATTTCCTTAGTATATGAAGGATAAAAAAGTATTTATGCTCATAAATGAAGAAAAAAATTTCTATTTTGACTATCAAGATAAGCTACATGATTTGAGTGAGCCTATAGATTGTTTTCATAAGGAGCAAGAAGAGATGCGTTAGCAGCATCAAAAATATCAATACGAGGACAAGATTCATCAATGGAAGCATCAACATCATGAGAAAATGGAGTAGATATGTTGTCTAATTCATAGTGTCATGACCTGTCCCTCAGGGCCCATGACGTGACTACCGCAAGCCTGCCTTCCATAGGCCAGAGATTGGAGACTAGCCCCGGAAAATCATTTACCTAAAATGGGAAGGAATTGCCTCAAAACCTACACACACACACACAGAAAGGGTAAATTGTGCACAAGTAAAATAGAATGGAATAAGAAATGTGAAACCACAAAAAAAAAGACAACACAAAGTGTAAAAGTAATTACAGAAGTAAATGGGAAAGAATAAAAGCCCAAATGAAATGTAAATAATGAAAAAAGGGAAAAAATCATATGGTCATCCTCCAAGGATCTTTCTTGAATGGTTGGAACAGCTCATTACTGCGGCTCTCCAAAACTACCGGTCACCTCCATATACCGTCATATAACGACCCATACTTTACATACATTGTTAATAATTCAAAATTGAAGCACACTTATTACAACATATGACAAAACCACAAAGGACTGTATAGGTATAGTGTCTTTAGAAACTGGGAAACATAAACAACTGGTTCATAAATCTTCTACAGTGTCTCCCATTTATTTCATCATATCTAGGGTCCCTTTTATCATATTCTACTTAATATCCATCTTCCTGACCTGGGGAAAAGAAAACACAAAAAGGGTGAGCTCAAATGCTCAGCAAGGGAAAATAAAGTAAATAAAAATCATATCATATCTTTTTGAAAATCATAACCTGCAAAAGAGATCATAAAATCTTAACATGGAATAAATCATTGAAGTGAAAATGAGATCCCCATAATCATAACATAAAACTTTAAACCTTGTGGCATGCACACATAATCATGGAAAATCATTTCTTGTTAGTCATGACTCATTGGCAAGACTATCTTAGTGGACAAAGTCCCTTTCTGAACCGAGTCACCCTCGTTCCATTCCTGTTTCACTGAACCGGTATAACCTACCGTTCCAGCCATGTCTATCTCATGAGATATAAAATCTTTACCCAATGCATTGGAGGGAGATATAGGTCCCACCTATCTTATAATGAATCCTTTCTTATGTGTGCCACATAATCATAAACCATACATCATAGCGTAACCCATGTAATAAAAATGGGATTCTTAAACAACATGACATCATAAAACAATTCATATAAGATAAAGGAATTCATAAAAATATTACCATCACAAAATAATCAAACCAATGTAATAATAGGGATAAAAACAGAACCCTTTTATTATCTTAGATGGAAAATAATTTTGATAAAATACATGAACTCCATTCTTGAGGAAAATATCCTTTCTACTTCAAAAATATTTTTCCTTTCATAACATGTCATACGACTTTAAAATAACAGAAGTTGATTAAAAACAATCTTGAAAACTTGTAAAGGAAGTTTCTTGGAAATAATGTTTTAAAAATCCATTCATGCCGTATAATTTTAAAAAAGCATTCTTCGTACTTTTTTCGGAAAAGTCAAAAAGTACCTCGTATGAAAAAAGACAAAAGATTCCTTTCATATCTTTTACAAAAAAACTTACCGAAGGGTAAAATTGGATATAAACTTTTGTAGAAGGATGTAAATAATATTACATATTGAGAGAACATGGATGTGGATGATAAAATACACCCTAGTAAATACTTATGAATAAACAATCTCGGATAAAAATGAGATTGTGATATTTCCCTTACCATAGGTCCAATTTTCTTTGGACGTGTCCGAAGCTCCTATATAATGGTTTAAATAATGTTATTGACTTATTACATAATAATACATATTGATATGATATCATATATGGTCACATTCTTAGCTTCTTGTTAGTAATATTTCATTGTTACTTGTTACTCGGGTCTTTATTGCCTTTTGTTCTTATGCGTGTTTTGCTGAATACATTCATATTCTTCTTTTAAGGTTATAGATACCTTATATCCATAATGGTATTAGTTTAAAATATATCATATTTATCCATTCAATTTATATAATTACTATGTAATGATGATCATGTAGAACGAGTCGCATCACATCGTGGAGACGGTATTCCGTACGTACGCACGAGTGATGATATCGTTCCTATGATCGTGGAACTGTATTGGAGTATATATATATATTATTTCCGTATCAATATTACTTTATAATAATCATAAATAGTTACTCATTACACCATTATACCCATCCTTGTAAAGTGATGGTGGAAAAATAGATTACACCACGGCGTGGAGACGGTATTCCGTACGTACGCACGCGCGGTGATTTAATTTTTCCGTGGGATGGATAGAAGGTGATTTAGGGTTGTTTCATATTTATAATAACATATCAGTATGTAAGTAATACTTATGTTTTTACTTTATCATGAAACAACTAAAGAAGAAGAAGTTGAAGAAGAAAGAAATTGAAAAGATCGGTAATGGATATTACCTCTTCTTTGGAACGCCTCTTTGAATCCTCCACTTAGGGAACTAAGATTGGTCTTTGAAGAAGACCAGGACCTCTAGGATTATTCTAGGGAAGTGGAGAGGAGAACATGGCAGGGGTTGTCCGAGCTTGAGTGCTCAAATTGGTGTGAGGAGGAGGGGGAGGAGGTGCCCTTTTATAAGGGAGGAGAGGGGCACCTTAGGAATATCTCAAAATATTATTTTATAAGTCAAAATCGGTTTATAATGGTTCCAAAGGGTCTTATTTCGAAGCTAAAGTGGGTATGGGTCGAAATCCTATCAACCAATAGGATTTAGACAAGTTTAGGGTATTATTTTAACCTTATCAATTAGATTTAACTCTAAGTTAAATAATTTAACTTTTACCGTGTCTTTTTGTTTTCTTTCACTATATGGTTAATACACATACTATAACATGCCAAACGAACCCCAAATTGTTTATTATTAATATATATATCCTTATCTAAGTCATTTTGCCGAACCTTAGATTTTTAGGAATAAAATAACAATTAATAATATAATATTTGATTTAAAAACTATTTTGTGTCAATTTTGACACTATTTGATATATGATTTTTGTGAAAGTCATAACAGAATTATATGTTCAAACCAAGTTGATTAAATCAACATTAATATATCATAGTAACCTATAAAATTAGTGGAATTCATAAAAAGTCTCAAATTACATTTATTTTGGTGTTTATAACATCAATTATGTCAATATTTCATTAATAAGATAATTACTGCATCATCATTGTGTCATAAATAAATTAAATTATTTAATGTCTAAAAATTACAAATAAAATACCATTATGTAGGAAATCGTTTTAGCCTTCTAATGAATATTTATAGTCGAATTTATCTTATGTATAACCCCATATTAAAAATAATTTACTTATTAAACTTTGATTTTAACTATTTTAACCCTTCTTTAAATAAATTAATAATAAATGTCCTAATCTAATCCAAGTGGGCCTAAATGGTCATATTTTTATTCCTAAGTTTTTTTTTGGTCGAATTACACTTGTCCAATAGAATTAGGACATGTGTTAGGGTAATATTAATATCATATTTACCCTTAGTTACCCTATTTACTATTAACCGCGGAAAAAAAAGTAAAAAGTTACTATTAACCAAAAAATTATTTTTATCTCATTGAACCACATTTTACTTACTGATATCAACTGTGTCTGTCGAATTTTTGAAATTCCATTCACAGAAGCGGTAAAATTAAGTTTTATGCAAAATTCAGTTTTTAACCTACCACTTAGTGGTTTCACTATTCATCAAAAATTGAAAGTTTTCAGAAAAATACCAAAATTTCACCCTAGGCTAATTTCGATATTCTGAGTCCAAAAATGAAGTCCATTTTGAAAAATAAATTTAAAAAATTTCAAAAAGTGGTTATTACTATTCATAACGGCTAGTTTTAATAGCATATTGTTGTTTAGTGAAACTCGGTATTGCGTACGACGCAAGCAATCGAGGAAGGTCGTGATTGCGTGTAAAGCAAGCCAAGCAAGTGTTGTGTAGAAAAAGATTCCTTTGATGATTCATATAACATAAAAGTCTCAGGTGTTACATTCTACCCCCCTTAAAAAGAATTTCGCACTCGAAATTCGTCACTAAACAGATGAGGATACTTCTCCCTCATCATATCCTCAAGCTCCCATGTAGCTTCTTCAAGTTGGTGGTTCCTCCATAAATCTTTCACCAATCGAGTGGTCTTGTTTCGTAGGACTTTTTCGCTACGATCTAGAATCTCTATCGGCTGTTCTTCATAAGAAAGATCTTGCTCCAGCGCTACAACTTCTGAGCTGAGTACATGTGAAGGATCTGGTATGTACTTTCTCAGGAGAGATACATGGAACACATCGTGAACTTGAGAGAGATTCGGTGGAAGCGCCAATCGGTAAGCTACCTTCCCAACACGATCCAGTATTTCGAAAGGACCGATATATCTAGGGCTCAACTTCCCCTTCTTTCCATATCTCATAACCCTCTTCCAGGGAGATATTCGTAAGAACACTTTATCACCCACTTCAAACTCTAGGTCTTTTCTTCGGTTGTCGGCATAACTTTTCTGTCGACTCTGAGCTGCTCTTATGTGTTGTTGAATAGATCTGACTTTTTCTGCCATTTCATCAACGAGATTAGGTCCTAATAGCTTTCTTTCCCCAACTTCATCCCAGCAAGTTGGAGTCCTGCATTTCTTTCCATATAGAGCTTCATAAGGATCCATCTGAATACTAGAGTGAAAGAAATTATTATAAGAAAATTCCACCAAAGGTAGGTGTTGATCCCAACCTCCTTTGAAATCCATAGAGCAAGCTCTCAACATATCTTCTTGGGTTTGAATTGTTCTCTCAGACTGACCGTCTGTCTGGGGATGATAAGCAGTGCTGAAACTCAACTCTTTATCCAGAGTATGCTGAAGAATTCGCCAGAACTTCTAGGTAAATCTCGGATCTCGATCAGATATAATAGAAAGTGGTACTCCATTCAATCTTACCACTTCCTTTACATACATCCTGGCAAGATGATCTAGAGAGAAATCCTCTCTAATAGCAATAAAGTGTGCATACTTTGTAAGACGATCAACTATGAACCAGATAGCATTATTGCCTTTGGATGTTTTAGGAAGTCATGTGACAAAGTCCATAGTGATGTTTTCCCATTTCAATTCGGGTATGGGTAATGGTTGTAACATCCCCTTAGACTTTTGTCTCTCAGCTTTAACTTGTTGACAAACCAAGCATCGAGAGACATATTCAGTAACATCTCTTTTCATGCCATCCCACCAGAAGTACTCTTTCAGGTCCCTATACATCTTCGTGCTTCTAGGATGAATAGAGAATGATGAACTATGAGCCTCATCCAGCAGCTCCTTATTTAATTCGGGGATGGGAGGAACACAAACCTGATTCCTGAACATTATTATCCCATCACAATCAAGGTTGAATTCAGGAACATTTCTGACCTTCTTTTGTAACTCGACATCTTCTTTTTGTGCCTCTACATGTATAGATGGTTGAACATTCATTTGAGAAAGATAAGATTTTTCCCCTTCCATTATAATTCCAAGATCCATCCTTTGTAAATCCATAAATATTGGATCTTTTGTGATCCTCATCATGGATAAACTAGCGTGGTCTTGTCGACTTAATGCATCTGCCACCTTGTTTTCTTTCCCAGGGTGGTAATGGATTGAGCAGTCATAATCCTTAATCAGCTCCAACCATCTTATTTGACGCATATTCAACTCCTTTTGTGTGAAAATATACTTTAAACTTTTATGATCAGTATAAATATCACACCTTTCACCATAAAGGTAATGCCTCCAAATCATTAATGCAAAGATTACCACAGCCAATTCCAAATCATGTGTTGGGTAATTTTTCTCATGGATTTTAAACTGTCGTGAGGCATAAGCTATCACCATATCATTTTGCATAAGAACACACCCCAATCCCTTCTTGGATGCATCACTGTAGATCACAAACCTTTCTCCACTACAAGGCAGTGTGCGCATAGGTGCACTGGATAACCTTCTTTTCAACTCCTTGAAATTCTCTTCGCATTCCTCTGTCCAGACAAACTTATCTCCTTTCCGAGTCAACTTGCTGAGTGGATTAGATAATCGTGAAAAATATTTTACAAAACGTCGATAATATCCAGCCAAACCAAGAAAACTTCGAATCTCAGTTACTGTTGTTGGTCTCGACCATCTTTCGATAACCTCTGTTTTTGCTGGATCCACAGATATCCCCTCTTTTGAGATTATGTGACCCAAAAATGCAACTTTTTGAAGCCAAAATTCACACTTGGAAAATTTGGCATAAAGATTCTCCTTTCTCAGGGTCTTCAATATAATTCTCAAGGGATCTTCATGCTCTTCCTTGATCTTTGAATAGACAAGAATATCGTCTATAAAGACTACCACAAATTGGTCAAGATAGTCTCTAAAGACTCTATTCATTAGATCCATGAAGATAGCAGGGGCATTAGTAAGACCAAATGGAATCACTATAAATTCATAGTGTCCATACCTTTTTCGGAAAGCCGTCTTTGGTATATCCTCCCTTTTGACCCTTAATTGATGATACCCTGAATGAAGATCAATCTTGGAAAAGTATTGAGCTCCGCGTAGTTGGTCAAATAAGTCATCAATGCGTGGGAGAGGATATTTGTTCTTGATAGTGATCTTGTTAAGTTCTCGATAATCAATGCAGTGTCTCATTGATCCATCTTTCTTCTTAACAAATAGAACAGGTGCTCCCCAAGGTGATGTACTAGGGCGTATGAATCCCTTATCAAGATTCTCTTGGAGTTTCTTCTTCAATTCCCACAACTCAATTGGGGCCATTCTATAAGGTGTCTTTGAAATAGGCAAAGCACCCGGTATTAGTTCTGTTGAAAACTCAACTTCACGATTTGGTGGAAGACCCGGTAATTCCTCCGGAAAGACATCATCAAACTCCCGTACAATGGGTATATTATTAATCGTGAGTTTCTCACCAACCATTTGAGATAAATAACCTTCAATTAGTGGAATCAAGACCCATAAGATGGAAGGAATTTCCACTGGAAGGTTATGTTCATCCTTTCATTGATAGACGATCGTAGATTGATCTGGAATATGAAATGTGACTTCCCTTCTTTGGAAATTGATATGAGCTCCATGTAGAGAAAGCCAATCCATGCCAAGAATCACATCAAATTCCACTAAAGGAAGGATCACAAGATTTGTAGGAAGCACTTTCCCACAAACTTCGATCGGAGAAGAATTATAATCTTTTGATGCAACTGTTGTTCCATTAGGTGTTGTCACAGCTAACTCAACATCTAATTGTTGAGGTAAAACGGTGATACCCTTAGAAAATTCTTTAGAAATAAAAGAGTCGGTGGATCCAGAATCAAATAAAACATTTGCTACTTTAGAGTGGATGGTAGGTGTGCCTTTCACCACTTCGTTATCGTACTCCACATCGCTGATAGAAATTGCATGTGACTTTCCTTTGTCTTTAGCCTTAAGAGTTTGTTGACGTCGACCATCATCATCAAACCTTGGATTTGGGCATTGATTGGCATAATTCCCCATCTCCTTGCACTTGAAACATTGAAGTGTAGTAGGTTCATTCTGTGTATCCCTTCCTTTGTTTGCTTCATTAGACATCTTCTTCCCATTATCACGGCATTCAAATGCCCGATGACCTTCATTTACACATTTAAAACATTTACTTGTCCCTTTAAGACAACTCCATCCATGTTTCTTTCCACACTTTGAGCATAAGGGAAAGCTCATCTTCTTTTCAATGTGCTCTTTAGATTTTTCTTTGAATTCCAACTTCCTCTTCTTATCAAACCCATGTGACTGATGGGTTACTCCAATCTCCATCTCAAATTTGAGAGCACATCGAACGATTTCCTCGTAGCTATTGAAGTCCCTTATGGCTATCGCCCTTCGAAGACTTGGTTTTAAGACACTAAATAATCGATCGATCTTACTCTCAGGTTGGATAATAATACCAGAAGCGTACCTTGCAAGTCTTGTAAAATTTGCTTCATAGGTACCAACAGATTCATCATCCCTTTTCTTCAGTTCAAGGAACTCTTTCTCCATCTTTGTTCGGAGAATACGATGGAAGTACTTATTGAAAAATAATTTCTTGAACTCGTCCCATTCCATAGACTCAATTTCATCCCTTTGCCTCGTATTCTGAATAAGATTCCACCATTGATCAGTATCTCCTTCCAAACGATACACTGCTAGGATGACTTTATCATGCTCAGAACATTGAAGAACTGAAAATATCTTTTCAGTAGTACTAATCCATTGTTCAGCAACAAATGGATCAGTAGACCCGCTGAAATAAGGTGGACGCTGCCTCATGAAGGATTCAACAGAATTTTGCTCCTTCCTTTGCTCGTTTGGAAGTCCTACATGATTCATAGATTGAGAAAGTTGTATGAGAATGGCTACAAGATTTTTCATTCCAGCTCCCATATCGTTTGGTTGCTCAGGGGGACAATCATTGCATTGCCCATCGCATTCCGCATTAACACGGTTCTTTCAGGTTCCATCCATTGACTAAAACCAAGAAGAATAGTGTGAGCAACACTAATTATAATAGGAAAACCACATAATTCAAGAATAAAATTTTCATGCTTAAGGTCTTATCCTAGGTTATTCAAGTCCATTTCTAAAACACTAAGATTGTGTTCTATGCTTAGACTTATCCTAAGGGTTCTTACTAAGGCTTTCACATCCTAGTTTCCAAATGATGACTATACCTTTCCTCTGATACCAACTATAACGACCCATACTTTACATACATTGTTAATACTTCAAAATTAAAGCACACTTATTACAACATATGACAAAACCACAAAGGACCGTATAGGTATAGTGTCTTTAGAAATTGGGAAACATAAACAACTGGTTCATAAATCTTCTACAGTGTCTCCCATTTATTTCATCATATCTAGGGTCCCTTTTAGCATATTCTACTTAATATCCATCTTCCTGACCTCGGGAAAAGAAAACACAAAAAGGGTGAGCTCAAATGCTCAGCAAGGGAAAATAAAGGAAATAAAAATCATATCATATCTTTTTGAAAATCATAACCTGCAAAAGAGATCATAAAATCTTAATATGGAATAAATCATAGAAGTGAAAATGAGATCCCAATAATCATAACATAAAACTTGAAACCTTGTGGCATGCACACATAATCATGGAAAATCATTTCTTGTTAGTCATGACTCATTGCCAAGACTATCTTAGTGGACAAATTCCCTTTCTGAACCGAGTCACCCTCGTTCCAGTCCTGTTTCACTGAACTGGTATAACCTACCGTTCCAGCCATGTCTATCTCATGAGATTAAAATCTTTACCCAATGCATTGGAGGGAGATATAGGTCCCACCCATCTTATAATGAATCCTTTCTTATGTGTGCCACATAATCATAAACCATACATCATAGCGTAACCCATGTAATAAAAATGGGATTCTTAAACAACATGACATCATAAAACAATTCATATAAGATAAAGGAATTCATAATAATATTACCATCACAACATAATCAAACCAATGTAATAATAGGGATAAAAACAGAACCCTTTTATTATCTTAGATGGAAAATAATTTTGATAAAATACTTGAACTCCATTCTTGAGGAAAATATCCTTTCTACTTCAAAAATATTTTTCCTTTCATAACATGTCATATGACTTTAAAATAAAAGAAGTTGATTAAAAATAAACTTGAAAACTTGTAAAGGAAGTTTCTTGGGAATAATGTTTTAAAAATCCATTCATGCCGTATAAGTTAAAAAAACATTCTTCGTACTTTTTTCGGAAAAGTCAAAAAGTACCTCGTACGAAAAATGACAAAAGATTCCTTTCATATATTTTACAAAAAAACTTACCGAAGGGTAAAATTGGATATAAATTGTTGTAGAAGGATGTAAATAATACTACATATTGAGGGAACATGGATGTGGATGATAAAATACACCCCAGTAAATACTTACGAATAAACAATCTCGGATAAAAATGAGATTGTGATATTTCCCTTACCTTAGGTCCGATTTGCTTTGGACGTGTCCAAAGCTCCTGTATAATGGTTTAAATAATGTTATTGACTTATTCCTGAATCATACATATTGATATGATATCATATATGGTCATATTTATAGCTTCTTATTAGTAATATTTCATTGTTACTTGTTACTCGGGTCTTTATTGCCTTTTGTTCTTATGCGTGTTTTGCCGAATACATTCTTATTCTTCTTTTAAGGTTATAGATACCTTATATCCAGAATGGTATTAGTGTAACATATATCATATTTATTAATTCAATTTATATAATTACTATGTAATGATGATCATGTAGAACGAGTCGCATCACATCATGGAGACGGTATTCCGTACGTACGCACGAGTGATGATATCGTTCCTATGATCGTGGAACTGTATTGGAGTATATATATATATATATTATTTCAGTATCAATATTACTTTATAATAATCATAAATAGTTACTCATTACACCATTATACCCATCCTTGTAAAGTGATGGTAGAAAAATAGATTACACCACGGCGTGGAGACGGTATTCCGTACGTACGCACGCGCGGTGATTTCATTTTTCCGTGGGATGGATAGAATGTGAATTAGGGTTGTTTCATATTTATAATAACATATCAGTATGTAAGTAATACTTATGTTATTACTTTATCATGAAACAACTAAATAAGAATAAGTTGAAGAAGAAATAAATTGAAAAGATCGGTAATGGATATTACCTCTTCTTTGGAACGCCTCTTTGAATCCTCCACATGGGGAATTAAGATTGTTCTTTGAAGAAGACCAGGACCTCTAGGATTATTCTAGGGAAGCGGAGAGGAGAAAATGGCCGGGGTTGGCCGAGCTTGAGTGCTCAAATTGGTGTGAGGAGGAGGGGGGGGGGGAGGTGCCCTTTTATAAGGGAGGATAGGGGCACCTTAGGAATATCTCAAAATATTATTTTATATTAAAGTCAAAATCGGTTTATAATGGTTCCAAAGGGTCTTATTTAGAAGCTAAAGTGGGGATGGGTAGAAATCCTATCAAACAATAGGATTTAGACAAGTTTAGGGTATTATTTTAACCTTATCAATTAGATTTAACTCTTAGTTAAATAATTTAACTTTTACTGTGTCTTTTTGTTTTCTTTCACTATATGGTTAATACACTTACTATAACATGCCAAACGAACCCCAAATTGTTTATTATTAATATATATGTCCTTATCTAAGTCATTTGACCTAACCTTATATTTTTATGAATAAAATAACAATTAATAATATAATATTTGATTTAAAAACTATTTTGTGTCAATTTTGACACTATTTGATATATGATTTTTGTGAAAGTCAAAACAGAATTATATGTTCGAACCAAGTTGATTAAATCAACATTAATATATCATAGTAACCTAGAAAATTAGTGTAATTCATAAAAAGTCTCAAATTAAATTTATTTTGTTGTTTATAACATCAATTATGTCAATATTTCATTAATAAGATAATTACTGCATCATCATTGTGTCATAAATAAATTTAATTATTTAATGTCTAAAAATTACAAATAAAATACCATTATGTAGGAAATCTTTTTATCCTTCTAATGAATATTTATAGTCTAATTTATATTATGTATAACCCCATATTAAAAATGATTTACTTATTAAACTTTGATTTTAACTATTTTAACCCTTCGTTAAATAAATTAATAATAAATGTCCTAATCTAATCCAAGTGGGCCTAATTGGTCATATTTTTATTCCTAAGTTTTTTTTGGTCGAATTACACTTGTCCAATAGAATTAGGGCATGTGTTAGGGTAATATTAATATCATATTTAGCCATAGTTACCCTATTTACTATTAACCGCGGTAAAAAAAAGTAAAAAGTTACTATTCACCAAAAAATTATTTTTATCTCATTGAACCACATTTTACTTACTGATATCAACCGTGTCTGTCAGATTTTTGAAATTCCATTCACAGAAGCAGTAAAATTATGTTTTATGCAAAATTCAATTTTTTACCTACCACTTAGTGGTTTCACTATTCATCAAAAATTGAAAGTTTTCAGAAAAATACCAAAATTTCACCCTAGGCTAATTTCGATATTCTGAGTCCAAAAATGAAAACCATTTTGAAAAATAAAATATATAAAATTTCAAAAAGTGGTTATTACTATTCATAACGGCTAGTTTTAATAGCATATTGTTGTTTAGTGAAACTCGGTATTGCGTACGACGCAAGCTATCGAGGAAGGTCGTGATTGCGTGTAAAGCAAGCCAAGCACGTGTTGTGTATAAAAAGATTCTTTTATGATTCATATAACATAAAAGTCTCGGGTGTTACACGTCAGTTCCTTGCTCCTCGAGACTCATTCAAAGCTGCCCGTCGTCTGCACAAGACACAACAATGTGCAAGTTAAACCTTTGCAGGGGCGAGTATAACAATACTAGTAGGGTCCCTGATACCGCCTAAGGTCTCTCAGAATTCCACAATGGAAAAAACCACAAAGCACGATCTCAATCTCAATGCATAAAGAAAAAGACATCTCATAGTAGGTTTAACATAAGTACAAAAGTAAATATGCTTAGTCATTAGGCTAGATCATATTATTCTTTCTTGAGGCTCTACTACTGACCCACACAGGATTGCTCGGTGCTGATACACACATGATCGCTTGGTGTGGATCCATACATGATCACTCGGTGTTGATCCACATAGTATCACTACTCCTTCTTCACGTCTCAACCAACCACTAGATTACCACGCAATTATCACATGATCCCGAGAGGATTTTTTCCTCAATCCATCAGTCATTTTTCAATTTTTACAATTTCCCATGAATAAGTAACCTGGTGAACTACCATGTCATAAGGGTTCCATTGCAACAGACGGCGCATCAACAGGATGCCCAGTCTTTAAGTTATTGGCATTTTAGTGTCAAAGGCCCGGTTGGATTTAGGTACGATCCAACCCGTCCAAACTCCAACATTCTTCAAAACTCATGTGGATTATGTAAAAATGGCTACCTCATCCTAAGGGTTCTAATGCTGCAGACGGCTTGTCGAATGAACGTCCAGTTTAAGAGATAAGCCCAATTAAGTGTAACTAGGCCGAAAGGGGTCCAGGTTCGGTCTGACCTGGTTGGAATAACCTGAACTGACCAGTTCAGGGTCGACCCAATCCAATTTGGGTAGAGTCGACCCAGTTCTATCCCAAATCTTGTTGACCCTGGACCGCTGGGCCTACGGGCTCAGAACACTGGGCCACGTTGAACGGTTCGTCCTGCCTGGTGGCGTGGCTCACCAGGCAAACACCAGTACATGGTTGTAGTCCAGCTCCTTTCACCCCAACCACGTCATAGCTGCGTCTGGAACCTGCTCATGCGGATGGGTCCACTAGTTGCGTCTCTAATGTTAACCCACACAACGGGTTGACTTCTCTATGCAGCACCACGCTGGCGCCATGAGATTGCAGCACCGTGCCCCCATCACGGCCATGGCTTCCATCTCCCAGGTGCACCCTCGGGGCACGCCTCCTTCTACAATGTGGCATGTCACGGCTATGGCTTCCACCACTGAGGCACACTTCCTCCAGTGCCACAACCCATTGTGGCTACGACTTCCACCGCCCAGAAATGCTGTCAGGGTGTGCCTCCTCCTTCAGCCACCGGCTGGGCCAGCGACCCATCTCTTCTCTATCATGCATGCGGCCGATGACAACATGTGTTGCCTTACCTTTTGGTTGACCATGAGAAACACAACCAAATATGGAAAATTCAGAGGGTTTAGGCCTTGTTTGTTGGGCCTGATGCCTCTGCATTAGCATTAACATTGGTAGTATTTCAAGAAAATTACAATTCAAGATTAAACAGTAAAACACTCATACCTAATGTTAGTTGGAAGGCACTGCAGAAGAGAAAGCAGTGTCCACGTCCAATGGTGTTCGTCAGCATTCACCATTTCATGTCATTTACCCCAATGACCATTTCCTGATCATGTTCTTGGTCATAGCGGAAAGCCTCTTGTGCGTTTTCAGAGCTTCATCTCATAGCTCTCCCAAAACACATGCCCAAGCTCAGATTAAATAGAGGGTAAGGTGGAGATTAACACATCACACAATTAATGTGCTTCATTAACGAGTTTAATTAATGAACCTCTTAACTCTCTCAATGGTGATATTAAACAACCCATTATTTCTGCCAATGGTGCGGTAACACAACTTAAGAGTCAAGACATTAAATGGTTTAATGTTGAACTACGGTTTCACCACCTTTTTTTCAATGGTGGTAAAAATAAAAATAAAAATACCTTTATTTATTTTTTATTTCTTTTGTAAAATCCAAGAAATTTACTTTTTCATTTGACCCATGCAAGACAATGTTAATCTTCTATTTAGTGAACCTCAATGCTACAGATTTAACAGTGCCCTAGGATTTTTAATCCTAGCATCGGTTCAATATATAGAAAATTACACGCATACGTTTATTAAATATACCATCAAATAAAGACCAAAAATCCGTTCCAAGCTCTGTGGGACTCAGAATCATGTGCCGTCAATTTTCACAGACTCTTAATAATCCCAAATAATTGAAAAAAATATATATAGAATTTCCAGGTCTTTACTTTCTCCCCACCGTAGTTATTATTTCCCCAGAAGATACAACTAAACTAGGGAAACAAATGGGGGTACAGAGCATGCAACAGTGCCTCCTGCTCCCATGTGCTCTCATGGAGGTTCCTTTGCTACCACAGAACAAAAATTGGAGGAATCAACTGCCAATGAAGGACCCACAGCTTTTGACCCTCTATCTCCATTAAGAACTCTATAAACTTTTCCACATCTTTGATGTCTAGATCGCATCAGTCGATAACGTGTGATGTATCATTCGCGTACCTCCTCTTTTGTGACACATGGAAAACATTATTTCATTCAGTGCATCTGTGGGGGAAGATCTAGACGATATGTCAACTCAGATACTCTGCTATAGATCTGGAAAGGTTCGATGATCCTCAGAGATAGCTTGTCACCCAAACCAAATCTCTTCATTCCACGTCAGGGTGATACCTGTAGGAAGACACGATCTCCCACCTCGAACTCCAAGTCTCCGTCTCCTATCGTAATAAAAAATATATTGGCTCTGTGATGCCTTCATCCAATCCTGGAAGATATGAACCTTCTCAGTGGTAGAACATACTGACTCTAGACCCATAAGTGTTGAGTCCTTTGGTTTTGTCGATCAGAGAGGTTATTTTCATGGTCGCCCGTACAAGGCCTCAAAAGGATCCATACTGATGGTTGAGTGATAACTATTATTGTATTTGAACTGAAGCAGTGTCATGCGATCCTCCAAAATATGACCAAAATCTTGGACACAAGCTTGAATCATGTCCTTGAGGGTTTTTATGATCCGCTCCATCTGACTATTTGTCTACAGATGAAAGGTGGTGCTCAAGTGCAGCTGAGTCCCAAACGCCTCCTGTAATCCCTTCCATAAGCAGGATTTAAAATGAGAATCATGATCTGAGACGATCGTCGATGGAACCTTGTGAAGATGTATAATCTCTTACACGTAGAGGTGTCCCAAGCCCTCTATTGATCCCTGCACTAGAATGGGTAGGAAGTGGGAAAAATGGTTAGTCGGTCAACGATCACCCAAATGGAATTGCAGCCCCTGGAAGAACGTGTTAGCCTTATCATAATGTCCATAGAGATACCATCCCACTTTCATTCTAGCACCTCAAGTGGCTGAGATAAGACTGCTGGTACCTGATGCTCAGCCGTCACTTACTGACATGGGAGGCATCGTGATAGGAACTCTTCAATAACTTTCTTCATCCTAGGCCACCCGTACTGACACTGGAGGTCCTGGTACATCTTTGCCACTCCAGGATGTACCGCCAAACAGGATTTGTGGAAATAACTTAATACCTCCTATTGTATAATCACTAATACTAGGGTGGGTATTTTGAAGAGAAAAACATACTACCCACCTTCAGAAAATCTTTCAGGAGACTGTCCACATGATATCTGGGCACCTCGGGCCACAGAGTCAACTTCCCTAAGCTTTGCCCCCAAAGCACACTGAAGGAGTGAGGGAGTTACAGTCATATACCAGAGGTATGTTTCTCTATCTCTATCCACAAAGGATATCTTCAATGCTCCAAGCTTCTATGTTTCCTCACTCATCAACTGTAGATAAGAACTCTTACTGACCGCGTCTACTACTATGTTCCCCCTCACTGGAGTGTAGACAATCTCAAAGACATAGTCCTAGAGGAAATCTAGCCATAGTTTTTGTCTCTGGTTGAGGTCCATCTATGAGAAGATATAACTGAGACTCTTGTGATCAGAGTAAATAGTAAACTTGTCACCCATCATATAGTGCTGCCACAATTTCACAGAAAAAACCACTACTGCTAACTCCAGGTCTTGGGTAGCATAGTTTTGCACATGCTGTCTCAACTTCCATGAGCCAAAGGCGATCCCCACTTTCCCCTACATCAGAAAACATCCTAGTCCGGTCCCTGATGTGTCATATAAGACTACATACCCAAAACCCTCTTCTGGTTACCTAAAGATAGGGGGACTCATATGTCTCTACCTCAGCTCTGGGAAACTATTCTGGCACTTCTCCATCCGCAGTAAAGGATACATCTTCTTCATCAAAGCTAACAAGGGTGGTGCTACCGTGGAGAAGTCTGGTAAAAATCTTCAGTAGTACCCAGACAATCCCAGGAAACTCCACACCTCGATCACACTCCTGGGTGGCTCCCAAGCATGCACTGCCTCTATCATCACCAGATCCACTACAACTCCAAACTCTGAGATAACGTTCCACAGGAAACAAACTTCTCGTAACCAGAACTAGATCATAGATAGTTTTTTATAAATATGGTGCTCTCGGAGTGTATCTATAACTATCCACGGGTGCGTGGAATGATCCTCCTTCATCGATGAGTACACTAAGGTTTCGTCAATGAATACCACCACGAAGCGATCGAGGTAGGGATGGAAGTTACTATTCATGAGTCCCAAGAATAATACTGGAGCGTTGGTCATGCCTAAAGCCATTTTAGAGAACACGTAATGTCTATACCGACATTTGAAGGTTGTGTTTGGTAGGTCCCCATCCCGGACCCTCATCTGGTGATAGCCCGATCTTAGGTCTATCTTCAAAAACCACAGTGTTCACTTCTACTAGTCGAAGAGATCATCAATCCTTGGTAGAGGATACTTGTTCATCATGGTCACCAGATTCATGTGCCGATATTCCACCCAAAGCCTCAAACTCCCATATTCCTTTTTGGTGAACATAATCAAGTCCGCCCATGGGGAAACAACTGCCCTTACGAACCCCTTCCTCTGCAAGTGTTATAACTTTACCCTCATCTCAATAAGTTCCATGGGAGCCATATGATATGCAGGTATAGATATAAGAGTCATCAAAGGGTACAAAATCGATTTAAAAGTAAACCAATCTAAGAGAAGTTAGTCCCAGAACAGCATTAGTGATGACATCATCATAGATTTCCAGCACTATAGGAGAGATCAAACTCCTCTCATCCACTACACAGAGGGTGAGGCTAGCCAACTGATGGGTGATTGGATGCACTCTTGTCCGAGAAAGTCCATCCTATGCTACAAAGGGTTCCTTCTCACTGGTGAAGGAAAACATGATCCTATACTCATGGAATGTCCACACTCTGTGACTAAAATAGTCGATTTGAGAATGGAATGTGGACAGCCATTTCATACCCAAGATAACATCGTAAGGCCAGGCCAATGCTACTATGAGATCCCACCTAAAAATATCACATCCTAGAGTGATCTCACACTGCCTGAACTATTGTGTAATCATCGATTCCTCTCCCATAAGAGTATTTAATCATGTGGATCGAGCCAAAAACTCCATCATAATCTCTAAGCTCTAAATGAGTGTTGTGGTAATGAAAGTGTGACTGACACCTGTGTCTATAAGAACTATTGTTAGGTTGGAATAGACACATATAATACCTATAATCATCTATGGAGTGCTGTGGTTGTAGGCCTCTTCCACCTGAAGCTGAGATCGCCCATGTCCACCTACTCCCTATGATCGGGGTGGACCACCTGGGGGTGTTGGTGGTAGAACCTCAAAGTGTCATCCAACACCTACAGCATGACCCGCTTCGCTACCACGTCTGCTACCCTATGCCCCTCCTCGCATGAACCTCGGATAATGCCTCAGTAGTCCATTGAACATTTTCTGATCTTTCTCATGGGAATTCAGACAGTCACGAGCCATGTGTCCTTGGCTGCTACAAGAGTAACACACTTTAGTCTTCAAAAAACCTCTGTTGTCTTGCAAGCTCTGTACCTCCGTCCCTGTGTCCTTGGGATGTCCTCCAGAAGGTCTGGACCACTTGGACCTCTATGTCATCTACCTACTACCTACTACAGATTACTTTACTACCTGTAGTCTGGTGGTGGCTCTCACCATCAATGCCTACTCAGCTAAGAATATCTCCAACAAAAATACTTTCTCAAGTAATATTACCTTTGTTAGGATATTGAAAGATATCATCGATGCTCTGATCTCACACAAGAGACACTGCTCAAAGGTCTGGGACCAAAAGAATGGGTCTCGTACCATGTAAGTGGAGTAGCGAGAGAGCTCAGTGATTCTTGCTGAGTACTCCACTATTAGGCTACCCTACTGTAAGTGCAGTAGCACCTGGATATGTATTTAGAATAAAGTCACTGGTACGAACTCCTCCATGAAGAGGGTCTCAAAGTCCAACTAGGAGAGTGTCACCTCCTCGTGCATCTAGAGTGTCAGCCTCCACCATCTCTCTACTGCACACTAAAAGTGTCTATCATCTAAGACCACCATCTGGTTTGTTGGTGTCTCAACTAAGAGAAAAACCCATGCCACAATCTCCATCCAGTCCACAGCTACCTCGGGATCTATCACGCCATGAAACCTCAGAGGCCTATATCTTTGGAACTCGTGCAATGTGCTCATTCGGCGTTCATGGTCTGATAGTGGGGCCGGTGGAAACTGTTGCCCCGTGGGTAGTGGTGCTACTGGTACATTTCCCGAAGGTTCCATCACAATAACAGGGCCATGTACCGACGCCTCATTGCTCGGTGGACCATCATTGTGTTCTCTGTTTGGAATCCTAGCTGGATATCTACATAGTGGCATCCTGAAAGAAACTGGTCTGCCATAGTTAATATGTTATACCTAGTGAGATGACTCCAAGAGATAAAAAAGAAACACAACATTTTCAAAACACATGCAATTAGTGTTTTTGTGTACTTAGTGAGAAATCAGAATTCAGGATCCGGGTGTATGGATACGTCGACCACTGCACCAACACTGGACTCCCCACACTGAAACCCAAACTCAATAAACACAACACTATTGGTCCATTGAAAAATTAGACACTTTGTTCTTGTGGTAGGACTGACCCCTTTGATAACACTTTTTCAAAACCCATCCCTTAGGGCCGATGCCATGACTACCCCAAGCCCAAATTCCATAGGCCAGGGATTGGAGACTAAAACAGGAAAGGGATTTACCAAAAATGGGATGACATTACCTCAAAACCCATACACACAAAAATAGGGTACACTTCACAAAAGTAAAACATAGAGAAGGAAGAAAGGTGAAACCACAACTAAAAATCCACCACAGAGTGTAGAAGTAAGTACTAAAGTAAAGGGGGTAGAATATGAGCCCAACTGAAATAGAAATATAGAATAAAAGGAAAATAGCTCCTAAGGTCATCTACAAAGGAACCTACCTGAAGGGTAGTTATAGCTCGTCAGTTTGGATCACCACATCAACCGATCATCTCCATACACTGTCAAGTCCTGGCTCTGTGAGACTTAGTCAAAGCTGCCCATTGTCTGCACAAGACACAACATGGTGCGGGTGATGCATTTGAAGGGGTGAGTATAAAAAATACCCAGTAGGTACCCTGAGACCCCCGAAGGTCTCTCAAAATTCCACAAAGGAAAAACCACCAAGCATGATCTCAACCACAAAGAACAAACAAAAGACACCTCACACCAGGTTTAACATAAGTAAAAAAGTACATATATTTTGTCATAAATCAAGATCATCTTATTCTATCATGAGGCTCTGATGCTGACCCACACAGTATCGCTCGGGGATGCCCCGAAAAGAATTGCTCAGTGATGGTCCAAACAAGATAGCTCAGTGCTGATCCACACTAGATCTCTTAGTGCTAATTTTTTTAAGAGTTGGTGCCTCAATCAAAGACCAAAGAACAATTTATTGCTCAAAAAAGAAAGGGAGTTAAAAAAGTATGAAAGACATAATTTATTACAATCTTTATTGGAAAAAGGGAGCGAGTCATCAGGAAAATCATCCAACCAGGTAATAACCTGATTGACCCCCTTGTTTTCAAGACTTTCAGCAACCATGTTTGCTTCACGAAACACATGTTTGGGAATGTAGTTGAGATCAATGAGCGTAGAATACATTTTATCCATCGAGAGGTAAGCGTCCATGAAATTTTCACCACCCCCTTCAATATAGCTTGGACTATAGTGGTTGAATCACATTCAATCCATAGCTTGTTCCAACCCTTTTTCTTGGAAAATTCCACCACATGAATGACTCCCAACATTTTCGCTTCCAAACCCGGAGTCGTACCACATCCACCAAAGAAAAATCCATGGCAACTGCCAAAGAAGTCTCTGAAGACGGCACCTCAACCTTTCGGACCATGGATTCCTCTAGAGGCGCCGTAGACATTCACTTTGATCCATCATGGATGCGGGGCTTGTAAATACATGTAAGATTCAAGGGAAATTTTTTATTAATTTTCATTGGAATTTTACAATAGCGCGGTTTCTGACGGCTCCTGATTCTGAGGCCCGGTGTGCCCGGAATCAATTTCCGAAGTTTGGCTCGGGTACGTTCAGTGAACGAACGAGCGGGATTTTCTAACTTTTGAACCGGTGCCCAGAATCGAATTCCGAGGGCACCGATGGAACCGCATCGCCAATATTTGCATAGGAACTCCTTTTCTGGAGTTGCGTTTACACGAGTGTTGATAATAAAAATTGTGGAATTTATTTTATAATTACACTACAAATTATATTATTTTACTCTATGTGTTAGTTCTTGATGGAAGTTGGGTAACCACCCAACCTCCCTTGGGAGGTTATGAGGGTGGTGGGGACCACACAAACCCCACCCCTTCATATCCTCTAAAACCCCCCTCAACTCCCAATTTAATTTTTGTTAACTTAAGTTATATCTTCTGACTTTAATGTAAAAGTTTAATGAGGTGAGTTGTGTGTGGTTATTGAATTTCAAACTCTTGAAATTAAAAAGAGTTGTTGTGTTAATAAAATAAGAAAGGGTCTTATTTTATTTTTGTTAGAGTTTTGTCACCTTGAGAGGATTTGGGGAAGCGGTCTTCTTCTTCTTCAACCTCGACGAAGAATGCGAAGAACACCGTTCTTCAACAAAGAACTTCTCTGCCGAAGAACACGGTTCTTCCGTGACGCCGTATCCGCGACGCGACGTTCTTCTTTCGCTTCATCTCTTCCGCAATGGTTTCGACATCGAAATCTCCATCAACGACTTCAAATCCTCGCTTCGCGACGTTGACGTTCTCCCGCGACGCCCGACCTCCGCGACACTCGTCTTCCGCAGCTCGTTGACGAACACCGTTCCGGAACTGAGGTAGGGGATTATTTTATTTAATTATTTCCTTTCAAAATTCTAGTTTAACGATCATCATGGATTTTCGACTAGAAGTTATCATTAACGAGAGGGGGGCCGGATCGCACAAACACGGCCGAACCCCCCTTTGCCGAAACGGCTCGGCCAAAGGCCGATCCAGACAGCGCGCTTGGCGCGCTCTCCCTAGCCGGACCGGTGCCTGGCCGGTCTGCCACGCCGGGGCACGCCACGCCCAGCGGGGCCGGGCAGCGTCGGGCCGGACCAACCCGGACTGGGGCGGGTCGACCCGATTCGGGCAAAGGGGGGGGGGGGGGGGGGTCTCGGGCCGGGTCGGTCCGGGCCCGAATCCCCTGTTAACGGACCGATTGGGTTCAAATGCCCATAACTCGGGCTACGGACCTCCAAACGACGCACAGTCAGAGGCGATGGGATACTTGGATCGAGACGGTCATTTCGGTATATCTCACTCAAGGTTTCGGAATACTTTGAGTTCTACCGGGTCGGTTCGTACACGAAACCAACCGGGCCTTCGGAGCGGAAACACTCATATCTTGAGCTACGGACGTCCGATTGATGTGCCGTCAACTCTGTTGAGTTCCTATTTGTGAGACGGATCTTTTGGGATACTACGCCCGAGGTTTGGACGCAGGTGGAGTACAGTCGGGTTTGTTTTTCCTTAAAAACCAACCGGACCCCTCGGACGAAAAAGCCAATAACTCTTAGACCGGGCGTCCGATTGACGCGTCGTCTGTTGCGTTGAGTTCCTGTTGACGATACGGAACATTCGGATACATCAACTCTGGACTATGTGACAGTTGATGTATCAGCCTCTCGGCTCGTGGAGCGGACCCTCCCGAATGAGCTTGCTGTGTGCGGGAAACCTAGTGCTGGCTGCGACTGCTACTGTGACTGCGACGACGACTGTGCAGAGATCCTCAGTGGATTCGACGACGACGACTACAACACTCAGCGATCCTATGTGGATCAGTGCTACCGATCATGTGTGGGTCCGATCCTGTGTGGGTCAGCACTCAGCGGTTCTGTGTGAGCCAGCGCCTACAGATCCTGTGTGGGTCCGATCCTGTGTGGGTCTTTGCGGGGGTTAGTACCTATCGATCCTTGGTGGTTCTGACGACTTAGATGGATCAGTGATCATCTCTATCGTCTTTCGAAGAATTATACCTGTGTGAGATGAATCATGATTACTTTCCTGTGTGGATTGTGTTGTGCTATCCTATGTGGATTACGTTTGCTTTCCTGTGTGGAATACGTATACTTTCCTATGTGGACTGGGTTGTGCTTGGGGTCGGAGGTTGGAGCATATTGGAATTGATGACTTAGGTATATGTATGGGAATATAGCTAAGCAGTGTCGGTTGTTACTTCGTGATTGTATCTTTCCTCTGTGGTTTATCCTTTGTGGATTTTGGGAGACCTTCGGGGGTCTCGGGGTTCCTACTGAGTAGCTTATACTCACCCCTGCACGGGCTATGCCCACAATACGTTGTGTTGGTTGCAGATAACGGACATCATTGATCGTGGATGAGGCTTGCAGAGCAGGACGGTACCTGGAGGTGGACCACTGGGCGGGACGTATTCGGAGTAGACGACGGGACCCGAGGAGTAGTGGAGCTATCTGAACCCACCCTTCTGGTGGGATTTCCTGTGGACAGCTCAGTGTAGTGGCTTTACTTTATAGTTGCTGTTTTCCCTTTCGAGTTGTACTTTACAGTTGGGCTTGTATTTCCGGCCCCTTTTACTTTCCGCACTTTCTGTTGTACTCAGTTTTTACTTAGTGTTTACTTCTTCCGCTTGTACTCTGTGGTGCTTGTTTACTTTACAAAGGCAATGCCTTCCCTTTTTACCGGGATTTACGCCTTGGTGCTAATCGCCAGCCCTTGGCCTATGGAAGGCGGGCTTGGGGTAGTCACGGCACGGGCCCCGAGGACGGGTCGTGACAAATTGGTATAAGATGAGTTCGGTTCTACCGCGAACTCTAATCTTTTCTATGTGAAGCAGTAGTGTTTAGCGTATTGAGTGTGGTTTTCAGTCCAAGGAGTCCAGTGTTGGTGCGGCGGCCGACGTATCCGTACACCAGGACCCTGACTTCTGATTTCCGACTAAATGCATGAAAACATTGATTACCTATGTGTTTCAAGTTTTCTTTATGATTACTTTGTATCAGCTCACTAAGTATACTGTTCTGACCATGGCACACCTGTTTCCTTCAGGATGGCCCCACGACAGCAGCCAGCTAGGGTTCCGAGAGTCGAGCGTGACGACAGCCCACCGTGCGACGAGGCCTCGGTGCAGGGCCCTTTGTGAGCAGTGGAACCGGCGGTAGCTTTACCTGTCGAGCCACCGATACTTCCAGCACCAGCCGCTGACGATGCACGTCGCCATAGTGCACTGCATGAGTTTCAGCGCCAGCGACCGCCCATGTTCCGTGGGTAGATGGACCCCCAGGCAGCCGAGGACAGGCTGGAGGCAGTCGTACGAGTTTTCCGGCTAGTGAGGACACCAGCAGACCTCATAGTGATCCTCGCTGCGAGCCTACTGCACGCAGCAGCGGGCCGATGGTGGATCTTGATGCTCCAGGTGCACGATGAGGCATCTCTACTTTGGCGGGACTTTGAGAGCCTCTTCCGCTCGGAGATCGTCCCAGCCACCCTTCGTGCGGTGCGCATTCAGGAGCTTCTTCAGCTGCGGCAGGGCAACATGACGGTCGCTCAGTACTCGACGAGATTTACCGATCTCTCACAATACTCGACCGACACGGTACGAGAACCATTCATCCGGGACCGGACCTTTAAGTAGGGATTGAGACACGATATTAGGGGATCGCTGATCTCCCTCAGCATTCCGACTCAGACAGGAGTACTGGAGCGGGCCCTTTTGATTGAGAGCTTTCATGCTGAGTCTACACCAGCGCCGAGACCCATCGCAGGGCGGCACGTAGCAGTGTCTTCTGCAGTAGGCAGTCGATGGATGACTCTTGGGTCCAGGCAGACCAGACCCTCAGGCAGATGACCTCAAGACACTGGCTTAGCAGTGCGGGGCACACAGCGCGGAGCCAGTCTTTCGAGAGGCAGACAGTGCTACTCATGCGGCGGACAGGGCCACATGGCTCGTGATAGCCCGACACGCCGTGCCGAGGAGCAGCAGACTGTTGAGGGACCACCGAGGCAGAGGCAGAGGGTCGACCGTGGCGGTCCACAGGGAGGAGGCGGATGAGGCAGAGGAGCTGGCCGAGCAGCAGGTGGTGGGCGACGCATTGAGGCTCTACCACCACCACCACCACCAGGAGGTCCACCCCGACCACAGGGAGCTGGCGGGCAGAAACAGGCACAACTCCAGGCAGCAGAGGCCTACGACCACGGCGCGCCCGAGATGATTTGAGGTACTATCTTTGTCTATTCCACCCTTTCTTCAGTACTTATAGACACAGGATCGAGTCACTCTTTCATAGCAGGTGCCCTTGTTCAGAGCTCAGAGATTCCGACAGAGCTGTTGGCTCGATCCTTACGGCTAGAGACTCCTACGGGAGCAGACTCGACGATTACGCACTAGTGCCGGCAGTGTGAGCTTACTCTAGGAGGCGAGAGCTTCGGATGGGAACTTATTTTAGCAGCGTCGAGGCCTTACGATGTCATCTTGGGCATGGATGGGTTATCTATGGTTCATGCACAGATTGACTGTTTTAGGCGCAAGGTGCGATGTGTACGCACCGACGGGAGCAGGTTCACCTTCACCGGAAAGAAGGGAGCCTTTGCAGCACATGATGGACTTCCTCGGAGGAGAGGATAACCCATAACTCATAAGTTGGCTAGCCTCATCCTAGGAGAAGTTTACGTGCTATGTCCTGGTTTTCCTGCAGTGGTGGATCAGTTTGCAGACGTTTTTCCCGACGATGTTCCAGGGTTACCTCCTCGCAGAGAGGTAGACTTTTATATTGACCTGTACCCCGGGACAACCCCGATATCGACTCCAGCATATCGGATGGCCCCCGCCCAGCTCGAGAGCTACTGGTACAGTTGGTGGACATGCAGGGCAAGGGGTTTATCCGACCCAATGTTTCACCCTGGGCTTCCCCGATATTGTTCGCCAAGAAGGCGGACGGGAGCTTGCGACTGTGTGTCGATTATCGTCACCTGAACTAGGTGACAGGGAGGACCAAGTATCCGCTACCAAGGATTGATGACCTCTTTGATCATCTCACGGGAGCACGGTGGTTCTCAAAGACAGACCTCAGGTTAGGCTATCATAAGCTCAGAGTTCGAGATGAGGAAGTGCAGATGACGGCCTTTAGATGTCGGTATGGCCACTATGAGTTCTTGGTTATGCCATTCGGCTTAACCAATGCTCCAGCAGTGTTCATGGACCTCATGAACAGGATCTTTCAGCCATACCTCGATCGATTTGACGTAATCTTCATCGACGACATTCTGATTTACTCAACGACTGAGGAGGAGCATGCCTACTACTTACGGGTTGTACTAGACACACTCCGAGAGCACCAGATTTATGGTAAGCTCTCAAAGTGCCAGTTCTTGATACGTGAGGTCCACTTCTTGGGAAACGTCATCTCTGAGGCGGGATTTGCAGTGGATCCTGTGAAGATCGAGGCAGTGTTAGCTTGGGAGCCACCCAGGAGCGTGATGGAGGTGCGAATTTTCATGGGTCTAGCTGGATACTACCGAAGATTTGTGACAGACTTCTCCAGAGTTGCGGCACCACTCTCAGCTTTAACGAAGAAGGGGAAACCCTTCGTGTGGTCAGATAGATGTTAGCAGAGCTTCCAGGAGCTGAGACAGAGATTGAACAACGCACCTATCTTGAGGTTGCCTGAGGAGGGAGTAGGGTACGTAGTCTACTGCGATGCATCAGGGACCGGACTCGGGTGTGTTCTGATGCAGGAGAGGGAAGTGATCGCCAATGGATCATGTCAGTTGAGGCCGCATGAGCAGAACTACGCTACCCATGACCTGGAGTTAGCAGAAGTGTTCTTCTCTCTGAAGACATGGCGACACTATCTGATGGGCGAGCGCTTTACAGTCTTTTCTGACCATCAGAGTCTCAGGTACATCTTCTCGCAGAAGGACCTGAACCTGAGACAGCGGCGATGGCTCGAGTTCCTCCAGGACTATGACTTTGAGATAGTCTATACTCCTGGGAAGGGGAACGTGGTAGCCGATGATCTCAGCCGGAGGACGGGCATTCAGCTGCTCGAGGAGGCGACAGAGCAGCTAGCCTCTTTGCAGATATCCTTCGTGGATAGAGATGGAGCAGCCTTCCTTCAGTCTCTCACATTCACTCCTCCACTACTACAGCGGGTGAGAGAGGCACAGTGTGGGGACGCTGACTGTGAGATGCGGTGTGCGTAGATATCCTTAGGACAGGCACCTGATGGTTTCTCCTTTGGAGCAGAGCACGACATTCGTTTCAGAGGATGTACCATGGTACCAGTCTCTTTACGAGAGGAGTTGCTAAGCGAGTTTCACACTTATCCTTTAGCGGTACATCCTGGAGTGGCGAAGATGTACCAGGATCTCAGACGACAGCACTGGTGTCCGGGCATAAAGAAGGCTGTGGCAGAGTTCGTTTCTCGATACCTCACCTGCCAGTAGGTGAAGGTAGAGAATCAGGTACCAGCAGGCTTGGTATAGCCCTTGGAGGTTTCTGAGTGGAAGTGGTACGGCATATCGATGGGCTTCGTGACTGGACTTCCACGTACTTCCAGAGGTCACGACTCCATTTGGGTGATTATCACCCGACTCACCAAGTCTTCTCACTTCATACCCATCAGAGTGCAGGGCTCAGTGGAGAGCATGGGACGACTTTACGTTCAGGGGATTGTTCGGCTTCACGGTGTTCCATCATCTATCGTCTCCGATCGAGATGCTCTCTTTATTTCCCGGCTTTGGAAGGGGTTGCAAGAGGCGTTCAGAACGCAGCTACGTCTGAGCACAGCGTTTCACCCTCAGACGGATGGTCAGATGGAGAGGACCATTCATACTCTCGAGGACATGCTTTGTGCATGTGTCCTCAACTTTGGTCGTAGATGGGAGGACCACCTACCCTTGGTGGAGTTTGCGTAAAACAACAGCTACCACTCCACCATCGGGATGGCACCGTACGAGGCGTTGTACGACCGACCTTGTAGATCTCCTTTGTACTAGATAGACCCTGGGGAGTCAGCACTTGTGGGACCAGAGATGGTCCAGGCCACGACAGAGAAGATCCAGGTCATCCAGGAGCAGATGAGGACAGCTCAGAGCTGGAATATGTCATATGCTGATAGGAGGCGGAGGCCACTAGAGATCGAGGATGGCGACCACGTATTCTTGCGTGTCTCACCTCGACATGGTTTACGGAGATTTGGCCGAGGCGGCAAGTTATATCCACGCTTCATCGGACCATTCCAGGTCCTCAGCAGGATTGGCGAGGTGGCTTATTGTCTGGATCTACCACCTCAGTTGCACCGGGTGCACGACTTCTTCCATGTATCTCAGCTGAGGAGATACGTGCACGACCTGACGCACATCATTGGCCATAGGGAGCTTGACATTGACGATGGGGAGACTTTTACAGAGGTACCGGTGGAGATCGAGGATCGACAAGAGCGGGTCCTACGTGCACAGTCTATTCCTCTTGTGCGCCTCAGATGGCAGCACGAGAACCTCCAGGAGAGCACTTGGGAGCGGGAGGCTCAGATGCGTGCTCAGTACCCTCATTTGTTTCCCTAGTTTTGATGTATCTTTAAGGGGACGTAAAGCACTGATGTGGGAGTAATGTAAAGACCTATAAAATTCAAGGGAAATGTTTTCTTAATTTTCTTTGGAATTTTACAAGAGCGCGGTTTCTGACGGCACTTGATTCCGAGGCCCGGTGTTCCCGGAATCAATTTCCGACGTTTGGCTCGGGTACGTTCAGTGAACCAACGAGCAGGATTTTCTAACTTTTGAACTGGTGCCCGGAATCAAATTCCGAGGGCACCGATGGAACCACATCGCCGGTATTTTCTTAGGAACTACAGTTCTGGAGTTGTGTTTACATGAGTGTTGATAATAAAAATTGTGGAATTTTATTTTATAATTACACTACCATTTTTATTATTTTACTCTAAGTGTTAGTTCTTGATGGAAGTTGGGTAACCACCCAACCTCCCTTGGGAGGTTATGAGGGTGGTGGGACCCACACAAACCCCACCCCTTCATATCCTCTAAAACCCCCCTCAACTCCAACTTTAATTTTTGTTAACTTAAGTTATAACTTATGACTTTAATGTAAAAGTTTAATGAGGTGAGTTGTGTGTGGTTATTGAATTTCAAACTCTTGAAATTCAAAAGAGTAGTTGTGTTAATAAAATAAGAAAGGGTCTTATTTTATTTTTGTTAGAGTTTTACCACCTTGAGAGGATTTGGGGAAGCGGTCTTCTTCTCCTTCAACCTCGAAGAAGAACGTGAAGAACACTGTTCTTCAACGAAGAACTTCTCCGCTGAAGAACACGGTTCTTCCGCGACGCTGTATCCGCGACGTGGCATTCTTCTTCCGCGTCGTCTCTTCCGCGACGGTTTTCCGCGACGAAATCGCCGTCAACGACTTCGAATCCTCGCTTCGCGACGTTGACGTTCTCCCGCGACGACCGACCTCCGCGACGCTCATCTTCCGCAGCTCGTTGACGAACACCATTCCTGAACCGAGGTAGGGGATTATTTTATTTAATTATTTCTGTTCATGATTCTAGTTTATCGATCATCGTGTATTTTTGACTAGATGTTATCATTAATGAGAGGGGGGCCGGACCGCACAAACACGGCCGGACCCCCCTCTTATCTTCATGTTTGATTCTTTGTGGATGGAACGGAATGGCGTGGTGCCATCGCACCACGCGGAAATCACACGGCAAGTATTACGCGAAGCCGTCGTGCTGCGCCCTGGAAAGAAGTCTAAGAACGTGACGCCGTCGCGCTGCGTCGAAGGAAATTGAAGGCGCCGCGGCAGGAGAGAGGCTGCGGCGAAGTGGCGTGGTGTCGTCGCACCGCGCCGGACGACAAGGCCGCGGCCTGTTCCGGGCCACGGCGGAGCAAGGTGACCGGCGGCCAACCGGGCAGCCGGTGTCAGTGGTGGAAGGGAACCAGCCACCGCCGGTCCCATTGAGAAGGAATCGGCCGGCCAGGTTGGGCCGACCGGAAAGGGGGAAGCCGGGGAAATAAATTCCCCTGGCCGACTCAATGGCCCCCCATAAATTTGGGGGGGGGGGCGCGGTTACACTGGGGGGCAGGCACCCCCCCCCCCCCCTTTGCCGCAACGGCACGACCAAAGGCCGGGCCAGACAGCGTGCTGGGCGCGCTGTCCCCAGCCGGACCGGCACCTGGCCGGTCTACCAGGCCGGGCCGGGCCACGCTGGGCCGGGCCGGGCAGCGTCGGTCCGGGCCGACCCAGACCGGGGTGGGTCGACCTAGTTCGGGAAAACCGGGGGGTCTTGGGTCGGGTCGGTCCGGGTCCAAAACCCCGGTTAAAGGACCGTTTGGGTTCAAATGCCCATAACTTGGGCTACAGACCTCCAAACGACGCACCATCAGCGGCGATGCGATCCTTGGATCGTGACGGTCGTTTAGTGGTGTTGAACTGAAGGTTTCAGAATACTTTGAGTTCGGCCGGGTTGGTTCGTACACGAAACCAACCGGGGCCTCAGAGCGAAACGCTCATATCTTGAGCTACAGACGTCTGATTGACGTTCCGTCAACTTTGTTGAGTTCCTCTTAGTGAGAAGGGTATTTTGGCATACTCCGCCCGAGGTTTGGACGTAGGTGGAGTACGGTCGGGTTGGTTTTGCCTTAAAAACCAACTGGGCCCCTGGGACGAAAAAGCCAATAACTCTCAGACCAGGCGTCCGATTGATGCGCTGTATGTTGCGTTGAGTTCCTGTTGACGATACAGAACTTTTGGATACATCATCACTGGACTATGTGACAGTTAATGTATCAGCCTCTCGGCTCGTGGAGCATACCCTCCCGAACGAGCTTGCTGTGTGCGGGAACCCTAGTGCTGGTGCGATTGCTACTGTGACTGCGACGACGACTGTGCAGAGATCCTCAATGGATTCGACGACGACTACTACAACACTCAGCGATCCTATATGGATCAATGCTACCGATCCTGTGTTGGTCCAAACCTGTGTGGGTCAGCGCTCAGTGGTTCTGTGTGAGCCAGCGCCTACAGATCCTGTGTGGGTCCGATCCTGTGTGGGTCTTTTGCGGGGGTTAGTACCTATCGATCCTTTGTGGGTCCGACCACTTAGATGGATCAGTGATCATCTCTATAGTCTTTCGAAGAAGTATACCTATGTGAGCTGAATCCTGATTACTTTACTGTGTGGATTGTGTTGTGCTATCCTGTGTGGATTACGTTTTCTTTCCTGTGTGGAATACGTATATTTTCCTCTGTGACTGGGTTGTGCTTGGGCTCGGAGGTTGGAGCGTATTGTAATTGATGACATAGTTATATGTATGGGTATATATCTAAGCAGTTTCGGTTGTTAGTTCGTGATTGTATCTTTCCTTTGTTGTTTATCCTTTGTGGATTTTGGGAGACCTTCGGGGGTCTCGGGGTCCCTACTGAGTAGCTTATACTCACCCCTGCACGGGCTATGCCCGAACTACGTTGTGTTGGTTGCAGACGACAGACAACATTGATCGTGGATGAGGCTTGCAGAGCAGGACGGTACCTGGAGGTGGACCACTGGGCGGGACGTACTTGGAGCAGACGGCGGGACCCAAGGAGCAGTGGAGCTATCTGTACCCACCCTTCAGGTGGGATTTCCAGTGGACAACTCGGTGTAGAAGCTTTACTTTACAGTTGTTGTTTTCCCTTTCGAGTTTTACTTTACAGTTGGGCTTGTATTTCCGGCCCCTTTAACTTTCCGCACTTTCTGTTGTACTCAGTTTTTACTTAGTGTTTACTTCTTCCGCTTGTACTCTGTGGTGCTTGTTTACTTTACAAAGGCAATGCCTTCCCTTTTTACCAGGATTTACACCTTGGTGCTAGTCGCCAGCCCCTGGACTATGGAAGGCAGGCTTGGGGTAGTCACGGCATGAGCCCCAAGGACGAGTCGTGACAGGGCTTTCCAGAAGACCTCAAAGGTACGTCGAGGATGCCTATAAGAGCCAGCAATATGAAGACGACAGAGGATCTCAAAATCACCAACAGAGTTGTCACAACGATCCTTCTGAAGTGAGGAATCATCCTTGATGGCAGTGAGAATATGTGTTTTACCGACATTGAGATTGAATGATCAATTATTATGAATAAAAGTATTTCTATCATACCAGATCACATGCAGGAGCTCTGCCACCGCAGCCAGAAAAAGATTCCTAATTTTCTAAGAAGAATCCCAAATCACACAGTGTTAAAGTTGAGAGCTGATAGTAGCAAGAAATGACCACCTTCAATCAAAAATGTCAAAATTGTAATTCCAAAGAGTTGCAGCTGTCACACAAGACAAAAAAAATTGATTAGCATCCTTGTGGTGTTGGTTTCACAGATGCCATCTAGAGCAAAGAGAAATCCCAAATGATTGAAGACACATATCAGTGGGGACCCTATTATGAGCAACATGCCAAATGAGAGTATGGCGCGAGGGCTTGATCAAAGGTTTGTTAAATACTTTCAACCAAACAAAGGTAGAAACAGAATTACTAAAATAGTTTTTGTATAAAATTTTAGAATCATGGACTCCATTAAAAGAAGGTTCCCAAATAAGGATAGATCAGTGCGGATTCATACAAGATTGATATTCCTTCTTATCCTTTCTGATAGCCACTAGATTCCTGCACAGAGCACACATGATTTTGAGGGGATCTGATCCTCAAGAAATCGATCATATTTCAACCAGCATGAAGTCCCATGAAGAAGTAACCCGATGAACTGACATTCCACAAGGGTTCCAACACAATAGACGACACGTCAACTGGATACCCGGTCAGTAAGTTATTGGAATTTTAGTGTCAAGGTCCTGGTTAGATTCAAGTACGATCCAACCCAGATAAACAACAAAATTCTCCAAAACACAAGTGGAGTATCTAAAAGGGACCACCTCATCATTTGTGTTCCAGCACTGCAGATGGTTCTTCAAATGGATTTCCGGTTTAGGAGATATGCCCAATTATGTGTAAGTAGGCTGAAAGGGTTCTGGGTGCGGTCTGAACTGGTCGGACCGACCCGACATGATCCTATTTGGTTCGACCCAATCCGATTTGGGTCAATTTGACCTGGTTCTAGACTAAATCAGGTTAAACCAGGCCCACATGGTTCTGAACCGGCCCACTAGGCCAGCCTGACTGGTCCGACCCACCTGGCGGTGTGGCCCGCCAGGTTCACCCAGGCCTGCGGTTACTGGGAAACTCCCTTCTCCTCAGACACAGCATAACCGCGTCTGACACCTCCTCATGCGTTCGGGTTCACATGCCGCATCTACCACTTCAACATGCACAGTTGGTTGACTTATCCATGCTATTACTCAATGGCATCGTGGGATTCTAGTGCCACGACCCATCGCGGCCTTAGCTTCCTTCTCCCAGGTGCACTACTAGGTTGTTCCTCCTTCAGCATTGTGGCTTGTCGCGACTGGGGCTTCCACCTCCCAGGTGCACCGCATAGGTGCGCCTCCAACAATTTTGTGCCCCATCATGGTCGCAGTTTCTGCCACCCAGGTACGTTGTCGGGGCGCACCTCCCCCACCAGTCACCTACTGGGCCGATGGCCCATCTCTTCTCAGTCGAGAACATGGTCGGCACCACCGCGTGCCGCCTTACCTTCCGGTTTCCCACAAGAAATGCAACCAAATCCAAATACGTCGGAGGGTTCAAGCCTTATTAATTTGGCACGTTCCCTCTGCGTTAGCATTAACATGGTTATCATTACAAGAAAAGTAAAACTCTTAATTAAACCACGAAATCCCATACCTCATATTTGTTGGAAGGCATTACAGAAGAGGAACGAGTGTCCTCATCCGAAGGTGTTCATCGGCATTCGTCGTCACCCATCGTTTCCCCCAATGACCGTCACTCGATCACGTTCTTATTCGGATGGGATATTCGTCGATGCTTCATCAGAGCTTCCACTCGCAGCTCTCCCAAATCCCAATCCTGCGCTCATATTAAATTGAGGGGAAGGTGGAGAGTAACTCATCGCACTATTAATGAGGTTCATTAATGAGTTTAATTAATGATCCTCTTAACTCTATCAACGATGCGGTTACAAAAACTATTATTTCTCCCAATGGTGCAGTTAAACAAATTAAGTTTCAAGCCATTAAATGATCTAATGCTGCACTTCAGTCCCACCACAGTTTGTCCAACAATTGCAAAAATAAAAATAAAATATCCTTTAGTTATTTTATTATTTTATTGTAAAGTCCAAGAAATGATTTTTCTTCATCCAACCCTTACACATCAATGTTAAGGCTCCCTTAAGTGAATCCTGGCGCAATATATTCAATGGTACTATCATATTTTTAATCTAAGCATTGGTTAAACTGATGTAAATCGTCGCCCACACGTTTACTGACCATACCTTAAAAAGTCTCAAAATCCATTCTCGGCTCTCCGGGCCTCGTAATCGTGTGATGTCAATTTTCACAGGCTTGTAATAATTCAAAATAATTGAAAAAAAATTATATGAGATTTCCGGGCCTTTCCACATAGTTTAGGGATGAAGTTTCCTTCAACATCTCCTCCAGCTCATCTACCTCCTCTAAAAGACTCACCCCACCCGAGTGACTTTTTTTAATGATAAAACATTTGAATTCAGTGTTTGTTGTAATATTAACTATTAAATATTCTGTCATTTATATTTTTGTAAATATTCTATAATATAATTTTTTTATTTTTTTATTTTTAATATTTTATTACTTATTTTTAGTATTATATTTTTTAATGTTTGTTTATTTTACTAGTAAAAATAATAATAATTTTTTTAATTTATTATATTTTTTGCAAATAATGAGAATTTTAAAATTTTAATTTTTTTATTATTTTAATAATAATATTATTATTTTTTCATAAATATTAAAAATAAGAATAACATTATTATATTATTAGTATTATTTTATTATTAATATTATAATAATATAATTTTTTTATTGTTAATATTAGTATTATATAATATTATATTGTTTATATTAATTGTATTAATATTTTTATTATTTTATAATATTAAATAATCATAATTTTATTGAAAAAATTTATATATTTTTATTTTATTAAGTATTTGTGAAGAGTCCTTTTTCAAAGGGATCACATCCCAAATAGTTTATATATTTTTAAAAGAATTATTTGGGACTAGAAAACCGGGCCCATCGTAAATAATTTTTTCTTAGGGGCCCATTGAAACATGTTTTTATATATATAATATATATAATCAAGAAACTATTAGCGATTGGAAAACAATATCATCATAAATACATTTTTGTGACGGGACCGTCGCAATAGATTTCAATATATATTATATTTATAATCAGAGAACTATTTTGATGGGAAATCGACCAATCACAAATAGTATTTTTTTGCAATGGGTCGGTCGCAAACAATACTATTTGCAATGCCATTTTATATAATGAGATATTTGTGATGGGACCCCGTCTGAAAATAGAATTTGTGACGGGACCCCATCGCAAATAGACCATCACAAATCCCTCAAATTCTAGTAGTGGTCAACTCATCTAGATAGAAAATACCTTCTCAATCTATGGGCCAATCTTGTCTAATTCTAAAGGAACTATGAAAACATCATAAACAGTTAAATTTTAAAATATAAACATATCAACCTAATCTACCCATTTTCTAAATATTCGTAGAAGGCTCATACCAATTGTATTCATAGTGGAGTTCGGCCATATGAATATCATTGTATCCATTAATTATTTTGGAACCTATCAATAAATTTGTAGGGTCTCACTCAGATAATCAAATGGGGCACTAAAAAACTCTCCCCCAAAAAATGATCAAAAATAAAATGAAAATTAGGAAACAAACTACCTTATTCTGGCATACATAAGATCATATGATATTAGCCACTAATGCAGGTTGATTTGGATGAAATAAGAATTTTAGATGAATGAACAAAAAATAGGGTAAAAAGTATTGCGTAGTTTTAGTGATCTGTATGGAGAGAGCATGGAATACTAGAAGAAATAATATCAGAGTATTTACTGATGTGGTTCTAATGAGATCAGTGATATGAAGAATGAATCTCGGATGAAGAGATGTTAAAGAAACCTCTGAGAGGGAGATGAGAGCTCCAAATCATGCCAAAAGAATAAAAACACATCAAGGAATAAAATTTGGATGAACCTATTATGGTTAATAGGGAAAAAACATAATTTTTCATTTTTTAAAAAATGCAAGGTTACCACATGATTTGGAAAATCGTGTGACAACCACTCCCTAAGTTCTATACCATACACGATTCACCCACACGGTTTTCTATACAATGTGGAAACCATGAATTTTCACATTATATGTAATATATAATTTTTGAATGACCATGATCCCCCTCCCACATAATTTTTCAAACCATTCATAGAGAATAATGAGGTCTGCATAGTTTTTCTATGGAGTCGTACGGTTCTTCCAAACAGTTTTCTCGATCCTACTCACTATGAAAAACTATATTTTCTTCTGTGAACACAACCAAAACCCAATCAAAACACTAAGGCACTTCTAGATACTATAATACAATATAGGAGTTGGGTCTTGGGATAAAGAAACTCCTGTAATTAAGGTACAAATATCATGAAATTTTTTTGTCTGGCCACAATACTCCATATATTCAAACATGTGTAGGATTTCAACTCACTCCAAAATCCCAAGATGTAGCATAATTAGCCTTATATTCCTAGATTTCTATCTAAAGTCACCCCTCGGTGTGATTTCACAGTACTTAAAAACAAAAAAAATGTGTTTTTGATATTTTAATGTAGTTTTTGAATAGTTTTTATGAGTATAAATACCGAAAAAGGAATGATAATATCTATTAGAAGCTAAAACCCGCACGTTGGAAGCATCATTATACCATAATGAATATTATTCTTTACAATTCATGAATTTAGTTAGGAATAATTCATTTGAAAATTTTTATATGGTAAAAATAATATTTCATTTTTATACGGATATGGAACCAATACCAAAGGTATATCATTCATTTGAGTGCATTAAATCATCAAAAATAAATGTGAATGAGCTTTTTTTAATGGAAATAATATTATGGAAGATAATTTTTAATGTTTTTTTACTGAATTTAACCTTTGGAAAAATAATTGATTTAACATCAAACTAAATTTAATCCCTCCTGTGAAATATAAAATAAAAAAAGTTAAATAATGAATTGAGGAATATGTACGAATTAATTTCAATTTATCATGATAACCTGTAATTTCAGGTTTTGAATGGTTATAATTCCCCTATATAATTTTCTTAACTATCAAAATACAATCATCTGTCACAAATATGTGAAAAAATCATTATTATTTTACTATCTTGGGAGTGACCAAACCTTAATTCATGACAAATTTCTAATGATTTATCCTCCAATGTAGAATTGATTTCATGTTTAGTTATGTTTTATGGGATAAATATTCTAGTTTAGTTACTATGATATTATATTTAATTTATTCTATATTGAATTTATTTCCTAGGATAAACACTTCTTTAAATATATTTGAGTTGTTATTTAGAGAAATATTAGATGGGATGACCAATAGGTGATTATTGGAAAAAATAATATATCTACAAGTTTCACTGCCTCAAACTATTCATCATTATTTAAGAAAAACGTTTCAGTTTTCAAATTGATAAAACATGGATGTTAAGTTCTCAACTAATGTTAGAAAATATCAATCTTTACAGATTAAATTTTATGATTTTCTTACATGAATTTTTCAACATATAAATCACTTACATTATTTGAAAATTTAGAGTAATAATTTGATGAGTTTTTGAAATTTGGGTCCACATATACACAATTTTCTACAACCTAAGCTATAATACCCTCAAAAAATATAATATAATGTTTTTTAAGGAATAGGTAATAAGAAAAGTAATTGGATTTCCACTTTAGATGATCATTTTTTGGTCTACTCCGAAATTCCTCCACATCACCGTTCATTATTTCCTCCTCAAATTTGTGTAATTATATTCCTTGTTATGTGTGTTGACAATTGTGAAACATTATTTTTCTTCAATTTCAAATTTTCATCTTCCTTTTCCATGACATATTCCTTTATTTACATCTCTCATTCCACTATAATGTACGTTTCATGATCTCAGAAGTTATCTTATTCTTCCAAAATTTCAATTTTCTCAAGTTCTTTCTTTTTTTATTACATATATCTTGTTCTAGTGTAACACATTAGAGTGAATTTAAGTAATGTTTTCATCCTATATAAATAATATAAAAATGTAAATTGCATTAATCATGAATGAAATTACAACATAAATTCTCAATTTTTATAAATTTAAATTGATAGAGGGAATTTAATTTTAAAATTTACAAGTAAAAGAAATATTTTGTTTAAACATTTATATTTTTTAGAAATATTTTAATTTGTAGTGAATAATGAAAAATTCTGATATTATAAAAACTATCACCTTTAATGCATTATAATGATAATAGAATAACATAAAATTTTATAAAATATCCTTATGTAACAAAAAAAACATTATAAGTTATATAATTCATATAAAAATATAATGTTTTTCTTAAAAATATATTCATAACATTTTAAAAAGTATTAGTAATTTTTTTGTTTAAATAAAAATAGTTTTATTCTTTCAATTTTGAACAACTATTTAAAAAGTTAATTTCAGTTTTATTATCAATTTCATGAAAAATAAGTGACGGTTTATTTAAAATAATACTATTAATTTCACTAGAATAAAAATTAAATGTTTTTTTATAGAAAATCATTTTTAGACCTAAGAAGTAATTTTTCTAAGAAATGTTCTTTCGTCGCATTTTTCATTTTTGTTTTTAAGTTAATTTATGCCACATAGAGATGTTGATTTTAATAAAACGTAATCCTCAAATTGAATCTTTGTCTAGATATTTGGAAATTATACCACATTCATTATTTTTAATTATTAATATTATATTTTGTCAAAACTCATTTGTTGTGGTAAGAGTTAAAACGGGTTAGGAAGGTTAAAACTAAAATTATAATGGATAAATTTTCATTAAAATTAGTTTAAATCCGATTTGATGGTAATATATTGACCCTATATCATATAATATTCTAATTTGTGTCATTTTGGACGACTGTTATTGAGATATAATAATATATTTTAATCTTTTTAGAAATTTCAGTTGTGTCCTCTCCCTCAGTTATAAACTGACACTAAATCTATTATATAATACCGACAGAAATAAGCCCTCATATCAGAAAATACCTACCAAAATACATTATTTACATCCTTAACCATATTATAGAGGTTATTTGTTTATCCAAATAACATCCTATGAAGGATTTAGGTATAAAATTAAGGTGGATATATGAATAAGAGGTATGAATCCAAACCGGGTGTCTTTTTTTTATTTATTTTTTATAACCTTGAAACCATTTATAATGAATGTGATATAATGAAATCATTATTTCTCATAAAATAAATTTTTGTTATATTTATTGTTGAACCAATTTCAATTTAATTATCTATCCAATTAAAAATAAAAATAATATGCGTGTGTACGTACAACCTATCATCTTCACACAATGGTGTAATTCCCTGTTCATCAACACAACACCAAGATGGTTATAAAATAGAAATAATTAATATATATTTTAATTATAAAATAATTATTAATATAGAAATATATTATATCATTTACCATATTACCACTCCAACCATTGAAAAAATGACAGTCTCTCATGCATACATGTGCAATGCCACCTCACGAAATGATGTGATAATTTTTTCATATACATCCTTAAATAATGACTATATAATGAATATAAATTAAATTAAAATATCTATTAACATTATAGTGATTACGGTAAAATTATTAATAGACATGTACTAAAACCTCCACGAAAAAAGGTATAGGTAACACTCTTAGATGATGTTTATCAAAAATAATTATTAATATATTAGAGCGGAAATGTTATAAATGGATCATATAAGATATTAAAATCAGGATTATTATTATGGTATAGAATTATTATAAATATAAATTTATTATATATGAGTTTTAATGTACAAATAAGGCAATTTAAACTTGGGATAAAATATTTCCTTTACAATCTCCTTTTATTTTGAGATTTTTATTTTCATCTTTATTTATCAATAATTTATAATTGAAATATCAAGAAACCCATATATTTTCCTCGCAAATGGTTATGTTTGGGTTCTATATATTTTTATATCAAGTTTGATATTATGGGTCATGAATCAACAAGTATGTTTTATGCAAGACACTTTCTTTTAAAAATATAATTGCGATGTTTTCTATCCAAAATGTTTAAATCCACGTATATATTTTCATTAAAATGGTTTAAATGATTTTTTTACTACTATATAAAGATTTATTAAAATCATTTTTAACCATAAATATATTTCTACAATATGGATAATGTTTTTATCTTCTAAATGAGGTACAATTTACCAAATCTTTGAATTGATTTTTTATTAACATGCCACACACGAATAAATTTTCACATTGTCTTGACTACTCTTCTCTATAAGGATTAAGTTACACATTTCCATGGTAATTTTTCCTGATAATAGTTTTCCCAATATTTTGGGAATTTTTATTCAAAATGATATCAAAATAAAAGTTTTTTATTTTCTTAAGGGAATGAAAATAATTTTTAAATTTGATTTATAACTCCACTATTACATGAAGATACAAGAAAAATATTATAATATATTTATCATATTTTATTTTCTAAAGTATTTTTTTACTACAAAAAAACATTTTTAATGAATAAATAGTCTTCTATTATACACTACTGATTTTCATTATAACATGTTTTTATTTTATTATCTTTATTGTTATCATGTTCTCTATAAATTATTAATTGGAAATTATTTTTCTTCTTCATGTCCATATTTTTAATATCATTGATTAATTTAGATTCATTTTTGTTACATAGAATATATTTAAACTATAAATAATTTATATGTGCAGTATGAATTGACATAATTTATTTAAGTCAGTTATTTCATATACTGGGGAAATATTGATGATCCATATAATTGATTTTATATGGATAATATTTTATTTATAAGGTATTTTTTGAGTGAATTGTATTGATCATTTAAAATTTGAAGAATCTATAAGATGTTCTTATGGAAGGTCGGGCCAAGATATATATATCCCCACAATGCATGAACACTTTTGATGAGAATAAACAATAGGCATACCATATTATGTTGGTATATGGTTTCGACCTTCAAATTTTTAAAGAATGATTTCATGGTTAAGTGTCCATGACAAAAAGATTTATGATATATTTGTTGAGTGGCCTTGATCATGTATTTCTAACATTATACATTTTCATTATTAATATTCAATTTCAATTATCCAAATTAATACGATGTTTATTTTCATCGGTGATGTTCATTGAAGTCAAGATATTTATTGAATGGCCTTCATTTTAATTATACAGTCTACTATAATGATTAGTACTTATTTAATCATGATGGCTCCAATTGTATGTAACACAGAAAGATTATATAAGAAAACTATTTATTTTTCCTTTCCCTTGGATATGAATAAGAATGTTATAAAACATTTCAATGATGAAATTATTTTTATTATGTTATGTTTTTATTTTTTCAATATAATCATACACGTGTAGGGTACAGAAAAAACTCACCCCTAGAAACCTATTATAATATTTAAAAAGTGGCAATGTAAGATGGTTTATAATATTGAGGAAAAACAAACCATGCATATCCATGTCAACAAGATGTGAGAAAAAAAACTAGGGTAAAGAAACCATCTTGAGGAGGCCTCTACAATATATCTCTTGGATAGATAATCAACAATATGGGTTTCCTCCCTATAAGTATGGGTGACATCAAACTGAATACATTCAAGAAGATGCAGGCATGCAATCCATAATTTTATAATTCTCCAAGGGAAATTCAAAGACCTTGTCTTTATAATTTTCACCACTATGGTTTAGTCAGATTACACTGATATGTGACTTCATGATTAACAACATAGAAGAAAACTTTGATCATCGACCATAAATCAACATCAACTGTGGAACCAGTCATGAGGTAATGTTATAAACAACCTTTAATGAGGTCCAAATGGTTGCGGAGGATCCCATCACATTCTGAAGATCCTAGTACACCGGTGTATTCCCCATAAATAAGTACATTTATCCATAATGATATGGGAGGGGTCTATCTAACTGATTTCAACATCAGAGGATTCTTGACCTTGCCAGCTACACTGAGTGTTTTTAGCATGATCAAATCGGAGACATTATTATTCATGTCATTTGTTTACTTCTTTGAAGCATTGTGAACCTATGTGTACAGAACACCCAGACCATCCCCCAAGGATGGATTATAGTTGTCAAATGCAGTATGATTTCTAGCCTTCTAGATTTGAGAAAAAAGATCCACCATAGCAGTAATAAGAGGTGAAATGTCTTTCTCACTTTTTTCGAAATTAGTGAATAAGGCCATGAATTCTTCATGTCCAGTAATTGAAAATGTATTTCCAAAAATATCATGAATGTGATGAAAACTTCTATAAGAAAAAGTGAATGATAAAAATAATGTTTGTAATGTTCCCTCAACCAGCACACCAAAATTGTAGACTAGGGAAAGGTGGATGCCCAACTTCTACAAGAGGTGTTGCATAATCAACCTGCCCTTCAAGACCTTCCATAGTACCATGTAATTTTAAGGGAGAATGATTTTTTTTTGAAATTATATAGCAAAAAATGAGGGGAAGTAGTCTTATCCTATAACAACCAATAGTAGTCGTTGGTGGTGAACCTTCCACTTGGAATTGAGGTCCAGATCAGAGTGTCGTAATCTAAAAAAATGTATCCATGCACTTCAATTTTAATATGACTGTCTTGGTAGTCCTTGAGGATAGTATTTAATTGTATATGAGTAATGATTAAACATTTTAGTAGGGTGGGTTCATCCATTCTCTCGATTATAGGCATATCCAGCCATTTTTTGCCCAAATATTGATATTAGAGGAGATGAAAACAAGCCAAGTTGCACTTTTCATTATCTTATTGTAAGCATATTTTATTGTAATAAAAATAAAATTTGATAGATACATGTTATAGACAATGTGAAACATTGATATAAATCTTCACACTATACATTTCAGAGATACATCATTGTTAGTCGTCATGTTCGATGTGAACTTACTAATATGAGAATCATTGAATGTTTTTAGACCCTTAAGACCCATTCCCCCCAAATCAAAGGGATTGACACAATCATTCCAAGGAACAATGACGTGTTTATTTTTCTGTATGTAACTTGTCTAGATAAAAGTCCTCATCAGAATATGTAGCTTTTTGATAAGAGTTTGAGGCCACCAATAGATATAGAAAGCATGGAAAAACATTGAGGTGATAACATAGTTCACAAGAAAAATTCTCCCTACATGAGAGATGGTTTTCTCCTTCTAGGTGGATAGTTGATTAAGGATTAAGGATTATATGTTTTCAAGATAAATTCTTTTCACCCCACCCCAAAATAAATGAACCCCCAGGTACTTGATATGAATCGTACCTTTCTGAACTCCGAGCTTCTTGACGAACTTATTTGTTTTGATGATAATCACTCCAATCCGAAACATAAAAAAGGATGTATTCCAGCTTACTACATGTCTAGAGTCCTCCTCTTAATGAGAATTTTTTTTTCATATGCATGTAGTTGTCCCTTTATTAACATATCTAAATAGAAAAATGGAAACTGCATAGAAAAGGTGATAGGGAGTGAAAATATACCTTCCAACATTAATTTCCATGTAAAGTCCATCCTAGACTAGGTCATTCAGAAAAAAACTCCAGTACTCTTCAGACAAAGAAAAACATTAGACCAGATAAGGGGTCACCTTGTCTTACCCACCCAGAAAATAGAAAATATACCATAGGTTATCCATTAAGGAGGAAAGAATTCCTGACACTATTGAATGTTTTCCTGATCATTATGATGAAAGGCTCAGCAAATCCATACCTTCTGAGAAATGAGAAAATGAGTATCCATTTTAATGTGTTAAAGGCCATAGAAATATATAGCATGAAGGAAAAGCTTCCACTCCAAACTTTTCCTCTCGTTCCATTGACTCTTTCCAAATCACTGAAAAGAAAATTATGAATATTCCATCCACTAATGAAGCCAAATTGATTTGGAGTTCTCATAGAACTAATTATGTTCCCAACCCTTAAGTAAATGATCTTTCTCATGATTTTGATATTGTGCTCCCAATAAACATTAGACTAAAGTCCATGATGTCTAAGGAATTATCCTTTTTTGGATGTAGATAAATAAAGATGGCATTGAACCCATAAGGCATTAATGCATGGTTGAAAAATTCCCTTACATCACTAATGACCTCATGGTACACAATATCCCAATAGAAGAGAAAAAATATGTTTGAAAACCCATATGGCCCTACCGAACTATCAATATTCAAAACATTTATTCAGGTAATGAGGTATAGTCATGGACTCACCTACTTCTATCATACTTCCTCGATGAGGCCATTATGGCCAACCATGGGATTAAGCCACTTAAAAATGGGATAGAGGGGACTATGAGATGTTATAATGGAATACAATGCACATTGACTTGTGAGGGACTCGATCCTAGAACATTGATGTCCAGATGCCACCACCAGTAACCCACTAACCCCAGCCCCATGGGATTTTAAATTTTCAATATAAATTGGTAATAAAATATGAGTTTATTTTTCCAAAACAAATAAATAGATTGCTTCTATTTGGAGAGATCCCATGTATCTCGTACAAATGTAATAAAGTGGACACAAAATTTTGGTTATTGGAGTTGAGGTGTTTTAATTGGTATCAAATAAAGTATCTACGAACCTCAAAAAAATGGTTTTAATAAAAATTGATGGCATGGTAAATATAGTAATTCAATTTTTCCTTTTATAATTTTTATAATTGTAGATATTTTTGAAGGATTAATGTCCATGATGATTATGATATATCTTATCATTTTTCATTGTTTAGATATGGATCCTAGTTTAATAAAGGGAATCAATACCCAAAATAATTGTATGGATTTACCTAAAATAAAGATAATATCTATAGTGTTAGAATTGTGGTAAGAATGGCCATATTAAGGTATATCACATAGGTTAGAAAGAATAACCATTCCCATATTGGTCAACCTATTGTTCCACATAATTATTCACATATATTGGATCACATAATGTGAAACAAGACTCCATATTTTAATGGAAATACCATTTTATTTTTATTTAAAAAATGGATTATGTCACTCCAAAAGTTTTTACTATCATTGGGAAGAAATGAAAGGGGATAGATTTTTCTATAAGGGTATTCTCTAAAGGGGGATTTTGATCAATGGTATTCATTGATCTATAATAATAAAAAGATTTATAAAATAGAAATTATATAATGGATAACATTTAATGTGATATTATTTGAAATGCACATTCCCCAAGAAGAGTGAGATAAAATTGAGAGGAATTTATCCTCATTAATATATAATGAAGTTGAATATATTTTAGAGTATTAATATATATTTATTATATTTTCCAAGCATGTTCCAAGAAACATATATAATCCAAAAAGAATGATTTACTCTTTTTTAAGGGATTAATCCATGTCTCCCAAGATAACTCATTTCTCACATGTTATCATCATATTATAATATAGTATATTGTGCTGTTAATATATAGAAATAATTATATAGTTCATTTATATTCAAGGTATATTAATAAAATATTTGGTTAGCTGAGCACTGGAAAAAAATAAATATTTCAAATAAGAATAAATGGAGGATGAGAATTCCATCATGAGATAATTATGGAAATAAAAATACTTTTACAGGTATAATGGGAATGATAGTTTGTTCCAATTGGATAAAAAGGGACCATAAGGCTCTTGAATATAAGGAAAACAAAGAAGCCACTATTATTTTATTCTTCAGTTGTAATGATATGGTTCATTAATCAAACCAATTCACCAAGAATCAAGGTAAAATCCCACAAATGAGTCCATCTAGATAATGGAGAATTATGGGACTAAAATATATAATATTAATGTTCTTAAAATGTTTTGGATGATACTTTGATCATAACCACATAAATTTCTAATGATTTATTTGATTTTAGATCCTAACAATCATTAATATCATCCTTGTTTTCCATGAATATGAGATATTTCCCAAGAAACCTAAGAATGTATTTGTCAATAATGAATCCTAGTGAAAATATTTTTTTAACAATGATGTGTCAACATTTTCCCATTAGGACACATAGAAAAACCATATTTGAAAACGCGATGGTTAAACCTATGTTTGACTTTGAAATAATCCTTGGAATAGATTATCTTTCCCAATATAAAGAAATGATTTATTTCTAAGAGTTGGTGATTAAAATTCATGATGGAGATGTGGAATACCTTATCTTTAGAGATGAGACTACATCAATTTAATCATGTATATATCCACCTATAACATCTATACATAATGAAATTACTACATAAGAATAGCTGAAAAACCCCATGAATGTTAACTCTATCCTCATGATATAGGATATACCTATTATATCATAAGATATTGATGTGATTCCTTTGTAACTACATGGAAATACCCCTAAGGATGAAGTTAATTTCCTTATTTATTCCAAACCTGAATAAAAACCTATATTTAGGACAACCAAAAGGATTTCCATTATAGAAATAATATAACTAAAGTAATAATTTGTGGAGTTGTGTGGTAAAATATGTATATGCCTAGTGTATCACTATGGGGATCCTTTATTCTTTTTGTAAAAAGAAAATTGATTCTATAATGTAATTAATATTTTATTGTTAAATCAATGACATTACTAAAAATAAAATGTATTATCTTCCCCACATTGATGATTTGTTTGATAAGTTATAAAGAGCTCAATATTTTTCCAATATTGATTATCTTTATGGATATCATAACCCATGAGAAAAGAAGATTTATATTACTATGATAAAATTTATAATGTGGTATAGAAATTATAAATTTATAGTTATTACCTTTGGATTTACTATGGACCTCTATATTTTTATATATTTGAAGAAAGTTTTTGATGATTGTCTTGATAATTTCATCACTGAATTAATTGATGATATTTTGGTATATTATATAAGATATTATGAGATTAAAAATCATTTGAAAAGAATTCCTATGTCTCTTAAAGAAAATTTTTTATATGAAGATTTTATAAAATATGAATTTGACCTTCATGATGTCCCTTTTTATAGACATATAGTCTCTAGAGATGAAATATTTTTTAATACTTTAATGAAAAAGTTCGTGATAAAATTTCAAATACCAAATCAATATAATCAAGGAATATAGTTTATCTTGATTAATAATTCAAAATTCAAAATTTATTAAAAATTATCATTGATTAGATAACCTGTTAACCATGTTGACACATAAAGGTGGTAAATTTCATATGGCCAAAAGAATGAAAATATTTTCCTCAAGAATAAAATCATATCTTGGTTAATACCTAGATATTATTTTTACCATCGGGAAGGGATGTATTTTTGATATATAATGATGTATGAAATAAGGGTCTTGGATTTTCCAGATATATAATTATATATTTATTCCCTATGCATCAAGTAATTAATTGATCCCTAAACAACATTATCTTACACATGAACTTCAGTTATTATCCCAAATATTTTAATAGATGATATGTTGGAGTAACTTTTAATGTGAAATGTGTGAAATATATATTGATAACTGAATATTGAAAATCATATTTCATGAAAATATATTAAATAGAGTAAAAGGGTATGGATGAAGGAACTCAAGTATTTTGACTGTTCGATAGACTAACAACCAGGGAAGGATAATATGATTCTTGTTGTGTTTAGTTGGAAATATCATGTAATTTTTATTAAGATTAGGTTTGAAAATGAATGTATGTTTAGGGACACATTAATGGTGGATATTAGAACTATTCGCGAAGGGGAAACATAACACCATTTCCAAATGATTATCAAACAATCCTTGTTGGAAAATATAAAAAGTTACAAGATTAATGATTACTGTTTGAAAATTAAAAAGAAAGCATGTAATGATATAAAATTTTCTTATTTTAATATGTTGATGGTGTACCAAAATTAAGAATTAAGTTAGGTGTTCCATAAATACAAGAGCTAAGGAATTAATTATTTGATGAAGTTCATAGGTGAAATTTCTCAATACACCATAGTATCACCAAAGTGTATTTTGATTTTAAGGAAATTTTTGTTGGGATAATATAAAATGGACCATGAAGACTATATATCAAGATGCATGCATTTTCAATAGGTTAAGGTTGAGAGACAACATCATAAAGGAGTTATGATACATCTAACTGTCCATATGTGAAAATGGAGTGATAAGACTCTAAAATGTTTCACCAAATAACTAATGAATCAATGAAATAATATTTCTATTTGTTTTATTGTTGATCACCTTACCAAGCCTGTACATTTACATGGTATAAGGGAATATCATCCTCTTGGTTGCCTTATGTGACTCTATATTAGTGAATTTGTGAGACATCATGGTGGATCTTATTTGATTTTATCTAATCATGAACCATAGTTCACACTGTTATTCTTAAAATGTACTCAAAAGTATCTTGATAGTAAGCTACAATTAATAACTACTTATCATCCACAGACATATGGAAATTCTAAAAGTATTACTCAAACATTAAAATACATTCTGATTTCAAGATCACTTGATTTTGTAGGTATATTAGATCAATATTTACCCTTGTTGGAATTTTACAAAAATAATATCATCCATTTAATAATTTAAATAGACTTATATGACGAATTATGTGGTAATATATTTCACACATGGAAATGTTGGGATTCATTTAGTGATGGTGAGATTTAAGTCGATAACATTATAAAAAGACCACAATGATTGTAAGAACTATTTAGTTCCATATAAATGATTTCAATTCTAGGAAAAAGACTTATATGGATAATTGCAGGACCAATTTATAATTTCAAGAAAAGATATTTCTTCATAACAGAATCTATATAGAATTGTGATTTGAGTATTAGAATTTAATTGAAACTAAACCCTTGGTACATGAAGACTTTCAGCATTTTGAAATGAATTGGAGCTATATCGTTTAACTTGTAAATTCCACCTCGCATCTCTAATGACCATAACGGGGTCCCTATCTCATTATTTAAGAAGTAAACGCTTAAAAAACTTTGATCTCCACCATGTAAATATAATTGAAACATTATTTATCATACGTTCAAGAACCTATCCAAATTCTTTACACTTGGGAACAAGTGTTCAAGAATCATATATCTCTACTAGTAATGGTACATTTCATAAAACACAATATTAAAGAGTTGAAATATAAACATGAATATGTTGTGAAAATGAAATACCCAAAACAATTCATGTTATGAAATTATATAAATTTGAAAATCAAAAATTTTATAGGGAAGAACAAACACATGATATTTAATTCTATTAGGACTTTATATATGGGGAAACAATATTAGAATGCACAATGATTTATTCCTGAATGTGATTAAAAAATGAATTATCACTTTTTATAAATATAATTTACTGAAATAAATTTATATTTTTAGTTCATAATGTATAAATTATTTTAGGGATATTTTTGTTATATTTCTAATAAATTTTTTGATTTTTGTGAGAATAGTGAAAAACACCGATGTCACAAAAAATGTCACTTTTAAAAAAATAAAAAATTATATGAGATCAATTTGAAAGACTTGTAAAGTTTTTTATTGAAAAAATACATATATTTCATAATTATTTTATGTATATAAAAAAAATACAATGTGGAACAAGGAATTATATGCTTATCTTTTTGGAAATCTACATAATGTATTCATTCAAATAAATATGGTTTTTAGTTCGTCTCTTTCAATCATGTATTTATAAAGAAACATTTGTTTTCCGTTTTTTAGAAATTATTTCTAATTTATCTTAACATAATATAATTAATTTTATTTAAATCAAAGTATACACAATTTTTATGTAAAATCATATTTAAACATAAGAAGGGATTTTGATAAAACTGTATTCCATCATATTCCGATGGATTATTTTTAAAACAACTTTTTAAAATTAATGAAATTTAATATGAAAAAATGGATTCCATATTTTGAATCAATATTTAGAAAATTTTAATTTATTCTAGTGTCATGTGTTTCATTATAGATAGTAACATTGGTAAAATTTGGGCTACAATGGTAATAGTTAAAACATGTTAAAAGTGTAAAAACTAAAATGATAAGTTATAAAATTACCTATAAACCTTTAAGTGTCCAATTTTATTGAAATATTTAGACCCTATATCATTTAATATTATAGTACAATCCTTTTTAATGCATTGTTTGAGTAATAAATTAATATGATTTAATTTTTTAAAAAATTACATGTGTTTCTAATCATTCACTAATAAAAGGATACCACAACTTCTCATGAATGCACACTTGAAGATACTATTTAATCACCTGATACATACTCCAATAATTTGATAATGTCCCTCAATATATCCTAGAGGTCTTGGGTTTTTGAAAATACTTTCATAATAAGGGTTTAGGTATAATCCTAAAGAGGTTGTCGGAAGAAGATGTATAATTCTTGAACAATTATCTTTTAGCTGCTTAAAACCTCTCCAAAATATTGTGATATAATTAAACTACTATCTCTTATATATATAAATTTTATTATGGCTTTGGTATATCAAAATTTCATCTACTTATCTTTCCAATAAAAAATTAAAATATTTCTAATGTGTACGTACGGGCTTTCGTCTCCACATAGCAGTGTAATTCATTTTTCATCACCATTTCACTTGGATGGATACATTGATATAAAAAAAGAATTTATATGATATTTATGAAATAATTATAAATCTATAAATATAATATAACATTGAACTTTTTAACCTTTAACCCATTCAGAAACTATAATGTTTCTCATGTGTATTTGTAGACGACCACTTCCATGAAGGGGTGGGATTAATTTTTCATGTTATAATTTCAGGAATGATTATAAATATTTATATAATAAACATATATGATATAAATATCATGAATAAAATTATTTATATTCTATAACCATGGGAAATATTAAAGCACCAAAAACACTAAACTGAAACATATATGAGAATGAAATAGATAACACTCAGAAATAATGATTTTAAAAAAGAATAATTAATAACATGTGCCAAACATGAAACACTAGTATCCTAGGTTCAAACCACACACATTTTTTCCACATGATTTTCCAAACCATGAACATACCATGAGTGAGCCTATAATCAAAATAAAATAATGGACTCCGCACCATGAAAACCTTACTGTATGGTCTATGAAACCACTAATTTAGAAGTTAGAGGGCTACATCGTTACCCTTGGGAGTCACATATTTTTTACACAAGGTGTTCCCCAGTATGTTAATCTTGAAAAAATGGGTATTCGGGATCAAGCATTGTAAGAACCCTGTTTTTTCTACGAAAGACTTTGGAATATTCATGATTATATTCCAGAGCAGCGCCTTCGGACGGCGTGCGATTCCCAGCCCCGGAGTGGCCGGAATTAAATTTTTAGTGCGTTCACACTGGAAACGCTAAATAAATGCAATAACTCCTAAACGGTGCACCGGATCGGGGATCCGAGTGTACGGATGGGTCTAGAATGGGGTGTTTACCCTAGGAATGACATAAAACATGTCGGCACAAGATGTTTGGACCCCTCGCTCGCTTTCGGAAGGTTAAACGGATAAATTAATTAATTTATTTATTCATTTAATGTTGAAACTCTAGTATATTTTAAACTGTGGCTAGGATTGGAAAACGGAGGGCACCATTGAGTTCAGAATGTGTCGTTTACTCTAGGAGGGGCGTATGTTTTGCGGGCGCGGGCTGTCTGTGAAAAATGGCCCCAGGGGAATTTTCGTAATTTGGCTGCCCCAGACGTTCAGTTTTATAACATTTGAATGGGGTCTCGGAATAATATTCAGAGACCTCCATTGTGCTCGGGAGGTGGTGTTTACCCTAGGGGAGGATTAACCTCAACCCTGTCGAGAGTTTTGGGCATGTGGTAAATTGTGGGTTAGATTAATTAGAATTTTAATTAATTTTCATTATTTAACCCTAACGCACCCCTTACATTCTCCCTTGAACCCCATGGAGAAACCCTTCCACTATCCTCCTCCATATCCGGTGAGGAAGCTCCAGAATGGTGACGGCACGACGATGGATCGTCCGTGAAGCATCGGGCAAAGCCCAACAAGGTAGGATCGTGCGTTTCATTTTTAATTTCCCTTACCTACATTGAACTCGTTTTGCATTGTCGATTCCCTGTCAGAACATCGATCAAATCCATTATTTTCATAGTAATCATCCCAAGTTCCCCAACTCAATTCTCGGATTTAAAATCCGAGTCCCGACGTGTTCACATACTTTCGGCGAAGTTTGCGGGTTTTGTTTTCTGGTGGCCGACAGGCGAGCAGCATGCAGCGCATGCCGGGGCGGCGATGGCGCGGATCAGGGTCGGGCGCAGAGGCATTAAGCGGCTAGTGGCAAGGGTGGGTGCTCCTCTGGGTGATCTGGGCCGTGGAGCAGAAGCGTTGGCTGGCTGCGCCGGCCGGTTGACGCGGAGCCCGGGGTCGCGACGCGCGACCCCGCTCGGGAGGCAGAGACCAGCTGAACACGGGTCTCCGCGTGGAGAAGCGACCGGCCATGTGGCCGGTCAACATGGAGGCAGGCTGTCTGCACGGGTGAACCGTGGCCGCGGCAACTCAGCCAGCAGAGCCGCGGACCGTCCGACTTGAGCCGGTCCATGGGGTGTGGACCGGCCGGACCGGTCTGGTCCACCCCCACTTGCGTCCGGTGACATTAAAATGCCGTAACATTCAAACCGTGGGTCAAAACATCGTTCCGTCTTTGGCGACGCGATCCTTAAATAGAGTCAAACTTTGTGATATGGTTTCAGGGAATTTTAATTTTCGAAACGAAGGGCCTCGTTTGCGCGACACGTACGCCGAGTGGTTTGTCATTTCTTTGGGGGATCTTGTTTTGGACGGCGCAGACGCTTTCGATGTCCGTTTTGAGCGCCGTCAGTGGCGTTACGCCACTGGCACTGATGCGGAGGTTTCCAAGGTGGTTTTGGGTGTTGAGACTGGATATGAGGCATGGGCCCCATGGCCCGTCTTTCGAGCTACGTGCAACGTTTTGTAACTTTTTCATCGGACGTCTGTTTAGGGCGTGAGAGCAGTCGATGTTGGGTGTTTTTCCGAGGGCAACGCTTTGGAGCGGTCCGCCCGCTTTAATTATGCACACTGGTGCGGGCCCCGCGAGGGTTGTTTTGGGAGTTGACAGTGATTTCCAGCTTTATCACCGGGTGACCATTTCAGAAAAGTGATTAGTCCATTTCGTGTACTTTTTCAAGAGGATCGCAACGGTGCAATCCGTTCGTTGAGTTTCGGGACTGGGATACGGGTCCCACAAAGCACCGCTCATGTGAGTTGTGCCGGAACTCATCTTCTTCTCCGGATATTCGTTGTGCTCAAGTGAGCAGTCTTTTTGACATCTTTTTCCGAGGCTATCACAATGGTGTGATGCGCCCGACTGTTTTCTGGGACAAGGCTCAGGTTCACGGGACACCATTTGGGCGTGAGGCGGTGTTGGTGACTTTTCCGTCGGATATGTGTTGGATGCGAGTAAGTAGTCGATGTCACGTGTCTTTCCACGAGGATTACAACGGTGCGATACATTTGGCTGTACGGAGCCTCTTGTGCGATCTTATTAAATGTGGAAGCAAGAAAGGTGCTCTAGTGGTGGTTCTCCATACCTTATTTGTAGAGGGCCCTTGGCGTGTGATCGCGCACTATTGGGAGAGTTATATAAATGATTCATAAGATGTGGTTGGCTGTGACTGGGCCTTTGAGGTGGAGTTGTTACGTCACGTCTTCACGTTGACGCTGGGTTCCATGTGCACGATAGCCTTTAGGCTAGAATGAGGTATACTCTGGGAGTATACAGCAGTGCTTGGAGGTACGTGTGGTTGCATGTACCTAAGGATGTTTATGCACTCAGTTGGGGTTGACTTGGGGCCACACGTTGTGTGGGACCCACGTGCGTGTCGTGTTCTGCTTTACGTACTTTGACCTCTCGCGACATAGAGTGTCCCTCTGCGCTCATTTGTTTGACCATCACTGTGGAGTTTCCTTGGCCTGGTGCTCTTTTTTCTGACCAGAAGGGTTGAGTCGTCTCCCCCTGGTCTTGTACTCGATGGTTTGGCCAACAGAGATGGTTTGGTTCCTCTGCTTTTTCGGCTATGAGGGGTTTCAGTACTGTGCCTTTTCACCAGACTGCGACATCGTTTGCGACTACGGGTGTTCGTACAGTGTGGGTGTTTTACACACTTTCTGGGATGAGATGTCTCGGTCCGCTTCGACAGTGACTCAGTGGATTGGAGCGGGATTTCCTTGTGAGGCCTGGGGAGTTTCTCCCGTCACCCAGTGTTCCCTAGTAGAGTTCTTGTGGATTCAGTGTGACCAACAATTTACACGGGCACCGATCCTTTACCCAGGAGTTTGTTTCCAGCTGGGCTGAGGTTGTTTCCAGCAGGACTGAGGTTGTTCCAGCAGGGATGAGGTTGTTACAGCAGGGCTGAGGTTGTTCCAGTAGGGCTGAGGTTGTTTCTAGGAGGGCTGAGGTTGTTTCGAGCAGGGCTTGCCAGTGGGATACCATCCAACTGGGATGGCCAGTACAGTGGTGTTCACCGAGTAGTACCATCCAGCAGGGATGGCCAGAGTAGTTCCAGGCTTACCTCCAAAAGGGCTAGGCAGTGGTCCCTGATGCCGGGCTTACCTCCAGTGGGGCTGGGTAGTTGTCCCTGATGCCGGGCTTACCTCCAGCTGGCCTGGGCAGTGGTCCCCGATGCCGGGCTTACCTCCAGCTGGGCTGGGCAGTGGTCCCTGATGTCAGGTTACTTCCAGCTGGGCTGGGTAGTGGTCTCATCGTTGACATTAGCCGGGTCTCCCTCCAGTGGATTACCCTATTACGGGACTGGGCAGTGTGGCACCAGTCGACTTTCTGGGTCTCCCTGTAGTGGGAACCTGTTGACTTCCAGGGACCCTCCAGCAGGGCTGGGTAGGGGGTCGTCTGCTGACATTGAGACCTCTCGACTGCGGGGTAGTGATGAGTTGTGGTTTGACGTTCCCCCAGAACTCTCAAGTACGAGGAGCGCTTTCCCCCACCGAGACGCGTCCTTGTGACGCGACCTAAAACCGTTTGGGCGAGTCAGTGCCGCCCAAAGCGGATAGTTTCGAGGTGTGGTGATTGAGCCCCTTGGCATTTGGTTCAGGGTAGACGTGCAGGGTTCTGGGCATCGATGGTGTTACATCTAGGACTGTTGGCTACTCTTTCTTGGGCTGAGTTACGGGATCTAGATTCCCTTACGACATTGTTCGGGCTTCTTGTTTGAGCATAAGGATATGTATATACCTTGTTCTAGTACCCACTTCTTGTGTTTGGTTACTCTCCTTGCAGGAGAGGCGAAGACGCGCGGGGTATGCCACATGCTTTCCGTGTCTAGATTCTCATGGTTGGACAAGTCTACTCTCTTGCTATAGGAAGCGAAGACTCGACGGGAAGTTCATCTTCTCACCGTTTCTAGATCCTTGTGTCTAGACGAGTCTACTATCTTTTCTCTTGTTGGGTTGAGATGGACTCTTTAATGTACTCCTTACTACCCTCTCTATTGTGATCCTTTACTTTTCCATGTTCTATCTACTTCTAACCCTTAGGTACCTCCTTTGTTGCTCCCTCGAGCCTTATGGGTATCCTACTACGTATTTTTATACTCACCCCTACTTGGGATTTCCCCGAAAATGGCGTTACCTTGCAGATGATAGACATGTTGGTCGTGATATCAGTGGATTTTAGGAGTTCAGGAGCTTAGACCACGTGCGGTGGTCGTGGTTAGGTCCCAGGTGGGGGACCCCTTTCAGATGTTTTTCTTTTGTTTACCTATTGCCGGGTTGTGGCACCTTTTCTGGTTGGGCGCGTGTTTTTTCCCTTTTCTTTTTTAGTTACCTTCATCTTGTACTTTGTACTTTTAGAGGTTGATGCACATTGTGGTTTATTTATAGTAGTTAATCTCTTACTCAGTTTGTCTTTTCTTTTACTCTGCACTTTTTCATTGAGTGTGTTGCATGTTTGTGTATCGGTACTTAGGCAAAAGCCTCCCTGAGTTGTTTTGCCTTCGGCGTTGGTCACCAGACCCTGGCCTGTGGCGGTGGGCATAGGGTAGTTACCGCTCGAGCCCGGGTATGGTCGGGTCATGAAAAAGTGGTATCAGAGGTGGTTCATTCCTTGGGACGTTGTGCGGACGTCCCTAAAAGAGGAATTGGTTGGGATATAGGGAAACGGTGTTAACGTGTTTCGAGAGCGGCTCTCATGCCAGGGAGTCCAGTGATGGTGCGGCGTCCAACGTATCCATTCACCGGGACCTTAATAACCCACTTGTCAACTTGGAATTCTGAGACACTTGTTACATGGAAAATTGGTTTGTGCATCACATAGGATTGAGTCTTTGAATGTCCTTCTTGATTCAGCTCCCCATCGTTGTTGTTGGTATATACATTATGCTCATCTGACCGCGTCACTCCTTGATAATATTCAGGATTTCTCCGTGAAGACAGCCAGCCAAGATACCATATTTGGTTCATGATGATGACCCTGTGAGCTACGAAGCCACAGTCCAGGACCCATCATGTGAGCCCCTTTCTCCGGGTGGGTCGGTAGCAGCATCCCCACCTGTTGAGCAGCAGGCAGTTTCAGCAGAGCAGGCTGAGCTAGAGCGTAGGTTGAGCGCGCTCTGTGAGTTCCGGTGGTAGAGACCACTGAGGATCAGTGGTGAGTCAGACGCTCAGGCAGCAGAGGTTGGCTCGAGGCAGTGGTTTTCCTTTTCAGTCTTGTGAAGACACCGAAAGATCAAAGAGTGGCTTGGCATCCACCCTTTTTCGTGGAGCAGCTTGGCGTTGGTGGAGTCTGGTGACTCAGTTTCTGGACGAGTCGTCGCTTTCATGGGGCGACTTCCAGTTGTTGTTTAGTGAGGATATTTTCCCCTCCTTCTTGCACTCCGTTCGGATTCAGGAGCTCCTGCAGTTTCAGCAGGGAGGGATAACAGTGGCTGAGAATGAGACTAGTTTTGTAGACCGTGCATGCTTTTACCCGGACATGGTCTGTGACGACAACATCTAAGCGCAGAAGTTTGTGTAGGGTCTCCGCCAAGATATTCGTGCTGTCATAGTACCCTTGCGCATTTCCACATATGCCGGGGTGCTAGAGAAGGCGCTGGTGACAGAGGGCTTCCTGTCACATTCTATTGTTGGTGGTGGCGGCAGGCACGTTGGAGCCGAGACGTCTGCCGCAACTAGTGGGTGTTGGCAAGAAGAACCTTGACGTAGGTGGATTTCTGAAAACCGGACTCAGGAGCGTGGTCGTACACCACAGTGCCACCGGAGGGCACCAGTGCAGCCCAGAGTGAGTCGGTGCTATGCTTGTGACGGGCGAGGTCACTTGGCACGAGACTTCCCGACCTGAGTTCATAGAGCTTCGGGCAGGCAACAGGTGCGCCACCATGACAGAGGCAGCGCCGTGACCAGTGTAGTACCGATAGAGGTGGTGCTAGTAGAGGAGCGGGAGGAGGTGGTAGTGTGGGACGACTTTACGAGGTCTTTCCATCACCACTAGGCGGTCCACGTCAGCCTCCAGGAGCTGACAGTTGGGACCACAGACAGCCACAAGCCTTGGGTGTCTACAACCCTACAGAGCATGAGGTGTTAAGAGGTACACTCTATGGATCTTATACCTTTTTACAGTAGATTTTTTAGTCTCTGTGTGTGGAATTCTTTCCTCCCTGCTCCTTGCTTGAGGTGTTACCCGGGTGACGCATGGCGTCGGTGTAACCCTGTGTCAGTAAGGTAAAAGGCGTAGGACCTTTTCTTTAGTCAATGGTGTTGACTCCTTCAATCTCTGAGCGTGTAAGAGAGTCTTGGTTGCGAGACATCGACTGTGAAATCTCGCATAACCAGATATCCTTGGGTGTTACACTATATGGATATTCTGAAGGAGGGAATCACCAGGCCTTGTTCCAGGTGCGTGCGGTGATTCCAGTCGTGGCGTGCGACGTAAGGGTTCGGTCGGGGGGGGGGGGGGGGTGAGCTACCCCCGAGCGCCTTCGGACCGTTTGAGACCGTGAAAAGGGATGGAGAGGTTCCCTATTGCCTTGCCCTAACCCCAATGTCTGGAGTGGGTGCACGACATCAGCAAGGGCCGACCTCGCATAAACGGATCAATCCTTTGGTCTGTGTGCGGTGACGCAGAGCTGTTCTTGGGTTCTTTTAGGTATGGGAAAGCTAAGTGTGGGCTTAGTACCCTGTGTTTCTCCCTAGTTTTTCTTTTCGGGGACGAAAAGCCTAAAGAAGTAAATGATGTAAGAACCCGTGTTTTGCTATATAGACTTTGGAATATTCTTGATGATATTCCAGAGCAACGCCTTCAGACGACTTGCGATTCTGAGCCCTGGAGTGGCCAGAATTAAATTTTCAGTGCGTTCACACTGGAAATGCTAAATAAATGTGATAACTCCTAAACGGTGCACCAGATCAGGTATACGAGTTTACGGATGGGTCCGGAATGTGGTGTTTACCCTAGGAACGACATAAAACATGTCGGCGCGGGATGGTTGGACCCCTGGCTCGCTTTCAGAAGGTTAAACGGATAAATTAATTAACTTATTTGTTCGTTTAATGTTGAAACTATAGTATCATTTAAATGGTGGCTCGGATTGGAAAACTGAGGGAACCGTTGAGTTCAGAATGTGCTGTTTACCCTAGGAGGGGTGTAAGTTTTGCAGGCGCGGGCCGTCTGTGAAAAATGGCCCCAGGGGCGTTTTCGTAATTTGGCAGCCTCACACGTTCAGTTTTATAACTTTTGAACGGGGTCTAGGATTAAAATTCTGAGACCCCCATTGTGCTCGGGAGGTGGTGTTTACCCTAGCAGAGGCTTAACCTTGACCTCGTCGAGAGTTTCGGGTGTGGGATAAATTGTGGTTTAGATTAATTAAAAATTTAATTAATTTTCTTTATTTAACCCTAGCCCACCCCTTCCCTTCTCCCTTGAACCCCCCGGCGAAACCCCTCCACTCTCCTCCTCTATCTCTGGTGAGGAAGCTCTGGCAAGGCGACAGAGCGGTGGCAGATCGTCCGTGATGCGTCGGGCGAAACCCAACAAGGTAGGATCGTGTGTTTCATTTTTAATTTTCCGCACCTACGTTGAGCTCGTTTTGCATTGTCGATTCCATGTCAAAACATCGATCAAAGCCCTTATTTGCGTATTACTCATCCCAAGATCCCCAATTCAAATCTCGGATTTAAAATCCGAGTCCCGACGTGTTCGCAAACTTCCGGCAAAGTTTGCGGGTTTTGGTTTCCGGCGGCGGACCGGCGAGCAGCAGGCGGCACATGCAGGGTCGGCGGTGGCACGTATCAGGGTCGGGAGGCGGCGTCCTTAAGAGGAATGCGGAAAGGGGGGGGGGGATCCTCCGGGTGAGCTGGGTGGCGGAGCAGAAGCACCGGCCGGCGTGCCGTCCGGTTGACGCGGAGCCCGGGGTCGCGGCGTACGACCTCGCTCGGGAGGGAGAGACCCGCTGAATGCGGGTCGCCGCGTGGAGAAGCGACCGGCCTCGTGGCCGGTCGACTTGGAGGCGTTCAGTCCACGCAGGGGAACCGTGGCCGCGGCGGCTCGGCCGGCAGAGCTGCGGACTGGCCGGCTTGAGCCGGTCCAGGGGGCGTGGACCGGCCGAACCGGTCCGGTCCCCGCCCCACTTGCGTCTGACGGCATTAAAATGCCGTAACATTCAAACCGTGGGTCGAAACATCGTGAAGTCTGCGGAGACGCGACCCTTAAATAGAGACTAAATTTTTTAGATGGTTTTGGGGAAATTTAATTTCCGAAACTAGGGGCCTCGGTGGGGCGACACGTACATGGAGGGGTTTGTCATTTCTTCGGGGGATCTTGTTTTGGACGGCGTAGATGCGTATGACGTCCGTTTTGAACGCCGTCAGTGGCGTTGCACCCCTGGAACTGAGGCAGAGGTTTCCCAGGCGGTTTCGGGCATTGAGACTGGATTTGATGCGTGGGCCCCATGGCCCATCTTTCGAGATGCGTGCAACATTTTGTAACTTTTTCATCGGACGTCTATTCGGGGCGTGAGAGAAGTCAATGTTGGGTGTTTTTACAAGGGCAACGCTTTGGCGTGGTCTACCCGCTTAAATTATGCACGCTGGTGCGGGCCCCACGAGGGTCGTTTCGGGAGTTGACAGTGATTTCCAGCTTTATCACTGGGTGACCGTTTCAGACATGTGATTATTCCATTTCGTTTACTGTTTCAAGAGGATCGCAATGGTGCGATCCGTTCATTGAGTTTCGGGACCAGGATGCGGGTCCCACAAAGCACCGCTCGTGTGCGGTGCGCCGAAATGCATCTTCTTCTCCGGATATCCATTGCACTCAAGTGAGCAGTCTTTTTGACGTGTTTTCCCGAGGGGATCGCAATGGTGCGATGCACCCAACTATTTTTGGGGCCGAGGCTCGGGATCATGGGACGTCGTTCGGGCGTGAGGTGGTGTAGGTGACTTTTCCTTCAGATATTCATTTGAGGTAAGTAAGTAGTTGATCTCACGTGTTTTTTCATGAGGATTACAACGGTGCGATCCGTTTGGATGTGCGGAGCCTCTTGCGCGATCTTATTAAATGTGGAAGCATGAAAGGTGCTTTAGTGGTGGTTCACCCTACCTTGTTTGTAGCGGGCCCTTGGCGTGTGATCGCGCACTCTTGGGAGAGTGATATAAATGATTCACAAGATATGGTTGGCCATGCCTGGGCCTTTGAGGTGGAGTTGTTATGTCACACCTTCACGTTGACGCTGGGTGTCGTGTGCACGATAGCCTTTGGGTTAGAATGAGGTATACTCTGGGAGTATACAAGAGCGCTTGGAGGTACGTGTGGTTGCTTGTACCTAAAGATGTTTTTGAGATTAGTTGGGGTTGACTTGGGGCCACACGTCGTGTGGGCCCCACGTGCGTGCCATGTTCTGCTTTATGTACTTTGACCTCTCGCGGCGTAGAGGGTCCCTCTGCGCTCGTTTGTTTGACCAACAGGGTGGGGTTTCCCCTGGCCTGGTGCTCTTTTGTCTGACCAGTAGGGTTGAGTGATCTCCCCCTGGTCTTGTAATCGATGGTTTGGCCGGCAGAGATGGTTTGGTTCCTCTACTTCTTCAGCTGTGAGGGGTTTCAGTATTGTGCCCTTTCACCGGACTACAACACCGTTTGCGACTACGAGTGTTCATATAGTGTGGGCAATTTCCCCACTTTCTGGGATGAGATGTCTCGGTCCGCTTCGATAGCGACTCAGTGGATTAGAGTGGGATTTCCTTGTGAGGCCTGGGGAGTTTCTCCCATCACCTTGTGTTCCCTGGTAGAGTTCTTGTGGATTCGGTGTGAACAACACTTTACGCGGGCCCCGATCCTCTACCCAGGAGGTTGTTTCCAGCAGGGCTGAGGTTGTTTCCAGCGGGGATGAGGTTGTTTCCTACAGGTCTGAGGTTGTTTCCAGTGGGGTTAGGTTGTTCCAGGTGGGCTGAGGTTGTTCCAGTAGGGATGAGGTTATTCCAGCAGGGCTGAGGTTGTTTCCAGCAGGGCTGAGGTTGTTTCGAGCAGGGCTCGCCAGTGGGTTACCATCCAGCAGTGATGGCCAGTACAGTGGTGTTCACCGAGCAGTACCATCTAGCAAGGATGGCCAGAGAAGTGTCGAGCTTACCTCCAGCATGGCTGGGCAGTGGTCCCTGATGCCGGGCTTACCTCTAGCGGGGCTGGGCAGTGGTCCTCGATGCCGGGCTTACCTCTAACTGGGCTGGGATGTGGTCCCCGATGCCCGGATTACCTCCAACTGGGCTGGGCAGTGGTCCCTAATGCTGGGTTACCTCCAGCTGGGCTGGGTAGTGGTCCCATCACCGACATTAGTCGGGTCTCCCTCCAGTGGATTACCCTGTTACGGGACTGGGCAGTGTGGCACCCATCAACTTTCTAGGGCTCCCTGTAGTGGGAACCTGTTGACTTCTAGGGACCCTCCAACGGGGCTGTGCAGGGGGTCACCTGCCAACATTGAGACCTCTCAACTGCAGGGTAGTGTCGAGTTGTGGTTTGACATTCCCCCAGAACACTCAAGTACGAGGAGTGCTTTCCCCCACCGAGACGCGTCCTTGTGACGCGAACTAAAAACGTGCGGGCGAGTCAGTGCCGCCCAAAGCGGATAGTGTCGAGGTGTTGTGATTAAGCCCCTTGGCTTGTGGATCGGGGCAGACATGCGGGATGCTGGGCATCGATGGTGGTACTTCTGGGACTATTGGATACTCTTTCTTGGGCTGAGCTACGGGACGGAGATCCCCTTACGACGTTGTTCAGGCTTCTTGTTTGAGCATAAGGATGTGTATATACCTTGTTCTAGAACCCACTTCTTGGATTTGGTTACTCTCCTTCCTGGAGAGACGAAGACGCGCCAGGTATGCCACCTGCTTTCCGTCTCTAGCTTCTCATGGTTGGACAAGTCTACATTCCTGCTATTGGTACCGAAGACTCGATGGGAAGTTCATCTTCTCAACGTTTCCAGCTCCTTGTATTTGGACGAGTCTACTTTCTTTCCTCTTGTTGGGTTGAGATGGACACTTTACTGTACTCCTTACTGCCCTCTCTATTGTGCTCCATTACTTTTCCTGTTCTCTCTACTACTCACCCTTAGGTACCTCCTTTGTTGCTCCCTTGAGCCTTCGAGGTATCCTACTGAGTATTTTTATACTCACCCCTGGTTGGGCTTTTCCCGCACTTGGTGTTCCCTTGCAGACGACGAACAGGTTGGTCGTGATTTCAATGGATCTTAGGAGTTCAGGAGCTTGGACCGCGTGCGGTGTTCGTGGTTAGGTCCCAGGTGGGGGACCCCTTCTGTCTATTTTTCATTTGTTTACTTGTGTCTGGGTTGTGGCACCTTTTCTGGCTGGGTGCATGTTTTGCCCCTTTTCTTTTTCAGTTACCTTCAGCTTTTACTTTGTACTTTTAGAGTTCGATGCACATTGTGGTTTATTTATAGCAGTTACTCTCTTACTCTGCTTGTCTTTTCTTTTACTCTGCACTTTTGCACTGAGTGTGCTGTGTGTGTGTGTGTATAGTTACTTAGGCAAAGGCCTCCCCGAGTTGTTGTGCCTTTGGCGCTGGTCTCCATCCCCTGGCCTATAGAGGCGGGCTTAGGGTAGTTGCGGCACGAGCCTAGGTAGGGTCGGGTCGTGACAAGAACACTTAAAAACCTAACAAAAACCTCAAGGAATTTCCTAATACTATTAAACCATCTATGAAATAGGTTGTTGGTCAAAGATACTCTTGTAATTCTGATTTAGTGAAAAAGAAAGAAGTTGGTCTTACAAAAAAACTGAAAAAATCAAATTGGGTGAGGATATATACATTCTCTAAAAAATAGGATGTTATTTTCTCCTCACCTAAAAATTGATAACCCCCTATCTATAAATCATTACCTAGATATGGAATAGAACATACCCATCATAGTAAGGTCAAGTCAATCTACCATCGTAATTAAGTAACAATTCATGTATCTCAATGTGATCCCCACCTAATGATTTGCCTACCCTGGAAACTTCCCACCTCAGAACTCAATCATCATCATAATTCTTTATTTATTGAAGAAGAAGGGAGACAAAGTAGGAAATACAACAAAGAGGAAGTCCTAAGGGGGCCTGAAATAATGAAGACCAAGGGAATCCACTCTAATAATAAAAACACCTATAGGGTTCAACTGAAGGGGGTTGTAAAAGGAGGTGGTTCCCGAACCCTACACCGCAAGATTGGCTAAGTGGTATAACACCTTGTTTCCCTCACGAAATGTGTGCATCAGTCGAGTGTTTCTAGAGAGGAGGGCGATTCACTTCTAGATAGGGTAAAAGATTGACCAGGGGGAAGTGCCATTGCCATGCAAAGAGTTGAAAAGAGTCAAGGAGTCTGTCTCTGCTTCTTTAATAGAGATACCACCTTTTCCGAAAAGAGTGAGGCCAGAGTGAAATGCAAGGTCTTCTCATTGAAGAGATGTGCCACGACCTAGGAAATTTGTGAAGTCCAAGACCATGTGGCCCCGGGAGTCATGGACCACACCACTGCCTCTCATGACACCTTCTATGCAAGAGCCATTCCTCTCATTATGCATTATTACTCATACACCTCATCGGGTGATCAATTTATACCCATGTCACATCTGAAACCAATCCAGTAATACATCTCCTCAGATGCCTGCATCGTGTCCATGTCATAGATTGAACCCATGAGGTCCCACATCTCAAGATATTCTCGTATGTAGTCCGGGTTCCTCACACTTGACATAAATATCACATCACACTGATGCTCAGATGACAAAAACCTTAAAGAATCATGTGACTACTTAATGCCCATAGATAATCCTTATTCCATGGACCTCACACACACACACACACACATATATATATATACTAAATCATAGATAATTCCAATATACTATCAAGTGTCTGGTTAGTAAAATATCACTCTTTTCACCTCATGCACCAATGGATGGACATTCATACAAAGGGTCCATGCCAAAGCAAAATAATATACCCGATCATTCCCATGAAGTACCTCTAATCGTAACCAACTACCTGGCCCGCTTTTCACTGTGAAGAACCAATGCATGCACTTGTCCTGAAGGCCGACTACCCAAGATCGAGTTTCCCTATGGAGTTTCACAATCTAATGGGAACTAAACCACTACTAGGACCCTTTATCCCTGCCACAACCTCCTTGTGAAACTGAATATCAACTACCATCTCATGGCACCGCTCTAGAGTCAATTTCATTACCATGAGTCTGCCCTAGACCATGACTACATGGTATATATGAAAGATTCCTATAGATCACATTGAGATTCCTAAACTAGTCTCATACTTAACACTCCTTTGGTGCCTGATCACACTACGTAGACACATTCCTCGACTTACCACATTGGATGCACATCATTGAAGACCCACTCCATGATGGCCTGATCGATCCTCTCCCATGAACCCCTTGCTAAGACCCCACTCAGCCTTGCTTCCATCTGTATGAAGCATCATTACTGAAATAACCTGAATCCTTCACCCAATCAAAAATGAATGGCCCAAAAAATTTCCATTGGCCGTGAGTTACTGTTTCACCACATCAAGAATGAGGCCATCCTGATGTTTTTAAATATATACAAATGTAATGTCATAAACAATCCAAAAAATGACTCACCCTCTAGGTTGCTTCTTCCACCAAAATAGGTGTGAAACAGAAATACATAGTTAATGTATCCCCAGAGACCATGAAATACACCTCACTATTCTATAGGCTCAAGAACTCCCATGATATCTCTACCCTCTGCATCTCCAGAATGCATTTCTCAAAGAAACCAGCCTTGAAATCATTCCAATCTAGTCCTTTATGTCTTCTCACCTGAACATACATGTCCCACTAATGTTTATGTGGTACCATGAGCATATACATCACAATCTTCACCCTCTGGCCTGGGGGTGTCTCAATTCATTTGGGGATGGTCTTCATAGACTCTAAATAGTTCTCTACCTAATATGGTTCACACTCACCCTAAAAAACCACTTATAAAACTATAACTCATGATTCAGGTACAACATAAGAGGTCCCACTCTCGGATCTCTCATTTCATTCCACTATATGAGATGAAACAAGATCTCCCTGATCTAATCTTCAAGCGATGGAACGGAATCTACAATATCCTACACCTGACTAGTCTGTATTGGTTCCTATAATTATGGATCTTTATTTTTCCAAAGCATTAGGCCCTTACCGTGACCCTTAGTGGCCTCAATTTGTGCATTCCCCTATGAAAACAAATCACCATAAGCATGATGATCCATCAGAATCCACCTAGGTGGAAGACCACTGAATACCAATAACATGGTTATATATATATAACACATATAGAAAAATATATAACATGCATCAAAATCTCACCACCCTTACACTCCCCCATCACAACCATGCCACATGAAATCTGACTTCATATCCCCTTACACATTTATATTAGAGCCAAGTATCATATATATGTTTGGCCACATGGACCCTTTCCTAACCATATAACAGGTAGGAATCCAAAATAAATTTGAAGTAGATGAGTAAGATTCCACAGAAGATGAAAATCTAGAAAACAATATTTTGTTTCCTTGTTGACATTAAAAACATATCACTCCCTTTCATCATCCCTACTTTCTCAGATATGATCTAGTCCCACAAATATATGTATATCACATATCACATATTGATTTAATAAGAACCCCATTCTCATTTTGGTTAGTATAATAACACCAAAGTGAGGCTAGGAAAGAAAACACTGCTTAGCATCCTTTGTAGACACTTTAAATAACCCAAAACCTATTAGAGAAATAATGTTTCCTAATAAATATATATGTCAATATATAATAGGAACATATAATTATACATATATATCATCTTATGTGCATCTCATGGAAGCATAGTAAAACCTCCCATTCCATATTGGGACAAGGGTCCAAAACCCACTATTTCCATACCAATCTAAAGGTCACATACCACAACATATAATAATCACACCCAAGTTCTCCACTTGAGGTGGAAATAGTATCAACTATAAAAAAGAAAACCAGAATAGTAATTTCCCACCACTGGAAACTTTGTTTTTTCCCTTTTCATGGGGCTACTGGCACCCAAACATGAGATTTAAACCTATTTCTTATTACATATTCCATTACCCAAAATGAAAGACCCCAAAAGATGTAAAAGAAACTCATATGATACCATTTCTAATGCCCCAAACCATTTAGATAGCCAGACATTACTACAAGGCAGAGGGCCACTTGGCCTTATGCACACCTCACCATATTGAAAAGGATACACAATAGTAGTGAGGGTGTAAAGGGATTATTGGGGGGATACTATTATCTTTTATGAAGTTAAAAGTAATTGTCTACAAATTAATATAAGAAATGGAGGAAGAAGCATAAGAGGAGGGAACTAGTAACCCACCATGTGAAATCACTATAGACAATAGTAATGATAATAAATAATCTCAACATACCAATAGAATAATTAAAAATTCACATGATACCATTTATAGGAAAAATAATATTTTTAGCTAAGAATGCCTACAAGTCAGGTCATAAAATATAGTAAATATGGTAGGGTTACATGTGGAAAACCACCAGTATATATATATAATTTGAATGATCATACAAAAAGAAACTAAAAAGGAATTCTAGATGATGTAGGAACCTCCAGGGTCCCTTTCCATCCATCCCATGAAAATGGCCCCACACGATCAATATGGTCTTTCTCTTGAGCTTGTCCCCTTAACTAATCGTTAGATCATAATGTATACACATGCCCTGAAGGACCATGTAGGGTCTGTGATTAATATAAGTAGGCCACCACCAACATGTTTTAATCTGACATTTTTAATAAAGTAAGTGTATCCAAATAAATAATATAAATGCACATAACAACATTCTTCCTTTGTGATCAAAATCCCCAAAGGAATAGACATCGTCGGTATAACTCTTGTGGAAAGGATCAATAACATGTATCCTAAGGCATAATTTGCCACAAATATTCCAAGGTGAACCCTTAGGTTCCTACTCTAATAGAATAACCTAGAACCTCATGAAAACCATCACCTCATGTCTAAAATATGGTATCCAACATTCTGAAGGAACTCCCAATAACATGTACCTAGTTCCTCAGATACCTATTTGAAATCACCCCTCGGATCAAAGCCCTTTGTCCGGATGAAAATCTATATCTATCCTCCATAATCAAAAAAATATTGGCTCAACAACCAACATACTTAGGATTGATCATATATGTACTCACAAATAATCATATCCCAGAACCACAATACATGATGAGGCCCATCACCAGACAGAAAGTCCCACACCATCAATAGATGTCTCCTCAATATCCATTTATCATTCTACGGTAGGCACCTCCAACGTTATTGATGGTCAACACCGACAAAATCTACATTTAACGTTGGACTCCACACATATGAGTGGTCAACAAAACCTCATCATCTGATCCCATCTATGTGTATACGATTCTAATGGTTCGTGAACCAATAATTATGAGTGGAAGTCACCAAATTAAGAACCTATGACACATCAACCTAGAACCTCATGCCCATATGACCACATATCTCTACATAATGGTCATATCTATATCATATCACTCAGGCCATTCCCACATCTTGATGAAATATTCACCTATAACATATTACCATGTCACCCAACCTATGATCAACATCACATATAGAATCTAGGCCTCACCCAACCCAATGAACGAAACTCATCAAGATAGTCAATACCATCTCAATCCTTTGGATACTATTTTATCTTTTTGATGGAACTCAGAAAAAATCATAAACAATTAAATTATTAAAAATCAACATCTCATCATAATCTAACCATTTCACAAAGATGCTCAGAAGGATCCAACCATTTTTAGTCATAGTAGAGTTTGGCCATACGAATATCATTGTATCCATTAATTAATTTATGACCAATCATTAAATTTATAGGATCTCACTCAAAAAATCCAATGCAACAATAAAAAACACTCCCCCAAAACATGATCGAAAACAATGATAAATTTAGAAACTGCTGACTACATACTGGAAGACATAGGATCATATGATATTAGCCACTAACAGAAGATGATTTGGATGAAATTATAATTTTAGATGAATGTACTAAAAATAGTGTAAAAATAACTGTACTGATTTATTTCTCTGTATGGTGAGATCAAGTAATAAAAGAAGAAGAAATATCAGAGCCTTTACTAATGTGTTACTAATGAGATTGACAACATGAAGAATGATTCTCAGATGAAGAGATGTCAAAGAAACATATGATATGGATATGAGAGATCTAAATCACAAAAAAATAATAGAAACACATCATGGATGAAAAGTGGGGAGACCCTATTAAGGTTAAAAGGGGAAAATTTAAAATTTTATCTTTTTAATAGGCTGCATGGTTACCACTTGATATGGAAAACCATATACCAATCAGTACCAATGTACCATACTATACACGGTTTCCCACATGGTTTTCTAGACTAAGTGTAAACTATAAATTAGCCCATACTAAAAAATATAGAATGTTAAAATAACCATGATCCCCCCACATTGTTTTCAAACCATGCATAGATAATAATGAGGTCCGCACAATTTCCATATGGAGCCGTATGGTTCTTCAAAACAGTTTCCCCTAGTCTACTGACTAGGAAAAACAATAGTTTCTTCTATTAAAACACGCAAAACCCAATCAAAACTCGAAGTCACTTCTAGATCCTACAATCCAATATAGGAACTTGGTCTTGGGTTAAATAAACTCTCGGAATTAAGTTCCAAATATCATTAAAAAATATGGTTTGGCCACAAAACCCCAAAAAAATCATACATGTTTAGGATTTCATATCACTCCAAAACCTTAAGAAGTTACATCATCATCCTTACATTCATACAAATCTATCTAAAATCACTCACTGGGTGAGATTTCACAGTTAAAAACAAAAAAATTGTGTTGCTGACATTATAATGTTGTTATTGAATAGTTTTTATGAGTATAAATACCGAAAAAGGAATAATAAAATCCATTAGAAGAGAAAAAACCCCATTTGAAGCATTATTTTACAATGATGTATATAATTATTTACAATTCTTGAATTGAGTCAAGAATAATGTATTTGAAAATTTTAATATGGTAAAAATATTATAGAATTTTTATAGGGATATAAAACATATCCCAAAGGTATAACATTCATTTGAGTGCATTAAATCCCCACAATGAAATTAAAATGAGGTTAGTTTATGAAAATAAGATTATGGAATAGATTTTTTAATGTTTTTTGTACTATTTTGAACCTTTGGTAAACAATATTTATTTAGCATCAAAATAAATCCAATTTCTCACGTGAAATTCAAAAAAAATAATAATGAATGAATTGAGGAATATGGAATAATTAAATTCAACTTATCATGATAACATGTAATTTAGTGTTTTGAATGGTTATATTTACCCTCTAGAATTTCCTTAACTTTTTAAATAAAATAATAAATCTTATATATCTGAAGAATCATTATTACTTTACTAACTGGGGTGTGATCGAACTTTGATTTATGTCAAATTTCTAGTTATTTATCCTCCAATGTAGAATCACTTATATGTTTAATTATGTTTTATGGGAGAAATATTATAGTTTAGTTACCATAAAATTAGAATTATGTTATTCTATATTGAAGTTATTTATTAGGATAAACAATGATTTAAATATATTGGAGTAGTTATTTAGAGGAATATTATATTAGAGGACCAATAATTGATTGTTGAAAAATATAATATATATAAAAATTTAACTACCTCAAACTATTAATCATTTTTTAAGAAAAACCTTTCTGTTTCAAATTGATAAAACATGGAATCATGATTCTTAATTAATGTTAGAAAATATCAATACTGAAATATTCAATTTTAGGATTTTATTACACTAATTTTGGAAAATAAAAAGAAATTACAGTACTTGAAAATTTATAGAAATTAGTTGATGAGTTTTTATAATTTGGATCATCACATCCATGATTTTCCACTACCTAAGCTATAATACACCCAAAGATTTATAACAGAATGTTTTTTCAGGATTAGGTAATAATAAGATAATGGAATTTTCATCTTAAAATTCTCATTTTTTGGTCTACTCGGAAATTCATCCACATCACTCTCCATTTGATCCTCCTGAAATTTATGGATTTATTTTCCTTGTTATGTGTGTTGACTATTGTGAGACATTATTTTTGCTGAATTTTCTAATATTTATCTTCCATTTATGTGACATATTCCTAAATTTCAATCTCACATTCCACTAAAATCTTTGTTTCTTGATCTCAGGAGTCATTTTATTCTTCCAAAATTTCAATTTTCACTTGTTCATTCATTTTTTATTTTATATATCATGTTTGAGTGTAACACTTGAGCTTGAATTAATGTAATGTTTTCATTCTTGTGAAAAAATATCTCAATGGAAATTACATTAATCATGTATGAAATTACAACCTAAATTCTCAATTTTTGTAAATTTAAATTGATTAAATGAATTTCATTTTTAAAATTTTCAATTCAAAATTATATTTTGTTAAATATTTCAGATTTTTTAGAAATATTTTAATTTATTTGTGAATAATGAAAAATTATGATTTTATAAAAACTGTCACTTTTAATACATTATAATGATAAAAGAATAAAATAAAATATTACAAAACATCATTATAGAACAAGAAAATTTTTATATGTTATATAATCCATTTAAAAATATATTTTTTGACTTAAAAATATATTGTTAACATTTTGAAAATATTTGAAATGTTTTTGTTTAAATAAAAAATATTTTTAGTCTTTCAATTTTGATTAATAATTTATGAGGTTAATTTTATTTTTGTTATAATTTTCATGAAAAATAAGTAATATTTTATTTAAAATAATAATATTAATTCCACTAGAATAAAAATTATATGTTTTTTAAAGAAAATAATTTTATACTTTAGCAATCATTTTTTTTGAGAAATGATATTTCGTCGCATTTTTCATGTTTGTTTATAAATTATTTTCATCAAAATAGAGATTTTGAAGTCAATAAAATGTAATCCATATATTTAATCTATGTCTACATATTTGGAAATGATACCACATTCATTATTTGTAATTATTAATATTATATTTGGTAAAAACTCATTTACTGTGGTAAGATTTAAAAAGAGTTAGACGGGTTAAAACTAAATTGATAGTGGTTAAAATTTCATTAAAAAAAGTTTAAATCTGACATTATTGTAATATATTTACCCTATATCATATAATATTCTAATATGAGTCATTTTGGATGACTTTTTTTACATATATATTAATATGATTTAATATTTTTAGAAATTTCAGGTGTGTCCTCTCCCTCACTTATAAACCAACACTAAATTTATTATATTATACACACTATAATAACCACTCATATAAGAAATTACCTAGCAAAATACAGTCATTATATTCTTACCCACATACTAGAGGTCATGGTTTTTTCCAAATACCATCCGATGAGGGATTTAGGTATAAACTTAAGGTGGATGTCTGAAGAAGAGGTATGGTTCTTAACTGGGTGTCTTATTTTTATTAATTTTTTATAACCTTGAAACCAATGAAAAAGTATGTGATATAATGACATCAGTAAATCTCTTAAAATGAAAATTTTTATATTTAGTGTTGAACCAATTTTATTTTACTAATCTATCTAATTAAAAATAAAAATATTATTCATGTGTACGTACTACCTACCATCTCCACACAACTTTGTAATTTATTGTCTGTCACCACTTCACCTTGATGGATTTAAAGATAGAAATAATTACTATATAGTTTATTTATGAAATAATTATTTTAATGGAAATATACTATATAATTTACCATCTTACTACTCCAACCATCAAATAAATGATTGCGTCACTCATGAATACAAGTGGAATGCCACCTTCACGAAATGATTTGATTATTTTTATAAAATTCATCCTCAGATACTGATTATTTAATGTATATAATGAATATATATTATATTAATATATCTTTTAACATTATAATGACGATTTTACAATTATTAAGAGACATTTACCAATACTGAGATGAAAATGGACAAAGTATTACTCAAAAACGATGTTTATATTAAATAATTATTAATAAATTGGTTCTGAAATATTATAAATAGATCATATAAGATATTAAATGTATGATTATTATTATGGTATTGAATTATAATAAATATAATTGTTTTATATATGAGTTCAAAAGAACATATGAGGCAATTTTAACATGTGGAAAAATACTTCTTTAACAATCTATATTAATTTTGAGATTTTTTAATTTAAGATTTATTTAGGAATAATTTATATTTTAAATATCATAAAACACATATATTATCTTCTAAAATGGTTATCTTGGTGTTATATATATTTTTATAGAATTTTTCATTTTTTGGGATCATGAATCTACCAATAAGTTACTTATAAGACACTTTCTTTTAAAAATGATGTTGTGATGTTTTCCATCAACACATTTTAATCAATGTACATGTTTTCATTAAAATGGTTTACATAATATTTTTACTACTATATAAAGATTTGTTTAAATCATTTTTAACCATGAATATATTTCTAAAAAATGGATATTGTTTTCATTTTCTAAATGTGGTACATTTTACAAAAGTTTTGAATTAATTATTTTAGTAACATACAACACACGACACAATTTTCACACTGCCATGACTACTCTTTTCTATGAAGATTAAATTATGAATTTACATTGTTATTTTTAATGATAATAAATTTCCCAATACTTTGGGGAATTTTTATTTAAAATGATATCATAAGAAAAGGGTTTTATTTTCTTTATGGAATGAAAATAATTTTGAAAGGTGATTTATAACACCACCCTTTGTTGAAGATACATGATAAATATTTTAATGTATTTATCATTTTTCTCTAAATTCTTGGTTTTACTACAAAGAAAACATTTTTAATGAATCAATGGTCTTCTATTATACATTAATGATATTTCATTATAAAATGCTTTGATTTTATTCTCTTTATTGTGATTATGTTCTCTATCACTCTCTATTATTAATTGGAAATTATTTTTCTTCATCATGTACATATTTTTAGTATCATGGATTAATTTATATTCATCTATGTTACATAGAATATATTTCAACTATAATTAATTTAAATATGTAGTATGATTTTACAGAATCATATTAAACAAGTTATTTTTGTATATTTGGGAAATATTGATGATCCTTATTATTGAATATTATGGATATTTTTCTATTTATATGGAATGTATTGAGTCGATTGTATTGATCATTTAAAATATGATGAATCCATAGGATGTACTTGTGAAAGGTGGGGCCTGATATGGATATCCCCATGATTCATTAACACTTTAGATGAGACAAAACAATATGCATACAAAATTATATTGGTATCTAGTTTGGACCATCCAATTTTATAGAATCATTTCTTGGTTAAGTGACCATGAAAAAAATATTTATGTTATATTGGTTGAGAGGCATGGATCATGTATTTCCAAGATTTAACATTTTCATTATTAAGATCCAGTTTCTATTATCCTTATGAATGCAATATTTATTTTCATCCTGGATGTTCATTGATGTCGTGATATTTATTGAATGGCCTGCATTTTAATTATCCAATCTGCTATATTGATCAAAAATTATTTATTCATGATATCTCCAATTTTTTGTAACACTTAAATAATATATAAGATAACTATTTATTCTTTCCATTATCTAGGATATGAAAAATAATGTAATGAGTTTTTTCAATGATGAAATAATTTTAATTATCTTATGTTTTTTTTATTTTTAATATAATAGAACTGGTGAAAGGTTCGAAAAAAACCCACCCCTTGAAAATTATTAAAAAAATTAAAAAGTGGAAGAGCAAGAAGGTTAACAAATTTGAGAAAAAATAAACCATGTACATCACTGTCAACAAGATGTGAAAAAAAGACCTGGGTAAAAAAGGCCCATATCAGGGAGGCATTTATACTTTCTCTCTTGGATAGAGAATAAAAAACTTGGTTTGCATCCCTAAAAACATGGGTGACATCCATCTGATGACATTCAAGAAGATATAGGAATATAGTCTACAATGAAATAATTGTCCAAGGGAAATTTCTAGGCCTTGTATTTAGAATTTTGACCACTGTGGTTTAGTCATATTCCACTGAAATGTTCCTCCATCCATGATTAATAGAATAGAAGAGAAATTAGATCATCAACCACAACTCAGATTCAATTACAGATCCAATCATGTTGTAATGATATAAACAACCTTTAAAGACTTCCTTTTGGTTGTGGAGGACCCCACCACATCCTTAAGATCGTAGTTTACATGTCGCTGCCCCATAAATATTTACTTTTTTCCATAATGAGATTGTATGGGTCCATCTAATTGATTTCAGCATCATAGTTTTCTTAACCCTGCCAACTACACTGAGAGTTCTTAGTGTAATCAAATTAGAGACATTATTATTCATGTCACTTGTTTGGATCGTTGAAGCATTGTGAACCTACATGTACACAACACCTAGACCATCCCTCAAGAATGGATTACAGTTGTCAAAAGCAGCATTATTTCAAGACTTCTATATTTGAGAAAAAAGTGAAACTATAGCACTAATAAGAAATGAGAAAAATTATCACATTGATCAGAATTAGTGAAAGAGGCCATGGCTTCATCAAGTCTGGTCATTAGAAAAGTATTTCAAAAAAAATCACTAATCTGTAGTATAAAACTACAAGAAAAAGTGTAGGATAAAAATAAATTATGGATTGTTTCCTCACCCTACACACAAAAATAGGATATTTCGGCAAGGTGGATACCTGTCTTCTACATGAGGTGCTGCATAGGCAGCTTGCCCTTTCAGACCGTCCATATTACCAGGTATGTAATGACCCAATGGTTTTCAATGGAAATTCCCTTCTCATAATTATGTCAAAAAATCACATGAAAACACATCATATTTAACTACTATGTGCTAAGTGACCTTTAATCATAAGTTCGTCACTTCTGTGTTTGGAATTTTGAAAATCAGGCATACACGGTTGTAATCAGTAAGTTATTTGGAGTCCGATAAGGAAATATTAATTTTTTTATGAATAGTAACCTACCATAATGAATAGTAACTTACCCTTATGAATAGTGATATACCGTAATGAATAGTAACCTCACCTATGGTGGTATAAAAATAATATTCATGTTAGAAGTACGGTATTCCTATATTTTAGAATAAGATAATGAATGTTTTAAAACTGGTTTTGATAATAAATTATTATTTTAATTAAATATTAAAATAATCCAATTTATGAAATTAATTTTGAAAAATTCACTTCATTTTTGGATTTTAAATGTCGAAAAATTTCTAGGGTGAATTTTTGGGATTTTTTTGGAATACTTGAATTTTTAATGAATAATAGAATCCGATAATTCACAATAAATGCAAAATAATGGATTAATTGAGTCATCGATGATGTTCTACTGATGTAAGCCCACTTTTTTCTGGATCACATGATAAAATCACCATTCTTGGTCATGGAATACTTAATATTCCTTGAATTGGGAATAAATAATAAATTAAGGATTATAATATTATGAAATCCCTCCTCTCATCCACTATAAAAACCCCCCTTCACCCCTTAATCTCTCCAGTCCTATCAAGCCTTGTTCCTTTCCATTATTCTGCCCAAATCTCTCCCCAAGGTCCTCCCCCATGTCAAAAATCTCTCAGCCTCCTCATAATACCAAAACCTCTCCCCTTAAGAGGGTCTCAAAGGAGGAATTCTCAATAGGTAAATTCTTCTTCCTAATTTCTTCTTTTTATTTTATGTTCTTTTCTTTTTTTATTACTTTCCTATCCTCCATTCACTATAATATTATGATAAATCCAGTAACATAAATGTATTATAATTTATTAAATCTATTGGAATATTTCATTATCTTCTCTTCTTTCCTCACCCTTTTATTTGAAAGAAATGAAAGCATCATTTGAGATGTGCTAATTTAGCACATTCAAGGACCACGATTTATCAATTTCTATTATTATCATTAATTATGGTAATGAAACCATTTGTGTTATTATCGAACCAGAGTATTATATATGTGATATATATTTTTTTGGTTCTGTAATCCTTTGGTACAAATGGAATTGAGTTAAAAAGAAAAAAACATTCTTTGTAATCAAATCCACCGATTAACAAAAACGGTTATCACTATGGTTATATATATAATAATTCGACTTCAAAATAAGTAACCTAATTAAAATTAAATCCATGTAATCCCCTGGATATGAACTAAATAATATATCTTCTATTTTGTACAACCACTTTCATCTTGCATATAATCCAAATTTGAATATAAGTGAACCGGTCTTTTAAAACCATGTAGGCAAACGAGCCCGAACAATGAAATTGAACCATGTAGCTAATTATAAAGGATTTGAATGAAATAAAAATGGTTATAATAAATAAATTGAATATAGTAGGTTCTGGAATTATTAATTAATAATCCTATTTTGTTTATTCAGTTCGTTAATAACAAGTGGAGAACACCAACAGATTTAAGGTAAGGGGTCCTCCACTTTTCACTCTTAATCAAGATTGTTCTCTATGATATGACTTTTTGTGTAATACCAAGTGATGGAGTATATTTATACACCTTCCCCATAATTCCTTAATGTTTTATAAGTTATTAGAAAGCACTTATCTCTCTCATAAATCCATCTTATTTACACCCGATACCATGCCGATAAACCATAATGGATTCTACCCGAACTTCCTTTATTCCTTCAGGTTGCTCTATCTTTCTTTTTACCAAAATATATTTGTCCTTTATTTTTATGTAGAACTTCCAAATTCTATTTATATTCTCAAAACTCATGTTCTAATATCCATCTCTCATTCTCCTTCGGGTATATATATTCTTTTAAGTTAATCTCTCCTCAATACTTCCCAATAAGCATACTCGTTTTACAGGAACATCCTAAACTTTTACCCAATTTCAAAAGCACTCTATCTTATTTTTTAAGACACAATTGTCTTTGTAAATTTAGTATTTTTATTATGAAAACATTTTTGGTTCAATTTTGGTTGGATATAAAAGAATGTCTTCTTTACTATTTTAAAACCTATATAGTATTTTCCTTAAAACCGCTCAAAAATGTTATATTGCTAATGTCTCTCCAATAAATTTCTTATGTGATGTCACTTATATTTGTTACCACCTACCTTGTTTTATGCCTAAAATACCTTATGAACGTCCATGTATGTTCTAATCTATTTATTTCATGTACACATTCATTATACACTCATTGGTTATGCTTTATGTCATGATTGTGGTACCCAATTCTCTCCATGGGTGACCTTATATTTATGAACAATTGATTATTTATGATTAATCATGTGGAATGAAGATTTATTTGGTAAAAATATTTATGTAGCAAGAATAATCATGAAAATTTTGAGATGGGTGCGCCCAGATAGCACTCCAATGCATTGGGTAAGGATAAGTCTCATGAGATGCGATGTGAAACGGGACTGGCGTTTAGCCTTAACCCATACTGAAATGGGAAATGGGATTGGAAGTTAGCCATGACCCATACTAAAGAAATGTTTTATGATTCTTCCACATTTATATGATTCTATGTTTATATGATCCCATGCTTATATTATATGATTTTATAATTTTCATGCTTTGGATTTCATTATGTCATGCCTCCTAACTCATGTTCCTGAGATGTATCCTTATGTTCATTCCATCACGGGGATTTTTAGGTCATCCCTTTGTTCATTAGATCCCCAGGGTACCCTATGCAGATGTAAGGGATCAAAGGAAGTTAGAAGATCTTTATAGAGATTAAATAATGATTTTTTTACCCCCACATTTTATTTTATATGTACCTAGTCTTCCAAGACTGTAGACTTATCGATCCTTGTCTTGTACTCTAATGATTATTTATGCTTAAAATCATGAAATGTTCTATGTAAAAGGCTCGAGCCTCTATTGTTGGTATCAGAGGATGGTCTAGTTATTTTTGGAGATTAGGAATAGAGTACCTTAGAGAGAACCTTAAGGATGAGACTAAGTTTAAAAAATGGTCCTAACTTTTGGTGATTATAGAGTAAGTGTTTTATCAAGAAAATATATATCTGGCTGGATACGAGCAGGTAGAGGTGGCTCTGGCACAAATGTATCTAGGGGTAAAACCCAAAAATACCTCTTTGAGCTAGAATCGAATAGGAACTGGTGCATGATAACGGTCCTAGCTACACTCGTGTTCACGACACTCCTTAGGGATATAATTCGGTAGATTCACGAGTTTAGTAAAAACTATTATTAAGGGACAAAAAACCCCATAAGAATATAAGATAAGAAATACATCATGTATAATCTAGATATAAACCTAAGGAATCACAAGTCAGGATATACTTTTTTTTATAAGTTCATAATTTTATGTTCAAAGATTCTTTTTATAATAAATAGCTAAGTATTGAAGACCTCTAATTATACGTTATTTTTCTTAGATAATGGCGGTAAATAGAAGAACACGTTCCAACATCCAATGTGATAGGCAATGTGACGATTTCCCTAATGACATGCCTGATGTGACAGAAGCTAGTGCTCAAAACGTCATTGCAGTACTTGCTCAGCTAGCTCGAGTTATGTATAATAACTTGAATCAGATGGAATGTCCCCCATATCCATGGAAAGAGAATGTTTCCGTAGAATCCTTAATACGGAAAAGGCCACCCATGTTAAGCGGGTCTTATGATCCCATCCTCGCAGAACAATGGATTAACTCCATCGAAATGATTTTCTCTATCCTCTTGTGCTCGGATGAAGAGAAAGTTGTACTGGTGGTCTATCATTTTGATAGGGAAGCGGATCAATGGTGGACACTGATCAAGACTAAAAAGTCCTAAGAGGAAATTGATTCCATAGACTGGGAGTAATTCAAGAGGACGTTTTTCAACAAATATTTTCCGAGAACCCATTGTCTCAAGATGGAAAGAGAGTTCCTTGGACTCAAGCCGAAGGAAGATGAGTCCATCGGGGCGTATGAAGCGAAAATTACAAGGCTTGACTGTTACGCCTTTGGCTTGGTGAAGAACACAAAAATCAAGTTGGATCGCATCTTTAGCTGACTAAAACCAAGCTTATGAAAAGTGTTGGCGATTAGAGACATCGAAAGCTATGATGAAATTGTCTATTGTGCCCTCAAGGTTGAAATGGATATTACAGACTCTCAGTGGTCTCATGGGCCTAGTGGCAGGAATCGGAAAATGGAGAACAACATGGTTGGTTCATCAAAAAAATCCCATGAAGGAAGGAAGCCTCACTTTCCCCTTTGCAAAAAATTTGGGAAGAAGCATCTTGGTGACTGTATTAAGGGAACCATGAATTGATTCAAATGCGGAAAGTTTGGTCATCTGGCCATGAACTGCCGAAGGGATATAAAAAATCCCACTAATGTTGACGAATAAAGGAATTTTCAGATCAACACTCATCCTACAGTGCAGTGTTATAACTGCAAGGAGCTTGGGCATTATGAGAACAATTTCCCTAAGCCGAGGGTTGTCGGAGGCGATCGGCAACAACCTCCAAGGTAAGAAGGAAGTTCTTATGATATCACTACTATTGAGGTGGAGCTGTAAAACGATGTGGTTACAGGTACACGTATTATTCATTCATGTATAGTGAACATATTATTTGATTCGTATTCTACGCATTTTTTCATATCTTGCAAGTTTATTAGAACTATTCAATGATAGTGAACTATTTGTGGTGTATAGTGATGATTCTAAGAAAGGCATAGGCTGTGTGCTAATGAAAAATGATAAAGTGATAGCCTATGCCTCAAGGCTGCTAAAAATACATGAGAAAAACTATCCCACACATGATCTGAAGTTGGCGGCTGTGATCTTGGAGATGAAAATATGGCAGCATTATCATTATGGGAAAAATGTGAGATATATACTGACCACAAGAGTCTCAAATATAAATTCACACAAAAAGATCTTAATATGCACCAGTGAATATGGATAGAGATCATAAAGGATTATGACTACTCAATCCACTACCATCCCGGTAAGCAAAACAAGGTGGCTGATGCTTAAAGTAGAAAGGAACTGCATCTTTATCAATGATGAGAATTGAAAAGGATCTGATCTTCTTATATTGTAAAAGGATGGAAACAAGAATCATTAAGGGAGAGACATCATCAATCATTTCTCAAATGATTGCTCAACCATCCCTCTTGGAGAAAATAATGGATTCTCAAAGATAGGATGTGGAAATTTAGAAAAGAATGGATGTTGTTAAAAATGGGAAATCCTTCGATTTCAAAATTGGTGAGGAAGGTGTTGTAAGATTTGGGACACGATTATGTGTACCATCTGATCTAGAGATAAAGGTGTTATTGAATGATGCACATAGTTCGACTTTCTCTATCCACCCAGGGAGCACAATGATGTATCGAGATCTCCAAGATAAGTTTTGGTGGGACAATATAAAAAGGGAGATTGTTGAATATACATGAAAGTGCCTCGTCTTTTAGCAAGTGAAGGCTGAGAGACAAAAGTCTAAGGGAATGATGCAAACACCGCCCATAACAGCATGGATGTGGGAGAAAGTTACCATGGACTTCATCACTAGTCTTCCAAAGACATCTATATAAAAAGATGTTATATGGGTCGTTGTGGATCATCTTAGAAAGACATCTCACTTTATCACAGTTCAAGAGGACATCTCATTGGATCGACATACACTGATTTACATCAAAGAAGTGGTAAGGCTTCTGGAGTACCACTATCTATTGTATCCGATCATGATATGTGATTCACCTCAAAGTTCTGGAAAAGTCTCTATCATTCAACGTGCACTGAACTGAACTGATGTACGACCTATCATCCTCAAACTGATGTCCAATATGAGTGAAATGTTCAGAAATTGGAAGTCATGTTGAGAGCAGGTTAAATGGAATTCATAGGAGGATGGGACCAACATATTCCAAAGGTTGAATTCTCCTACGACAATAATTTCCATTCAATCATCCGAATGGCACCATATTAATACCTTTATGGGAAAAGGTTCAAAACACATGCATGTTGGGATGAAGTCGGTGAGCATAAGCTATTAGGACCTGAAATGGTCGAAGAAATGGTGGAGAAGGTGAAAACCATTTAGCAGCATATCAAGGAAGCCCAAATTTGACAGAAGAGTTATGCAGATAACCGTCTATGAGACATTGAGTTCAAAGTTGGAAACATGGTATTTCTACGTATATCCCCATCGAAGAAGGTCATGAGGTTTGGGATGAAAGGGAAGTTAAGTCCCATGTACATTGACCCCTTTGAGATCCTTGATCGATTCAGAGCTATGGCCTATCGAATGGAACTTCCACCTACCATGTTTAAAGTACATGATGTCTTTCATGTATCCCTCTTAAGAAACTACAAGCGAGACTCTTCACAAGTACTCTCTTCAGAGGTGGTACATTTGGAGGATGATATCTCTTACAAGGAGCAGCCAGTGAAGATCTTAGATTGTAGTGAAAAATTTCTACACAGCAATACTACTCATCTGGTCAAGGTAAATTGGAGAAACCATAGGTATGAAGAAGAAACATGGGAACTGGAGGAATAAATGATGTAAAAGTACCCACACCTATTTTTTTCATAGAATGTAAAACGAAATTTTAAGTGCAAAATTTCATAAGGGGGAAGAATGTAACAACCAAATGTTTTTCAAAGGAAATTCAATTCTCATAAGTATGTCATAAAATCACATGAAAACACATCATAATGAACTACTAAGTTCTAAGTAACCTTTAAACAAAAGTTCATCACTTCTGTTTTTGGGATGTTGAAAATCTGGCATACACGGTTGTAATCAGTAAGTTATTTGGGGTCCAAAAAGGAAAACATAATTTTTGATTAATTGTAACCTACGTTAATGAATAGTAACATACCCTTATGAATAGTGATATACCATAATTAATAGTAACCTAACCTATGGTGGTATAAAACTAATATTCAAGTTGGAAGTACGATATAACTTTTTTTTCTAATAAGATAATGAATATTTTAAAACTAGTTTTGATAATAAATTATTATTTTAATTAAATATTAAAATAATCATATTTAGAAAATTATTTTTGAAAAATGGACTTCATTTTTGGATTCTACACATTAAAAATGGTTAGGGTGAATTTTTGTGATTTTTTTGAAATACATGAATTTTTAATGAATAGTAGAATCCGATAATTTACAATAAATGCTAAATAACAGATTAATTGTGTCATTGATGACATTCTACTAATGTAAGACCACTTGTTTTAGGATCAAATGATTAAATCACTATTATTGGTCATGGAATAATTAGTATTACTTGTCTTGGGAAGAAATAATAAATTAATGATTATAATATTATGAAATCTCTCCCCTCCTCCACTATATAAACCCCCCTTCACTCCCTCTTCTCTCCACTCCTATAAAGCCTTGTACCTTTCCATTATATTGCCCAAATACCTTCACAAGGTCCTCTCCCACATACAAAATCTCTCATCCTCTTCAAAATACCAAAACCTACACCCCTTAAGAGGTTCTTAATGGAGTATGTCTCAAGAGGTAAATTCCTCTTCCCAATTTCTTCTTTTCTTTTAAGTTATTTTCTTTTTTATTTCTTTCCTCAACTACCTTCACCATAATATTATGATAAATCCAGTAACATAAATGTACTATAATATCTTCATGCTAGTGGTGTATTTCATTATCTTCTCTTTTTTCCCCACCCTTTTATTTGAAATAAATGAAAGCACCGTATGAGATGTTCTAATTTAGTACATCTAAGGACAACAATTTATCAATTTCTATTATTATCTTCAATTATGGTCATGAAACCATTTGTGTTATTGTTGAACCAGATTATTATATATGTAATATTTCCTATTTTTTGGTTCTGTAATCATTTGGTACAAATGGAATTAAGTTAAAAAGCAAAACACATTCTTTGTAATCAATTCCACTAATTAACAAAAATGGTTATCACTATTGTTATATACATAATAATTCGACATAACTCTAAGTAAAATAATTAAAATTAAAACCATGTAATCCCATGGATTTTAAGTAAATAATAACACTTCAATTCTAGACAACCACTTTTATCTTGCATATAATCCAAACTTGAATATAAGTGAACTGATATTTTAAAGCCTAGTAAACAAATGAACACTAACAATGAAAATGAACCTTGTAACTAAAAAAAAGGCTTTGAATGAAATAAAAAGGGTTATAATAAATAAATTTAATATATAGGAGGTTCTGGAGTTATTAATTAATAAGCCTAATTTTTTTTATTCCGGTTTTTAATAACAATTGGAGAACACCAACTGATTTAAGTAATGGGATCCTCCCCATTTCACTCTTAATCAAGATTGTTCTCTATGCTATGCCTTTTTGTGTAATGCCAATTTATGGGGTATGTTTATAAAACTTCACCATACTGACCTAATGTTTTATATGTGATGGTAAACCCCTTATATCTTTTATAAATCCCGCTTAGTTACACCCTATACCATGCCGATAAACCATAATGGATTCTACTCGAACTTCCTTGATTCATTCGGGTTGCTCTATCTTTTTTTTACCAAAATATACTTGTCCTTTAGTTTTATGAATAACATAAAAATTATATTAATATGCTCCAAAATCATGTTCTATGATCCATCTCTCATTCTCTTTCTAGGATATACACTCTTTTAAGTGAATCTCTCCTCGATACTTCCTAATAAGCACACTCATTTTAACGGAACTTCCTAAACATTAATCCAATTCATGTGCACTTTATCTTCTATTTTAAGACACAATTTTCTTTTTAAATTCATTATTTTTATTATGAAAACCTTCTTCGTTCAATTATGGTTTGATATTATAAACTTTAATCTTTACTATTTTAAAATCTCTATAGTCTTTTCCTTCTAACCGTAGAAAAAATGTTTTAATGCTAATGTCTCTCAAATAAATTTCTTAAGTGATGTCAGTTATATATGTAAAAAACTAACATGTTTTATGCCTAAATTACCTTATTAACGTACATTTATGTTCTAATCCCTTTCATTCATGGAAATTTTCATGATACACTCATTAGTTATGCTTTATGTCAGGATTGTGGTACCCAATTTTCTCCATGGGTAACCTTATGTTTATGAACAATTGATTATGTATGATTACTCATGTGGAAAGAAGATTTATGTGGTAAAAATATTTATGTGTCAATAATATTTTTGAAAATGTTGAAATTGGTGCGCCCAGATAGCGCTCCATGCATTGGGTAAGGATAAGTCTCATGAGATGCGATGTGAAACGGGATTGGAAGTTAGCCTTGACCCATACTGAAATGGGAAACAGGGTTGGCAGTTAGCCTTGACCCTTACTAAAGAAATGTCTTATGATTATGAAACATTTATATGATTCCATGTTTATATGATCCCAATCTTATAATAAATTATTTTATAAGATTCATGCTTTGGATATCATTATGTAATGCCTCTTCACTCATGTTCTTGAGATGCATCCTTATGTTCAATCCCTTACTGGGAGTTTTAGGTCATCCCTTTGTTCACGTGTTCCCCAGGGTACCCTATGCAGATGTAAGGGCACAAAGGAAGTAAGAAGCTATTTATGGAGATTAAATAAAGAAGTTTTTTAGCCCCATGTCTTATGTTATATTTACCTAGTCTTCCAAGACACTAGACTTATCGATCCTTGGCTTGTACTCTGATGATTAATTATGCATAAAACCATGAAATGTTTTATGTAAAAGTCTCAGATCTCTATAAGGTAATTTTAAGGGATAATGAATGATTTTTTGAAATTCTATAGCCACAAGGGAGGGGGAGTTGCGTTATCATAGAATAGCAAATAGTATTCCTTGGAAGTGATCCATCAACTTGGACTTGAGGTCTAAATTAGAGTTTTGTAATCCAAGAAAATGTATCACAGGACTTCAATTTTAATTTGAGTGTCCAGGTAGTCCTGGAAGTAGGAATGTTTTTATATCCATAATGGAAAAACTTTTCCGAAGGGGAGGTTCATTCATTCTATCCATTATAGGATAACCCAACCATTTTGTGGTTCAAAGATTGTTATTAGAAGAGCTGCAAACAAGCCATGTTGGAATGTGCATAATCTTATTGTAAGCACATTGGATGGTATGAAAAATGAACGTGGAAAAATACAAGTAACATCATTGTGAAACTTTTATATAAATCTTCACACCATAAATTATAGAGAGGAACCATTGGAGGATATCTAGTTCCAAGTGAACTTATTGATAAGAGCACCATTTAATGTTTTTAGATCATTAAGACCCATTCCCCCCAAATCATTGGGCTTGACATAATATTTCTGAGAAACAATGATGTGTCTATTTTTATGTATGGAGCCATTATCGATGAAGGTCCTAGTTAGAATATGTATCTCTTTTATAAGAGTTTGAGGCCACATATAAATAGATAAATAAAGGAAAAACATTGAAGTTATAACAATGTTCACAAGACAAATTCTCCCTGCGTGAGTGGTGATTTTGCCATTCCATGTGGCCAGTTGATTAATGTTTCTATATTATATGTTTTCAATATATATTCTTGTCACCCTACCCCATAGCAAAGGTACCCCCAAGTACTTGAAATGAAAGGTACGTTTACGAACTCTAAGCTTCTTCGTGGTATTATTTTGTTTAAAGGTAGTCACTCCATTCCCAAACATAAAAAAGGATGTATTCCATCGTACCACATGTCCAGATACCTCCTATTAATGTGAAAAAATTTCTTAATGCACGTAATTGTCCCTTTATTAGAATGTCTAAATTGTAAAATGACAGGCGTATAAGAAAGGTGAGAGGGAGTTAAAATATCTTTCCAACATTAATTTTCTTGTTAAGACCATCCTGAACCAGGTCATTTAGAAAAACACTCATGTACTCATCAGTAAAAAAACCATTAGACCAGATAAGGGGTCACCTTCTTTTACCCACCCAAAAATCAAAAATATACTATAGGAGACCCATTAATGTGGATAAAAATCCTCACACTATTGAATGTTTTCATGATTAATATAATGAAAGTCTCAACAAAACCATATATTCTGAGAACTAAAAATATTAATATCCATTTAAATGTGTTGAAAACCTTATAAATATCTTTCCCAAGGGAAAATATTTCATTCCTTACTTTTTTTCTCATGGCAATGACACATTCCAAATCACTGAGAAGACAATTATGAATATGCCTTCCACTGATGAATCCAAATAGATTTGGAGTTATCATAGAACAAATAATGTTCCCAATCCTTAAGGAAATGATAATTCAGATGATTTTGGATATTGTGTTCCCAATAAAAACTGTCCAAAATTCCTTGATGCCTGAGGAATTCTCCTTTTTTGAATTAGAGAAATAAAGAAGTCATTGACCCCATAAGGCATTAATGCATGGACAAAAAATTCCCTTACCTCACTGATGACCTCATGGTACACAATACCCCAATAGAACATAAAAAATATGTTGGTAAACCCATACATCTCTACCACACTATCAATATTCAAAACATGTATTCAGGTAACGATGTATAGTTCTGGACTCAACAACTTTGTGTCACACTTCCCCAGTGAGGCCCATGGTGGCCAACAATGGGATTAGGTCTACTCCCAACGGGGTAGAGGGGCCCATGAGAGGTTATAATGTCATACAGTGAACATTTCCTTGTGAGGTACTCGATCCAAGAACCTTGATGCCAGGATTGCACCACCTTTAACCAACTCAACCATTCCCAGTGGGATTTTAAATTTTCAATATAATTTTGTAATCTTATATGTATTTATTTTTTCCAAGACTACTGAAAAGATCAATTCTATGTGGATAGATCCCAGGTATCTCATACCAATTTGAAAAAGTAGACACCAAATTTGGATTTGTGAATTTGAGGTGTTGAAGTTGGTATCAAATAATGTAACTAAGAACCTCGACAACATGGATTTAAATAAACAATGATGACATGGTAATTATAGTTACCAAATTTTTTATTTATAATTTTAATAATTGTAAAAAGTTTTTATTGATTAATATCCATTATGATTATGATCTATCTTAGAATATTCTATTATTTATATATGGATCCTAGTTTAATAAAATGAATCAATACCCATAATCATTTTATGTATTTAGCTTCCAAGAAAGCTAATTTATATAGTGCTATAACTATGGAATGAATGGACATATTAGGGTATATCACTTAGGTTATAATGAATATCCTTTCCCATATTGGTCAACTTATTTTCCAACATAATGATTCAAATATATTGGATCACTTAATGTGAAATAAGACTCCATATTTTAATAGAACTTCCAATTAATTTTTATTTTAAAAATGTATTAATTATCTCCAAAAGATATTACTATCATTGGGAAGAAATTAAAGTTAAAGGATATTTCTATTACTATATTATCTGAAGGGGGATTCTTATCAATGGAATTCATTTATCTAGAACAATAAAATGCTTTATAAAATTGAAATTATATAATGTATAACTTTTAATGTGATATTCTATGAAAAGTACATTCCCCAAGAAGAGTGAGATGAAATTGAGAGGAATTTACCCTCATTAATGTATAATGAAGATGAATGTATTTTATAGTATTAATTTAGAATTATAATATCTTCCATTCATGTTTTAGGAAACATACATAATACATAAAGAATTATTACACTTTTTAAGGGATTAATCAATGTCTCCAAAGAGGACATGTTTCTCAAATGATTTCATCATATGATGATAAAGTATATTGTGTTGTAAATATATTAAAATAATTATATAGTTCTTTTATATTAAACGGAAATTAATAAAATATGGGGTCAGCTGAGCAACGTGAAAAAATTTATTTTTCAAATAAGAATAAATGGATGACACGACTTCCATATTGAAATCATTATGGAAATAAAAAACATTGTACATATATAATGGGAAAGAGAGTTTTTTCGATTCAAAAGAAATGGGACATAAGGATCTTGAATATAATGAAAATAAAGGAACCACTATAATTTTATGCTTCATTTGTAATGATATAGTGCATTAATTAAACCAATTCTGCAATAATCAAGGTAAACACACATAGAAGATGTCATATAGATAATGGTGAATTACGTGATAATAATATCTAAGATTTAAGTTCCTCAAATGTGGTGGAAGATAATTTGATCAAAACTACATAAATTTATAATGATTTATTTCATATTGGATCCCCAAAATCTTTAATATCATTCATGTTTTCATTGAAAATGAGATGTTTCTATAGAAAACTAAGAATGGATTTTTCAATCATGACTCCAAGTGAAATTATTATCGCAACAAATATGTGTCAGTCCTGTGTTAGTAAGTTCACATTAGGACACATAGATAAACCATATTTGAAAACATGATTGTTCTACCTATGTTTGAATATGATATAATTCTTAAAATGGATTTCTTTTCCAAATATAATGAAAATATTTATTTCTAAGAGTAAGAGAATAAAATTCGCGATGGAGATATGGAATACCTTGTCTTCATTGGTGAGACTACATCATCATAAGAATTTGTATATCTACCTATAATAGATGTACTTAATTAAATTACAGTTATGAATTGCTGACACAACCCACAAATGATAATTTTATCTTTATAAGAGATGATGTACCTATTATATCATAATATATTGATGGGATTCCATAGGAACTACATGGAAATCACCCAATGAATGATGTTAAGTTTTCTATAGATTATATACCTAATAAAATACCTATATTTAGTACTACCAAATGGATTTCCATTATAGAACTAATGTAACTAAAGAAATAATTTTAGGAGTAGTGTGGTGAAATATTTATATTCCATATTGTTTCACTATGGGGATCACTTATTCTTTTGTTAAAAAGAAATATGATTCTATAAGGTTATGGATTTATTATAGGTAAATAAATGACATTACTAAAAATAAAATGTATTACCTACCCCACATTGATTATTTGTTTGATCAAATATAAGGAGCTAAATATTTTTCAAATACTGATCTCCATTATGGGAATCATCACCCATGGGTAAAGAAGATGGACATGCCTACTATTAAATTTATAATGTGGTATAGAAATTATAAATTTATAGTAATTCACTTGGGATTTAATAATGAACCCTCCATTGTAAGGTATTTGGTTATTTTTTTTTGATGATTATCTTGATAATTTCAACTTGATAATTATTGATGATATTTTGATATATTCTAAAAGATTTTGTGAGATTAAAAATAAATTGAAAATAATTCATAAGTATCATAATGAAAAAGTGGTATATGGAAATTTTAAAAAATCTAAATTATACCTTCAGGATATCTCTTTTCAAATATATATAGTCTCTATGGGTGGAATTATTTTAATACATTAATGAAAAAGGAAGTGCTAATGTTTCCAATACCAAAACAATATAATCAAGGATTGTAGTTTCTCTTTATTCATAGTTAAAAATTCAAAATTTATTAAAAATTATGACGAATAAGTTTACCCATTCACCAGGATGACACATAAAGGTGGAAAATTTCATTTGTCCAAAAGACTGTAAATAATTTTTTATGAATAATATAAGAGCTTCGTTAAAACATATATATTATTTTTTCCATCAGGAAGGCATGTAGTTTTGATATATAATGATATATGAAATAAGGGTCTTGTATATTTCCTTATATATAATCATAGATTTATTCCATATGCATCTTATAATTAATTCAACCATGAACAACATTATCCTATACATGAATTTGAGTTTTTACCCCTAATATTTGTATTGATGATATGGTGGAGTTACCTTTATTGTGAATGGTGTGAAATATATATTGATCATAGGAGATTGGAAAACATATTTTAATGAAAATATCTTAACTAGAGTAAGAGGGTATGGATAAATATACACAAGTATTATTATTGGTCGATACACTACCAACTTGGGAAGGATAATAAAGCTGTTGTTGTTGTGTTGAGTTGGAAATATCCTTTAATTTTTACTAATATTAGTATTGTAATGGAATCTATGTTTAGGAACATAGTAATTGTGGATATGAGAACAATTAGGGAAGGGGAAACACAACACCATTTTTTAATAATTATCAAACAATACTTATTAGAAAATATTAAAAGATTCTATATTAATGCTAAGGGTTTGAAAGAGAAAAATAAAGCTAGTAATGTTATAATATTTATTTATTTTATTTATGAAGATTGTATACCAAAATATGGAAAGACGTTATCTGTTCCATAAATACCTAAGCTAAATAATGAATTATTAGATGATGTTCATTGCTCAAATATCTCAATACACCATAATATCACAAAAATGTATTTGGATTTTAAGGAACATTTTTGTTGGGATAATATTAAATGGAAAATTGTAGACAATATATAAAGATGCCTGAGTTTTCAATAGGTAATGGAAAATAGAAAACATCATAATGGAGTGAAGAAACCTCTAACTATACATATATGAAAATGGAAAGATATGGATCTAAATTCGTTCACCAGATAACCAAAGACTCAATGAAAGAATAATTATATGTGGTTTATTTTTTATCACCTTAACATGTCTATAAATTTACAATGGTATAATGAAATATCATCCTCTTTAGTGCCTTGCCTGACTGTATATTAAAGATGTTGTGAGACATCGTGGTGGATATTTTTTGATTGTATCTAATCATGAACCATAGTTCCCATTTATATTCCAAATGATTCTTCAAAAGTAAAATGCAAGCTGACATCAATCTCACTTGACTTTGTAGGTATATAGGATCAGTATTTTTCTTAGTCGTAATATTAAAAAACAATTTCATACATTTGAGAATATAAATGGGAATATATTCAGAATTATGTGGGAAACAATTTCATACATGAAAATGTTGGGATGTAGTTAGTGAAGGTGAGATTTATTTCGATTACTTTATAAATAGACCATGATGAATATAAGACCTACTTAGTGTCAAATAAAGGATTGCAAATCTAGGAAAAAGTGTTATATGGATAATGCATGGAATGATTTATAATTTCAATGGGAGATATTGCTTCATAACATAATATCTATGTAATTGTGTTAAAATGTTTAAAAGTAAATGGAAACTAAAACCTTGGTTCGTGAGGCCTTTTAACATTCTATAATTAATTGGAGCTATATCATAAAACATGGAAATTCCACCTAGCATTTCTAAACACCATAAGATGTTCCCTATGTAATTATTTAAGAAGTAAACACTTGAAAAAAAATTTATCACCACTAATTAAATATAATGGAACATGATTTATCATACATTGAAAAACCTATCCATATTCATTACACTTGGGAACAAGTGTTCATGAATCATATTTCTCCACTGGTAATGGTGCATTTCATAAATTATAATATCAAATAGTTGAACAGTTGACAAGAATATGTTGTGAAAAAGAAATACACAAACTATTAATGTCATGGAATTATAAAAATTTGAAGATCAAAATTTTTACAGGGAAGAATATACACATGAGATTCATTTCTATTATTCTTTTCTATCTAGAGAAACAATATCTGAATGCACAATGATTTATTAATGAATGCGATTAAAGCATAAATTATCAATTTTTATAAACTTATTTTAGTAAAATGAATCAAAATTATTAATTCATAATATATAAATTATTTTAGGGTGATATTATTATATTTTTAATAAAAAAGTTGATTTTTGTGTGAATAGTGAAAAATACCAATGTCACAAAAAATGGAACATTTAAAAAAACGATATGATAAAAATTTGAAATACATTAAAACATTTTTATTGAAAAAATAAATATATTTAATAGTTATTTTACGTATATAAATAAAATAAAATTTGGAACATGGAAATATATTCTATTTATTTTGGAAATATACGTAATGTTTTCATTCAAATAAAAATAGTTGTTAGTTCGTCTCTTTGAATCAACTATTTATAAAGAAACTTTTATATTTATTATTTAGAGAAAAAATTTTAAACTTAACTTAACATAATCCAATTAATTCTGTTGTAATCAATTGCATTCATAATTTTTATTTAAAATCATATTTATACATAAAAAGGGATTTTTATAAAAACATTTTTCATCTCATTCTGAAGCATTTTTTTATAATAACTTTTAGAAATTATAGAAATTCAATATGATAAAATGGACTAAATATTTTGAATCAATATTTATAAATTTTTTATTCTAGTGTAATTTGTTTCATTATGGATAGTAATATTGGTAAAAGTTGGGCTACGATGGTAATAGGTAAGACATGTTAAAAGTGAAAAATCTAAAATGATAAGGTATAAAATTACCTATAAACATCTCAGTATCATATTTTTTTATAATATATAGTCCTTATATAATTTAATATTCTAATATGATCCATTTTTAATGAATTTTTTGATTAATACATTAATATGTTTCAATCTTTTGAAAAATCACCAGTGTTTCTAATAATTCACTAATAAATGGATGTCACCACTTCTCTTGTATAAACACTTGAAGATCATATTTTATCACCCAATACCTACTCAAATAACTTAATAATAGGCCTCAAAAAATCCTATAGGTCATGGTATTATCCAAATACTTACATAATAAGGATTTAGGTATAATCCTAAACAGGTTGTTTGAAAAAGAGTTATAGTCCTTGAATGGCTATTTTTAGATGCTTAAAACCTCTCTAAACAATTGTGATATAATTAAACTAGTATCTTGTATATATATAAATTTTACTATGATTTTGGTATATCACATTTTTATATACATATCTTTCCAATAAAAAATAAAACAATTGCTCATGTGTATGTACGGTCTTTCATCTCCACATAGCGGGGTATTTCGTTTTTTATCACCATTTTACATAGATGGTTATAATGACATAAAAATGAATGTATATTTTATTTATGAAATAATTATTATTCTATAAATATAATATAACATTTCACTTTTTGACATTCAACCCATTAAATATTGATAATGTTGCTCAAGTGTATTTATAGACTACCACTTCCACGAAGAGATGGGATAAATTTTTCATGTGCAAGTTTCAGGAATGATTATGAATATTTATATAATTAATATATATTATATAAATATCATGATTAAAATTATGTATATTATAGAACCATGGGAAATATGTAAGGACTAAAAATACTAAACCAAAACATACATGAAAAATGAAATAGATAACACTAGGAAATAAATATTTTAATAAATAGTTATTAATTACATGGCATAGAAATATTAGAAATAGATAAAAAGATGATAATATAATTATGTATATGGTTATATTTTAAAAATAAAAATAAAATTTATTATTTTTAGAAGGTTAAAGTCACATACGAGTCTAATGAAACTTAATGTATGTTATTTTTGTGACAATCTCATTTTATTTTTTGACTATTAATGTCAATATTATCACTGGGAAATTATATAATACTAATATCTTAAATCCATATATCCTATTATCCTCTAGTATTTTTTGTTGGGTTTACATGATTATATTCTGTTTTATTATAATTATGGGAGTTTTGTTTCAAAAATTTACTTTAATGTCTTCCTTCTAGCTATTTTTCTTCAATGTCTATATTTTCTTTAAAAAAATTAAAAGTATTTTTTATTACTACTCTTCGATGATTTATAAAATTAATTTAAAACCATGTGTGAATTTATATAATTTTTTTAAATGAATGTGTTTGTTTTTTCCGAATGATATATATTTAAAAAAGGTGTAAACAAAATATTCTTTTTAACAATGCACACATTCAAATTTTCCTCCATTATGAATTCTATATGATATGAATCATACATTACATATTTACAAGTTTAATTTTAAATAGATCCATTTTTTTCAAAATATTGTGATTTTTTTTGAAATTATATTAAAATAAAAGGGTATTATTTTCCTAATGGAATGATGTTTATTAAATGTAATTTTTATCATTATTCTTATATGATGATATAAGAGATTTATTTTTTAATGTATTTGTTATATTTTCTTTTCTAACATATTAGTTTTAATAAAAAACTGTCATTTTATCAGGAATTGAGGGTCTTTCTTCATCATTTTTAGATAATGAATTATACTTATTTTTAGACCATTCAATTTCATGGGATAATGTTTTCTGTATCAATCTATATTATTCATTATAAATTATTTTTATCCTTTATGTTTATATTTTTAATGCCATTGATTAATTCAAAATCATATATATATATATATATATCTATGTGTGTGTGTTTAAATAGTATAAAGTATCTATATACAGTATTAGTTAAATGATGTTTATTAAGTATATTATTTCATTTACTAGGGAAATATTTATGTTCTATATTCTTGATCAAACAATAATATATATATATATATTAAAAAATAATTTATGGTGTATGTGAGAACCTAAGCAAAATTCAACATTCTCTAAAATAATATTTATAAGAAATAATGATTTTATTATAGAAAAATGTAATGGATGATGAATATTTTATCTGGTATAAAATCTAATTGATAGATGTTACCTTAATGTATGGATCCCCTCTGATGAGATACTTGAAATGTTATGAAATCATTTACAAATTTTGAATGCATTCCTATAGATTTATTTTCCCCTCATTAATTCTATGATATGGGATCTAATCATGTTTTTTGATACAAATTTTTTTTATCATCATTGAGGTTATGTGGGAGATACCCATCGACAATCCTATCTTCTTCCTACTTTTTAAAATTTATTAAAGGATCCCCCCATCATATATTCATTATAGTGTAGAAGACGAACTAATTCTATATCTTATTCAACTAACTTTTTCATGTATCCTCTCAAGCAAAATCAATTAAATCCTTTTCATGTGAGTATTTTAGATCCACCATCTGACCACCTTGAGTCTCCAAAGTCCAAACACAAGGAGAAGGAACTTTCTCTCCCTCCATAAACAACTTGTTGGAAAATCTTCCCTCCAATGATAATCAAACAGAACATAAACCTAGATTTGTTTTCATAGATTCTTTAAATGATATTGTGACCAAGGGTATGAATAGGTTTTATTAGTCTTTTCATTTCCTTGTCTTATTTAAATTTCTAAATGGAATGTTGTTTTTTTATATCATTTCATAAGAAAAAATTGATGTTTAGTATCACCTGGTGATCCTTCCCAAATGGTGAAGATGCTTGGGAGTTTGTTTCTCTCTTTCTCATCTAATAATACACTAGGGTCTTGAATATAATCATCATCTGTTTCCATCTTGTGATAATTTTTTCTTAAACTTCTATATCTATATTCTCTATTTCATTCCCTTTTAGATTAGTAAATTGATTTTGTAACTAGATATATCTTGGGGGATCCATCTAGCCAGAATACCACATAACTGTGTAACTATTTCACTAAAAAGGGAAGGAATTTAACAATTAAAGAAGTCTTAAATTGCACCTGGTACTAGAGGTAGTGCACCCAATCGTTACAGAATCAACCACAAGCCCTAATAACAGAAAAAAAACATTGATAAAATTTACATTTTCAAAATATATATTCTATTACAATGAAATGAATGTGTATGAGGATACTGGACCTACCTATCTCAATATAATTTCTTCCATCTTGGAATTATCATCGTCACACCTCAAGCTAGAAAAATCATCCCCAAACCATGGTTTGGGTTGCTAAGGTCACTCCTTTTTATCTTGATAACCAACCTATTCAAAGATTTAAAAACTATGACGGCTATAGAGATTATCACTCTCATACCTTGACTATAGAGACCCGTATCTTGACGTACATTGAAATTACATTACTTTTGCGGAATACTTAGTACATTACAAAAACACACACACAAGGACCGTAATAGTTTAGTGTCTTTGGAAACTCGGACTATAATCTTCTAATAGTGGTGAAAGATCTTCAACATCTCCTATAAAGATATTCCCTTTTTTTACCTAAAGCCTTTCTTTATATCCTGGGGAAAAGAAAACATAAAAGGGTGAGCTCAAATGCTCAGTAAGGGTAAACAAAAGAAATATCAATCACATCGTATTCATAAGAACATAACATTTTGGAAATCTTAACCTGCAAAAGAGAGCATAATTTCATAACAAGGGATAAATCATGGCAGTGAAATGTAATCACAATAATCATAACTTAAAGCTTGAAACTTTGTGGCATTCACACATAATCATAGAGAATCATTTCTTGTTAGTTAAGACTAATTGCCAAGACTATCTTAGTGGACAAAGTCCCTTTCTGAATCGAGTAACCCTCGTTTCAGTCCTGTTTCACTGAACCGGTATAACCTACCGTTCCAGCCCTGTCTATCTCATGAGATATAAAATCTTTACCCAATGCATTGGAGGGAGATATAGGTCCCACCCATCTTATAATGAATCCTTTCTTATGTGTGCCACATAATCATAAATCATACATCATCGCATAACCCATGTAATAAAAATCGGATTCTTAAACAACATGACATCACAAAACAATTCATATAAGATAAAGGAATTCATAAAAATAATTCAATCACAAAATGATCAAATCAATTTAATAATAGGGATAAAAACAGAACCCTTTATTATCTTAGATGGAAAATAATTTTGATAAAACACTTGAACTCCATTCTTGAGGAAAATATCTTTTCTTCTTAAAAAAAACATTTTTCCTTTCATAACATGTCATATGACTTTAAAATAAAAGAAGTTGATTAAAAATAAACTTCAAAACTTGTAAATTAAGCTTCTTGGAAATAATGTTTTAAAAATCCATACATGCCGTATAAGTTAAAAAAAACATTCTTCGTACTTTTGTCGGAAAAGTCAAAAAGTACCTCGTACGAAAAACGACAAAAGATTCCTTTCACCGAAAGGTAAAAATGGATTTAAACAATTGTAGGTGGATGGAAATAATATTACATATTGATGAAACATGGATGTGGATGATAAAATACACCCCAGTAAATACTTACGAATAAACAATCTCAGATAAAAATGAGATTGTGATATTTCCCTTACCTTAGGTCCGATTTGCTTCGTATGTTTCCAAACCTCCTGTATAATGATTTAAATAATGTCATTGACTTATTAAAGAATCATATTCATTGTTATGATATCATATATGGTTCACTTATGACATTATATTACCCGTTCTTTTGTAAATTCAATGTTAAAGAAGCGTTTTGGGTAAAATCGTTTCATTTATCATAGGTGTTTTGACTTGTTGGTCTTGACATTATTATTACTTATATCATGATTTACTTACTTCCAGAATATAAAATATGATTTATATATCATATATATTCAGTATATATATATATAATAGATAGATAAATGAAATGAAAAATACCGTTCATTGAGACGGTAGTCCGTACGTACGCATGAACGCTGTTTTTCTTTCCTTATTGTCTTGAATGGAAGTAAGTAGATGACATAAATATATATATATATAAATAAATCCATTATCATTATTATTTCATATATTTCATTAGTACTTATTATATATACTTTATAATCATTCATGAATGGTTAATCATTAAGAATGAATCTCATCGCGTCGTGGAGACGGTAGTCCGTACGTACGCACGAGCGATGATATCATTTCCATAATTATTGAATTGAATTGGAGTGGATTATACAATATATCAGAATCAATATGATGTTGTAATAACTATATATAGTTATTCTTTACACCATTATACCCATCCATGTAAGGTGGTGGTGGAAAATAGATTACACCACGGCGTGGAGACGGTATTCCGTACGTACGCACGCGTGGTGATTTCTTTTTCCGTAGGATGGATAGATGGTGAAATAGGATTGTTTCATACTTAAAATAACATATCAGTATATGAGTGATACTGATGTTATTACTTCATAATGAAACAACCTATGAAGAAGAAGTGGAAGAATAAATAAAGATGAAAGAATTTGTAACGGTAATTACCTCTTCTTTGAAGCGCCTCTTTGAGACCCCCTTTTAGGGCACTAAAATTGGTCTTTGAGGAAGACCAGAACCTCTAGGATGTTGCTAGGGAAGTGGAGAAGAGATTTTGGCAGGGATTGGCCGATCTTGAGTGCTCAAATTGGTGTGAGGAGGAGGGGTAGGAGGTGTCCTTTTATAAGGGAGGAGAGGGGCACCTTAGGAATACCTCAAAATATTATTTTATATTAATGTCAAAATCTGTTTATAATGGTTCCAAAGGGTCTTATTTCGAAGCTAAAGTGGTGATGGGTCGAAATTCTATCAACCAATATGATTTAGAGAAGTTTAGGGTATTATTTTAACCTTATCAATTAGATTTAACTCTAAGTTAAATAATTTAACTTTGACCGTGTCTTTTTGTTTTCTTTCACTATATGGTTAATACACTTACTATAACATGCCCAACGAACCCCAAATTGTATATTATTAATACATATATCCTTATCTAAGTCATTTGGCCGAACCTTAGATTTTTAGGAATAAAATAACAATTAATAATATAATATTTGATTTAAAAACTATTTTGTGTCAATTTTGACACTATTTGCTACATGATTTTTGTAAAAGTCATAACAGAATTATATGTTCGCACCAAGTTGATTACATCAACACTAATATATCATAGTAACCTAGAAATTTAGTGGAATTCATAAAAAGTCTAAAATTACATTTATTTTTGTATTTATAATATCAATTATGTCAATATTTCATTAATAAGATAATTACTGCATCATCTTTGTGTCATAAGTAAATTAAATTATTTGATGTCTAAAAATTACAAATAAAATACCATCATGTAGGAAATCGTTTTAGCTTTCTAATGAATATTTACAATCGAATTTATCTTATGTAAAACCCTATATTACAATTATTTTAGTAAATAAACTTTGATTTTGACCCTTTTAACTCTTCTTTGAATTAAATAATAATAAATTTCCTAATCTAATCCAAGTGGGAATAAATGGTCATATTTTATTCCTAAGCTTGTTTTTGGTCTAATTAAACTTGTCCAATATAATTAGGACATGTGTTAGGGTAATAATAATATCATTTTTACCCTTAATTACCCTATTTACTTTTAACCGTGGTAAATAAAAGTAAAAAGTTACTATTCACCAAAAATTATTTTCATCTCATTGAACCACATTTTACTTAATGACATCAACCGTGTCTCTAGGATTTTTGAAATTCCATTCACAGAAGCGGTAAAATTAAGATTTATGAAGAAATTAATTTTTTTAACTACCACTTAGTAGTTTCACTATTCATCAAAAATTGATGTTTTTCAGAACAATGCCAAAATTTCATCCTAAGCTATATTTCATATTCCGAATTCAAAAATGAAGTCTATTTTACCAAATTCATATCATAGAAGTTGCATTAATTAATTTTATAATTAAATCCCGATGTTAAAACAAAGAGCGTGTTTTTAAGAAACAATATCTATCAAAAGATTGACACTTGTTTATGTCTAGTTTAAATGTGAAATTACATCCAATGACCAAAATTGTATTAAATTGTAAAAATATATTCTAAATATACTTTAAAACCACTCAAATTAATAATTCATCACTATTAATTATTTCGATTGAAAAAGATGTTTTTAACTAAAATTTAGTAATTTTCACTATTCATCAAAATATGAAAGTTATCCGAAAATCACCAAAATTTCACCTTAGGCTAAATTCGATACTCCGAATCCAAAAATAAAGTCCATTTTGAGAGCTAAAATTTCTAAAATTTTAAAAGGTGGTTATTACTATTCATAACGGCTAGTTTTAATAATATTTTAATAGCATATCGTTGTTTAGTGAAACTCGGTATTGCGTACTACACACGCTATCGAGGAAGGTCGCGATTGCATGTAATGCAAGGCAAGTCAAGGATGTGTGTTGTGCAAGCTCCTTTTGGTGTAGCGTACAACAAAATACATTAATAAAATTAAAAAAGAATAGTTTTCATAAAATCTTGGGTTGTTACATTCTACCCCCCTTAAAATGAATTTCGCCCTCGAAATTCGTCTGGGTTATAAATAGTTTACTATTCAAAAGTTTTTTTAATAGAAACCCACATCGTAAAAAGGAATACCAAAACTTGGCTTTAAAAACTAAAGTATGAAATGTAACGATTACCCAAATAAACTAATCACTGGGTTTCCACATGGGTGAAAATATGGATATGGAAGATAAATCTAACCATCATGTTCTGATGGAGAGTGGTAGAGAACATGGCTATTGAAAATCCAGTAATCACAAATCCATAGATCTGTGATGATATAAGGTACCATCTGATTCATCAGGTATAAGATCACTAGGACAACATTTTTGGTTTTCAAGATCATTTCCCTAAAGTTGAAAATTTGAATTAGAATAAATACTTACTTTATTTTGGTACAATCTCACTGTTGTTCGTGCCTTGAACAATTTACACTTCATCTCTTAAATAAATGAAGTTGAATTTGTTATTCGTGATGTGTTAGCAGATCATGTGATAGAATGACGGGTCATTCCATCTGTCTCAAACAAAAGGTTACCAAAAATTATATACATAAGTCGATCTATAGTGAGATTAATCATATATGGTTCCTAAAATGGACTTATACTTCATATATCATACTACTTAATATAATAAAACTAGTTTCTACTAAACAGGGACTTCTTGTAGGTCAGTGGTAGGAGATAAAGGCCAGTCGCACTTCGGTTGTGGGTTCGATTCCCATAGCCTTGTCCGACGCGATGGGCTGTCGCCCGTCCTGTAAGTTGTCCTTTTTCTAAAACTATATTACTATAACATCCCATCAAAAATATCGAAAATCTTCTATCCTTAAACAATACTAACTTATGTCCAACATAATCCCATCCAATCTTTAGTCTTATCCATAATACTGCAGTCCACTCTCATAACATAGTGAAAACGATTACCAAATATTTAATACCATTGTTGATCCCCATATATCATAAGATATGTCTTGTTGGTCACATTCCAAACATTCAAAGTCCTTAATCAAGTATTTTCCTGAATACCCATTGAACCTTAGTGAAAACATGATTGAAGTTAAAAGTTAACACTTTCCACATACCAAAATCCTCAAAATTCTATATGCTCAAACCATGATATCACTTAGTCCTTATATCAATCCTGAGCTCATGAATACTGTCAAACATTTCATTTCCTCCTTATCCCTTCATTATGCGCATATCATCCACTTTCCAAAATATTTGAATCACTTTTCATGGTTATCAGTACCTTAAAATTATTGAAAACCACAATAGATCAATACATAAATATTTCAATACACCATAAAAGTACCTCAACAACATTATTCCTGAATACCAATACATAAACACTTAAGTCCATCCACTTAAATGATTGTCCTGGAAGAAGTCCTTCCTTTATTTAGAAGTAACGTTTTAGGTCAGGGCATTGAGTTGGGTAATGCCCATGTTCTCCACAAATAAAACATTGAACTCCATAACATTCTGTCACTCTATGAACCTTTTCTCCACACAGATAACATCGGTCCCTACATTTGAGGTATTCCTCAAGGTTCTGCTTCCCTTCTTTGGAAACCTCAATCTTCCTTTCTTCATGCTCCTCAACATGCGAACATGCATAATAGTTTATCTTCCTCTTCTTTGATGAATTAGGCATACCACTAAATTTCACCTTGTTAATCATATATCGCGATGACTGATACGGCATAATCACAATTTCTTTCTCTCTAGGAATTACACAATTTTGTTGCTCATAGTCACCAATTTTTCCATTGGATTCAATGTTAACCAAATTTCTTCGGGTTCCCTCCATTAACTAAAACACAAAAAGAATATTGTGAGAGGCAAAAATCATGCTAGAGAAAACAACATAATAAAGGGGGAGTATCCTCAATATCTAACATCTTAGGTTAAATTCTAAGATCTTTACCGTAGTTCTAGGACTATATCCTATACGTATTCTTATCCTTAGGGACATCCCTAGAAATACCTTAGAAATATTTCTAGGGATCTCACTAACGCTTTCGCATCCTAGTTTCCAAAGGTTGACTAAACCTTTCCTCTGATACCAACTATAGCGGTCTAGAATTACTTCCAATGGACTACAATTGATACCTATCAGGGAACTCCATGGGCGGCTACACCCCCTGGGCGGGACACACCACCATCCCCAGTGGCAGCCATTTCCTCATGAAGCCCTTGGGCGGAGAGCCATGCTTCGTCCAACGCTCACATGTGAGAGTTCCCAAGGATCGGATACATTCCTACCTCCTTTTCCTCTGATACCAACTGTAGAGACCCGTATATTGACGTACATTGACATTACATTACTTTTGCGGAATACTTAGTACATTAGAAAAACACACACACAAGGACCGTAATAGTTTAGTGTCTTTGGAAACTCGGACTATAATCTTCTAATCATGGTGAAAGATCTTCAACATCTCCTATAAAGATCTTCCCTTTTTATTACCTAAAACCTTTCTTTATATCCTGGGGAAAAGAAAACATAAAAGGGTGAGCTCAAATTCTCAGTAAGGGTAAACAAAAGAAATATCAATCACATCGTATTCATAAGAACATAACATTTTGGAAATCTTAACCTGCAAAAGAGAGCATAATTTCATAACATGGGATAAATCATGACAGTGAAATGAAATCACAATAATCAAAACGTAAAACATGAAACTTTGTGGCATTCAAACATAATCATAGAGAATCATTTCTTGTTAGTCAAGACTAATTTCCAAGACTATCTTAGTGGACAAAGTCCCTTTCTGAATCAAGTAACCCTCGTTTCAGTCCTGTTTCACTGAACCGGTATAACCTACCGTTCCAGCCCTGTCTATCTCATGAGATATAAAATCTTTACCCAATGCATTGGAGGGAGATATATGTCCCACCCATCTTATAATTAATCCTTTCTTATGTGTGCCACATAATCATAAATCATACATCATCGCATAATCCATGTAATAAAAATGGGATTCTTAAACAACATGACATCATAAAACAATTCATATAAGATAAAGGAATTCATAAAAATAATTCAATCACAACATGATCAAATCAATGTAATAATAGGGATAAAAACAGAACCCTTTATTATCTTAGATGGAAAATAATTTTGATAAAACACTTGAACTCCATTCTTGAGGAAAATATCCTTTCTTCTTCAAATTTTTTTTTCCTTTCATAACATGTCATACGACTTTAAAATAAAAGAAGTTGATTAAAAATAAACTTGAAAACTTATAAAGGAAGCTTCTTGGAAATAATGTTTTAAAAATCCATACATGCCGTATAAGTTAAAAAAAACATTCTTCGTACTTTTGTCGAAAAAGTCAAAAAGTACCTCGTACGAAAAACGACAAAAGATTCCTTTCACCGAAAGGTAAAAATGGATTTAAACAATTGTAGGTGGATGGAAATAATATTACATATTGATGAAACATGGATGTGGATGATAAAATACACCCCAGTAAATACTTACGAATAAACAATCTCGGATATAAATGAGATTGTGATATTTCCCTTACCTAAGGTCCGATTTGCTTCGTATGTGTCCGAACCTCCTGTATAATGATTTAAATAATGTCATTGACTTATTACAGAATCATATTCATTGTTATGATATCTTATATGGTTCACTTATGACATTATATTACCCGTTCTTTTGTAAATTCCATGTTAAAGAAGCGTTTTGGGTAAAATCGTTTCATTTATCGTAGGTGTTTTGAATTGTTGTTCTTGAAATTATTGTAATTATATCATGATTTACTTACTTCCATAATATAAAATATGATTTATATATCATATATATTCAGTATATATATATATATAACAGATAGATAAATGAAATGAAAAACACCGTTCATGGAGACGGTAGTCCGTACGTACGCATGAACGCTGTTTTTCTTTCCTTATTGTCTTGAATGGAAGTAAGTAGATGACATACATATATATATATACATAAATACAGTATCATTATTATTTCCTATATTTCATTAGTAATTATTATATATACTTTATAATCATTCATGAATGGTTAATCATTAAGAATGAATCTCATCGCGTTGTGGAGACGGTAGTCCGTACGTACGCACGAGCGATGATATCATTTCCATAATTATTGAATTGAATTGGAGTGGATTATACAATATATCAGAATCAATATGATGTTGTAATAACTATGTATAGTTATTCTTTACACCATTATACCCATCCATGTAAGGTGGTGGTGGAAAATAGATTACACCACGACGTGGAGACGGTATTCCGTACGTACGCACGCGCGGTGATTTCTTTTTCCGTAGGATGGATAGATGGTGAAATAGAGTTTTTTCATACTTAAAATAACATATCAGTATATGAGTGATACTAATGTTATTACTTCATAATGAAACAACCTAAGAAGAAGAAGTGGAAGAAGAAATAAAGATGAAAGAATTGGTAACGGTAATTACCTCTTCTTTGAAGCGCCTCTTTGAGACCTCCTCTTAGGGGACTAAAATTGGTCTTTGAGGAAGACCAGAACCTCTAGGATGTTGCTAGGGAAGTGGAGAAGAGATTTTTTCAGGGGTTGGCCGAGCTTGAGTGCTCAAATTTGTGTGAGGAGGAGGGGGAGGAGGTGTCATTTTATAAGGGAGGAGAGGGGCACCTTAGGAATACCTCAAAATATTAATTTATATTAATGTCAAAATCGGTTTATAATGGTTCCAAGGGGTCTTATTTCGAAGCTAAAGTGGGTATGGGTCGAAATCCTATCTACCAATAAGATTTAGACAAGTTTAGGGTATTATTTTAACCTTATCAATTAGATTTAACTCTAAGTTAAATAATTTAACTTTTACCGTGTCTTTTTGTTTTCTTTCACTATATGGTTAATAAACTGACTATAACATTCCAAAAGAACCCCAAATTGTATATTATTAATACATATATCCTTATCTAAGTCATTTGGCCGAACCTTAGATTTTTAGGAATAAAATAACAATTAATAATATAATATTTGATTTAAAAACTATTTTGTGTCAATTTTGACACTATTTGATACATGATTTTTGTGAAAGTCATAAAAGAATTATATGTTCCATCCAAGTTGATTAAATCAACACTAATATATCATATTAACCTATAAAAGTAGTGGAATTCATAAAAAGTCTCAAATTACATTTATGTTGGTATTTATAATATCAATAATGTCAATATTTCATTAATAAGATAATTACTGCATCATCTTTGTGTCATAAATAAATTAAATTATTTGATGTCTAAAAATTACAAATAAAATACAATCTTGTAGGAAATCGTTTTATCTTTCTAATGAATATTTACAATCGAATTTATCGTATGTAAAACTATATATTAAAAATGTTTTAGTAAATAAACATTGATTTTGACTCTTTTAACTCTTCTTTGAATTAAATAATATTAAATGTCCTAATCTAATCCAAGTGGGCCTAAATGGTCATATTTTATTCCTAAGCTTGTTTTTGGTCGAATTAAACTTGTCCAATAGAATTAGGACATGTGTTAGGATAATAATAATATCATTTTTACCCTTAATTACCCTATTTACTTTTAACAGTGGTAAATAAAAGTAAAAAGATACTATTCACCAAAAATTATTTTCATCTCATTGAACCACATTTTACTTAATGAAAACAACCGTGTCCCTCGTATTTTTGAAATTCCATTCACAGAAGCAGTAAAATTAAGATTTATGAAGAAATTAAATTTTTTAACTACCACTTAGTAGTTTCACTATTCATCAAAAATTGATGTTTTTCAGAACAATGCCAACATTTCATCCTAAGCTATATTTCATATTCCGAATTCAAAAATGAAGTCTATTTTTCAAAATTAATATCATAGAAGTTTCATTAATTAATTTTATAATTAAATCCCGCTGTTAAGACAAAGAGCGTGTTTTTAAGAAACAATATCTATCAAAAGATTGACACTTGTTTATGTCTAGTTTAAATGTGAAATTACATCCAATGACCAACATTGTATTAAATTGTAAAAATATATTCTAAATATACTTTAAAACCACTCAAATTAATAATTTATCACTATTAATTATTTCGATTGAAAAAGTTGTTTTTAACTAAAATTTATTAATTTTCACTATTCATCAAAATATGAAAGTTATCCAAAAATCACCAAAATTTCACCTTAGGCTAAATTCAAAACTCCGAATCCAAAAATAAAGTCCATTTTGAGAGCTAAAATTTCTAAAATTTTAAAAGGTGGTTATTACTATTCATAACGGCTAGTTTTAATAATATTTTAATAGCATATCGTTGTTTAGTGAAACTGAGTATTGCGTACTACACACGCTATCGAGGAAGGTCGTGATTGCGTGTAATGCAAGGCAAGTCAAGGATGTGTGTTGTTCAAGCTCCTTTTGGTGTAGCGTACAACACAAGACAATAATAAAATTAAAAAAGATTAGTTTTCATAAAATCTCGGGCTGTTACATTAACCTCATTTGGAAATATCATTTCCCAAGTATTTTAATGATTAATAAAAAGAGGCCCATTATTCATATCTGGACAGTTGTGTCATGGTCGGTCCCAATGTGGCCCTTGTTGTGACTATCCCATGACTGCCTCCAATAAGCTAGGGGCTAGAAACGAGCACTGAGTAGGCATACCGAAGAAATGGAAGGCCTTAACCTAAAGCACATGTATACACACACACACATCTCCAATCTCACACACTACTGAAATTTAAAACAACTGAAATAATGCTTCCATGAATCTAATATCCCACAACAGAGTATGAAAATAAATTGTTGAAAATATATATAGTGCAGAAAATAAGCCCAACCAAAAGACTATAAATATTCCAACCTACTCCTAGGATGACGACTACATGAAAATAACACTCTCGGTAAACACCTTAGTATTTCAAGGGACATATGTGCTCCACCTTCTCCCTATCCTTATAGGACACCATAAAAAGGCTTATCATCTTTACAATACACTAAACATGTGGGAAAATCCCATGAAGGTGTGAATATAATAATACTGAGTAGGACACAGTAAAAATTGTAAAAATTAATGAAATAAGTATTATTAGCTCAATATAATATACTAAAATCAATGTATAATAGAATCAAATAACCCGAATATACTTATGAAAGATACCTCAACATAAATTGGTCATAACCAACTATCATCCACATGATTCTGTTTTAGGAAAAACTTGTTCTAGGAGAACTCACTCCACTAGTCATGCTACCATTGGAGCCACTAAATAAACCAGTCTTCACTATTGGACGACACCCATGGAAGCTCACTGGTCTAAGGGGGCTGACACATAGATATTGGGTTAGATGAACAACCATCAGGGGACACGATGATCCTAGCATGGATGAACCCACTATGTAGGGTATCTCATTCCATCGATTACACAAACCCTGCCAATATGGACTAATAGATGGAAGATCAATTTCTTACTTATGATGGCCATGATGATTCCAGAAACTCTGACTAGGGTTGATAAAGGATCACACGCTAGTCTCATGTAGGGAAAACACAACTATATCTAGGACTTGACCTCAAGAGGGGATCACAATCAAGTGTTTTGGATGTAATGAAACTATTTACCCTTAATGTAAAGGAAAAAAGGAACACACTCAACCTATACTCATCCATAATAAGAAGACAAATAACCTCAAGCACTCTTGAAGGGACTATATAGTGTGTCTACCTAACCAATGTCCTACCAAGGTGGACTGGCCTCACATGGAATGTAGTCTCCATATACACAGCGTGTAGAAAGATATACCTATAATGAAGATACACACAATAACCTACCCATTCCTCCTAGCCATGTTCGTGTACTGAATCCATGTCCATGTGCTGGTCTGTGTGAGACAATCCTTGTTTGTGTAAAAGTACATGACATGCCATCTATACGTGTCCATTTTTCCATATTCGCTTACTCTCCAAAGTATATTCCTAGTCAATCAGGGGGTAAGAAACGTGTGATAGGTCACATGACTTGTGACCCTTAAAAATCTCCCAAAACCTTTTCTTCAATTTAAGCTTCCGTACACATTGTGTAATTCTGGATTACAAATTGTGTTCTTTGGAATTTTATTGAATCCAAGATTCACTGTCTGATCGACTCGTCCATCGCTCCGACCACAATTTTCACCGCAAAATACCTGAAAACATGATGGAATGCTTTTTCAAATCCTTGATATTCATGAATGACAAGTTCCATTATCCGATCTACTCAAAAACAAAATCAATTCTCCATTCTTCATCATGCAGCGAAGAACACCAATGAATGTAAAATCATGAATCATATGTTGAACGATTCATTTTATCTATATCATCATACCTCAATCATGAACACAATGATCCCTGATATACAATATTAGATTATTGTACCATGAAACATGTGTGCAACGATCGATTAATTTGGAATAGTCGAACCCCATCCAAAATGAAGAATACCTATGGTGAATCATGAAATTAGGGGATAAAAGAACAAGAAAAATGGTAGGAATGAACTATGTAGATATAAATAATTTTACATAATATAAGAAATTAAGATATTCAAAGAAGTTCTCCCAAATCACCCCATATTAATACCATCCCTTATATATGGACAATCCATATATCAATCTAGTTGTCGATTTATCTAGGTTCATTTTAGGAATCAAGAATAAGGAGGAAGTCAGATAAAAAATTTCCCACAAAGATTTGGTTTGATCATTGATGAAGAATGCTAATTTTTAATCATTGGAATGATCTTTCAAATCCGAGGTTGCGCTGATCATAAAACCATGATCTGTTGCCATCTACATGGGAGGATTCTCCAAGGATCTCATCGATGATCCTCTAGAGGATACTTTGTTATGCGACAAACCCTTGAATTATGAAATAAAGAACTATTTAAGGATCCACTATCACTAAATCAATGAAATTTATAACAATAATTTTACTAAATAATTTTATTTATTTGAACATGTGCAATAAAATTCTCATAAATGGATTGTACAGACAAATGTTAATTCATGAATATGGGAAAACGACCATTTTGAACACAATAAAGTCCTCATATTTCTAATATAGGAACCTATTTTGTATTTAATCAACTTTTTCATGAAAATTATGTGCACATTCTATTATATGTATTCGATATATTTTAAACATTTATTTTGGGAACAATAGGCATCAGATTCAAATGATATCTCTACTACCGTTACAAACAATAATCTCTATAATATTTAAAAATAATACATTGAAAATTAGAAATTTTACAATCTACCAACTTAGGTATTTATATTCTAAAAATCCAAAACTGGGGATACATAAAGAGATATGGGTACATAGCATGAATATGACCATGCCACTCCCATGTTCTTTCTTAGATACTCCTGTACTATCATCACAAATTCCCCAAAGGAGTTGATTTATCACGAAGTATCCTCTCATTACAAAACTCAATCATTACAGGGTACTCAGCAAAGGATTCTTTATCCTTGACATATGGCTCTCCCTAGTCGATAATGTGTTATGGGTCAGGCACATACCTCCATAGATATGACACATACTAGAAATAATATACCTGGTCCAACTATAGTGGTAGAGCTAAGCGATATGAAATCATTCCAACTCTATGTATTATCTAAAATGACCAATTAATGTCAGAAATATTGTACTACTGTGACCAAATAACTTCAATCCACGTCGAGGTGACACCCTTAGGAACACATAATCTCCTTCCATGAACTCCAAAATCCACTCATTCCAATTAGAATAAGACTTTTGATGGTTCTGTAGAACCTTTATCTGCTCCTAGATGAGATGCACCATCTCTATTGTTGATCACACCAATTCCTAGACCATGAGGGTTTACTCTCTGGGGTTAGTCCAGCAATGTAGTGACCTATAGGGTTATTTTTAAAAATCCAAAAAATGTTACCTACCAATGGTGGAATGTTAATTCTTGTTGAATGAAAAATCCACCAATGGTTGGTGATCCTACAAACTGTGTGAGAAGTCCCACATGCCTGCTGAAAACATGTCTCTCAGAACCTGAATGGTCATTTCAAAGTGGTCATCAGTTTGGAGGTGGAGTTCAGTGCTCAGATGTAACTGAGTTCCAAACGCATCATACAAACCTTTAAAAAATTGGATGTGAATTGAAAATAATAGTCCAAAACAAAAATTGAATTTATTCAATGGATTAAAACTATCTGCTGAATGTAGAGCTGTCGCAACTCACAACTGAAATCTATTCCCAAATTTCTATGAAATGGGTTGACATGATGAGTCGGTCTATGATGACTTGGAAGGAATCATTTACCCATGTATTTGAGTGGAAATATCATCCTGATGTCCATGGATATCATATCCCACATCCATTCTGAAACCTTAAGGGGTTGGATTGAACACCCTAGAACTTGGTGCTCATACTTTACATGCTAACAAATAATGCATCGAGAGACAAACTCGCCAACTCCTTTCTCCATCCATGGCCCCCAAAATTGACATTAGAGTTCCTGCTACATCATTTACACACATGGATGTAATATTAAAAAAGATTTATGAAAATATCTCAAAACCTACTCCCAAACATAACTAGTACCATCATGCGTCCTCCAGAAAGAACAAAATGATACTAACCTTTGGAAAATATATCACGATCATGTCCAATGTTAATTCAAGTATATATGGTATCATAGTCAGTATCTCTACATTGACCATCTTTGACATGTTGTAGAAGCTTTGGGGTAAAAACCATCAACTTGTGGTAGTATTATCCATCTCCATCACCAAAAGATAACTTCAATGAAGAAAATTGTCATGAATCCTCGTTCAATAGTGGCAAACTAAATCTCCATTTAAATTCATATTCTACCATGTTTCCCTTCACATGAGGATGGAAAATCTCAATGTCATTATCCCAGAGGAACATTACCAGTGACCTCAATAACATGTAAATATCATTATGAGATAAAGTATACATGGGACACTTTTAGTCAGAGTATATGATAAAATGCACTCCCATTAGATAGTGATGCCTAGTCTTCAAAGCAAAAACAAAAAACAACTAACACAAGGTCATGGGTCACATAGCACTACTGATGTGGTCTAAATTAGCATGAAACATAGGAAATAAATCCTTTAATATTCATCATAACACAACCACGTTCGTTCCCAGATGCATCGTATAACACTTTATACTCAACCCCCTCATCTTGTAACCTCATGATGGGATTTCTTGTTAACCTCTACCATTGCTCCTAAAATAATTTCTAGCACTTTCCTATCCATAAAAAATGATTCATTTCTTAGTAAAGGATGTCAAGTGTACTAAAATTTAAGATAGGTTGGGTAAAAGACACCAATATTACACATCCAATCCAAGGAAACGTCACACCATAGTTACACACTTTGGTGGTTCCAAAGAAAACACGACCACAACCTTAACTGGATCCACTGCCACTCCAGCCTCTAAGATGACAGGTCCTAAAACATTGACCTCTCAAATACAAAAATAAAACTTTGAGATATTTCTATAAATATTATTCTCCAAGAGTGAATCTAGGATAATCTTTATGTGTCTAAAAAAATCCTTTTCAGACTCCAAGTACTTTAGAATACCATCGATAAAGACTACGATGAACCGATTTAGGAATGTATGAAAAATCAGGTTCATCAGTCCCATGAACACTGTTTGGATGTATATCATTCCAAATATCATCACAATGTACTCAGTGTCCATAACAAAATATGAAGGTCACCTTATATTTATCCTCATCCAATACTCAAAACTGGTTAATGCATGACATTAGGTCAATCTTTGAGAATAACCAGACCCCCACAAATGATTGGAGTGGCTAGCAATTATCAGAAGTGGAAATTTTATTTCATATTCACCTGGTTCATGAACCGTTAATCTACACATAACCTCATTATCCTTCCCACCTTCGTGGTAAACAACACTAGGTATTCCTAGGGGGAAGAATTGGGTCAGACAAGTCCCTTCTCCTATAAATCCTGAAACTACATCCTAATGTCTCAAAGATCTACGAGATCCATGAGATATGTTGGGGTAGATAATGGTGTTGTACTGAGATGCATGTGGATGATGAAATCTACCTCTCGATGGAGAGATAATACCAGTACAACCTAAGGAAGGGCATCCTCATATCTACCACCACTACATGAAGTTGAAATCCCAAATCACCCACTACTTCAGAAGTCATGATGGTTAAATGTTGAAAAATAATTTGGACCCTCTTATGCATGAGTCCATCATACTCTATCTGTGTTTATATTTCGCCAAAAAATGAAACTCTTGTCCAATTACTATGGATACATCATATAATCCTCCTAAAATAGTCAATCATGGAACCAAATATTGGTATCCAGTCCATACCAAAGAGGATTTTGTATTGTATCACTGATAAAAATAAGATATCTCATAAAAACCTCTCACCTCCAAGCACTTGGTCACACTATTGGGACACATTTTAAATTCATGATTAACCCCCATCAGAATCTCCAACTATAACGGTCATGTCAAAAGATCAATCAAAATCTCTATTTCTTCAAGTAAAGAAGTATAAATGTCGGAATTTTTAGAACCTATGTCTATAAATACTATAGATAAAGTAGAAAATACATAGATCATACCTCATATCATTCTTATAGCCTTGAGGTCATAGGCTTCCATAGCAGGCAGATGGCCTCATCGCTACCCACCAACTCTCTGAGCCTAGAGTGGACCACATGGGGGTGGTGGTAGAAACAGGTTTAACCTCCAACTATATAAAATTACCTAGCTGACCACTCTTCCACATCCACTACCATCTGGACCAACCTACTCCTAACTTTTTCTTTTTCATGGTGGTCTCTTGATCATATTCTGATCTTCTATACACATGGTTATGCAATCTTTTTCCAAATTTCCCCGACCATTGTAAAAGAAAGACTGCATATCCCTTGGTTAATTAGAGCCATGTTGAGATAACTACATCACTGAACCAGAGTCTCGGGATCGCCTTCTAAATCATCTGACCATATTTGATCCCTATGACTATTTTTGGCCTCCTGATGTAGAGGTATCAACTACTAGGTTCCCACTATTGGTTCTGCTATTCCATAAAACTTTCTACCAACAAGGATCACACAAAAAATCTATCATAGGTGGAAATTGGATGAGATATCACTTATGCACTGATGTTCCATAAAAACCCATACTCTAATGTCCAAAACCTAAAGAACCTGTCTAATAACATTTCCCAGGAGTAATGCAAGATATTAGTATATATCACTATGTAATATGTAACGGTTATACTGCCATGATGTAGATATAGAACCTCATTTATGTCTATCGATCACAACATGTCCAGATATAACTCTTCTCTGAAGAGACGATCGAAGAGTATCAATGTGTTCTTTGTCTCATCATGTTACAAAGTCACCAAGATCCACAATCACCAAGCATACCCTAGAAGAAGTCTCACTATAAGGACTTACATCTGATCTAAAGGAATCAAAAAAGGGGGAAACACTAGTGAAAACCACAAGCTAGTCCACATCCACTTGGGGGTCTGGCTCACCCTAAAACATAGGAGGTCATTACCTTGGAAATTTATGAATTGCACTCTGCCTTCATGATTCCTCAAATAGTATTGATGGTGATAGATGCTACTCAACAGGTGGTGGTATATTTGGTTAATCAATCAGAGGTTTTATCTCAGTTTCAAGTATCAATAATTATGCATCATTACTAGGTGGGTCATCCTCATTATCATACTGTGGAATCCTTTTTGGCTATCTACAAGGAGTCATCATGAAATAAAAGATGATGTACCATGGTTGAAAAAGAATATCTTGGGAGATGAATCAAGAGGTATATAGAAAACACAACCATTCCTATAAGATGAAAATACCTAAAATTTTACCTATAACCAAATGGTTATATGTATAGAGTCAAAATATAGGAGATCAGAGTTCAGGTGTATGGATACATCAGTCGATGCACCATCACAGGAATCCTAGGCCTAAATGATGAACTTGAAACACTAAACACTGTTTCACCAAACCAATCTCACTGATTCAGGTACTAATGTTGAATTGAACTGATCTGATACCATATATCATGACCCATCCTAGAGGGGACTATTATGCGACTACGCCAAGAGAACCTCTAATAGGCTAGGGTCTAGTGACCCGCGCCGAGTAGGCATATCCAAAAATGGGAGGCATTAGCCTAAATCACATGTAAACACGCACAAATTTCCATGAACACACACTTATGAAATGTAAAAAAATTTAAACAATTGATTTATACATCTATGATCCCCTAATAGAGTATGACAGTAAAGTGATGAAAACAAAAAATGGGCCAAAAATAGCCCGACCCAAAATTGTAAAGGCTAAAACCTTCTCCAAGGGATCAAAATAAGTTAAAATCACGCTCCCATTAAACACCTTGGTATTTCAAACTACATATACTCTCCATCGACTACCTCTACTACTAGGACACCATAAAATGGTTAGTCATCAAAACATGAAATGACATGGGTGGGTAAATCCCATGTAGGGGAAAGTATAAAAATAACCAGAATGACACCCCAAAAACACTATACACAAATCACCAAGTATATTCATCTCAATATAAGATAAAAAATTAAATTTATAGTAGAAATAATGAACATATATTCACTCAATAACGAAACCTCTCCATCATACGGTCATAAAAATGGACGACCATAATATTCTATTTGATGTAATTCCCATTCCATAAGAAATCACTCCACAAGACATGCTATAATTATAGACAGTTGAAGAATAGGTCTGAGCCTTTGGTCCCCACCCAAAGAATCTCACTAGTCAATGGGGACAATGATACACAAATAGGGGCTCACACCCAGAATTGTTGGGGGACACCACAAACCCAGTCTAGATCAACCTCTTATGTAGGGGATCTTTTTCCAACGATTCATTGAACCATATCGATGTCGTCTTCTAGATGGTGGATCAACACCCTACTAAGGTAGGTAATGATGATTCCAGAATATCCAACTAGGGGTGATAGATTATCTCACTATATTTTAGAGAGGGACACCACAACTCTATCTAAAACATGATTTCAAGAGTGGATCACAATCCAGTGATGTGTATGTAATGCCACACTATAATTTCTTGGAAAAGTACAATGGAACACAGACAATATATACTGGTAAAAACTATGAAAAATATCAGCAATAATTATTGAAAGGACTACACAACATATCTCAAGGGGTACATGGTGCGTCCAACTATCTTAAGTCCTTCACATTTGGAAGTTCCTCACACAACATGTAGTCTCTATATATATGTTGTGTATATGGATATACATAGAATGTAGAGACACACAATATCATAATCATGCCTCCCCATTGATTCTTTGTACCGAAGCCATGTATGTGTGCCTGTCAGTGTGCACCAAGTCATGTCTGGGTAGGAGTACATGACATGCCATCCAGATATGTACTTTTGTCTGTGTCCTTGTACTCTCTAGAATACACTATAAGTTAACTATAGAGGGACACACTACATGTGATAGGGTTAAAAATAATTATGATCCTAATATTATTCCCAAATCCCTAGACAATATAGAATGGAACGCACACACTATTTAATCCCAGATTAGATATTGTGTTCTTTGTAATTTTCCAAGGACACTGATCCACTATCCGTTCACCAACTACATCACTCTGGCCGCTGTTACGATCATGCCTTGCTGGGGGAATCAAGGGAAGGACTTTTCTAAGCATTCATATCTATGAATGACAAGTTCTATTACATGATCTACTTGAAAATGAGATCAAACACCATTTTTCATCATGCACCAATGAACAACAATGAACACAAAATTGGGAATCATCTGTTATTGGATTCATTCTATCTCCATCATCGTACCTCTATCGTGCCATTCCAATATCTAATTTACAGTATTAGATCATTATGCCATGAAATGGGTTTAAATAGTAAATTAATCTGAAATAGTCAAACCCAGGGACAAATGAATAATTCTTGTGGCGAATCATGAAACTAGTGGAGTAATGAACAAGAAAAAATGAGAGGAAAAACCTAGATTGATGCTCGTGTAAATATTTATTATTTTCCATAATATTTAAAAAAACTGATTCCAAGAAATTATCCCAATTCACTCTGTTATTAACCAATAAACGAGATTTGCAAGATCCATGGATCAATCCATTTTTCAATTGATCTTTTCCCATCATTGGAATTAATAATGGGAGGGGGGATTCACATAAAACTAACATCCTACATTGATTCAATTTGACAACTGATGAAGAAGGATGCATAATCTTCATTATTATAATGGCCTATTGTATCTGAGGTTGTGTGGATCATTGAATGACGATTCATAGTCATCCACCCGAGAGGATTCTCCAGGATCTCTTCAAATATACTCTAGAGGTTCTATGGTTATGTAAATAAACCTATAATTATAACAAAATGATCTATATAAGAAAAAAGTAATCATTGTGTCAATGAATCGTATAAAAATAATTTTATTAAATTATTGTCTTCGTTTTAAAACCCACAAATATTTTTCTCAAACATCCCACATCGACTAATGTTAAGTAGTACCTAGGTTAAAACCACCATTCTAAACTCAATCTTGCCCAAATATTTCTGATCTGAGAACCTCTTAAGGTGTAATTCCAATTTTTCCTGAACACTATGTGTTGATGCTATTTAATATACTTAATATATTTAATATAATATAATAATAAATTCTAAGAACTATGGGCCTCGGAATTGTATGTTGTCTTATCACCTAGTTTTGAAAATAATATATAAAATATTTAAAAACAATACATGGAAAAAAAGTTGTTACAAGCTACTTACAACATAGTTTTCCTTCAATATCAATGCTAATTTTATTAAGTGAATTTTGGGTGTCATCAACTTCTATAAATATCTATGGAGAAATTAGAGGAAAAAAATGTGTATTATCATCAATATATAGAAAATTCCCCACCATGTTAAAAATAATCCAAATAATCGACATGTTCTATAAAGAAAAGTAAATTCCAGGAAGGGGGATCTAAATAGTATAAAAGGGATGATCCCGTTTCAAGTGGAAACTAAAAGACCATCTTGAAAGTGAGAATTGGAATACAAAATTGGGTTTTGGAGCATATTAACAGTCTAATACGAGGTAAAATTTTATTAATAAATGAGTAAAAAATGACGAGGATATAGAATCCTAAAAATAATAGTAACATAAAAGACTCTGGTGTCAAAAACATACCGATCAAAGATGTTCACAGAGATGATTCTCTTCCCAATGTTATCCAACGATGATTGATTCAGTATTGAAATTTATGTATTTCATTCTAGGGGGAGGTCAAAATCTAAGGAACCAAATCTTCTTAGGAAAATAATTTAGGAAATACCTCATGTTTGGGGAAGCTAGGTTGATGAATCATGCTATTGAATGGAATAGAAGGGCGAATTGAGGAGACGCAAGGTGTTTTTGTGGGTCCTTCCCTCCCTCTATGTTGGTGGGGAAGTGAAGAGGCCATGTCACCTATTCTATTTTCATTGAATAGTATGTGGGAGATGAATCCTATATTCTTCAAAATACATTCTTGGTTCAATATGGATATTTGTTTTTTTAAAAGGAATTTTTGAACTAATTTTATTATTCATCTAAAAAATGAATAATTCAAATGATGTGAATGTAATGAGTTGGGGATAGTTATATATAGTCCCTTTATGTGTAAATTGGTCTCATGAGTGAAAATATAATATATTTCATATTATTTGGGTATATGTTTTACACACGTATATTTATAAATAATGATGTATTGGCTGACTGGACATGACAACATTATTTTTTATATCTTGTTTGAGAGGAATTGATCATGAATTAATAAAATTATATATATCCTCTATTAATAATTCAGTTTTCATTATCCATATGATTTTTATGTTTATATATGGGATGGAATTTCATTAAACTCAATATGTTGATTAAATGATAAGTGATTTTATTATCCTCTCTTCCATGTAGATTATATCATATTTACCCATGATTTATTATGTTATATGTAAATTGTACTAATAATTTAAACTCTTACTTTATTTTTTACCTTTCCAAAGGATATTATAATGGATAATATAAATGATTTCATGGTTGTAAGAAAATTTATTATAAATTTTTTTTATGGTTACAATTTAATATGATAATCATTTTGGAATTTTTTGTTCCATGAAAAATAATCTCATCAATTCTACATGGTGAGATCTCTTATATCTTGTATATATATAATAATGTAAACATAAGAACTTGGTTACTAGAGTTAGGTTGTTATATCCAGTTTTTGTTTTTTAATTCTAGCTTTATGGGAACATTATAATTAGTCTACTACATAAATAATATGTAACATTATTTTTTACAAAATTGGATCATCTTGGGGTTCAAGAAAAAAATATTTTGTAAATTCAAAAACATGGAAATGATATAATGGTTGGGATATAGTAACACTACTATAAAATATTCCTATAAAATCTACAAAAAATATGATTATGTTGATTCAAGACATAATGAATATCCATTAATTTCATTAAAAAATTAATAAAGATTTAATCAATAATAACAATAATTATTGAAAATGATCCAAGATTAACTTACCAATAAAAAGATTTGAGGAACAAAAAACACTAAAATTGCATTCCCAATGTGAATGAAGGAAATATACTGGAAATTATATTTTTATTTTAATTTTTTATGTGATTTTATTTTATACCCACAGACACACAACACCTGATAGGGGTGCCTAATTTTTACGAATACATTTCACAATATTAGTTAAAGGTATATTTATAAACTCCATAAATATAACATAGTAGATAGACTCTTGGTTATCTCACTGAGTTAGTGTTATGAATAAATTTATTCTTAAAAATTACTTATTGTTTTTTCTTTATTTTTTAATGAGTAAGAACAAATAATGAGCAATGATTGAGAAAATGAAATAAAAAATGTAAGACGAAACAAATGAACAAGAATGAGAATTAATTTTGTGAGAAACTTGAAAAGTGTTAAGTTATTTTATTTTAAACATCCTATTATTGACTTAATGAAGAAATAAAATCATTATCACTATATAAAACCCAATGAATAAGTGATATCTCTATGGAATTAATCTCATACACCAAAAAAATGAATACCAATCAATTGATTTCTCATAATGAAGGTTATATTATCCCAAAAAGAATAAGGAACACTCAAAAATTTAATTATAAAATATACTTATCCAAATATGTAATGATCTTGTAGAGGTCCTAAAATATCCCATTCGTGTCTATAAAAACAATCGAATGAAATAAATGAAAAGGCAGAAAAAATGGGAAAGGGAGTATTAATCAAATTCCCAATGTTAGTAAGTTTCCAATTTACCAATACTCTACCATTATTGTAAATGAATGAAAAATGAGGAAATCATAATTTTTTGAAAACAAAAAATAACTTCAAGATTCATTTTATAATACTATTTTAATTTAATAGACCTTAGTTTTTTTCGTATAAGTACACATAGAGAAATAATAGGAAAAAAATGTTTTTATTTACTATAGTGACCCAAGATAGACATTACATTATTATATATATTTTAGATGATTTAAAATATATATTTTTCATAAATAATAACATCCCATGAATTAATATATTTACTTTCATTCGAGGGATTCTATTTAATGATCTTATTTTAAAAACCCTAGGGTCATTTTTCATTAATGGTTCCATACAAGACCATATTCTATACATATCATTAGTAAGAATCACCATAATATATCTATGGAATAAAAAAATTACAAAGGGAGGATCTGAAATGCTCTATATGGGATGAATAAAATTTTCATCAAGGATGAATTCTTGAGAATAAGTAAAAAACATGAGTATAATGTAAATTTGATAACATCATGATTGATAATCATAAGAAATAAGTGATCTTCAATGTATATGGAATAATAAATTAATTCAATAATGTATCAACATGGAAGAATAATATCAATAACATGTCCTAGAATCATTTGACCAAAAAAATTAATCATGAAATTATAAGATCATGATTAATAACATCCCTCAAATCTAACATAAAAATTATCATTGGGAAAAATTAAAATCATGATACAAACTATTAGCGACCATGATTTTTGGAATGTAAAAAATAATTAATAATAATTATCTCATGAGATATAAATGATTAACTAATTAATAGATGTTTGATATCGGAACCCTCCAATTATTCATCCATACTTATGTGTTCCACTTAGAAATCATTCTATTTTAACATTATAATGATAACATTAAAATAAAATGATTTCTGAAATTCATAAAAAATAAAATCATTAACTTCACAAAATAATTATTGTAAATAAAAATTGGTATCATAAGAAATCCTAATTAAAATTATTCAATTTTCATAAAGAACCAATTTATGTAAAATGAGATTCATGAAACATCTAAATTTTATGGAATACAATCATGAAGTAAATATATTGATTTGAAAACATTGATCCCCTAAAATAAAAACATAGTTAATGGAAAATATTTTTTGTAATATGAATTGAATCTCAATTGTAGGTATATTATATTTTGACGATAATGTAAACTACATCATGATAGGAAATTTGTTTATAACTTTTTATATTCATTGTCATAAAATTCATAGTAATGGTTCTGTTTTCATAAGTTGACCTTTTCAAAAGAAAATTGATATTATAACCTTTCATAGAAGGGGATTTAGATAAAAACTATTTTCCCTATAAATAATAGCGATATCATCATTAAAAAATGAAATTCATAAAAAAATAATTTCATTATGAAATTTTATAACTCAAATAATGATTTTTGAGTAACCGAGCCCCTTACCTATACTCATGATTTTCAAAAATATAATTTAATGTACAATATCATGATAATAAACATCTTAATTACATATTTCATAACCTTATTCTTGTGTATTTCTTTTTATTATCTTTATTTATATCAATTATCTTTATGTATTGTATTATAATGTTTTCATTTTAAAATTTGGTGTTAACAATCATGGGTGTTTGGAAAAAGGTTCATTAAGAAGTTATGGATCATCATTATTCTAAAAAAGTTCATCATTTAAAAAATCCTTAAAATAAATTAAATTAATTTTCTAAATACCTATAATGTTAGAAATTCATTATAATGGAGATGTAGTCATGTTTCAGGAATAAAAAAAATCAATAATGAATTAATTGTAGGTTTTCTTACCAACATTGATGGATTACCTTTTAATTATCACTACATTTTCTATCCATAAGGAACCATATTAATGATATATATATATATTATATTAATCTTATGTACTAATAATAAAAAAACCATAATTAGTCATGAATGTTGTAGTGGGAAATGGAATGTGTCATTCAATGGTGGTGGTTTTCTTCACATATACATGAATGATGATTTCATTTTTCTAAAGGAGGAATAAAGAATTAAAATAGTGTGAAATTAAATAAAATTAAATATTGTATAAATATATAATAAATAGTTATTTGATTCCAGTTGTTTTTTAGACATATTAGGTAGTGAAGGAAAACAAAACATGTTTTATTATAGGGGTGGTAGTTCACAGATACACACAATTAACATTTCCATTTTTATTTAAGGAATATGGAATGGTGATTTATGATTGTAACATAATCATAATATCATAATGATATAATAATGATATGATGATGTCATTTTTAGATAATGTAGTGGAATATGAGGAAGTATTTTTCACATAAAAATATAAAAATGAGAAGGAATCGGTTAAAATGTATACCTCACTTCAGGGATGATCTCCTTTCAAAATGGAGTTAAGCCTTTCTTGGATAGTCTTTTGAGAAGAGAAAAACATATCAAACGTGTTGATAAATGTTGAAGAGGGGTTTGGTTAAATTTTGGCCCAATCTAATTATGTTTCTTTCTGATGGGGAGTGAGGAGATGAGTTCCCATTTTATAAGTGAAAAGGGACAACATTTTCATAAATACCCAAATCATTTCAACAATTTTAATTCAGTCTTCAAAAACATATGTCCATATTTGAGATATAATTTATAGGGTAAGTGATAAAGTTGATCAAGGACACAACCAAACATCCCCATAGATGTTTTAATTTTTTATAGCCATTCTTTCTTGGTTAAACCATATTTAACCCTTATTATTTTTAAAGAGAGAAAAAGTTTTTACCAAATTAATTTATCCTCCATGTCTGAAAATAATTTTTTATTAAATAATTTATACCTAATTTTTATAAATTTTAACTCCATTTCGTTATATTAGGTTTATAATAGTTATGAAAATTAATTCTAAATTACTAAATATATTACGTATTTAATTTTTTTTTGAAAATATAACATAATTTTTTATATATAAAATATGGGATTGTAAATTAAAATTAATATATTTTAAATTTTAAAGGAACTTATAAAATATATATGGTCTTATAAAATGGCTTAAAGAATTATTAATTAATATTTATATTGTAATATGGTTTTAAAAGATATATTATTTGAAAAAACAATGTTATGAATTATTCAAATAAAAATAAATGTTTTTTTGAAAATAACATAAATTAATATTATGAAATAAATTTAATATTTTAAACTAACATTAATAAATTAATAAATAATAATTTAAGATAATATCATGAGTTATAGATGATTAACTAATTAATAAATGTTTGATATCTGACCCCTCAAATTATTCATCCATACTTATGTGTTCCACTTAGAAATCATTCTATTTTAACATTATAATGACCCTATTAAAATAAAATGCGTTCTGAAATTCATAAAAAATAAAATCATTCACTTCTCATAATAATTATTGTAAATAAATATTGGTATCATAAGAAATCATAATTAAAATTATTCAATTTTTATAAATAATAAATTTATGTAAAATGAGATTCATGAAACATCTAAATTTTATGGAATACAATCATGAAGTAAATATATTGATATGAAAACATTGATCCCCTAAAATAATAACATAGTAAATGGAAAATATTTTTTGTATGATGAATGTAATCTCAATTATAGATATATTATATTTTTATGATAATGTAAATTTCATCATGATAGGAAATTTGTTTATAACTTTTTCTATTCATTGTCATAAAATTCCTAGTTATGGTTCTCTTTTCATAAGTTAACCTTTTCAAAAGAAAATTGAAATTAAAACCTTTCATAGAAGGGGATTTAGATAAAAACAATTTTCCCTATAAATAATAGCGATATCATCATTCAAAAATTAAATTCATAGAAAAAATAATTACATTATGAAATTTTATAACTCAAATAATGATTTTTGAGTAACCAATCCCCTTACCTACACTCATGATTTTCAAAAATATAATTTAATGTACAATATCATGATGATAAACATCTTAATTACATATTTTATAACCTTATTCTTGTATATTTATTTTTATTATATTTATTTATATCAATTATCTTTATGTATTATATTATAGTATTCTCATTTTAAAATTTGGTGTTATCAATCATGGGTGTTTGGAAGAAGGTTCCTAAAAAAGTTATGGCTCATCATTCTTCTAAAACATTTCATCATTTAAAAAATACTTAAAATAAATTAAATTAATTTTATAAATACCTATAATGTTATAAATTCTTTATAATGAATATTTATTCATGTTTCAGGAATAAAAAATCAATAATGAATTAATTTTAGGTTTTTTACCAACATTGATGGATTACCTTTTAATTATCATTACCTTTCATATCCATAATGAAACATATTAATGATTTATATAAATATACTAATTATATTAATCTTATGGACTCATAAATAATAAAACATAATTAGTCATGAAGATTATAGTGGGAAATGGAATGTGTCATTCAATGGTGGTGGTTGTCTTCACATATACATGAATGATGATTTCATTTTTCTAATGGAGGAATAAAGAATTAACATAGTGTGAAATTAAATAAAATTAAATATTGTACAAATATATAATGAATATTTATTTTATTCTAGTTATTTTTTAGACGTATTAGGTAGTGAAGGAAAACAAAACATGTTTTATCATAGAGGTGGTAGTTCACAGATACACACAATTAACATTTCCATTTTTATTTAAGGAATTTGGAATGGTGGTTTATGATTGTAACATAATCATAATATCATAATTATATAATAATGATATGATGATGTCATTTTAAGATAATGTAGTAGAATATGAGGAAGTATTTTTCACATAAAAATATTAAAATGAGAAAGAATCAGTTAAAAATTTATACCTCACTTCTGGGATGATTGCCTTTGAAAATGGAGTTAAGCCTTTCTTGGATGGTCTTTTGAGAAGAGAAAAACATATCAAACGTGTTTATAAATGTTGAGGAGGGGTTTGGTTAAATTTTGGCCCAATTTAAGTAAGTTGTTTTCTGATGGGGAGTGAGGAGATGAGTTCCCATTTTATAAGTGAAAAGGGATGACATTTTCATAAATACCGAAATCACTTCAACAATTTTAATTAAATATTCAAAAAATATGTCCATATTTGAGAAATAATTTATAGGGTAAGTTATAAAGTAGATCAAGGACACAACCAAACATCCCCATATATGTTTTAAATTTTTTATAGCCATTCTTTCTTGGTTAAACCGTATTTAACCCTTATTATTTTTAAAGAGAGAAAAAGTTTTTACCAAATTAATTTATTCTCCATGTTTGAAAATAATTTTTTATTAAATAATTTATACGTAATTTTTATAAATTTTAAATCCATTTTTTTATATTAGTTTTATAAAAGTCATGAAAATTAATTCTAAATTACTAAATATATTACATATTCAAAATATATTTTTCTGAAAATATAACGTAATTTTATATATATAAAATACGGGATTGTAAATTTAAATTAATATTTTTTAAATTTTAAAAGAACTTATGAAATATATATATGGTCTTATAAAATGGCTTAAAGAATTATTAATTAATATTTATATAGTAATATTGTTATAAAAGTTATATTATTTGAAAAAACAATGTTATAAATTATTCAAATAAAAATAATTGTTTTTTGAAAATAACATAAATTAATATTATGAAATAATTTTAATTTCTTAAATTCAAATTAATAAATTAATAAATAATAATTTAGAATAATATCATAAAATATTATTAAAAACTATTTTTAGATGAAATCTATTTTTGGATTATTAATTATTCTTCTAAAAGTAGTGTCGGTCATTAATATATCAATATTTAAATATATGAATATCAGAATTTAAATTTTAAAAATATAAAACAATTTTAGTAGGGACCATGCCACACATTTTTAAATAGTATTAAAATTTACCTTTTTTTTCTTAATTTGGTTGAAATTGTTTGTATCTATATAATCAAACACTTCCATACATTACTAAATAAAAATTTTAATGAAAAGAGTTTTGGACCATTCGGGTTTGGTGTTGCGTATGGAGAAATTTAACAGAAATAATATTTATTGAAGGAGGAAACTTTAACTAAAACATGGGTCATTACATTCTACCCCCTGAAAAGAATCTTACCCACAAAAAATTATTTCTATGAAGAAAACAAGTGAGAGTAAATTTTCATCACTACATCCATGAGTTCCCACATAGAATTGTGAAACTTCAAATTCAACCAAAGAGCATTGAGTATATATGAAATCATGGTCCAAAAAATAGTGTCTTTATGATATACGATTGTAACTGTTTGTTCCTATTATGGGATATCATTCTACAATTTCATATATTTTGAGCTCAGCACACAGGAAGTGTATGGTATGTACTTTTATGAAAGTGATATAAGGACACGTCCTATATGTGGGAGAGGTCAATAGAGAGATATATGTGATAATATATAGCCCTAAAATTAAAAATATCTATATGGGGATAATATACAAATGAATATTCTTCCCCTTCATACCAAATATCAAAATGCACTTCCTATTAAATAATTGCAATAATACTTTTTCCCAAAAATTAAAATCAAATTCATGTCAATCTTTACCTACATTACTCTTTTATCAACTTTGTAGGTCTTCTAGCTGTCATTGACTTCATTAAACATTATTAATAAAATATTGGATAAATTCCAATTTAATAAAAATCCTTTTCGCAAACATCATCACATTATGTCGAAGTTGTACATATCATCCCACATAGTGCCCATATGGTTCCATCGGAAAAATAAAAAGGAAACTATTTTTATATGAGAACAATAATAGGTGTGGTGTCATCCCAATAATCAATGAAACTCCATTGACCATGATTTAATTATATACACATTTGAATGGATGGTCCTATCAGACTAACCATTTGATTGAGGGTGATTGGTAGTATTAAAACATATATATGTGTCCAATAATTTATGAAAACTTCTCCAAAATCTCACGATATACCCCAGATCTCAATATGATATTATGGAGAGTGGTACTAAATTAAACCATTCCACTTACCTTATATATATCCTAGTGAGTTATCCAAGAGAGAATTATTCTTTGATAGTAGTAAAATGTGTTGAATATGTATGATTATCAACTACAACCCATATATATTTTTGGCCCATATAACTTTTGGGGAGTTCTACAATAAAACATCTGATGGTATTTTATTATTTCTATATTGGTATGGGTAATGGTTACAACATAACCTTAGAATTTTTTCATTCATCCTTAACATTTTATAACCTCTATTATCAGTATTCATATTTTATAATTTATTTATTCATGTTATCCCCTAAAAGTTTTATTTTTTTTCTCTATACATCATCATAGATCCTGCATGATTAGAAAAGGATGAGATATGTTCATCATTAAAAATTTCCCTATTCTATTATATTTCTAAAGGTCCACTGATATATGTTATAACCCTTTTAACTCTATCTGTATCAAAGATAGACTATTGGATATTTTCTATTTTTTTTGCAACTCTACATTATGTTTCTTGGATTATTTGATTTTCATATGAATACATGGTTGAGCAGCCACAAAGTAAAGATAGAATTACTATCCTTCCCCTATAAAATAAATAACAATCCTTTAAAAATTTAAGAATACTATGTCTCTTTTATCCCATATCATTGATATGGTATCATGAAATTACCTATTTAATGAATCAACCACATTTGTTTCCTTCTTATGTTCATAATCTATTGTGTAGTTATAGTCTTTGACCAGATCTAACCATATCCTTTTATGTAGGTTTAATTAATTATATTTGAACATATATTATTTCCTCTCTTTTCAATATAAATATCACACTTCTCACTATATAGAAAATAAAAATAAAATTTTAATGCAAATATCATTACCACTAGATAAAATTCATTCTTATGGTAAAATTTATAATGTGTTTTTAATTACCATGAAGCATAAAGAATTTCCCATCCATTTTTATAAGGAAGTATCCCAGGAAATTCTTTGAAGAATCATAGTATATTAAAACCCCTTTCACTCTACTAGGTAATATATGTACATGAATTATGACCAATATCTTCTTTATTTATATAAAAAATTCCGGACATTCCACTATCCAAAGGAACTTCACTCCAGGTCATGTTAACATGGTTAGTATATTCGATAGGCAGAAGAAATTACCCACAATGAATCATTAGTATCAACAAGCTAGATAATACATTGGATCATAGTTACTATGGATATTCTAGACTATTTTTCAACAACTATTTTATTTTAAGGATCTACCGATAATCCATCTCTAGTGATTACATGAAATGTTAACGATAATTTCAATAACCATAATTATCATATGATAAATTTTCCACCAGTTTACCATTTCTTATATCTATAAACAAGATATATAAATTACCTTCATGTTCTTCCATACTTTTAGAAAAAATATGGATATCTTTTATGAATAAAACCGAAAACAAATCCAGGTAGTCTCTAAAGATTCTATTCATTAGATATATTAATATATCATGAAAATTAGTAAATCCAATTTGAATCACAATAAACTCATAGTTTCCATACCTCATTCGGATTTTTTTATTCAAAATATCCTAAATTTAACAGCTAAATGATGATATATAGATGAAATGTAACTCCATGAAATGTTTCGAGAATTACCAAGTAGATAGAAAAAGTTAGAAATATAGGGTAGGTTATAAATTATCTTAATTTTTTTCTTATTAAACACATGATATTCAATGTAATGAAATATCAATCCATCCTTCTTTTTGAAAAAAGGAGTATTTCACACAATGGTAAAGTATTTTGGTGATAAACTCTGGGTCCATATTTTCATACAAATGTTTCTTTAAACCATCTAATTCAATGATAGGTATTCTTCATAGACTCATTGATATAGAAATTATTATCATAATGAGTTTTGTTGAAAACTCGACCTCAAGCTATGGGGGAATTCTAGATAGTTCAGTTCGAAATTCAGCTGTATATTCCAATACAATAGGAATTTCATAAATAATATCTTCATCACTATTAATTTGAGCTAAAATCCAACATAATGTTTTTAATATAACCCATATTAAATAAGTTTTTTTCCAATGAGTGTTTATCATTTTTCTGATAATTGGGAATATGAAAACCATTTATACAAAATGAGAATTATCCTGATAATTGATATGGGATCTATATATGAATATAAAATATATAAAACAATTATTTTAAATTTACGAAATGTGATACAAATGAGACCTTCTAGATTTATCCACTCAAAAATATCAGTCGTATAATAGTTATATATCTTAATCACTGTTATTGTTGCACCTTAGTTTGATATCCATCACATGAGGTGGTGGTTCTGGAATTTTAGGAAGGAATTTTTGATATAAATGAATTTTTTATACATGTTTATAATAAGGTAGTTATAGATATTTAATAATGTGTAGGTGTTTGTTGCATCACTTCATTACCATTATCTACCTTAGTACTTGTAATCATGAATTATTTTCATTATTAGCTCGATTCGGGATGCTATTGGGGCCTATTTTCATTGTTTTCATAAGGTCTGGGGATATGATTTTCATAGAATCTAAACTCATTTCACATGAAGCATTATATTAGTGGAAAATAATTAAATAGTACCCTCTTCTCCTTTATTCTGTTAATTGGTCTCTTAGACATACTTAGGAAGTTATGGGATTAGTGGCCTACTTTAAATTATTTATTACACATACCTAATACTTTAATGAAAATACTTGGGTTCTTTGTCCAAAATTATTTTTATGTTGGGGTATAATTTCATTCCCACATGTGACATACTATAGAGGTCACCTTAGTATTCTTACTTCCTTTTTCCCTCACTAGAGCACTGAGAGACCCCAGATTTCATCTCCACCTCTATAACACATCCAAAAATTTATTTGTAGCTTACAAAGCCTATTATGGTCAAATAATTTAAAATATCAGGTTTCAATCCATTTATAAAATGATCAATATTAATTTTTTGGATCAGAGATAAAACAGATGGAATATATTGCAAGACATAGGAAGTTTAATTTTTATCTTAAAATGGATTTATCCTATTCTTTCAACTATGAAATTCCCGCATTATCTACAAATGGATTTTTGAAAGAAAATACTTATTAATTAACTCTTCATTAAACTCTTCCCATTCTATATAGTCAGCACTATCTTCCTTCATCGTATGGTAAGTGTGATTTCATCATTGGTTGGCCTCTCCTTCCAAATGGTAAAATGCCAAAAGAAACCTTATCATATTATAATTACTAGTTAATGGAAAATATTTTTTCCCTTTTATTGTTATATTTCTCAATGATATGTAGATTTTAAGAGACAATAAATGAGTATAGATGTTGTTTCACGAATGAATCAATAGTATGCTAGTCCCTCTATAGTGCATTCAAGTGATCAACATGGTTTGTGTTATTTTTCATATCTGATGACAGTTGAACGACCATTATTAGGAGTTATTATACTCCAAATCCCTTTTCATTGGGTTGTTTATTGGGGAAACCATCACATTGTCCCTCAAACCCATCAGTAACCCAATTCCTTATAGTTCCAACCATTACTAAATTAAATAAGTTATTAGAATGAATGAAAAAAATTATAATCATAATGGAAAAAATCATGAAAGGAATTAAACCTTAAATATATAACTATTTGATACTATCATGTTAGTCTATAATTCATTTTGAATGACCAACATCATTTTTTTCATCTCTGGGTAATATTTTCTCAAATGTATTATCTGAATTCCTATATATAACATGGAAATTAATCCAACATAATGGTTTATAAATATCATGTAATCATCCAAATCACAACCCTAGAGAGTGAAAACCCATTGGTTTTGTTTTTTCTTCTTTGTTGTGAACTAGGGGATCAATGATTTAATAACCAATGTTCCCTTTTATAGGGTTGTTACCCCTAGTTTCATCTATTCAAGTTCACGTATCTCTATTTTGTATCCAAGCATGGATGTAATTTCTAAAAAAACTACCTAATAAAGACAGTACCAAATTTTTAGGATATATTTTTATACATAGAATAATCTCAAGGATTTCTGATTAGTTTTTCTAACCGTAGTTAATTTAAAGAGCTTCTACAATATCTAAATTGGTCCAAAATTTTACTATGGTACATACTATGGGGTCCCAATCTAGACATGACTTTATTTTAAATCGTATACATGATGTATAAAATTAAATTTCATAAATAAAAATTTCTGATGAACCGATTGCTTTATTTTATTTAGATACTTCCTACATAATAATATATTTTTTCCAAACTCATGGATAATTTCTCATTAACGGAACCATAAATGACCATATTGAACACATCCTATTGGTGAAACGCATCCTCAAAACAAGGGGAATGAAAAAAATGAATGTTTCAAATAAAATATTCTGTAAGGGAATAATAAACCATTCCTTATGGATGATATCATAAGAAAAAAACAAAAAATACCATAAGGGAAATATCATAACATCATGTGTGAAAATCATATGACATAATGAGATTCAATGTATATGTAATAAGAAATTAACTCCATAAAGAATCAACATGGTATAATAATATCTATAAAATGAATTTTAATCATTTAACATAAACTGTAAATTATGAGAGATTATGATCATGATGAATAAATTCATTTAACTATGGAGAAATATTAGAATAGGGAGATGTTAAATTCATGATTAACACCATTAGTTAAAATTCTTTTGTGAAAATATAATGTACTGACGAATGTTTATATCATTATATATATGCACTTTAAGAATTAATTGGATAGTGATATAATATTCCACCATTTGTATCCATACTTATGTGTGAAACGTGAAAATAATTCCATATTCCCATTAGAAATAACTCATGGAATAAAATATAATTTATACAACATTAAATATAAAATCATTTAATTTTATGAATAACCCATAGAAATAATGATATTTTTCATAAAACTTCTAAATGAAAGGAATGCACGTTTCATGAAGAAACCATGAAAACAAAAATGGATTAATAAGAAATTCAAGTAGTATAAAATTACATTATGAATTAAATATATTTATATTGAAAACATGAATAAAAAAATTAGGATACAACAGAAAAATCTATGTTGAAACATTAAATATAACTCCATTTAAGGTGGATCATTTATATGAAAATGAAAAACATATTATTAGATGACATTTAAAAAAAATTAATTATCATTATAAAAGATTTAGTTCTGAGTCTCTTATCAGAAAGGCTCCTTTTTTTTACAAAAACTTTAAAGAAAACATTTCATGTAAATTTATTTGGTTTAAAAATATATTTTTCATTGAAATAGATGTCATAAAATGATTTTTAATGTAATATCATTGAATAATTATGTTCAATAAGAATGTTTATAACTCTAAGAATGATGTTTTAGTTTATATTTTTATTTCCATTACCATTTATTACATTTGATGTACATTAAAATATTTTATTATAAAGATAAAATCCATAATTACATAATCTAGATATTTATATTTTAATATTTCAATATATAATCATCATTAATAAATATATTCATTATAAATTTGATAGTTATAATCTATTTTCCACACCTGGTGTTGATAATCTTATCTATTTTGAATAATGATCATAAAATCTAGGTCAATATTATTTCTTATAACAAATAAAATCATTTTATAACCATTAAAGGTACTATAATTGATTCTTTATAAATACCTATACTGTTTTAAATTCATTACATTGTTGTTTTTGTTTCATTTCACGAAGATTAAAATGGTTATGTACTTGTTTTATATTATTTATAGATATCGATATATTACCTGATAATGGTTATTTTTTTTATACATATAAAACCATATTTGTGATATATATAACTTATATATATCATATATAATCATATAATATAAACTAAAACAAGTCATGAAGGTGGTAGTGAAGAAAATAAGGCATTATTATTTCGAGGTGGTGGTTCACATGTAGGCATGGAAGGTGGTATAATTTGTTAAAGGGAGGGACAAATAAGTAACATGTTTCATAATTTTAGGAATATAAATTTGATATAAATATATTACATACTTGTTAAATTCCCCTTTTGAAATATCTATGTTAGGTAGGGAAGGAAAATGAAATGTGTTTCTTAATATAGGTGGTAATATGCATTTACACATGAATCACCCTTTATTTTTCTTAAAAGAAGAGGGAAACATGGTTAGTGAGTATACCATCATAATTATTTAATACAAGTATAATAATGAAATAGATGTTTTAATTTAATATTTTGTATTGTTATTTCAGGCTGAATAAGAGAACGTAAAGAAATATAAATGATAAAGGAGAAGTTATAAAAATATGTCTCACTTGTAGATTATCTCATTTGTAAAGGTGGTTAATCATTTGAGTGATGGTATTTTGAAAATAATGGAATATATTGAAGATGTATAGGAATTTTAAGGATAGGTTTGATTAGTGTATGTTTCAGACATAGTGGGTTTTTTTAGGGGAAGAGATGAGAGGAGTTCCCATTTTATAAGTGAAAAGGAATGACATTTTTTTAAATACCCAAACATTTTCAAAATTGGAAGGTCACAATAAATAAAAATATCTAAAAAAGTGGGAATTATTCCTAAAATTTTATTTATTTAAGGATAAATATTTTACTAAAAAATTGGTCCATAGATTTAAAAACCTGGTTGAGGTCACATAATTAAATTCATGGAAAAAGAAATGATTTTTCCCATGTTTGACAACTTATTTTATAAAAATAATGTGAATTATAAAAATTAAATACAATAGTAAGGTGATACATGTGGTAAGAACTAATAATAAGATTTGGATTCTTCTAATAGAGCTCCAGTGATCCCAATAAAATCCTAATCTAAATCATCTTCTTCATAGCCAATGATCTTCAATATTGAATTTTAAGACTCATTATTGAAGTTGTCAATTTTTATTATATTCTAATTCTTACTCAAGATGATGTACATATAATAATTTTACATATATTGTAGAAACCCAATGTTTTTATATGAAAAACTCTTTTAAATTAATAAATTCCTTATCATGAAATGAAATCATAGAAAATTAATGCACTAATTTTGATATTTTGGACTATTAGAAGTTATATCCCAACTGATTTAAATGTCATTTAATCATGATAACCATTGATAAAATAACTATTTCAAAATTAATATTATGATTATTATATATTTTTGGTTAGGATATTGTCCAGTTTAAATAGAAATAAGAAGCTATGACCTCGACCAGTAGGATCACACCATATGAAGCCCATTTTTTGGAGATTCCAAGTGAGATGGAATCATTGGGATTTTCCCTTCAATGAATAGAATATTATATTCATTTACTAGATCTGGATATAGACTATTTATTTGATCACATATAGGTCATCTAGATCATTTCCCAAAACATGTTCACTGAACAGCTCCAAGGAAACCTCACAATTGTACACCTTACCCCTAGGGTAATCACAGATGTAATAAAGAGCTTTGTATCTATACCATAATAATAAGAATTTTTATATTTTCAATTTTAATAAAATTATTATTATATTGATCATTTTTTATTTTTTTAAATGATTATATATATTTTTTGAAAATTATATTTTAATATGATCAAAATCAAACTATATTTTTAGGAAATATATAGAGTTAATGAAGACACTCATTTTGACTAATTCAACAATTTTTTAATAAATTATATTTTATTAAAAAATTACTATTAAATAATATTTATTAATTAATAATTATAATATAGTTTTTCAAATTCAAATGAAATTTTTATATGGGCTAGAAAACTATTATTGTCAAAAACACAATATTTTTAAATGATGTTTTTTTAATTTTCAAATAGAAAATTAATATATTTATAGAATTTTTATGATAAAATTAATATTATTTTTGATATCATAACAAAGAAATTATCCAATGGGTAATTTGTTTAAAATGATTTAGAGGAAGTAAATTTTTTTCAGTAAAAATTTTATATGTCATAAAAATAAGGTTTCTATTAAGACATCATAAATCTAAAAAGCGATGTAATAAAAACTATTAAGAGTATCCCAGACCAAAATATCATTTCCCATTTAAAATAATAATATATTAATGTTATTTGATTAATTTTATATACCCCTATTGTATACTATAAATCCTATATTATATTTTAAGGTTTAAAAATTAATTCTTCATAAAAAACTCACGTCCATTTCACTATTGGAATTATTTTAAAGATATAGTTTCTTATGCTTATAAAAAAAATCCTCTCATATATACGACAAACCATGGTTAAAAACCATATTATATTGTTATCACAATTAGGTTAAATACTCTGAGGGGGGGGGGTGAATCAGGGTATGACATATTAAAATAACTGCCTCTTCAGTTATTGTTTCATTATTAAAAAAACTCATATATTTGTTTCCCATTAAAATGTAATAATATAACTTAAATAATAGAAAAGAAAATACAATTATATGGGGTTCATCCTTATTGGGATATGTACAAATATTATAAAACAATGATGTGTTGATGTACTAAATCCACTAATTCTCACTGGAAAATTACAATGCTTGGGTGAGATCACTTCTATACCCAGGATCAGTGCCTTTACAAGGCTCAGGACCATCTCACTAATCTCCCATGGGTCACTACCTATGTATATGTATCTAGATCACTATCGGTGGAATGGATCACCGTTTTTATATCCCCTTTATCAGTACTCTTGGAAGGGATCCACTCTCTATTTGTGGACTTGTAGGTTAATTCATTTTCATGAATTCATGCATGCTCAATTATAGGTAGATTCTATGTTGAAGTTCGATTTTCACCCATATTGAAATCCAATACTGAATATATTTTTAATTTGATTAAATTAGAATATCAAACAATTTATTTCCCTACTCAAACTTTCTCAAGACCCCTATGATCTTCCTTGCACCGCATGGCGCATGTTCTTTACAAACCACTTCACCTTCCACAGACCATTGCTACTTTGCAAATAGATTCTTCTCATATGGACCAGTTCTCAAAAATTGACTGATGATTTCACGCAGACAAACTATTATCTATAGAATCTTCATTTTTTTGGACTATAATGCCTAGAAAAAAAATTTCATGAACACCCTTTGTGAACACCCTTTGCAGAATTTCTTCCCCACAAACTCTTTCTTTCATAAAATCCCTCCTCAATAACTCATTTGTGATTCCCTGAATTATTAACCTAAGAATTTATGATTTCTAATGAAAATTACTCCCTACCAAATGATCCAATTAGCATACCTTATATAGGAAAATATATCTGAAAATATCGCTTATCCGATTTCCCCAAGGATTCTATGCGGTACAACCTTCACCACAGACTATGTTATGTAGTCTACATAGAGCGGTTCATATTTCATGGAGGCATATATTATCTATGAAAAAACCATTATGGATCCATAAATTACTTCCTCCTTTTTCAAAATAATGATCCATCATCTGAACTACAAGCCTTCTATGGACTCCACGCCTCCCACGGACTATTTCCCATTTGCGGTCTATATAACATCCTTCATAGTACACATAACACTGCTATGAGGAAATTTTACTTCTTTAAATTTCCTTTGTGGTCCTCTTTCTTAGTCATATGGATTTTTCAATGCACCCAATCACACATAAAGACACCGAGTGTAGAAGCTATGCTATTTTTCACAATATAGAGATTTTTGATTTCATTAATTTGTAATATTGAGTCTATAACCTATGTTTAGAAACTAACAAAGAATTATTTCCTCTATTTATTTAAACCCCCAAAAACCTCTCATTTATATTCACTAAAGAACTTTAAATCATGATTTTTATTTTCTATTACAACCCTATATACTTCTTTATCATTCCCCCAATATCTTAATAAGTCCTACAAGGTTTTAGAAGAACCCTCTCATGGTAAGAGATATCTCACTGTCTTCTTTTCCATTCAAGAAACAGAAATATATTTTTCCATTTTAAAATAGATTTATTTTATTTTTATGCCTTCATAAATATACCTTTACTATCAAATTTATGTTATAATAATGATATGTAATTTATCCCCTCTCAATACAACTCTTATGAAACCTCTTACTATATTGAATTAAGGGATCTTTCACCCTACTATTCCATTCAAGAACCTTGTTTATATTAAACCTTTGAATATAATTTTTTATGATTTTATGACTTTATAAATACCCCTTTACTATCTATTAGATACTATAATAATTATAGATCATTTATCCCCTCTTGTTATATACTTTCACAGTATTATTACTCTTCCAAAGTAATGGATCATCCCCTTTTTATCTTAATTAAAGAACATTCTTTAAATTATTCATGTTTTTTAGTTGTTCGTATTAGGAATTTTTATTACACAGATATTTTATTGTACATACTATATTAATGTGATTATATACCCCTTTTAATCTCATTCCACTTTTATATGTAACATTATGTTTCACCATTGTGCTACCAAATTTATCCTCCAATTTTCCATGAAAATAATTTATACTGTGAATACCCATCCTCATTTCCACTCAAGGTTATTAACCAAGAAGTAACAATACATAATTTATTGTAAAAATCTATGTATTAAACAAAAACACATGAATCATGATAATAAAAGTGATGAAATATATCCTTATGTTGTGTGATCTATGTGGACCAGTTATACATGTACATGTTATAAATGTGATTGGTGGTATATAAATTATATATACCTCCAATGAAATGGGTAATTTTTTTGTCTCTTGAGAGGTTATTCATGGGATTTGGGTATCAACCTAATCTATTATAGTACTCATTCCCACATGTGATGTTTTTAGGTAGTTAGCTGTGGCTTATTCTTATGTCATTTATTATGTTTTATCACATTCCTATGCTGCCTTTTTATTATCATTTTATGTCGTACATAAATGTTCATGTTTATGATTCTATCCCAAATTTTGTTTTCCTAATATTCATGCGAATCAAATGTATTAATTTCTTTATGATATTATTTTATTATTCCCTTACTAGGATTTATTACTCACACTATTACTATGGACGTTTCAAGGTGAGACACTATAATTTAATAAGAACAATGAATTTTTCTGAGTATATTAATATAGTTTTAAATAATGATGTTGCATCCCCATTATAGTTATTTAGTTATATACATAATTAATAAACACACTAGGCCTCATGATCTTCTAAAATTGTATTATATGTACCATTATATAGAAAACAATGAAATTAAGTATATGATATATATTGTTGTTTAATATTGGTATTAGAGGAAAGTCTAGTGATTTTTTGGGATTGGGATTGGAAAATAATATTAAAAGATTTAGAGATAAGAAACAAAACATGATAACAACCCCAAATTTTGGTAATGTATAGAGTAAGTTGTTTCCATGAAAATACATCCCCATATGGATAATACAAGTGGATGTGTCTATATAATTAATGTACATGTAGATAGTGATCTAGAAAAGGGAACATTTGGGATTGACTCGATCAACACTAGGTGTACAAAAACATGCCCGGTGTCAAACCTAGTTTCACACTCTTGGGGGATATGATTTGGTATATTCAGAATCTCTTTTACAACCATTGCGGGGGGAGGAAAAATGTCTTTTATATTTCATATTTGTTAATAAATCATGTATTGAAACCCATAAATTCATAGTTTAAGGAATATATTTTATTTATGATTTATCATTTTAATTTTCATTATTTCCCCTTTTAGGTGTTTAATAGTTTAACAATTATAACCCCTAGGACAATTTGGGATGACTTACATGATTAGAACTAGAATCAATTAGTGAAATGTTAGATTTCCATCCACAGTTTAAAAATTTGTTCTTATCACACATGTTTAACTAAACTATTCATGCCCCACCAAAAAACATGAAAAGAGAGTTATCAATGAAAATGGAAAATGGGAAAATTATAGAATACCAATATTATTATCATACCCCATTTATGTTTGTGGATGAATTTCCTAAAAAAATATTGATAAACATATTTATGAAAATAATATGCTATTCTAGGAAAGGATTGGATTTCATCATATAGATTCAAAATAAACGACAGAGAGGGGGAAATCAACCTTCGTATCACAATTTTCCCTTTGATTAAATACATGTGAAAGGAGGAGGAATAATATACTTTAGTATCATCATCTCTAGAATCAATATTATTTTCCTATGAGAAATTATATCTAACTCAAATGACTAATAATAAGAAAAGGATCACCCATGATGACATGACCATTGAAAGGAAATTCACTGATGTATTTCCCGATGAATTGTCTGGTCTTCATCCAGAAGATAGGTTGAGTTATTAATCGATATTATAATTAGATATTTTATAATATCCAATACTACATATAGAATATCAATTGTTAAACTTGAGGATCTAGAGCATAAATTGAGGGATACTATTGATAAAAGGTTTATACTACATCGTGCTTCACATTACAGTACACTATTCCTATTCATCAAGAAGAAGGGCGGGTCAATGGGCCTCAAAATTGATTACTGTTAACACTCAAAAAAATATGTTCTTCCATAGATTGATGAATTTTTTGATCATCTATGTTGTGCCTTGTACTTCACTAAGGTAGATATTAAGTTGGGATATTCTCAAGTAATTATGAAGAAGGGGGATATCCCCATGACTACATTTCATACAAGGTACATGAACAATGAGATCATAGTTATTCAATTGGACTCATTAATTCTCCAAAAATTTACATGGACACAATGACTAGATTCTATTGTGATTAAATATAAAAAATTGTGATAGTTTTTATAGATGGTATTATTATTTACTCTAAATTAATGAAGTATCACATGGAGAATTTTTAAAATTTATTTTAATACCTTTTTTCATTAATTAAAAATAATATGAAACAACCTAACATATTATTCTTGAGTAGCAGAATCATCAAAATAGAACCATTATCAATGTGATTTATCTAAAAAAAAATAGGCTGGTGTAGTGTGTCAAGAGATTTCAATCTATCAGAGATAAGTTTGTTTCAGATTAGTGATTTAAATGAAATTGCTTCATAATATTTGAACATATGATACTACCCCCATCATATACTCTTCTCCAACTTCATTAAGATCTTTTTTCTACCTTATAAAAAAATAATCTAATAGATTATGAGGGACTCAAAGAAATAAAATATCATGTATGGGTGGATAGTGGAACAAGAAATTAATTTCCTAACTCTAAAAATTGATCACTTTGTATAGAGTGTGTAAAGAAATCTAAAAGGGTATCTTTTGGGGAAATAAAAAAAATTGATTTCTCCTGAATCCAACATCATATGAGGAAATGATATATAATTTCAATATAAATATACAGAGTGTTATGAATTGGTTTTTTGAGAGGTCATTTTTAATTTAATTATTATAATGAATCTTCATTGGTGTTTGAAAATAAACCTCCAAATTCTCATAGTGGATCTACGTCAATAATGACTGTGTAATTGTATAAGTTTCCACCAAATAATTTGATTCATATGTACATAGAGTCCATGAACTCATCTTCTTATTATACCATGTAACACAACCATTACTAAAAAAGAACACAGTAACTGATGAGGATTTTTATATGTGTATTAACTTACCCAATTCGTATCAGTGTAACCAAGAATGTCTATATAAACACTACATCTATATGGAAATATATAAATCATTAAATATTTTTCATATATAAAAATAATTTTAATTGTTACATTGTGTAACTCCTTTAGTTTAGTTTGATTCCTGGAACCTTGAGTCACAACATATGCAATTTATTGTCTAGAAATTTTGAGATACAGAAGGATCCTAATCATACTTCTAAATTCCTTTTTAACAACATTATTTCGTCATTCATCATTCTCAAAAAAATTTCATTAGATATAATTGTACTAGAATATTTTAAACCTTCCCTTCCTTAATTTTTCAATAATCCACTTCCATATTTGTTCAGGTGAAATAAAGATAAAATCCAAATTTTACTCAATCTATAATAGAAAGAATTTTTTTATCCCCCAACATTGATATTTCTAAATGGTTCATTATTTTTGTATTGAATTCCCCACATATGTTACTATTAATATTTGTAATAAATTATTTCATCCACATGCTCACCGACTATCAAACGATAAAAGAAATAATTCTTCACGTACAAAATGATTTCAATTATACCTTTGTAAAACCATATTTTTCATAGTGAGACCCCATGTTTAGAATAACAGTCTCTTGGAGTCTATTTTAATCCATACAATTTGTTCTTCAATATGTAGACCGTTATCCCATTATTTTCAGTGATGAAACCCTTTGGTTGTCATAAAAAGATGTCTTTTCCAATGTCACCATTTAGAAAAGAATTATTCAAATACTTTTGAGATACCCTATAATTCTTATGAGATACCACTTACAAGAACATTCTTATTGATTCATGTCTAACAACCAGTGTAGAAGTCTCTTAAATGTGGTTACCTTCAATTTGGGAATATACTTTTAAATCTTGTCAATATTTGTTTCATTTTACATGTTGTTTATTATTCATTTTGTTACCAAATACACAATTTATACCAATTACATTTTGATATATTGTTGTATATAGAAGTTACCATGTAATGTTCTTCTGAACATGATTGGGTTCTTTATTAAAATATTTCATGCATTCATATTTTCCAATAGCCTCATCCATAATTCTAGGATAATCCTATCTGGAATGATCTATTTGGTTTTTGTAACATACCATTCTAGTCTGAGGGGGAGAATTATAATTCATAATAATATTCTCTGATTCTACAGGTTTATTTATACTTATAAATTTATTTCATTCACCACCATCAGCTTCATCATCATCACTAGAACATTCAAAATTATTCTGAACATTTTTTGTTCTGATTTTATCACTCAAACTTTTTGAAATGGTTTCTTCAAATAATGAATTTATTAGTTGAATTTATTTTTCCCATATTTTCATAAAACTTTCACATTTAAAAATTGAAAAATAATATGAAATATATTATTCAAGAATTTGGGTTCATTCCCATTAGATTAATAACACACTGAACACTATCATCATCCTTTTTTTTAAACGTTCTTATCTTACTCAATTAGATTTTAATATAATAATAACATTCAAAAACCAAGAGATATTTCAAGATAGAATTTTTTTATACCACATTTTTTATAGTGTGTCTTTATTTAGGTCTTAAAATAAATCTATTTTTATTAGGAAATTTTGTATACACTGCCCCTCTCTGGAAGCAAATTGAAACGTTATTATTGGAAAATATTGTTCCAATCATCTCCACAATTATTTTATTCTACCTCTTGGAGAAGCCATTCTATTGTGGTGTATATGGTGTTATATATTAATGGTTGATAACATTTTCACTAAGATAAATTTAAAATGCATCACAGGTTTATTGCCTCCCATTGTTTGATCATAGTTTTTAGATACAAAAACTATGATCTTTTTAAACCTTCCTTTATACATTTTAAAAATCCTACAATCCTCTTACATTTTATTAAATTAAAAAGTATCCATATGAGTGAGTTCATCAATGAATGTAATGAAATAGATACAAAATAATGTTTATTTCTTTCTCATATGCCAAAAAAGATCAATGCAGATTAATTCAAATGGTCTTATATATGTAATATACAACTACTTTTCAGTTTTATGGGTTATATTTAGCTTATAAAATATTTCATTGATTACATATTGATCTATAGTCAACATGGGTAAATATATTACCACTTACCAATATTTTTTAGAATTATTTTTCCAACATTCCTAATTTATCTATTCTATATCATGTTCCCATCATTTATTCTATTATACCATCTATTTAAAGGATAAACAATCAAAAATAAATTTATATTTGTTCTATAACATTGAGAAATAGTGACTCTATCATTTGGGAATTTAATTATTCATGGGTTTAAATTTAATTTTACCTCATAGAAATCATCAAAAAGATGGAAAATACTCAACATGTTGGTTTTTATCCATTGATCATAAAACATCATCTGATTTGATATCATCATCTAAATTATATTTGTGCCAATACCTTTGGTTTTCAATTAAGAGTAGTTACCAAACACTATGATACATATTTCTTGTTTCTTACAACTTATAAGAATTTAATCATTACTAGTCATGTAAGAGGAATACCTATAATCATGTATCCATAAATTTATCTTATTAGAATTTTTGAAATTATCATCTATCAAGCATGAAATTTCATCATTGTTCTCTTGAACTACTTTCCCTTTATCTTTGATGGGGAACTAAATTGGTAAACTTATGATGCATTTTTATGTAATATGTCCCTTTTAATCACACCTTCAACATGGATTTTTAGGAAATTTAAATATATTTTATTTTTTATACTCATAACTAGTTTCCATATCTACATTATTTCTTCCAGAATATGGTTCCTTCTCATTGGAAATTCTCCCAAGATATTCTTACCTTCTCTAGGGCAATGAAATGTTATTCAAACATGTATATGATTTTTTCTAGATGTTAAAAATCTCTAGTAAAACACAAAAAATATAAATCTTCTTGGGAAACATTATTGTACTTATTAGTTTTTTAGTCAATATTTGACATTCACTAAACTCAAAGGGCCTAAAATTGTATTTGATGTGAAATGGAAGTTTTCTTAAATATTTTTATTTATTAAAAAATGATAATGTGAAATTTCTATAAATTTTAAGTAAATTGTTTCTATAATCAATATACAATCCTTCATTATTAGTTCAATAATTTTTCAAATAGATTTTTCAAAGGAAACTTTTATCTCAATTTTAAATAATATTTAGAACATTCTACTTTGAAATCATTTTTTTCATTTAGATCTTAATATTTATTAATTCATTCTTTGATACAAGAAATTTTGATTTTATCATTGATAATTATTCATCATTCAAATACTTTTTTTTATAAATATCTATTATCATTTTCTTGTATTAAAAAAAATGTGTATCCTATGATTTTATTTTCTTCAGGAAGATATATCCCCATTTGAACTTTAACACCTTTTTAATCTATCATATTCGTGTTATCCATTAAAAATATCATCTTATCTTTCTTGAAAATATTTTTTATCATGATTTTCCCCATTTTAACAATTCAAAATTTATTCCTAATCATTTTTTTTCCTTAATCATCTTTATCATAACTTGAGAAATCAATGGGTTTCTGTATATGAGCAATAAAATTTGAAATTTTTTCTTGTGGTTATTTATCATAATCAAATTATGTGAAATGATTTACTTCATCTTCCTTACACCTAAAATTTATTATTTTATTTCTTTATAATATATTCTTATTTCCAAATAAATTTTAAGCCTTTTAGAATTGTTCCCCACTTCTTTCATTGAACCTCTTCCGCATTTAATGATTCGAAATTATCTCCATTATTCTATTAACTATTATCTATATAGTTTCCAAATTTTTACATTTATAACAAATAATATAGAATATCACATTGTTCTTAATTTTTACTTACTAAAATACTTTGGAATTCAAATTAGTAACTATTTTACATTCATCTTTATTATCATAATCACATGAGTATAAAACATATTCATCGTTTTTAAAATTTTATATTCCTCATGGATTAAAAATTGTTAAATAAAAGATTATTTTTTTATAGGACACAAGATTATTATGTAACTTATTATTTGAATAATATTCTCTTTCTATAAAAGATTAAATTTTGGGATCAAATATATGAAAATAATTTCTTATGAACATATTCACAAGTATAGACTCATCATGTTTCTAAAGAAAGCCTCAAATATAAATCACACATTAACTATCTTGTTTTAATAGATCATCAACACATTCACCCAATTATAGTTTTATGTCATCAAATTTTCTTTCGCAAAACCACAACTTCTCATATTTAACTATTATAGTAGCTTAATAGGTCATCTAGAGGTTGTCCTAGATTTATTTTGTAATGATAAGTCGCACAAATTTTCTGTATACGTTATTTTATAATGAAATTAGATTAATAGTTTTCACTTTTGGATCAACATAAACATTCCTCTTATAAGAAGGAGTTATCTGATCATCATTTAAAAAAGGTAGAAATCCCATTGTACCTGCATTCAGAAATCCGATTCTTATAGATAAAAGATAATGATACATTCATTTCTTCCAATTGTGATATTATTTGTCTATATAATTATGGAACACCTCTACTGGTGATTGAATTATTAGAATCCATTATGAGAAAATTATATCTTGGACCATACTGATGTAAATTGGTATAATACCAGTCAAAGTGCTGGGAATATTAAATTTCCTCCAAAAAGAGGGGAGGGGGTTGAATTAATAGAATGGTGTTTTTATTATTTATTTTTAATTGAAATAATATTTTTCAACCTTTATTAGTTTGGTCAACTCATAATAGTGTTATCATAACCTCACGTGATCAAGAAGTTAATAGAAATAACATAGAAAATATGTTTACATGGTTTAGATCCAATGTATAATTATACAACTTTCAGTGGCTGGTTACTCTCCCCAACCTCATATTCTCTTTAATATAGACACACATGAGTTCACATTATAATAATTTACATGAAATCACATGAAACAAGTTATGGTTTATAACAAATATACCAAATTCACATAGAATAATAGATATATTGAAAACAAGTTGAAAAAGATGACTTAATTAACAAGGAATTAATGGAAATAAAATCCAAATACCCCCTTTCACAATCCTTCAAAATAAGATGTAATGAATTTCCCACAATGTTGACATTAATTTCACTAAAAATTACTGTAGGACTCTAATAGAGAGTCTTAAAACCAAGATATTTTAGAGATTTTGATTTGTGGAATATCTATGATTGGATTCACTCTCTACTACTTCATCCTTTCAAATATTGAAGAAAAAATCATTAGAAACTTCGTGATATCCATTAATGAGATTTTATAATTCAAATTATTCAACATATTCTCAATTAATTCCTTATGAAAACTATTTTAATTATACTTCTAATATAAATCTTTATAACACTTTGAGACTCTGGCCTCATCAATCACACAATATATAAATATTTCACATACTCAAGTCCTAATTTTAATTCTTGAACGACTTAGGTATTATTTTTATCTATGATATTAAATTATCACATAATTTCATTATCCAAAATGTTTTATTTATTAAATCTAATTCATATTTATCATTTTCATGGGAGAATTCATCTTTTCTAGGTGTTCCTTTTTATTTTTTAAGATTAGATTCGAAAATATTGGTCAGCATATAAGGATATTAGCCCTTACATCATTTTGAAATGCTTATGTGGTTCAAATTAGTGATGTCACAACATGAGGCTATATGACTCATATCAGATATGTGAATAAGATAGGAAATATCACAATAAGAATATATGTGGTTCACATTATCTGCACACAAAAATCAGAAACATGGATCACATCAACTACATCATTTTATTCAGTAATGTCATAGTATAGAATATTTGGGTAGTTTGGCTATCTGATTCTATCCCAATCATCTAAATAATATATTCAACTATATGATTTGACTACATGGATTGGAACTGCACATATTCACATATGTCATAAAATTGGATACATTTATTTTTTACTTTCACAAAATGCTTATGTAAATATATGAAATTATGAATTTCACTAAAAATAACTCCATTCCCCTTTATTTGACTTAAAACATCCATTTAAAACATGTTCTGAAATCACGAATCACTCTTCCATTATATATAAATTAAAAAAACTAGATCAAACACTATAATAATTAATCAAAACCTTTAATTATAGTTTTTAACAAATACAACAACTCAAACTCACTAAGAAGACAAAACTCCATGGAGTTATTCAATCTACCCACATGGTTTTTTATAACAATATTAAACACCAATACTTATCAACCATCAGTAGATGGATCATCAAGTCACATCCAATATCAATAATATATATTCAAGAAGCACCATTTAGGATCATGTAGTATTTTGGAGGGATTTTGATCCCTCAGTGACAAGCACATTTATCCCGAGTGGTTTAAATGAAACTACATATCAAACAGGAAATAGAACATACCCCCTATCACAAACATATCTCCTTTGAAGTAAACCATAATGGATGAAAATCTATGTCATGAAGAACATGTTGTTTTTTCCATGATTATGATTAAAAGATATCATATAGTTGTTGAATTATAGATTATATACTTTGAAATCATTAGGAAAAGAGAAATATACATTAATTATTAGATAAATTTTCAAACATTGATTTATTTAATGATTTTAGAAGCACAAGAGTAATATCTAGAGCTGTAAAATATGATAAAAATTGTTTTACAGTTCTACCTTGAACATGATTGAAAGTTTATAATCAAGCGATGGGTTTCTGTCCCTTCAATATCACCAAAAGGATCTATTGGATAAAGAAAATAGTTCATCATTAACAATTCTTACTAGATTTATGAAGATATATTGAGATGATAACGAAAATTCAATTTGAAAAAATAAAGAGGGATATTGAAGAGTTTGTATTTAGATGCTTGGTAGGCCATAATGTTATGGATTTATGGAAAAATTCTTATGGGGATGTTACCTCCATTACATATACCTGAGTGTAATTTGGAAAACATCATAGAGGATTTCATTAAGGGACTCCCAATACATATAAATTTAACAATGTTGTTGGGTTATGGTTGATTACCTTACTAATTCATCATATTTCATTTCAATCATATACAATTTATCTCTCGATCAACCCATCATGATATACATTGAAAAAGTGGCATGGTTTTATGGAATAGTATCCACAAACAAATTTGATCGACATTTGTGGATTAATTATATGTTTTAGAGATGTATTTAATAAATCGATGAAATATAGTTGAGATTTATCACTATATCCCATCCTTATATAGATGGTATGACTGAGAGGAACATTCACACCATATAATAATTATTGAAATATTAAAATGTGTTTTTGAAAGGGAGTTAGGATTAACTCCCTCATCTAGTACAAATTTAATATAAAAAACATTCACTCAAGAATTCATATTGATGCTAATGAATCCATATACATAATATAGTGAAGGATTCCAATATTCTAGGTTGATATTGGGAACCAAAAGCAATTGGGTCCTGAGATAGAAGAGGAAATAGAAAAGAATTTTTTCATTATCCTAAAACAAGTCAGGAAATACTAAGTTGACTGAAAAGTTATTACAATAATCATTAGAGAGAATTTGTGTTCAAATTATTTTCATAAATAAATCCAATAGATATATCTTTAGAAGAATTTTATGAGATTTGGAAATAAGGGAATGATAAGACCTAGAAAAATCACTGCTAATGAGATGATTGATCATATCCTAACGGTATCTTATCACTTTTTGAATGATATAAACCTATCATATGTTCATGATGTGTTCCCTGTATCTTCTTTGAGAATATAAATACTAGATCATTCACATGTACTAAACATAGTCATAATACCATCAGTGCATGAAATTTCTTATGATGAGAAACTTGTAGAAATATTGGATCATAGAGAAAAAGTGGTATGGAAATAGAATACGCACATGGTTAATATTCTATAGAATAATCATGAACTTAAGTAAACTATATGGTAACTCAAGGATTTGATGATGTAGAGGTATCCTTTCTTGTACCCCTCCTACTAATGATACTACAACAAAGGGAGAGAGACAATGACCCCAATAACCACCCCCAATGGGCCCCAAGATTATGACTACTACCGTGGGTGTAAAAATGTCACAAATTTGAGTTAGTATACTATATAATATAAAATAGGATCAAGAGATAAGATAAAAACCACTATGAAGATCCATCAGATAATGTGAAGGTAAACCAAAAACCATTCAATGATGAATGACTAAAGTATTCTAATATAAATAAATTCTTCCAATATAAAAAATTTATTCTTAGGGATGAAACCGAACAACATGACTAACACAACTAGTAATATCCTACTTGGTCCCTAAAGACCTCATAGAAACCAAAAAATGTTCAATATACATATTGTGAGTATGGAACATATAAAAAATCCTAGCATAACTAATGTATCAGGTGAACATGTGAAAAGAGTAAGATAATGTTTCATTGAAAAAATAATTGTATTATCAAGAACCTGGATATGCCATCTAACTGATCCCCATCCTCACAATGGATAACACACCAAATCAAACATCCAATATAATAATATTACATCAAGATCATGATAATTAAAGGAAAAATGTTTCTAATTAAATTATGATTTTCTTCTTATCAAGAATCAATGTTGGAAGTCTTGTGATCACATCCCTTCAATACATATCACATCACATCACATCACATCACACCTCACCAAAAGGAACATGGGCCATCTCTGAGATGGGTTGGGTTTCAGGCGTACCTTACGCACCCTCACATGTTCAATAATTCTATGCTAACATCTGGTATTATCATATCATGTATTACCAGATAGTTTTTAGCTCCATACATCATTTCTCATCCTAGCCACAACAATCACTTCTATCCCAATGACACCAAGTAGAACACTTAAAATATTTCTTGAAGACACATGGGAAATCACTACAAAAGGATGAGTTGAGAATAGGGGTAGATGGCTATACTAATCATCACTATCCTAGATACAAGGGAAAACACATGATACCCATAAACATTTTCCATTGATTCCACTATCCAACTTGCATGGAGATAGAATAGAAATACCATAAACATACACGATATATAGAAAACACATGTTACACAATGTGTATGTTCAAAAAAATGCACAAATTCTCCCCACAAAACAGCATTCATACCACATAGTAATAATCACAATTGATTCCACTTATATATGAAATAAATCATACTACCACATATAAAAACACAACATTTCCCACATTCATGTAACTCTCCACCGCTTTTATTCATTAACCATTCACATTCATATTACCCAACCCTTTATTTAATTTAGTCAATAACTAATTCAATTATAAATTTTAATCACCATTACAATTTATTATATTGATAATCAAGAAATGAAGACAACCAATTAACACAAATAAATTCCCCTACTCACATAACCATTACCACAACACCACACATCAATCATCATCGTTGAGCCACATCAACAACCTATATCACCACAATAACCCCATATCTCATCCACTACACACCATCCCTAATTAAAAACCACAATCAATGGGAGACAAACATTATTCACCCTAAAACATTTCTTCACAATCAAGCCAAACCACACACCATAACCACATCGCACACCACCACCACCCATCATTGACACTATGCACCACCACCACAACAAAAAACAAAAATTTTTCTCTACAATGTCCACTCCCATGTCACATCCATTCCAACCAACCAACACATCATATCCCACACCTCGGAAAGACAAAAAAAAACATCTCCAACACCACATAATAGCCTAAACCATAGAGGGAAACATAATAGTACCAAGTACACATTAAAAAAACATTACAGCATCTATAATTATTTAATGGATTTCATCTCATTACATATTTATTTATAAATCTTATTATCAATGATAAAAATACATGGGAACCTAAATTATTAAAAATATATATTTTCATTTCCTTTTATTCATGGTGTGATCAGAAAACAGCATTCAAGGGTCTTAATTATTATCATCTACTACGAAAAATAGGCTTTAAAAACCATTTTTATTGAAAGGAAACCACATGGAATTATATAACATGAAATAAAAAAGTAATAAAAACATTTGATATCCCTCCATAACCATCGATTTTATACATGCCGATTCATTTTATTTATAACATCAACACATATAATCCACCAAATGGATGAAAAAATCCTGCCGCTGCAATACATAATATGTAGTCAAGCTGAACCGAACTAAATGGATGAAAAAAAACATATCCAAACATATAAACAAACCATAAAAATAACCATCATGCATACTATAAGAATAATACAAGGAAAAAATCGGGTATAGAAGAATAAATCACTATTTATAAACAAAATCCAATAACTGAAACCCATAAATTGAATAAGGAAATAGTCTGGAAGATCAATAAAAATCACCTAGGGTTTTCCCAAAACAAGATAGATAGTGTTGGAAAAAGATTAAAAAAATTCCAAAAAAGAAATATAAAAAATTATATATTATACATTTTATGGAATAAACCACACATTAATATAATAATTTCCATGGGCCTGTAAAACATACCCTATAAAACAACTACTTTGGACATAAAACCCTCAAAAAATAAAATTCCCCGAAAAAACATGGAGTCTTGGAATTTTCGGATATATGTTTTAAATAAATATTTTACAACAAAAAACTATATTTCATGGACACCCCACCACCACATACAATAAATAAACCACTAGAAAATCAAGTCGGAAGACAAATTCTTACATAGTAAAGTCATCTTTTATGCTATAAAAATACGACTATAGTTTATTGTATCTGTATACTATAGAGGAGATCCATTATACTCTAACGAGTAATATACAACCAAAAAGAAGAAAAATAATTGGTTTGGTGGGAAATAACTGTACATTGGATACTTTCCAATGATTATCACCCTTGAGACTCAAAACCAAACCTAGTAAGAATGGATTTGAAACAACTACCTCACAATATAACTCTCAAGGATCTCATTGCACCTCCAATGTCACCAACATTAATCCCAAAAAACATACAACACAACCAAATCACTCCACATCCACATCCCAACTTTTTGTAGGTCATTTAACCACACATATGATACCAGGCACAAAAAAACTCATTTCCACACAACTACATCACTTCACAACTTCAAAAACATATCAATCTCTACATAACCTAAACTAATCACATCAATAATAAATAGAAAACACTATCCCAAGAATATAAATTAGGTAATTCAAACTTCTATTCAAATATATTATCCTCAATAGGTAGAAATTACTCACCAACATGTTCATATCAATATAATCTTTTAACATGTGTTTTTTAGGATGCAGGTCCTCCCCTTTTCATATTCTAGGATAATTATTGCACATCACACATCAAGAAAACAACACATCTCCCAAAAAATGAGATATTTATTCATAACATCCTGGAAAAATCAAAAAAAAATATCACAAAACAAATTTGGGTACTATAAACTCATCAACATCTCTAGATCCCATGTAATATACTCCAGTCCACCATGCCTTTATAACACATGAACCAAGGGAATAGATTATCCATCTAGTGTCATCTATTAATGATATTAGAACATTAATGGTAACTCTAAAAATTTCACATCATATTCAATATCTATCTATCCCCTGAAAATGATATTGGAGTCATTGTGAAGATACCGATGAAGCTAGAGCATATTGAAGATATCATGGACCCCTCTCCAGCCATGATAGAAATTCAAACCGATACGCCAAATCACCAAATCACTGAAACACCTCAGATTGGATAAAAACTAGAGGGAAATATTTCTCACTTAACCAAGCCTCTACTCCCCATTTAAAAGGTAAAGAATAAAAAACACATAGTCACCAAAAAAATATTCTTACTCCCATTATTAGAATCCTCTTTCTAAAAATAATGAACTGCCCTCATCCTTTCTTTGATCGACTATATATTCTTGTTCTTTTTCCCCACGAAATCAAGAAAAAGAAATATATATTCCCAAACCTCCATCTAACACAATAGATAATAACATGAACATACATACATAACCACAACAGATCCATGCTAATGGATCATTGATATCTATTTTTTATGGAAACTAGAGTAGATTTAAGTTCCTTGGACATTATACGTCAATGTATAGGATGAAATATCACAACATATAATCAAGTATATTAATGGTTCACTCTGTCTGACCATCTTTATGAGGGTATAAAGGAGTGATAAGGAGAAAATGGGATCCAAAAGCATGGTGACATTTCCTCAAAATCCATGAGGTAACATCATGATCCTAATAATATATAATGGTTCTTGGTACCCAATGATGTCCATATACATCATCCATATATCACATCACAAAATGATTCATGAAATGTGACAAAAGTACCATCTAAAATAGAGTGGAGTTCATCATCCAGTCCACTACAACCCAAATTACATCACAAAATACATGATATCAAGGTCACCCAATAAAAAATACCATCATTATTTATTAATATTTTCCTTAATGATAATTAAATATATAAAAAATAACATTGATAACTTAGTGATTCACATTCACCTACCAGAATCCAAACACCTCACTACAAACTCTTCCACTTTCTATTTCATCCCCATCCACGCAATATTCCTCCTAGAACCATGATATATCATTGTGACACTATGATGTACCTCTAATGATGCGTTTTTAAACTCATGGATAACTCCATCATGCATAACTTGTGGAAAAAATAATATCCCACTACATAACATCATGTCTTTTCCAACATCTGACCATCCCTTAGGGGAGTCACCATGGGAAAAAGGATCACATGTCACCTTTTCCATTATGTATCACTACTGAGACTCCTCCACTTGTCACATGAAATAAGAATACATGGTCATTTGACAAATAAAACATTGAACACTACTTTTCTAAATTTCATGATGATTTTCTATATGCTCCTCTATCTATTTACAAACATATGGAGACTCGTAAGACACATCTTCTCGATAATTATAAGTCAATGAATTGGTAACCATATTCCAATTTCATGGGGACTAATATACCTAAACATCATATTCATAAGGAAAATAAATCCACCATTTCTATCATATATTTTCATCCCATTGACAGAAAACATTTTCTAGGATCTTTTGGTTTGTGGAAAAAACAATGAACTCACCAATGAGGTAATGCTGCCAAATATTTATGGATAAAAAATCCACTTTCCCAAGATATTGGGTGGAAAAGATAATCTCATGGATATGTAACTATGTATACCGACAAGAGATCAATACTATCTGACGTATAAACACCCATCTTGTTTATAAATTGATAATTTCATAGAAAACATAAAAAACACACCCTCTATAAAAAACTGAAGCACATAGGCACTGATTAACTTATCCTTATGGTACTCGAAAACTTCCTAACAGAAATAACTCTACAAAAAATTCATATCCTTCATAGATGATACTGTCAGTAGGGTGGTAACTAAATATAAATTAGGAAAAATTAATAATAATCATCCGCGAGAAAAAGGATAATAAAAAACCTGTCCATTTTCATGAGTTATTACTAAGAAAAAACAACCTCATCTTCATTGGGTAAATTTTCACATCCTATTAAGAAACCTAATGTCCAATAAAACTAACCTATATAATCTATAAATTACACATGGAAATCTATCCATAGACCTAGATATGATTATGGAACTAAAAAATGGTCCTTATAGGCTTTGTATGCTCCTAATCTATCTTTAAGTAGACACATATATCATTACAGAATATGATGATGAACTAGTACCTGATCTTTTGAAACATGGAGTTCATAATCCCAATGAACAAAATTTGTGTGTTTGTTAAACTTAACGACATGACTAAGAACTCAGGGTTCCCATACCTATACATAATAGTTTCTATTGGGATATCCTCATTCTTTAACTTCAACTGGTGATATCTTGACAACAGATCGATTCTAGATAACCAAATAGCCCCTCTAAACTGGTTGAAAAGATCAATGATCCATAGAAGGTATTTCTTGTTCCTAGAAATCACCATATCCAACCTCTAATTATCTATAAATATCCTTAGACTAACTATCACATTCTTGGAGAAAAACACTGGAGAAACCAATGATGGCACACTAAGTTCTATTAAACACATATGCATCAAATAATCCACCTAAAACATTATCTCTCTTAACTTTGTAGTTTCCATCTGATAGCAAACCATCAAAATAGGATACACACCTGTCTACAACTCTATATCGAACTAAACATAATATCAAGGACGTTGTGTCACAACCCTTATGAAAAACATCAATGATTTCATACATAAATCATAGAATATCCACCACCTTATCTACCACTTACAACTCTAGTAATTAGTAAAAATGTGGGTCCACACTGTTACTACCCTCCAAAAAACCTCGAATGCCAAATAATGCCACTTGTTGGCCCTCTACATTACAAAAAAATTGTTCTATAGATGAAATTAATGACTATACACACTAAATAAATAATATATATGTTCATAATAAGAACATATTGATATATCTATGGCAAGACCATGTCCCCCACTAACTGGTGCTTACACATCACTAGTTTACATCCATGACACACCTCAAATAAAGGTACCTGAACTTTAATAGGAAAGGAAAAAAGTAGGAACACTAGAATCCTATTCATGTACAGTCACAAATAATGAATAAAGGAGAGAGAAAAAATGTTTTTGAGGATCCTGAATCAAATAATGTACACACACCCATATACTATAATCTAATCAAACCATGAACAACTCTTGGATTTACTGTTGTTTAGGCCTCTTACCTATGCATCTTACCATAACCGTATCTTCTTCCCATCTAATATTTAACAGTATTTCCATGTTATTTCCTAGGTTATTATGGATGCAGACGATCACAAGTCTAACCTCTCTAAACAACATGTTTCTTTTATTAGTGATAAAGAACCAGTGGTCCATGTTTCTAAAACTACCTCATAAGAAACTATTGATACTATTGAAAATGGGTATAAACTCCCACCTAATACTAGAATCATAGAGTGGTTTTACAAGAAGCCTAGTGGTGGACCTATCCCCTACAAGCTAATGAAAAAAAATCCCCACTTCAGTTACATGGAATCCACATATCCAAGATGAACTAGGAAATATCTACCATAGATTTCTCCCTACTGGCCAAAACACTCACTACATGAACACCCATGACCCACTACCTAAATCTATACTCCTAGAAACACCATGATGTCCATTCTATCGAGGCTCAATATCTAATGAGAACATTGAATAGATAACCTGGTCCTTTTTGTATGCCTCTAGATATGTTCATAGTTTTAATGGAATGGTTTCATACAAGATCACTGGGGAAAAATCCTCCTCAAGAGACAATAATATGGATTACATATCAACAAAAAGACCTAGATAAAAGGAAGGTGGCCCTTAAAAATAGTTACTATAATGACCAAGAATTCTATAAATGAAATTTCATTTCTTATAATTATTTCAAATATTATAAATCACATAAAATATATTAGAGAGACAATAAAATGTTAACAATTGAAGAACTAATGAAATAAGAGGTATTTAAAGATTTTATGGAACCTATACTGATGAAATAGTAAATTGGAAATTGGAATAGTATTATGAACCTTATCAATAGTAAACATGCCAAATGAATAGTAACCTCACACCTGAAAGTATTAATAAAATTTATCCACCTTATAAATGAATGTATTATATAATTATTTCATAGTAACTGAATAAATATTTTAAATTTTTGTTATGTGTTGGAATTCGTGTAAGTCATAAATATTTAATTATAATCTTATAATTAATAAATTTATTATAGCGAACATTTATTTTCATAAAATGTAATTTTAAATTTTTATTTTATTATCTTATTTTTTTGTATAATTTTATATGACATTAGTTACTTTTTAGAAGTGTTATAAAATCCGTAATTATTTTTAAATCTATATTATTTGAATAAATGTAGATATTAATTAAAAATACAAGTTTTCATATTTAAAAAATTATATTCATAAATTAGATTTTAGTTTTGAATTATATTACTAAATATATGTTTAGGGTGAATTTTTTGGATTTTTCTAAAATACATGTTTTTTTGGTGAATAGTAAAATACCATAATATTTTATAAATGCTAAAAACATAATTTTTTGGGTCATTGTTTATGTAAAACTGAGGTAAAACCCATTAGTTATAACTCACATGAACTAGTTACTATATTTAGTCTTAATAATGAACACTATTTATTTTTATCATCGAAAATAATAATCTAATGATTAATATAAGAAAAAACACCTCTCTCCTCCATTATAACACCACACCTCAACACCCCTTCTCTAAACACCTTCCATGCTTTGAGCCTTGTTAAATATCATCCCAATAATCATCCTAATCGCATCCCCCATGTCTTAATGCCCTTGGCCTCAATAAAATAACAAATAAAATACCCTCAAAGAGGTTATCACAGAAGATAATTACATCTGTAAAAATCCTCCTTCTTTTATTTTATTTTTTTCACTTTCTTTTATTTTCATATCCTTACATAATCTCCCCAATAAAAAGTGACATGAAAAATCCAATATCATTTCTATACTATAATTATATCATGAAAATTAGAGATCCATCGTGTAAAGACATGGAAATTTCAAGGGAAATTTTTTTTTCTAAATTTTCTTTGGAATTTTACAAGAACGCAGTTTCTGACGGCGCCTGATTCTGAGGCCCGGTGTGCCCAATATAATTTTCTAAATTTTAGATCGGGTACGTTCAGTGAACGAACGAGCGGGTTTTTCTAACTTTTGAACCGGTGCTCAGAATCGAATTCTGAGGGTACCGATGGAATCGCAGCACTGGTATTTGCTTAGAAACGCCTTTTTGGGAGTTGCGTTTTCTCGGGTGTTTGTTTTTTTAATTTTTGGGGGTCAAGTGAAGAAAATAAAATAAATTGGTGCGACAACGTTATTTTATTTCACTTAAAGCCACCTAAAGACACTTAAAGCCACATAAAGCTACTTAAGCTGAGTTGAAGCAGATAGGGTGCAATCCAAAATATCTTACCCTCTTCGTAGGATATTTGTGAGGTGGGGCCCACACGAGCCCCACCGTTTCATTTCCTCTAAGTAACGTACCCACACACCCTCTTAATGTCAAGTCAACTCTTGCATTTAATAAGTTATTAAACACCCCTAATAAATTTGGGGGATTAAAGTGTTGCATTTAATTCAATTGAATTAACTGTTTTAGTCTTATTAAATGAAAACTTATGACTTGGTTAATAAAATAAGAGATACACTTATTTTGTTTGGGGGGTTAGCTTGTCGAGAGGATTTTGGGAGAAACATCCAAGGCTTGAAGATCTTAATTCTTCGACGAAGAACGCGAAGAACGCATCACCGCCAGCGAAAAACACCGCCCTCCGATGAAGGTCGACAAAACGCCGGATCCTCGGAGATCGACGACGTGACGTCGACGATTCCCTTCCCACGATGCTTTCTTCCGCGACGAGAAAATCCGCGATGAACCATCGCTCGACGATGCTTGAGGTAGGGATTTAATTTTGAGAATAGTATCTTTACCCAAGGATGTTTCCTTTTGAAAAATAAGAACGCGGATTAACTCAATATTAAGTTGATCCGCGAAGAGTATGTTTTCGGGTTAGAAATTCTTGTTTTGCGGGAAAAACTGTTTTGGGTTGTTTTCTTTTTCTCATGAGAACAACAAATCCTTGTTGTTCTCCGTCTTTTGGGCCGTTTGTCACAAACTAATGGGGGGAGGTCGGACCGCACAAACACAGCCGACTCTCCTTCCCCTTTGTTGTTTTGATTGATTGCGGCACGGACAAAGGCGACGCGGTGCAACGGCACTGTGCGGTCATGAGAATGAACGCGGCGAAGAAGCGCGGCGCCGACACACCGTGCCGATATGGCCGAGCGAAACCGTGGCCGGAGTCGGGCCGCGGAGGTGATTTAAAACCTCGCTGGTTGATTATTGTGCGTGGATTGTCGGACGATGAAAAACGGGGCCGCAAGGGCGATTTGAAAGCTTTGCAGCGAAGGTCGGGTCCCGGGAGGACCTCTGGCGAAGAAGGAATGCAAAACGGACCACCGGAGCGTGTCTGGTGGTCTGCGGAAGCTCCCGCCGAAGCCCAGCGCGCCGTCGGCAAAACCCACTACGGCGGCGAGGTCGGTTCCGCGGCCGCGCGGAACAGAGGGGCGGGACGCAGCCGACATGCCTCGTCCGAGTGCCGCGGAGCGGGCCCCGCGCGGGGGGGGGGGGGGGGGGGGGATTCCCTCGCTCGACCGGTCGACCGAGCCGAGCCGACCCGCCGGGCCGGGTCGCGCCCAACCGGGTCGGACCCGGGTCGTGTCGACCCGGTTCGGGCCGACCCTGGGGGGGTTGGGCCGGGTCGGTCCGGGCCCAGACCCCCCGTTTTCGGACCTTTTCTGACTTTTTCCCGTATCATGAGATACGACCTCCGATCGACGTGCCGTCAGCGGTGATGCCATCCTTGGACCAAGTCAGTCGTTTCGGTATATCACACTCAAGGATTTGGAATAATTTGGGTTCAGCCGGGTTGGTTCGGATACAAAACCAACCGGGCCCTCGGAGTGGAAACACTTATATCTTGAGCTCCGAACGTCCAATTGGGGTGCCATCGACTTTGATGGATTTATCTAAGTGAGAAGGATCTTTTGGCTTACTCCACTCGAGGATTGGATGTCGTCGGAGTGCGGTCGGGTTGGTTCGCTCACGAAACCAACCGGGCCCCTGGAACGAAAAGGCCAATAACTCACAGACTGGGCGTCCGATTGACGCGCCGTCTGTCTCGTTGATTTCCTCTTGTTGAGGCGGAACTTTTGGCATACTTCGCCCGAGTTTTGGATGCAGTTGGATAGTGGCTGGGTTGGATTGCACCCGAAATACAACCGGGCCCCTGGAACGGAAAAGCTGATATCTTTCAGACTGGATTTCCGTTTGACGAACCATCAGCGGTGTTGGTGATCTTGTTGAGAAGCGGTCCCTATGAGTATAAACTATGAGAGTTTGGGGTATAGTTGAGATATGGCCGTGTTGATTCACTCACGAAACCAACCGGGACCCTGGGACGAAAAGGCTAATAACTCACAGACCGGGCATCCGATTGATGTGCCGTCTGTTGCGTTGAGACCCCTGTGACGAGGCGGTCCGTTGAGGTACTTCTTCGTGGAACCTTGTGATACTTGTAGTATAGACCTGTAGCTCGTGGAGCGGACCCTACCGGAGACGAGCGTGTAGTGTACGGAGACAGTGTAGCCGGCTGAGACCTGATGACTGCTTGACCGATCGACTCGGTGTGTTTCAGAGAGCCCAGTGGGGAGAGCTTGGTTGTAGCGGTAGACCCACGGCGTAGGAGCGCATGGTTGTAGCGGCAGACCCATGGTACTCAACAGAAAGTGTATCTATGGAGGCTATAAGGGGGAGCGCTTGGTTGTAGCGACAGACCCACGGCGGAGGAGCTCTTGGTTGTAGCGGCAGACCCGCGGTACTCAACAGAAGGAGTACCTCTTAAGGCTATGTGGGGGAGTGCTTGGTTGTAACAGCAGACCCATGGTGGGAAGCATTTGGTTGTAGCAGCAGGCCCACAGTACTCGACAGGAGGAGTACCCCAGCAGTCTTAGGTCAGTGAGCAGTACCTCGGTGTCGTGACAGGACCACTGTACACTTCAGAGACGGGGCTCTTCAGCAGTTACGATTTCGATAATGAAAATCCTAGTTTGAGATGAGTCTATGTCCTTTGTGTTTCCTCATGATTGAGATGGGTTACTTGATAACTTAGGTATATGTATGGGCATATACCTGGGTAGTTGTTATCTGTTTATTTCATAACCCTTGTGTTTCCTAATGATTGAGATGGGTTACTTGATAACTTAGGTATATGTATGGGCATATACCTATGTAGAGGTTATCTGTGGAGATCTTATTTGTGGTTATCCTTGTTGGTTTTAGTGAGACCTTGAGGGTCTCGGGGTCCCTACTGAGTATCGTTATACTCACCCCTGCACGGGCTATGCCCGCACCTCGTTGTGTTGGTTGCAGACGACGAGCAGTGCTGACGGAGGCCGAGTGTTCGAGGACTGGACGGTACCCGGAGGTGGACTACACGACGAGTCAGCACCCGGAGGTGGAATACACGACAGGTCAGTATCCGGAGGTGGATTTCACGGCGAGACGACACTCAGAGGATGTTGACGGGTGAGAGCGTTGTGGAGGCTATCTGTACCTACCCTTCAGGTAGGATACGTGGTGGAAGATCCGGGAGCTGCTCCGTCTGTACCTACCCTTCAGGTAGGATCCGAGGAGGATGACCCAGGAGCCACTTTTGTCCTTCCAGCTGTTGTCTTTTTCTGTTGTACTTTGTTCAGTTGTAGTTATACTTTCTTTTGGGTTTGTATTCTGGCCCATTTACCTTTCAGTAATTCTCTTTGTACTTTTTGTTTTACTTCCGCTTGTACTCTGTGGTGTTTTGTTTACTTTTATAAAGGAAATTCCTTCCTAGTTATCAGGATTTACGCCTTTGGTGCTAATCTCCAGCCCCTGGCCTATGGAAGGCGGGCTTGGGGTAGTCATGGCACGAGCCCCGAGGACGGGCCGTGAAAAATTGGTATCAGAGGAGTCGGTTCTATTGCAGAACTTATAAATATGATATTTTTTCTTTCTGTGAAGCAATAGTGTTAATAGTACCGAGTGTGGTCTTCAGTTCAGGGAGTCCAGTGTTAGTGCGGGTGGCCGACGTATCCATACACCAGGACCCTGACAACTGACTTCTGACTTTGTGCACGAAAACATTGATTGAGTGTGTGTTCCCAGATGTTTTTAAATGTCATCTCAAACCAGGTCAGATAACAAGGTATAAACGTTTGACCGTGTCACATTGTTTCTTTCAGGATGCATTTTTTCGGACGACCAGCTAGAGTCCAGAGGGATGTGCGTGCTGACAGCCTGTCGAGCGACGAGGCTTCGGTACATGGCCCTCTTGTAGTTAAGGCCCCAGCGGAGGCACCATCGGTACTACCATACATTGGGCCACCGATGCCACCAGCCCCAGTAGTGGGCGATGCATGCCACTTGAGCGCGCTGCACGAGTTCCAGCGCCAGAGACCACCCAGGTTCCGGGGAGAGACGGACCCACAGGCGGCTGAGGATTGGCTGGAGGCTGTGGTGAGAGTCTTCAGGCTAGTGGGGACGCCGACAGACTTCATGGTGATCTTTGCTGTCAGCCTTCTTCAGGCAGTAGTAGGTAGGTGGTGGAGCCACTTGTTCCAGTTTAGCGACGGGATGACCTTCACATGGGAAGACTTCGAGACCTTCTTCAGGGTGGAGTTTGTGCTAGTAGCTCTACACCCCGATCGTGTATAGGAGCTTCTGCCTTTGCCGCGTGTTTTTCGATCAGTAGCCGAGTCATCTGTGGGCAGTAGACAGATGATGCAGAGGTCCAGGAGGTCCAGAGCCAGCCGTACGAGAAGCAGGAAGTGTTATGAATGCGGCATGAAGGGTCACCTAGCACGTGACTGTCCGACTCCTCGTACAGTTGATCCACATGCGTTGGAGGAGCCACTGAGGGAGAAGCAGTGACGAGTGTTTGAGCAACAGCCGAGCAGTGGACAAGGCAGTAGAGCTCTGGGAGCAGGTGGACAGGAGAGAAACTAGTGGATAAGTCCCTTGTACTTCTAGTTCCATATTTCTATTGTATTCGAGTCTTTGTACTATGAGCTGCAATAATAAAAAGGCACTTAGCTTAGTGATGTTTGCTTTCCTGTCCTTTTATTTGGTTGATACTGAGTGGTCCCAGTTAAAACTGTTGACTTGACCCTCACTTTTGATATTTCTACTGGAGGAGACCAAGTGACCTCGCACTGATGCTGACAGTGTGACTCGACCCTTGGAGGTGAGAGTGACAGTTGGATCTCTTGGTAGTTACGTCGAGGCCTTACGACATCATCCATGGAATGAATGCATCCTTCATGTCAGGATTGACTATATTAGTCAATGGGCGTGGTTCATCCATGGGATTAGACCGAGTTTCTCTTTTCAGCAAAGGAGAAATTTTAGCATCTCTTCCAGATCGTAGGCAAAGAAGGTGCATATCATCCAGGAGCAGATGAAGACTGCACAGTGAAATATGAAACAAGAAACCGGTGCTGGTCTTAGAGAATCGGGCATGTTAAATGTTTCAAGAAGAGGAAGCTTTAAAGAGAGATGAGTCTACGAAGCGGCAGACATGGAGGCAGAGCTAGGAGATCAGCATGAGGTGGTGTACATCTTAACATGCTACAACCACCCGCCTTAGTTATCCCCGCCAGGATCAGGGAGCTGGAGGGCGGAGGAAGAGTGCGGCTGCATTCGGTCAAGGAGTGTGAACCAATGGATCTAAAAATGATTCAATGGACAGTCTATGTCCACTACTAGTTGCTGTAGTAACAGAAGTTGATGTGAATCATTCCTCGCTTTCACCAATCTTGTCCCAGACCTAGAGTTTCCGATAAGTGGTGGAATTGACCCTCACGTCTGGAGATACCTTGGGAGGATACTCGATAATCACACTTACGCTGACAGTGTGGTCATACCCTCGAGGCGAGAGTCTCGGTTTGAATCTCTTGGTGGTAGCATCGAGGCCTTACGACGTTGGTTGGAGTATGGACTAGGTAATCACAATTCATACACAAATTGACAGTATTTGGAAAAAAGGTTGGGTTTTAACTACGACGTTGGGATGGGTTTTCCTTGGTCGGAAAAAAATGGAAACCCCATTCAGCACAGGATAAACTCATGCTCAGGAGGGTGCGACCGATCACTCTTGAGTCGGTCAACCTTACCCTCGTGGCAGCAGTCGTTTTGAGTTTCAGTTCTAATAGGAATTGGAGGCCTCATGAGTTTCAAAATGACGATCACGTCCTTATATGGGTCTCACCTCGACGAGGTTTACGGAGATGTGGCCAAGGTGGAAAGTTATCTCCGAGGTTCAGCAGACCTTCTTAGGTCCTCAGCTGGGTAGGCGGGGTGGTTTACCATTTGACCCATCCACCTTAGTTGCACCAGGTGCATGACGACTTCCACGTATCTCAGATTAGGAGGTACGTGCTCGAACCTTCGCATATCATCGACCATGGGGAGCTGGACGATGGCGATGGGGTGTCCTTCACGGAGGATCCAGTGGGGATCGAGGATCGACAGGAGCGGATCCTACAAGGACGATCAATTCCTCGGGTTCTCTTTCACTAGCAGTACGTGAGTCTCCAGGTGAGCACATGGGAGCGGAAGGCTCAGGTGCATGCTCAATACCGCTTTGTGACCCTAGTTGGTGTTAAAGCTTTACAAGGACGCAAATCCCTGAGGTGGGAGTAATGTAAAGAACCAGAAATTTCAAGGGAATTTTTTTTCTAAATCTTCTTTGGAATTTTACAAGAACGCAGTTTCTGACGGTGCCTGATTCTGAGGCCCGGTGTGCTCGGAATCATTTCCGATGTTTAGCTTGGGTACGTTCAGTGAATGAACGAGCGGGTTTTTCTAACTTCTGAACCGGTGCTCGGAATCGAATTCTGAGGGCACCGATGGAATCACAACGATGATATTTGCTTAGAATCACCTTTTCTGAAGTTGCGTTTGCTCGGGTGTGGTTTTTAATTTTGGGGGGTTAAGTGAAGAAAATAAAATAATGTCGTGCGACAACATTATTTTATTTCACTTAAAGCCACTAAATGCCACTTAAAGCCACATAAAGCTACTTAAGCTGAGTTGAAGAAGATAGGGTACAATCCAAGATATCCTACCCTCTTGGTAGGATATTTGTGAGGTGGGGCCCAGACGAGCCCCACCATTTCTTTTCATCTAAGTAACGTACCCGCACCCCCTCTTAATGTCAAGTCAACTTTTGCATTTAATAAGTTATTAAACGCCCCTATTAAATTTGGGGGATTAAAGCGTTGCATTTAATTCAATTGAATTAACTATTTTAATCTTATTAAATGCAATGTTATAACTTGGTTAATAAAATAAGAGATACACTTATTTTGTTTTGGGGGTTAGCTTGTCGAGAGGATTTTGGGAGAAAGTTCCACGGCTTGAAGTTCTTCATTCATCGATGAAGAACGCGAAGCACGCATCGCCGCCAGCGAAGAACACCACCCTTCGACGAAGGATGACAAAAACTCCGGATCCTCGGAGATCGACGACATGACGTCAACGATTCCCTTACCTTAACGCTTTCTTCCGCGACGAGAAAATCCGCGACGAACCCTCGCTCGACGACGCATGAGGTAGGGATTTAATTTTGAGAATAGTATCTTTACTCCTGGATGTTTTCTTTTGAAAAATAAGAACACAGATCAACTCAATATTATGTTGATCCGTGAAGAGTATGTTTTTGGGTTAGAAATTCTTTTTTTGCGGGAAAAACTGTTTTGGGTTGTTTTCTTTTGCTCATGAGAACAACAAATCCTTGTTGTTCTCCGTCTTTTGGGCCGTTTGTCACCAACTAACGGGAGGAGGTCATACCGCACGAACACGACCGACTCTCCTTACCCTTTGTTGTTTTGATTCATTACGGCACGAACAAAGGTGACACGGTGCAACGGCACCGCGCGGTCACGAGAATGAACGCGGCGAAGAACCGTGGCGCCGATATGGCCGAGCGAAACCGCGGCCAGAGTCGGGCCACGGAGGTGATTGAAGACCCTGCTGGATGATTGTTGTGCGCGGATTTTCGGACGATGAAAAACGGGGCCGCAAGGGAGATTTGAAAGATTTTCAGCGAAGTTTGGGTCCCGGGAGGACCTCTGGCGAAGAAGGAACCCAAATCGGACAACCAGAGCGTGTCCGGTGGTCCGTGGAAGCTCCCGCCGGCAGTGGCCGACCGCCAGGCTGCGGTGGCGACCAGCGCGCCGCCGGTAAAACCCCCCGCAGCGGCGAGGTTGGTTCCGCGGCCATGTGGAACCAAGGGGTGGGACGCTGCAGACATGCCGCGTCCGGGTGCCGCGGAGCGGCCCCCACACGTGGGGGGGGGGGGGGATGTTCCCTCGCTCGGCCGGTCGACCGAGTCGAGCCGACCCGCAGGGCCGGGTCGCACCGAGGCCGGGCTGGGTCGCCGCCAACCGGGTCAGACCCAGACCCGGGTTGGGTCGCCCGGTTCGGGCCGACCCAGGGGGGGTTGGGTCAGGTCGGTCCGGGCCCAGACCCCCGTTTTCAGACCTTTTCAGACTTTTTCCCGTATCTGGAGCTACGATCCTCCAATCGACATGCCGTTAGTGGATATACGATCCTTGGATCGAGACGGTCGTTTCGGTATATCACACTCAAGGTTTCAGAATACTTTGGGTTTGGCCGGGTTGGTTCGGATACGAAACCAACTGGGCCCTCGGAGCGGAAACGCTTATATCTTGAGCTCCGGACGTCCGATTGACGTGCTGTCTACTTTGATAGATTCCTCTAAGTGAGACAGATCTTTTGGCTTACTCCGCTCGAGGTTTGGATGTCGTCGGAGTGTGGTCGTGTTGGTTCTCTCACGAAACCAACCGGGCCTCTGGAACGAAAAGGCCAATAACTCACAGACTGGGCGTCCGATTGACGTGCCGTCTGTCTTGTTCATTTCCTCTTGTTGAGAAGGAACATTTGGAATACTTCACTCAAGTTTTGGTTGCAGTTGTATAGGGGCCGGGTTGAATTGCACCCAAAATCCAACCGGGCCCTTGGAACGGAGAAGCTGATATCTTTCAGACTGGATGTCCGTTTGACGAACCGTCAGCGGCGTTGGTGATCTTGTTGAAAAGCGGTCCCTATGAGTATACCCTATGAGAGTTCAGGGTAAAATTGAGATATGGCCGGGATGAATCTCTCACGAAACCAACTGGGCCCCTGGGATGAAAAGGCTAATAACTCACAAACCGGGCATCTGATTGACGCGCCATCTATTGCGTTGAGACCCCTGTGACGAGGTGGTCCTTTGAGATACTTCTTCGTGGAACCTTGTGATACTTGTAGTATCAACCGGCAGCTCGTGGAGCGGACCCTCTCGGAGACGAGAGTGCTGAGTACAGAGACCGTGTAGCCGGATAAGACCTGATGACTGCTAGACCGATCAACTCGGTGTGTTTCGGATCGCCTAGTGGGGAGCGCTTGGTTGTAGCGGTAGACCCACGGTGGAGGAGCACTTGGTTATAGCGGCAGACCCATAGTACTCAACAGAAGGAGTACCTCTGGAGGCTATAAGGGGGAGCGCTTGGTAGTAGCGGCAGACCCACGGCGGAGGAGCGCTTGGTTGTAGCGGCAGACCCGCAGTACTCAACAGAAAGAGTACCTCTTGAGGCTATGAGGGGGAGCACTTGGTTGTAGCGGCAGACCCATGGTGGGAAGCGATTGGTTTTAGCAGCAGGCCCACAGTACTCGACAGGAGGAGTACCCCAGCAGTCTTAGGTCAGTGAGAAGTACCTCGGAGTTGTGACAGGACCAATGTACACTCCAGAGACGGGGCTCTTCAGCAGTTACGGTTTCGATAATGAAAATCCTAGTTTGAGCTGAGTTTATGACCTTTGTGTTTCCTTATGATTGAGATGGGTTACTTGATAACTTAGGTATATGTATGGGCATATAACTGGGTAGTAGTTATTCGTTGATTTCATAACCCTTGTGTTTCCTCATGATTGGGATGGGTTACTTGATAACTTAGGTATATGTATGGGAATATACCTAAGTAGAGGTTATATGTTGAGATCTTTTTTGTGGTTATCCTTATTGGTTTTAGTGAGGCCTTGAGGTTCTCGGCGTTCCTACTGAGTATCTTTATACTCACCCCTGCACGGGCTATGCTCACACCTCATTGTGTTGGTTGCAGACGATAGGCAGTGCTGACGGAGGCCGAGTGTTTGAGGACTGGACGGTACCCGGAGGTGGACTACACGACGAGTCAGTACCCGGAGGTGGAATACACGACAGGTCAGTATCCGGAGGTGGACTTCACGGCGAGACGACACTCGAAGGAGGTTGATAGGCGAGAGCATTGTGGAGGCTATGTGTACCTACCCTTCAGGTAGGATCCGTGGTGGACGATCCAGGAGCTGCGCAATTTGTACCTACCCTTCAGGTAGGATCCAAGGAGGACGACCCAGGAGCCGCTTCCGTCCTTCCAGCTATTGTATTTTTCTGCTGTACTTTGTTCAGTTGTTTTTGTACTTTCTTTTGGGTTTGTATTCTGGCCCATTTACCTTTCAGCACTTCTCTTTGTACTTAGTGTTTTACTTCCACTTGTACTCTGTGGAGTTTTGTTTACTTTTATAAAGGAAATTCCTTCCCAGTTATTGGGATTTACGCCTTTGGTGCTAGTCGTCCCCTAGCCTATGGACGGCGGGCTTGGGGTCGTCACGTCACGGGACCCGAGGACGGGTCGTGACACATCGAGAAGTACCTTTCTCACTATATTTTATTCTACGAATAAAAACATCACTCTTAATGTTTCCATTTACGAACATCATGGATGATAGTTTTTTAATTTTCCATTAATGAGTTCATGGTTGGTCGTAAAACGAATTTAATTTTCTATGAAAATGATAATATATGTATTATAGCCTATTTATTTTTCTATATCCATTATATATACATGATGCTAAATAATAAAACAAAATTAGTTTTTGATTGTCGAACCACTGCCAATGTAATCTATAAGATTACCACTAACATCTTATGTAATGATTCATCATCAAAAAAATATACAAAGGACTTATATAACCATTTAATATTATGGATGTAAATTAATAACATATAACTTCTATTCTGGATATTTTTCCCATTTCACAGGATCATCCATACTCATATACAAGTAAACTGGTCATGAAAACAATGGAAATGAACAATCTTGAATGATAAAATTGTATCTTATAACTCATAAAAAAGGCCATAAAATGAAATAAATCCAATTATAATAAATCAAATAAACGTAGAAAAGGTGATTAATTAATTAATTAATGGATTTAATTTTATTATCTATTATATTATGTTGAAGAGAAGAACACTAAGAAATAAGGCAAGGTTTTCTTCTTGAACATCCATTTTCATTCGGGTTATGCATTCTCCCTCATTACAATAATGTAATTATTAATTATTTTTATATAAATCTTCTAAATGTGGTGTACACATTCCAAAATCACATATCTAGAACAAATCATATTTCATTTCTGGAGAAACACATGTCTTAAAAGATTCCCTTCTCAAATCATCCCGGTATGCAATCCCAATTAATTGGAAATCTCAATTTATTTACTGATTTTCAAGTACCATCCATAATATTTTTTAAGACACCAATATTTTTAAAAAATAACTAATTTTTTTTCATGAAAATTAATATTTTTTTTCATTATTTGTTTTAGGAAATAAATTATGAAATATAAAAAATTATTTTTCCAAAAGAACTCTTATCTACACAGTAAATAGAGAATTTCTCTCAAGATATGATCAATGATTTTCTTGGTGTATTTTAAGCTATTTAAAATCAGCTACTAAATTTTATGCTTATTCACTTATGATTATCTTCTACAATAATTTTTTAAATGGCTTATGATCCTTTTGACTATGGATGTGCTACCTCGATAACAATCACCAAACATCTCAGAATGGTTATTGATTATGTTTACAGATTGGGGAAAGTTATATAAACTTTATATATATATATATATATTTTATGTTTAAACCCATTCACATGGGGAATTAATTGAAATTATTAAGTGATATGTGGTTCCATCCATATCTCCTATATGCATTTGTAGGTCTCGTGAAAGAAAATAGAAATTGATTTTTTCCAAGGTCATAACCACATACTTTCAGATGCCTTAGATAAGGCCTCGACAATACCTTATGATGTCTAGAATATGAACTATCTCATTGTGATATGGATATTTGATAACCCATGGGCTATCTGACTAGTACAATAACCATGCATAATCTTAATTCTCATGTGATTATATTTATGGAATTATTCGTTAATCTTTTGTTCTATCCATATTATTCTCCAGTTTATGCTCTAATGGCTGGTGTTATTATTCATTCCCCACAACTTATTATTAATATTATATTCTTATATATTACATACCATTATTGAGAATCTTATCTCATTCCTTTCTTGTGTTTTATTTTTCACCGGGATTTGATGGTGTATATTATGAATGACTTGCATTGATAATCATGTAGTTATGGTTGTTTCAAAAGGAGTTATTAAGTTTCTTTTCTTATCATGTTGTACATTAAAACATATATTTTTATCTAGTTTTCAAAAAATTATAAAGCATTTTACCCTTCAATATGATATATCTTTGATTATTATAAAAATGTAATAAATCAAGGCATTGGATCTAGGAAACTTGGGTTGGGTTATTTCCAGTTTTTAAAGGAGGATGTTTAGTAGAAACCAAGTAAACTAGATTTAAAAAACATTTATTTTGGAATATAACCCTATGATATAATTTTATGATAATAATATAAGAAAGTCAAAAAAATTTGGTAACATAGAGATTATGTGGGTCTTTATATAAATAAAAAACTCACTCACTACTATAAGTGAGACTGGTCCTGGAACAGGTGTACCTAGGGGTAATAACTCCAATAAGGTGTCCCAAGCCTAACTTTGGGCAACTTGGTATAGGAAAATAATCCATACTATGCACCTAGTATTTTATACTCTTAAGGGATATGAATAGGATGATTCACATTTCCATTAAAAACCATTATTACGGATTTATAATTAAATATTTCCCAAAGGAAACAATTTTTATGATTATGAGATTATTTATGCATAAAATTTCAATTTATGTTATGTTTTTATGGAATGAGATTATGAATTATGATTTATAACGTAATTTTGTGTATTCCATTATTTGTAAATTTATCACAATGGAAGGAATAGAAATTATATCATTGTGATTACCCAATGTATGGATTTCACACCTATGCAAAAAAATGATGTTGGTACTAGAGCTTCGATGGGTACTGAGAAACATATAACTATTATGGGATAGATTACTTAGGTTATAAAAAATAACCTTATCCGTAATGAGTATCCTAATCCACAACATGGAAGACAAGTGTTAGATATATTTATGATACAACATCCTCCATTATTCAATTGGACTACAAACCAATTTGTATAGGAGCTATGGATAAGTTTCTTAGAGAATTTTTTTTCTTACTTTGGGAAGTAATGAAATGGGGGAAGGTTGTCATGGAATTTTATGATCTCTTAAAATATACTGATCAGTGGTTCATGTTGATTAAAAAAAATTAGGATGAATATATTTCAAATTTGGAATGGAATGATTTTAAGGAAAGTTTCCTAAAAAAATGTTTGCCTCACAGACAATGAATGGATTTGGAGAGGCAGTTCTTAAGTCTGAAACAAAAATAAGATAAAATTATTTCAAAGTATGAAGCCATCTTTACAAGTTTAGAAAGATACTTTTCAGACTAAATACATATTGCAAGTAGAAAAATTGATCAATTATTTTATGGTTTAAAATCATTCCTCCAAAGACAACTAGTCTCCCTAAATTTTTCATCATATAAAGAGATAGTATCATGTTCTTTGAAGATAGAAAAATTATTCTATAAGTATTATTAATTTAAGATAAAATAAGAGAAGAGGAGCGAGGATGAGGAAAGAAAGGATAAAGGGAAGAAAAAAATATAGTATTACAATGTGTGATACTTTTTTAAAGAAACATCCTTATTCCTTATTAAAAAAAGGAGACTGTAAAAAGTGTGGAGAAAAATTCCACCAAGCCTATGATTGCAAGGGAGATAATGAAGCTACCAATGTTCAATTCTACAATTATAGGGATATTGTACTCTATGAAAATTATTTTCCAAAGTATCATGGAATCCTACCCTAGAAAAGGACAAGTAAGAATTTATGTGATCAAAACTGTGGAGGTTTATGTTCCTAATGATGTGGTGGTAGGTACATTAATTGTTTCTTCAAACTTATTAAAAGCATTATTTGATTCTGGATTATCATAGTTTTTTATATTCTCAATTTTCTATGAAAATGAAACATTTTACTTTTGATTTAATAAATGTTTTTTCATTGAAAACTTCTAATGGGATAATCACTGCAACAAAGATGAGTTTCTCAGTACGCATTATGTAATGTAAACGTGCATTAGTTTCAAACCATATGATCATGAATTTGGATTATTTTAATACAATCCATGGTAAGGACTGGAATTCATAATTTCATACACAAATCTATTGCAAGATGAAGGAGGTTACAAATTATATGGAAGTTGTAGATTCCATTATCTTTATATAAGAAACCTCGTCATATGAGTTATTTCCAGATCCACCTCAAGTAGCTCTTGTGAATGAAATTATTCAAGATGAAGAGAAAAAATATATATGGATGAGATATGAAATATTAAAATTGAATATGTTCCTATTGTGTAAGAATATATTGATTTATTTTCAAGGGATTTACCTAGGCATCCTCCAAGGCAGGAAGTTGAGTTTTCAATTGATTTATTCTCTCACACAATGCTAATATCAAGGGATCCTTATAGAATGGGAAATATGGAATTTGTTGAACTAAAGAATTTTTTTTTGAATCGATTAATATGGGATTTATTAAAACTAGTGTTTCTCCAAAGGGAGCCCATGTTCTCTTTATCCAAAAGAATGATGTATCCATGAGTCTGTGCATTGACTATAGAGAAATCAATTCTATTATAATAATTAAAAGTATCATATGCCTCACATTGATGATTTATTTGGTCAACATCATGGATGTAAATATTTTTCGAATATCAACTTTTGATGTGGAGGTCATCAATTTCATGTAAGGAAGGATGATATTATGAAGACACCATTTTGAACTCGGTATGGACATTACAATTTATAGTAATCCCATTTGGACAAACTAAATCACCCTCTATTTTCATTGGTATAATGAATAATGTGTTCAGAAAATATAATGACTAATTTATTATTGTATTTATTGAAGACATATTAATATATTATAAATGATAATAAGACTATGAGAACCACTTTAGGTTTATTTTGGAAACTCTTAGAAGAAAAGAGTTAGATAAGAAGTTTAGAAAGTGTGAATGGAATCTTAGTTGATCCAAAGAAGAAAAAGGTGGTCTAGTAATGGCCTACAAAAACCAACATAACCAATCTACATGATTTTATTTCTTTAGAATGTTTCTATTAGAGTTTCATTCATAAATCTTACTAATTAGATAACCCATGAACCACGATTACTAATAAAGGTGTTATGTTTATTTAGAGAGAGGAATGTGAAAATTTATTCGCATAAATGAAGATGATGTAATTTAATTAATCTATATGGACTCAACTATTGGAAAATGGTGGTCTGTTATTTATAGTGATCCATCAAATAAAGGACATGACTGTGTCCTTTTGTAGAATTATAAAGTAATTTCCTAACTATCAAGGCTGGTAAAACTCATTAAAAAAACTATCCAACTCATGATCTTTATTTAGAAAATGTTATCTTTTAACTTAAAAAATGGAGACAATATATTTATCATTAAACATTTGAGATATATACATAAAAAAAATGTAGAAATATATCTTCTTAGAGAATGAATTCAACATGAGGAAAATGCGATGGCTCAAGATTCCCAAGGATTATCATTGATCAATACACTACCTTATAGTGAAGGCAGAGATGGTAGATATTGTATTGAGCAATAAGGATCATGGAGTTTTGAACTAAATTATAATTGAAATGGGTCCAGTGTATATGGATCTAGAAAATATGGACATGGAAATTATCAAGGAAAGTGAAACATCATTACTTTTTCTGTTGGTTTCCCAACCTTATTTATTCGATAAAGTCAAAATTTCTCAGTCTAATGATGAAAATATTTAAAAGATAATTTAATTTGTTAATGATTTGAAGTTGAAAGACTTCATTTATGAGGAAGGAATTCATAAACATCGGAAGAGTCTTTGTGTTCCTTATATACCCTATATAAAATCATGTTATCAGAAGATACTCATGGCATGATGTTCTCTATGCACCATTGTCGAACTAAGATGTATAGATATTTGATGTAAAATTTATGGTGGGATAATACATAGTGTCAAATTACAGATTATGTATTGAGATGTTTAGTCTATCAATTGATGAAGGTTGAAAGACAATATCCTAAAAGAGTCATGAAACCTATGGCTATTCTTGCATGAAAATGGGATGACATTACTAAGTATTTTTTGAATGGATTACCAAGGAATTCATGAAATAATTATGCAATATGGGTAATTGTTGATCAACATACGAAATCTGAAAATCTAATCTATGTAAGGGAGGATTTTCTATTAGATCACCTTGCACGACTCTATTCTAATTACGATTTAAGTCCTAATGGAGCACATATATAAATTGTCTCTAATCATGATCCATTATGTACATCGAAATTCTAGAGAATTATTTATAAAACTTTGGAGTTTGATATTCAATTGTGTATTTATTATCAACCTCAAACTGATAGGTAGTCTGAAAAGTCAATTCAAACATTATAATAAATGTTGATATCATTCTCATTTGACACTCAAGTTATTTGAGATCAGTATCTACCATTTGTAGAGTTTTAATATAATAATTGGTTCCATTAATTTATATAAATGGAACCATATAAATCATTTTATGGAAACCATTTTCATATACCAACATGTTGTGATGGTGTTGGGGAAATGAAGCTTATAGGCCTAGGGATTGTGGAGGAAACTACAACGACGGTAACGACTATTCAAACACATATCAATCCAGCTCAAAATACGAACAATAGATATGGAAATAATCAAAGCTATGATTCAGAATTTTAATTGTGATACTAATTTTCGTGAATGTATTTCTAGTTATTGGTGTTATAATATTTAGAAAGAAAGTGAAACTAATCCCTAGCTAAATTAGTTATTTCGAAATTCTGGAGAGAATGGGAGATATGTATTATTGTTTGGAAATGACACATAGATTTTCCAATGTTCAAGATCTGTTCCATATATCTTGGTTGAAGAAGTACATGCAAGAAAAAAATAAATGTACCCAATACTGAAGGAATATAATTGAAACCTGATTTATCTTACTCTGAATAGAATACTAGCCAAATAAATAGTAACCTCACACATGAATTTATAAATAGAATTTTGGAACCTTATAAATTAATTTATGATATAATTATATCATATTATAAATATATAAATACTTAAAAAATTATTAGTTAAGTGTTGGTATTTTTTAAGTCATAAATATTTAATTACAATATATAAGTTATAAAATTATTTAAAAGAAAATTTATTTTCATTAATTGTATTTAAAAATTAATATTTTTTGTCTTATTATTTTATTTTAATTTTATGATACTTTGTATAAATTTCCAAAGTGTTATAAAATTAGATATAATTTTAAAATCATTATTTTCTAGTAAATGATGATATTTGTAAAAAATAAATTTCTTATGTTTTGAAAATTATTTTCATATAATGGATTAAATCTTTCAATTCCACGCATTGAAAATGGTTAGGGTGAAATTTTGGGATTTTTTAAAATATTTGAATATTTGTTGAATCATGAAATATGATTATTTTTGATAAATGATAAATACATGAAATTTAGATTCAATTTTTATGTAAGGAAGAGGTAATAAAGACTATGTAGAACTCACATCCAATAGGTACTGTATTTAGTCACAAGAATAAACACCATTTATTTTCATGAGATAAATTAATAAATAGATGATTAAAACAATTAAAAAACACTCCTCTCCTACTCTATAAATACCACCCCATCTCATCACACCTAGTATAAAATTTCCATTTTAAAATTTATTTCTAATACCCTTCAAAATACCATCCCCCAAAACAAAGAGTTAAAGATTCTCTTTTTTTCTTTTCTTTTCATTCCAGTTTCTTTTATTTTTTATCCTTCTCTCACCTCTCTGATGAAAAGTGACATGATAACTCTAATATCATTTATATAATGGAATTATATCATGTTAATGTATGATCAATCAGTAAATTCCTTTCTCTATATATATCTATCTCTAACTCTATAAATGAAATCATTGTGCATGATGTGTCAACTTACCAACATCATGGATGACATATTTTTCATTTTCCATCTATAGCATCAAGGATGGATGAAAAACCAATTTTTTTGGGAAAAATAATTATTATATATGTATTATATCCTTTTTAGTTTTCTGAAACCATTATATATACATGATGTTAATTAAAAAACTAGACTAGTTTATGATGATCAAAAAATATCCAAAATAATCTAAATGATTATCATTAACATCTTATCTAATTATTCATCCTCGCCCTAAATATCCAAAAGAATTATAAAATTAGTTCATCTTCTAGATGTTCATTAATAACATATAAATTTAATTCTGGATAACTATTCCATTTTTAAAAGAACATCCATACTCTTATACAAGTAAACAGATCAAGAAAACCAATGAAACGAACGCTTTGGAACTATAAAATTGCATCATATAACTCATAAAGAAGACTATAAATGCACTAAAAAATATTAATAAATCAAATAAATATTTAAAAGGTTATTAATATATTAATTAATTGATTTTATTTGATTATACAAGACATTAAGGTCAATTAAATAAAACTTTCACAAAATAGGTAAGGGTTTTTTATGAACATTGATTTTTATTCAGGTTATGCTTTATCTCTTAGTAATACAATATAATTCTTCAATAATTTTTTATAATTCATCTAAATTTAATGTTAAAATTTGAAAATCATGTATCCAAATATGATCATATTTATTTTATGGTAAAATAAAAGTCTTACAAGATTCCCTTCTCAATTCTTATCGATACTCAAGACCAATTAAAGGGAACATCATGATTTTTTACCCATTTTTAAGTAAAATACTTAATATTATATAAGAAGGAATAAAATTTATAACATCACTAAATTTTTCATGAATCAATATATTTATTCATTACTTGTTTTGTAAAAACAATTATGAAAGATAAAAAAGGATTTTTCCAAAATAGTTCTTCTTTGTAAAGTAAATGAGTTATTTCTCTAAGAATAACATAATGATTTTATTAGAGTATTTTCATCTATTTCAAGAAAAATAATTAATTTCATTCTTGATAGACTATTATTATAATATACTATATTTTATTAAATGGGTTATGAATGGATTGACTTTGGATGTGTTATCTCGATACCATTCAATATACTAATCAGAATAGTTATTGATTATTTTTATAGATTAGGGAATGTTACTTACATTTCATATGTATATATTGTCTATATTTAACCCCATTAATATGCGGAATTCATCGGACGTATTATGTGATGTATGGGGACCTCCATAGACCCTTGATGCATTGGTATGTATCATTAGACAAACAAAAATGGATTTTGGCTGAGGCCTTAACCATTTATTTTCAGATGTCCCGACAGAGGCCTTGACGGTATGTTATGATGTAGTACACAAGAATTAACACATTATTATATTTTTAATTGATAATAAATGTGAATATTCTATTATTATAATATACATGGTTATTTTTCATTCTCATGTGATTATATTTATGGAAATATTTATTCATCATTTATTTATTTCATAATATGAACATGTTTTTGTTCTAACGACATGTATTATTTGTTATTCAATATGACATCTTTTTCATATGATCTTATTTCGTATTACTCACCCTTACTGATCATAAAATCTCACACATTTCTTATGTTTTATTTTTCCCTAAGATTCAAATATTTATATTATGAATATCATGAAGGGATAATCAAGGAGCTATGGATGTTTCCAATAGAGTTTTTATACTGTATGTATTTTCAATTTATAATGTAAAACATAGTTTTGTTTCTTATTTTCCAAAAATACTTAATTATTTATTACTTTCGAATGCATTATCCTTGTTTATTATAACAAATTAATAATTTAAGGAACCATCTTCGGTTAACTAGGGTTGGTGTTTCTATACCCCCCAACTCCCATATGATGAATCTATATTGCTCACTAAAGAGAATAATTTACCTCCTAGATTCAATAAACATAAAAAATATGGAATCCATCCATAACTGCCTATAAATGTCTGGAAAAAAACATATCCCTCCCTAGTGTCACCATGAAACATCACCCACCAATTACACATAGCTCCCACATCAAACTAACTACCAACGGTAGGTTCTGGGCACTGTAGAAGTGTGCATTGGGTAGTACACAACATTGATTTTGTCATATCCAATCATCAATATGATATCTTCATGATGATAAAAATTATGTTCAATAGAATTGAATCAATGAAGATATAAAAATGAATCAGGCCAGAACCAAAGATAGAGGATCATCACATTTTATTTTTAATTAATTTAATTAAATAATATTTACCTTATAGGAATTATTTCTTTGTTGATGGATCCAGTAATATATTCATTATTCACCATCATTAAATTTTATTAATCAATTGAACATTCCATCTAGTGGTGATTATCATGTGTTCCAAAAATCACTAGGCATCACTGAAAGAATCCTCAGGTGCTAGAATGGTAGATTATTCTACTTTGGTCATCTTCCTTTGATCACTATGATAATTTCTTCAATAGTTTTCTCCATTATCTAGTGGAGGAAGATTTATCATTATTTTTTGGAGTGATCTCAAAGATGAGAGATCTCAATATCTTGATATTATTTTATAATTCCAATGTGCACAACTAAATAAAATGAATTGTTCTTATTAGTAAAATAACATAATTGGGTATATATATCACTATGGATAAAATAAAATAAATTCACAGGTTCCCTTAATTATTTTTTTAATCCATGAAAACCCCATGTTAGGAAATAATAATATTATTATTATTTCTAGACATACGCATAACATTAGTATTAATATTTAATATTATATCATAAAATAATATAAAATATTTGATATTTTCTCAATGAACCAAAAATTATGGACGGTCATTCCTCTATAACATTTTTTAGACGTTGAATAATTTATATTTATTTAAAATTAAATATCATTACATTATTATCCAAAAATAAATAAATTTCACATTTCCTAAAAAGAAAATAATTATATATATTCTATTCAGAAAACCAGAGTAATTATTAAAAAAAATGAGGGAACAATATTTATTCAACTGATTAAATAATAAATAACGATATATTATTTAACTAAGATTATCGATACACTTAGTGTGAGACCCTATGGTCCTCTTTTTCAGTGCCATTAAATGAAGAATCCTAAAGTCCATTTCTTCATCTGGAAACATTCTAAGGCACCCATAAAGAAATCATTTAATTTCCTAACAACATGTTACCCCATATGGATGCTTACTCTATAATATAATCGCTTTATTTTGATATCTCTATTTAAGTAGGTTGCATGTTTGGGCCATCAACCAATATGCTTGATGTGTCTTTCTTTGATTTTACATAAAATGAAATTTCATATCAAACAACATGGACATGGATTTATTTTCTCTATATCATTTCCATCAGAGGGACTCAGATATAAACTTCCACTAAAATAGATGTGAAAAATCCTTTCTCGTATTATTAATTAATGTTATATTATTCGTGACACACCCAAAATATCCTACCTCACGACAAAAATATTTTGTCAATAGTTTCATCAATACATCAAAGTATATGACACATAATAATCATTAATTGTAATTATAATTTCTAAGGATCAATACACATATCTGCAGATAGTAATATCCAATAACACATTGAAATGTTGATATCCAACTAGAGGGTCCAGTTCTCATAATAACCTACAGAATATTACCAACAAGAATATACCATGAGAAGGATCCTAAAAGTATTATGAGTCTCCACCCCATATAGCCTCTATAATTTATGTCCATAAAATGATATCATCACACTATAGAACATTATTTAATGAATAGTGTCATAGCACTTCTGGGTTCTCATCATAGAAGTAAAGTACTATGATCTTTTAGTGAGACAACTACTCATAAGACAATATCACATACTATGTCATGAATAATAAAAATTGTGATTTCATATGTAGTTTATTAATATTTGAAATAACAAAAAAATGTTATCATAAAGTACATATATGTTGGTTCTATGGAACAAACTCAAACTGACCCCCTCTTTCACAAAATCAAACTACTAAAAACGTTCATTTTGTTGTCTCCCACATGATACTCATGGTCATTAGGAGATAAGTCTTTAGTCAAGGGGTCTTCCACAATATCATATTTGGGTACTCTTCATACTGAAACTTCACCCCTCTCAAGAAAATAGTTCAAGAGCTGATACTTGGGGAGTATATTCCATGTCTATTGGTGTGACCATTTCTCTTTTCCAAGAGACTCCAATGTAGAATTATGAAAATACAATGTTATGGGATCATTACAACTAGGTACCACGACATTATATTAGAAAATTTCGGGAATATAAATAGTTTCCATGGCTATAATAGAAACCAATATACACTAAATACTCTATAGAATAAGTGACAACCAGATTCTTTGAACTCTTCTAACTCATAACAACTCCATTGAGAAAAAAAATAACATGACTGTGATATCATATCTTTCTGATCTATCTAAAAATTAGCAGTGGTATAAACATTAATTAACAGTTCCTCATCTTTTCCATAACCCAAGAGCATATCTCCAGGTCTTCTTAGGTACTTAAGGATATCCATAATAGATGACCAATGTTGTTCTCCTGGATCTTATTAATATCTTCCTATCAAGATAAATGCATTGGAATCCTTAAGTCTAGTATTTAACATGACATACAAGATTGGCCATATTCCAAAACCCTTTGGGATAATTCTCATTATCACTTTTTAATTTTGGGTTTGAGGACACAATTTCTTAGAAAGATGTAAACCTATGTAAAACTTGTCCTAATACCATCATGTATTTCTCTATACTAAATATATTTAGTATCTTGTCAACATATTTGTATTGAATTTATCAAATCAGCCTCTCAGATCTATCTATAATGATCAAGAGCATATGAATATAGGTTTCTTCACCTATTTCCTTTGCAAAGAAAAACTTGTTTAAGATGTCATTAACAGACTATAAGAGTGGTTTATAATTTATAATAAGTAATATGTCATCGAAATATTCTCCTAGGATAATGACCACATTCCCACTAAACCTATTGTAAACACACAACTCATGTGTGTTCTTAATGAAACCATATTATTTTATCATTTCAATGAAGTAAATATTCTAGGACCTATATGATTTATTCAATACATAGATGGTTCTCTTCATTTAGAAAACCCATTTGGAAGCACATTGAGTCACAAAACATTCTAGTTGTGTTACATAGACATCTTTATAAAGGTTCCCACTAAAGAATATAGTTTTCACATCCCCAACCAAATCTCATAGTCATGTTAATCCTCAATAGAAAGTAGAATTATGATCTATTAAAACATTGAATTTATTGAAAATTCAACATCATAGTAAATTTTGTGATTTTATTTAAACCCCCATTCCACTATCATTTCATTATATGTATTTACTTTACCTTTCATGTCATGTTTTCAATTGAATACCCATTTACATAAAATATGATTTATATCAACTGGTGCATTAATTATGACTCAAACATGGGTCACATACATGGAATCCATTTCAGAATTCATGGATTCTTTGAATATTGAAATATATAAGCTCTTTACTTCCTACTTGTAGGAGTGAGGTTCATCATTGTAAAACAATAATTTTACACCATCCTCATTGATTATGGAACCATATCTCTCTGGTTCTCATACCTCACTTATAGTTCTATACAATACATGTGTTTTTGGAATGAATTCTACCACATGTATCTATGGAATCTCTTCTGGTGCCAACTGTTGTGTATCTTGAGCATTGTATTTATCAAATTCAATCTTTCTCCCTTTATCCATATTTAGGATTCTCTCTCATATGGTAAAAATGTATTGTCTATGGACAACCACTTCCATATCTCTGTGGTTTTATAAGTAGTATCCCTTTGTTTCCTAAGGATATACAATAAAGATAGGATTTGTACACCAGGATGGTAGTTTATTTCCTTAAATGGCCTTAATAAACACATATCACACCCATACACATGTATGAATCAAAATATGTTTATTTCAACTACATAACTCGAATGGAATTCCAATTACTTCTTTAGTCGGTACTCTGTTTAATGAATATATTGCAGTTTGTAATGAATATCCCCGAAAGGATAATGGATGATCAAAATTACTCATCATCAACATTTCCAGGTCTAAAGAGTTACAGTAACCATTTCAATAACTGTATTCCATTATGGTGTTTATAGCGGAGTGAGTTGGGATATAATCTCAAATATCCCTAAAAAGTAGATTATCACTTAGTTAATATAATCACCACCACGATCCAACCAAAGCTTCATTATCTTCTATCATATTTTATTCCCAACATAATTTTTTAGTTCCTTTGTTTTCTCAAAGGACTCATATTAATACCTCAACAATTCTAGAGAACCATATATACTAATGTCATTAGTAAAAGTTATGATGTATATCATATATACCTCTAGGTAATATAGGAAATTCCCCACACATAGAAGTGTGAACCAATAATGGAAGCTCTGTGGCCCTCTCACCGTGTTCACCGGATGGTGATTTATTCATTTCTCCTTGAAAACAAGCATAAAGTATATCCAGTTATTTTATATTAGACAAATCTAAATAACCATCTGGATAGAGTTTTGTCAATTGTTTAACATTTACCGGACCAATATAGTGATGCCAAATCTTGGTGTTATATGAACTGTGTGAACATGATTTGTTATCAATTTACAATACTATTTTTCATAATTTAAGACATAAATACATTTATTGTAATGATCCTTACAATAGAATAAGTTTTCCTTATAAAACAAAAAACTTTTATTTCCAAACATGAATATAAACCCATCTGTTTCTAGACATGATACCTAAATTATTTTCTACATAACCTTAGGTACATAATAACAATATTTTAAAACAAAAATCATTACTATTAGAAATGAAAGTTTATGGTAACCAATTTCCAGAGTATCCAAAATTTATCTATTAGCATCCCCCAAATCCACATCTCCTCTAGAAATATTTTGGACTCAACATGGTTCATATATTTAGAAACATATGTGATCCCCAAAAGCTGTACCTAATACCCAATGTGTAGATAATAAAAGGTTAAAGATGACAACAATTGCATCTTTAGCTTCCCATTACATCTGGGTGCATTTCCTCTTCTAGTGCCATGGATTTCCAAATGAAAAACATACATTATCCTTCTCCATTCCCAACATATAGATCTTTTTCTTCTAGAAGTGACAATGATAAGGATCTCTATATTATAAATAATTCTTGGGACCCATTGCCATGTTCTTCCTTTTCTTATTCACCATAAGAAATGTTGAATTATCATGCCCCATGTCCTTGTCCACTTGGAGATTCAATGAAATATGTTTCAAAAGACTATTCCCATTATTTATTATATTGTAATTGACAAAAAATATGAAAAAGGCCTTGGGTTATTGTGAAATTATGAGATCTATAGGAATCTCATCGGCAAATTTAATCCCTAATATTTCCAAGAATTAAATATAGGAAATATTTTTGACTACAAAAGGTCCGAAATTCATAGTCAATAGAAGCTTAGTTGTAAAACAGTCATTGGAGATTTCATACCTCTCACATCCCTCCTTATCTTCATTGATATCCCAAAGGTGAAACATCATGTTATAGAAATACATCTCCTCATGTTGCTTCAAATTCTCAGTAGAAGTAAATTATAGAATGAAACATTTATCATATGTGGAATCATTTAAATGTTTCTCATAAAGGTTTAACTTTTCATCGATTTCCTCATATTGAGGTGCTTTAGGAAAAGGTTCTCCTAACGCATATAATATCATTTCATGGGGAAGGATGTCACGTGGGAACCATTTCCATTCCTGTAATATTTTGATGATGATAGGGGTTTCCTTCTTATGTATGGATCACAATGATATGATTGATTTTGTTTTTAATTATATTTATAAAAAATCATATTAGTATAATATTATAATATTATCTGATAAATTTTTACAAATAAATACATATTATATTTAAAATTCTCTAACTATTTTCTCGAAACCCAGTATCCATCACCATTGTCTTTGGAATATCTTGTTTCTTGGACATGCTAGTGGAAGGGATCCACATTTCCCTTCTCATTACCCCAAATTTTTTTGTTCAAGGAAGTTGAATTGTTTTAAGATGTAATTGCAAATGAATATTTCATTAACTCATAGTTCATTGATCTGCTGAGGGGACTCCGCAAACCTGAAATCCTTAAATTAAATTTTCTCATCCAATTGAATCTGAGTCACACTATGTCTTGCATTAACAGTCAACTCTTGATGTGAAGTATGTTATGTAAACCAAAAAACTGAAGTTATAAACCCCTGAAAATTGAATTCACCACTATTGTGGTTGTCCAAACACTTTTAACAATTTTTTTATATAAACCTAATTAGTTGAAGGATATATAGAATAATTAATTTATTTTGGATTTTATCCCTTTATTCATAAGTTTCCAATTATTATATTTATCACAAGATTATTAATGTTAAATGAGATTTATTAGGTGATTAACTAATTATTAGATAATATTTAAATACAATCTATTTAACTATATTCCTATCTTTCTTGATCGTTAATTCACTAATTATGTGATCATGGAAGAAAAATCAATAATTAAATAACCATTAAACATGGTAGAAAAAAATGAAGACATACAATTCTAAGATTTACTAATTGTTATTTTATATAGTGGTTCATAAACTAACTGTTAAACTGTGGGAAAACATAATGATCTAATTAAGGTTCATTTTTACAGCTTCCCACATGTCCACCTATGTATCTCCGTGGATTGGTTTAAACTAGGCTCTGAACATGAACACCCTCTTCTAGTTTGGGAGATACAACCTTTAAATATTCTTTTAACTCACAAGCATGTAATGGGAAAATATATTTACATAAAATAAAGAATAAGAACACATTCCCTAACATAATAAAAGGAGACAAGGAATGTAGGCCAAAAATTAATTGAATAATAAATGAAATTAAATGAAACCCATCGCATACAAAATATTGGCCTTTACTCATAATCATCCACACACATGAAATAAAGTACACATTTTTTAAATCTAGAATTAAATTCTAAATAATTCATATTTATAAAAATAATTCCTAAATTAGTAAATTATATTCTTTATGTATTCAATTAATTTATCATAATTCTCATCCTAATTTCCATTAGACACTGACAATTTTTTTTTAAAATTAAATATATTCAGTTAAAATTAACTATATACATAAATGTACCTTGAAGGATATTGGGTGAATACATGTTTGATTCCAGCCAATATATTATATACTCATATACTCTTTATTCTTGTGATGTCTGGTATACATGACTTATTCCATACATTCATGATGTGTACTATCAATTTAATGATTACAAAAATTACATTTTTTTCCTAAACATTTTATATATAAATGCATGTTGGGTAAACATTGAAATAAGACTCATACATGATATGAATATCTGAACATTATAAATATATTAATTAAAACACACACACACACACACACATATATATATATTCGAACCAATAAAAAACGTTTCCTATTAATATAATGAACAAATGAAAGAACATATCGATAAGGATTTCACAGTATAAAAAACAATTTAAATATATGTAATTTGGTATATGTAAATGATGTATACAAAAAAGCACATGACATATGGGGCTTTCACCATCTATCTAAGGCACACACATAGGGTCCCATTGTCTAAATTGTTCCTTGGAAACTGGAGTACATGACATGTCCGATGGGATACATGCAATGTGATCTATGAATTACACGATCTCCAATAACGTAGGACATGTATTGAAATACATAGCCCATCATTTCCTCAAAGGGACTACATGCCTTGTATGTGGGATACACAGGGTGTACACTGGTTGACTATGCGACATTCTTTCCTGGTCAAAAAACTATATGAGGTAATAAGTACACTGTGTGTCATCAATTCATATGTCTAAATTAATTTAGAATTAAATCCTAATCCATTGAACATAACTATATGGCATGTAAGTCTAGTTATAAGATTTTTACTATCTTATTATCCAGCCAGAATCCATGGCTCCTATAGATGAGATATTTATTTTTATTTTATTCATAAATTAGTCTTATTTATTAGATCGATGAGATACAAAAAAGTATGGATCATATATTAGGATTATTATTAAAATAACGATTATTATTGAATTGAAAAACTAAATTAAAAATGAGTAAATCAAAAAAATTATATATAATTATTTAATCTCTGTAATTAAACTTGTAGTTTATTTGTGCAACAGAAGCATATTATGTGTGATTTCCAACAGTTCTTTAATCATGGATAATGGTCCACCTGAGATCCACAAGATGATAAATGTTACGTTCTGTGGAATTGAATCAAATAATATAGAATGCAATGACCCAACAAATATGTTTCATTTCTTAACAAAACATTTCACTTAATTATCTACACATCCTGAGATCACAAAGGTATATAATTTTAGAGTGTCCGAATACATTTAGTGAATACCCAACTAAAAAAACTAAGAAAAAAATTGTTATAAGGGACAAACAAATTAGTGAGACATCATCCACTATCTCACTTCTACGCACCTTTAATATATGTGACAAGAGATTTTTTAAATCATGTGGTAAGCATAAAAATCTCAATAAGGGGTTTTCAGGAAAAAAGGAAACCTGATAGCATTGTTAAAACAAAAGGTAAAACACATTATAATTTTTTTTAATGCATGATTAGAGAATCACATTACTTTTCAAAGATGAACACTTTAATAAAAAGCATTCCAATTTATACATACAACATTTAGAAAGCACTCATTGATCTTTCTTGACGTAATAGTTATTTCACTAAAAGAACTATAAGTATTCATAATAAATTCTAAAGGGAATCTTCAATCATGACATGGATTCTTGGTTAACTCCTGATAAATGAAACATGGCCTAAGCATGAGTCGCGGGATCATTGCACACAGAGAAGCATTAGTCAAATCTCATTGCACATGGAGGATCATGCGTCATGGATCACTGCACATGGAGGAGCACGAGTCAAGGATCATTGAAAATGATTTATCCTGAGTAATCCATCCTTACACATGATTTAACATTAGTAAAAAAATCAGTGCACATTATTTAGTATGAGTAAACCCTCATTGAACATGATTTAGCATGAGTAAACCCTCACTGCACCGGACATATCATGGTAATAGATATATATATATATATATTCATTAACTAATTTAAATAGGAATTCATGATCACACATATATATATATATATGTATATCTATAATTAAAAATAACCATAACACTTTTAAAACTATTTCATACATGTATCATGATAAAGTACATAATTATGTATGCAATAGTATTGCATAAAAGATACATGTATACTGATTAATTCACATAACATTCGTGTTTGAATAAAACATGATCACCTACTCAAGCATAAACATGTCAAATAAAAATAACCACAAAACCTTCACATAAAATGACAGAAACACCTTCATTCCTATAAAAGGTAATATATTTATATATATTTATGAATAATTTTTTGTGTGTATACATTTGTAAGTATACATGTATTAATTAAAAATCATTCAAATGAGTTGATATATTTATATATATTTGTATATATATATATTTATAATTTTCATACATCCACATGTTTTAGTGAGAAGGATATTAACTCAACAACCTTACTCACAATATTAGGGATTAATTTTAAATTCAAGCAATATTAATTTAATTTGTTAGAAGAGAGAATCACAGCTAGTTGTTATTTAAAAAATTACATGATATATGAATAAACATATATATATATATATATATGTGTGTGTGTGTGTGTGTGTCTATTAAAAACATTAAAATCAAAATAATTTTATTTTGAAAATATATAAGCAATATTCAAATTTATAACAGTTCCAGAGATGTTCTTTAGTCATTAAAAAATATAATTTTTTTATAAAAATATTTTTCATGAACCAAAGTAATTCATATATCTAAAACTATAACATGAAACTTTAATGTGGGTTATAACATACTCAACATTCCATCATGAAAACAAATAATATACTATTATAAATACACTGCTATTAGACTAAAATATGTTTGAATATAAAGATGTCAGATTCATATTTGGATTTAAAATATTATGCATAACTATAAAAAATTCCATTTTTCATCATAAGGAATTAGAAAAAAATTATTATAATGGTCGTTAAAAATTGACCAAAAAGGAATTGGAATGAAACCATGGATTTCATAAAATGGTGGAAGGTATTGCACAAAAAGTCCACTACTTTGCAACTGAGAAAAGAATCACTTAGAAACGCCAATTTAATACTACTGATAATTTTGAAAACATAATAAGAGTTTTATAAATTATAACCCATAAATAATTAAAATTATTTGAACATTAATGTAGTAAATACTTAAAAATTGACTAAAACCATTTGGAATAAATTTTATGGTATGAAAAACATGTCTACTAAATGAAAAATCATATATTATTAATGATTTCACCACCAGCTCGCAACAGAGAAAAAGATATTTCCTAACTAAAGAATCAAATATCAACATTTAATGGGAAACTAAGAAAAATCTAAAATAATTTGATCTATTCAAACATAATTTAATAGAAATTATATTCCCTTACCTTGAAGGTGGTACTACCGCTATGCAATTAGAGAAAAGATATTGCATAGCTAGGGAATAACTTTCTAAAGCTATAAAAAGGTTAATTTTAATGTATTCTCAAAAGAGAAGTCAAATCACCATGATAAATACACAAGAACGGTCCTAATACCATAATAATAGGAGGCTGAAACTAGGTTTCAACAACAGAAAACATAAAAAATAAACTGTTTTAAACACATAAATTTTCTTTTATATGCATGTATTTACATCACTACCATGAAGGTGGGAAAATATTTCACAAAGCAGGATGAGTTAAATACCAGTGATAGACATGGAAATAATTTTAAAGTACAAGAAAATTTTTTATAAAAATAATAGCATCCCCTAATAGTGAGAATTTAAATAAAACTCCTCCTCGGTCTTAGATTACAATGACTAAGTGGAAAAAACACTAGTAACTAGACGAAGATAGTGCACATTGTTTTCAGCCTCGCAGATCCTCAAATACAATTATATAAAACCCCAAATTGAAATAAAAACTAGGTTAGTGTAAAAAACAGTATTATCTCCCTGACATGAAATCATACTCATCCTTACAATAAAACCTAATTCGGATAGACTGGGGACCGAAGATGGAATGGAAATTAAAAATAGAACTCAAAAACATTGTTAGTTTTAGTGAATCCAGCTCACTATCACAATGGGGGAGATTTGACGGAGGATGCTTCCATAAGCAACATGACACATGGAGCCATCACGGGTTGTCAGTGTGAGTTTCAATATGGCCGAATGCTAGTGGGGTGTGTCTCCTTCCACCACTTGCGGCTATCCTTGAGTCATCAGATTCCAAAAAAGAACTCACCACTCACAACATCACTCTCTTTGAACACCATTGAAGACCCCCAATTTTAATTTTTCAGCCGCAATTGAGGGTCATGGCTCCTTGGAGAGGTCGGCGGCACACTTGGGGAAGAATATTGGTCACAAGGAAGGCCCAAAAAATATGATTTCCCCATTTTCACAAACCTATTATTAACCCATTTTTTTAATATTTGGAATAATTCTTTGTCATTAAATATTTAACTTATTATCATTATTATAAGACATATATAAATATATTAATAAAACTAATAATTCTCTAAATATACTTTATTATTTAAAATTAATATATATATATATATATATATATTATCTGAAAAAATTAAATAAGTGTCATTTAAAAATAAAATTCATTTATTTACCTTGATATTAAGAAAATTATAATTAATAAAACACACATTTAAAAATGAATATTATTACGGAATGTATGTTTTATATAAGTAATGTTTTATTTAACATTAATCTTATATGAATGAAACTTGATTAATTTTTTTAATTAATCCGACATAAATTGTTATATTTAAATTAAACACTCATTGAGATTATAGATCCTTTTTATGTGTTTATTTACTTTAAAATAATCCTTTTAATGTTTATTAATCACTAAAAATTAGTTATATACCTATATACATAAGTTTATAACAGTTATTTTTTTGGTTTCAATTATTATTAGTTTATTTTAAAATTACATAAACAGTTACATGAAATGGTATTTATATGTATAAATACATAACCAAACTCATCAGATTTTTAGATTATTTGTTCACCAATATGAGGCCTTTTTTTACATTCTTCTGTTCTCTTACCCTTATTCTCTACGTCAGATTTATACTCAGGGAAGATCCAAAAAGGGTGGGCTACGATATAATCATTATCATTATTATAATGAGATGTCCTTATTTGTTATTAATGATTGTTATAGGTTGAATATTACCATCTTCTTAGTTTCAGGGGATGTTTCTTGTATCGTTCTTAATGTACATCTGTTATAAACAAGGGGTTCTTTGTTTTTTTGTTTAAGATTTATTTAATGTGTTTTACTAAGAGTCAAATTTTATATATGAGTTACTAGGGAGTTACATAATACCCCCTTAAAAATATTGAGATCTTTAAATTTGATTATTTATAAAAATAAAAATAATATTTTAACATGAAATCAAGGTTTCTTAACTTCGATTATTTAACATTCCTCATTTCTCAGTATCACATCGTTCATTGAGAGAGAGGGTACACCTAGTTCAACAATACCTCCACGCTCTTTCAAAGTCATCAACTTCGTTAGTCTAGACGCATTCCATGAAACATGGATCATACTGATGAAAAAAATGATGCACTTTTTGAAATTAATTTTTTCAAACATACAGTTTTAAAACCACACCATATACGATATTTTTGTAAAATACTCTGACAATGTCTTCATTGAATTTTTTAAAATATGGTTCTTCCAGTATATAGCCTATGTTTTCAAAAAGACCAGAAGTGAAGACTATATACATATAGGCTTCTCGGAGGTCTCCCTCTCCGGAAGCTATTCTAAAATCAAATAGTGCATCATACTATCTGGACCGGGTGATGTATATGAAAATATCCTGATGGTACCTCCCTTGCCGAGAAAGGTGATAGTGTTTGGAGATTAATATTTGATCACAGGTTATCCATGATCCTTGATTATACCATAGTATGAAAGAGGTGTTTGATATGTTTTAGAGTGTCTTGCTGGAAGGTTGGACATTGGAGAAGGTTTTGATGCTGTGCGAGCTTGACTTCACAATAATTATTGCTAGTAAGGCCTCATGAAGGGACAAGAGTGTTGTGCGAGGTTCTTCTCTTTCCATTTTGAAACTACCCTTTTATCCTACTGACAAAACATATCAAATTTTAAGTTACTCTTTGACATGATACTAGGTGGATTTAAGTCTAATGGTTTATTATTCCTTAATAAAAAAGACTTAGGAAAATCTATAGAAGGTATGTAAATTCATAAAGGCTATCTTAGTATCATGACTTCTAAATTTATCTAAATCGTGATTCTGATACCAAATGCAACATCCCAACAGAAAGGGCCCATTTTTTTATTAAAAAGATTCACTTTTTTAGTTACATAGCCCATGATCGCAAAGGTATAGAATTATAGATAGTCCAGATACATTTGGAGAACCCCCAACTAAAAACAAACAAAGAAAAACTAATCGTTACAAGGTAAAAACACCTTAGTGAGACCTCAAACACTATCTCTATTCTACGCACCTTTAAGCCCTATAAATAGAGTTTTTTTGAAGCATATGGTGAGCATAAAAAGAACTATAATGGATTTTCTTAAAAAAAGGAAACCTAATAGAGTTCTTCAAAATAAAGGTAAAACACGTTATAACATTTGTTAATGCATGGTTTGGGAAACATGTAACTTTTCATATATGAACACATTAATAAAAAGAATTTCAATTTAGATATAAAACATTTAGAAAAACCTCATTTATATTTCTTAAAGTAAGAGTCATTTCACTAAAATACCTATAAGTATTACTTATAAATTCTCAAATGCATCTTGAATCATTACATGGCTTCTCGGTTCACTCCCAAGACATGAAACGTGGCATAAGCATGAGTCGCAGGCTTGTTTCATGTGGAGGAGCAAGAGTCATGGCACATTGAACATAGAGGAACATGTGTCATGTCTCATTACACATATAGGATCATGATTCATGGCACATTTCACATGGTTTAGCATGAGTAAACCATCATTGCAAATGATTTTTCATGAGTAAAACCCTCATTGCCCATGATTTGGAATGAGTAAACCCTCATTGAACATGATTTAGCAAGAGTAAACCATCATTGCACAAGACATATAATGTTAAAATATACATATAAATTCATTAAATAGTGCAAAAATGAGTGATTTCTCGTGCATATATATATATATATATATCTACAAAGAAAAATAACCATAACACTTTGAAAACCACTTCATACATGTATCAAGACAAAGTCCAAAATTATGTATGCAATAGTTTTCCAAAAAAATATACATGTTTGAACATTTATTCACATAACATTAGTGTTTGAATAAAACATCATCACCTACTCATGCATACACACATCAATTAAAAATAACCACAACACCTTTACATAAAATAACATAAACACCTTCATTCATATAAAAGATAATATATATATATATATGCATACTTTTTTGTGTGTATAAATATGTAACTATACTTTTAATAATTAAGACTCATTAATTTGAATTTATATATTTATATACATGGGAATATACATAAATTTATTATTTTCATACATCCACAAGTTTTAAATAGAATGATATTAACTCGATAACTTTGCTTATAATCATAGGGATTAATTTAAAATTCACGCATCATTAATTTAATTTTATTGAAGAGAGAATCGCGGCCAGTGGTGATTAAAACATTCCACGATATTTTCATAAACACACACACACACATATATATATATATATATGTGTGTGTGTGTGTATATATATATTTACATTCAAAATATTAATATCAAAATAATTTTATTTTGAAAATATAATAACAAAACTCATATTTATAAAAGTACCACTGATGTTCTTTATTAATTCAAAAATATATTTTTTTAAATACTATTTTTCATGAAACAATGTAATTTATATATCTAAAAACTTTGTGTGGATCTTTAAGGAAGGTTATAAAATAATATCCTTGCCATCATGATACCAAATAAAATACTATTATAAATACACTACTGTTAGACTAAAATAAGATTCAATATAAATATGTCAGATTCACATGTGGCTTAAAAATATTAAGTATATCTATGAAAAAATTACATTTTTCATCATTAGGAATTATCAAAAAAAATTAAACCGCTGTCAGAAACTGACCAAAAAGAAATTAGAACAAAAACATGGATTTCATATAATGCTATAAGTTATTTCAAAAAAGGCCACCACTTTTCAACTGATAAAAGAATTGCATTGAAAATATAATTTAATACTACTAAAAATTCTAAAAACATAAGAAGAGCTTCAGAATTTAGAACACCTAAAATAGTAAAAATTATTTGAACATTCATGTAGTAAATACTTAGAAACCATTTGGAATAGATTACATGGTATTCGAAACATATTTAATAAATAAAACCTTATAAATGTAGATGATTTCACCACCAGCTCGTTATAGAGAAAAAAATATTTCTTAAATGGAAGAATAAAATACAACCATTTAATTAGAAACTAATACAATGCCGAAATAATTTGATACCTTTAAACATAATTTATGAAAAATTATATTACCTCACCTTGAAGGTGGTACTAACAATATGAAATAAGAAATAAGAAATTTCATAATTTGGGAATAACTTTTTAAGAAATAAAAATAATAATTTGAAAGTATTTTTACATCGTAATCCACTCACCATGATAAATAAACAAGAATAGTACAAATACCATTTTAATAGGAGGCTGAAACAAGGTTACAACACCACCGAACATTATAATAAAATTGTCTTAAACACTTAAATTTTACATTACTTTGCAGGTGTTTCTAACACTACCAAGAAAGAGGGAAAATCAATTGCAAAATAGGATGAGTCAAATACCGGTGATAAACATGGAAACAATTTTCAAGTACAAGAAATGTTTTTATAAAATTAATAAAATCACATTATAGTGAGAATTGAAAAAAAACTCCCCCATGTTCTTGTATCACTATGTTTAAGAGGGAAAAACACTAGTAACCAGACAAAGACTATGCACCCCTTGTTTTCAGCCCCGCCGATCTTTAAATACACCTATATATAAACCCCAAAATGAAATCAAAATCCAGTTAGTGTGAACATCGAGATTCACTCCCCGATATGAAATCCTACTCATCATTAAAATATAACATAATTGGGATTGACAAGGTACCAATGATGAAAAGAAAATAAAAAATGGTTCTAAAACACATTGTTAGTTTATGGGAATCTGACTCACCATGGAAATTGAGGGAGATTCAAAAGGGGATGCTTCCACATGAAACCCTACGCTTAGAGTCATCACGAGTTGCTGACGCGAGTTTCAAGCTGGGCGAATATCGGTGGGGTGGGTGGCTTTCCACTGCATGCTTCCATCCCTCAGTCAATATATTTTGAAACAGAACTCGCCAATCATAATAGGACTCTCATCGATCACCAGTGGAGCCCCAAATCTGAATTTTTCAGCTGCGATTGAGGGCCATGGCTCCTTGGGGAGGTCGGTGGTGTGCTTGGGGAAGAATAATGGTCATAGGGAAGCATCAAAAACTCAATTTCCCCAATTTCAGAAACCTATTATTTGCCCATTTTTTCAATATTTTTAATAATTATTTATCATTAATTATTTAACTTATTTTAATTATTATAACACATATATAAATATATTAATAAAAAAAATAATTGTCCGAAAACACATTATTATTTTAAATTAATATATATATATATTCTCTGGAAAAATGAAATAAGTGCCTTTTAAAAATTCTTGTTGTTTATTTACCTCATTCTTAAGTAAATTATAATTAATAAAATGAACATTTAAAAATAAATATTATTACAAAAAGAATTGTTTATATAACATATGTTTTTTAAAACTACACATTGTATGAAAGATAGTCAGTTAAAATAATATTTAATTTAACCAACATAAATTATTATATTTAAATTAAATACTCATTGAGATTATAAATCATTTTTATCGATGGATTTAATTTAATAGAATCCTTTTAATTTTAATTAATCACTACACAAACATATTTATATACATATATATCTATATGTGTATAAGTGTGATATGGTTAATTTTTTTAGTTTCATTTATTATTATTTTATTTTCAAATTACTTCAATGGCTATATGCAATGGTCGTTTTATGTATAAATACATAGCCCAACTCCTCAAATTTGTATATTCTCTATCCACCATGATGAGGCCTATTTTTATATTCTTCTATGCTCTTCCACTTATTCTATTTATTAGATTTAAACTCGGGGAAGATCCAAAAGCATGGGCTATGATACCGTTGTAATCATGTTTGTCATCACCTAACCTTATTTATTGTTAATTATTGTTATAGGTTAAATACTACATTCTTATTAGTCTGAGGGGATTTTTCTTGTGTCATAATTTATGCAATGCTTTAATAAGCAATGAATTATTTGTTTTTTTGTTTAAGATTAATAAAATGTGTTTTACAAAGAGTCAAAATTTATATACGGGTTACTGGGGCGTTACATAGACAACATGAATCACATTGATACTGGAGAGATAGTATCATCACATATTATTTATAATTAATTTAATTAAATAAGAATTACCCTGTTGGAATTATTTCATCATTGATGGATCTGGAAATAAATCTACGATGCACCATCGTTGAGTTATAAGAATCAAGTGAAGATACCGTTTAGTGGTAATCCCCACATGTTCCACAAATTTCCAGATGTTGCTAAAAGAATATATTAGTGCTAGCACGGTAGAACCTTGCACTTGTGTCATTAGACTTTGATCACTGTGATAATTTATTCTAAATCATTATCCATAATTAGGTACATGTATATTTCTATCCATTCTTTGGAGCGATCTTGGAGACGATTGATCTCAAGGGCTTGAGTGAATTATCGAATTCTATTTTTCACAACCCAAACAATTGAACATTTTTAATTGAGAAAATGATTACATGGTTTACATATCACTAGGGTTAAAATAAAATTATTTCAAAAGATCCCTTATTTATTTTTTTAATCGCAACAAAAATCCCATGTCAAATATTAATAATATTATTTTTATTTATTGATGTGCTCTAATCTTTTGATTTAAAATTAAATATTACGTAATCAAATTATATTAAATATTTATTATTTTCTCCCCATACCAAAAATCACTGTCCATCATTCCATCATATTATAAATCTGACCTTGAATATTTCTATTTATTTAAAAAATAAATATCACTAAATTATTTGAAATTAAATAAACAAATATTATATTATCTAAGAAAAAAATAAATATTTATATGAGATTAAGAATATATTAATAATTATTAAAATATGTAAGAAAATAATATTCATTAAAATTGTTAATTTATAAATAATAATATATTATTCATCTAAGGTTCTTGGTTCACTAAGTGTATGGCCCTCTAGGACTCTTTATCAATGGCGTTAGTTGAAGCATCTTAAAGTCCAATTTTATCATCTAGAAACACACCAAGGAACCCATAATGAAACAATTTAATTCCACAACGATATGTTACCCCACATAGAATATTACAGTATCAAAGAATCCATTTAGCAATATATCTAAAATCAAGCTGGTTGCATGTTGGTACCATAAAAAGTGCTCGTTGTCTCTTTCAATAATTTCCCAAAAAATGAACTTTCCAATTGAACACTATGATGATAGATTTATTTTGGATATATAATTGCCATCAAAGGGCCTAAGATATAAAATTCTATTAAAATATATGGGACAAATCATTTATCTAATTATTTATTAATGGAATATTACTCGTGACGCACCCAACATATCTTACCATGCAATGAACATATATTATTATGTTGTCTGTGAATACATCAAAGCATGTGACTCATAATGTTCATTAATAGTAATCATAAAATCAAAGGATCAACAAAAACATCCATAGATTAAAATATTAAATGACATAAATAAATTTGGATTTCCTACTGGTGGGTCTCATTCTCATAGTACCCTACTAGATATTTCCAAAGGAGTACAGCAGGATAAGGTTCCTCAAAGACCAATGAGTATACATCCCTATTATCTTGTATCATTTTTGTCCCTCAAATGATATTATCCAGATACAGAAAATTTATTCAAGAATATCCTCATGAGCTTCCATGTTCTCATTATATTGGGGAACTACTAAGTCCTTTTAGTGCAACAACTACTCCTAGATATTATCACACACAATGACACACAAAAAAGAACAATAATGATGTGATAAGTAGTTTATTAATGTTTTAAAAATTTAATACATGCGATCATAAAGTACACAGATGTTGGTTACAAGGAACCAACTCCAACACTAACAACACCAAAACTCAAAATAAGCATGAATGGGAAAAAAAAGAGATCTCAAGATCCTCCAACCAGATCATTATTTGTAGATCTGAGATGATCCCCTTGTACTTTCCAAAACATTGGTGATGAAATACACACATATATCACTTCTCAATATTATCCTCCTACATTGGGTCAACACTATAATGATAAATTGAATCAACCTATTGATCCTCAACTTCCTATACTACTCATAGACATTGAACGTGATCCATTCCCAAAATAAAGGATAATATCTGACGACCGGTCACATTTAATTTTAGAATAACGTATATATTCATTTCATTTTTTCCCATAATAAACCAATTCAAACACAAACACATAATATCAAAAATCATGTACATAATCTTGGTTGAAAACCTGAAAATATTTCCACATCACTTGGTTGTTCAACAAAATTATAGTCCACACAGTATTTCATGTGGGCCCTTTAAATCATGTTCTCTAGATGGCCTCTCGGGATTATGCAATGTTCCAAGATCAAATGGAACTGATTCTCTACCAACCCATGAAATGTTCACCATGAATAACTCCAAATTCCATACAACCTCAAAAAAAATAAGCTATAATATGAATCCTTCATGACCACATACCACCAAATATTTTATAAGGAAGTGAGAGAGATAATAAACCCCATCTCCATCCACTTGTAGGCCCTGGATTGGTGGCTCAAACCGATGATAAAAATTTCTCTAATGGGAGGAATTATTGTCATTAATAAAAAATAGGTTCATGATATAAGATAAAAACCGACCAAGAAAATCTAGATTATAAGATAATGTTTAACCAAAAATAATCCGACAATATATGAATAAGGTAAACTAATACATATAAAAGACTCCAATTATACTGAAATTAACGTATATGAATGTGGATGAACAAAAGCACCAACCTAGATAGTAATTTTCCGATCACTTAAAAATGTCCACCTAGAAATTTGAAAATGTATATATATATACATATATGATTAGAATAACATGTATATTAAGAAGTGACACAATAATGTTCTTGGGCACACACGTGGAAAGAGAAATCTAATGCACTAGTGGACACATAGTAGAACAAACATGCACCTAGACATGCCATATTATCTATCAACATCCTCACAATGGATATCTATCAAAATAAGACATCCAATATAATAATATAGCATCAAGATCATAACAATGCAAGTAAACCTACAGTGGATTCCCCATTTATTTTTAGGACTCACACCCTAATGTTGAATTTCATTACCTTCCATACACATCATATCACATCACATCAAATCACATAAGTCCTTACCCAAAGTTATCTTGGGTATATCAAATGTGGTTCAGGACACATACCCCCTTAACCCACCATAACAAGGTCTTTCATCCGATCATAGCATCAATTAAAACCACATCACATCTCCCTTATAGACACTTGGGCACAAACATCACATCTCATCACATCCATAACAACTACATCTCTTCCGAGGATACTTATTCCAAAATTGAATGTAATATACTAGATAATCATAGAATAAGAATATTACATATTTTTTATTATATATAAATTAGATTGTAATTTTACATTGAAAGGGGGTATATGTTTTATAGAATACTCGACACAAAATAATGGGTTTTACTGAAATATTACATTGCACACAGGTATGAGTTATATGAAAAATATATTTATATTTATTATTATTATTTTAAGTTATTGTTATCACATAGTCATTAGAATGTTGGGAATGAATTATATTATGTAAATTATGATTATAGGGAGTATATATGTTTATATAATGATTCATTGGTCAGACAATTAATTTTAAATGAAAATAATTTTTTTTTATCAAAACTATTTACGTGTGAATAATTATCATATAAAATAATCAATTCACACATTTAAGATTATTTTAATGAAATATAAATTCAATTTTATTTTTAAAATTCTTCGGTTATGTTTTCTAGATATGATATAAGATGAAATTAAATTTTATACATAAAAAAAAGTATTTTTCAAAAAAGGAATTTTACCTCCTTTTGACCGAGAACCTATTTTAAATCATGTTTTTATAACTTTTAAAAATTATATTTTAGTAAATAAAATTATTTCTCTAGATATGGGATATAAAAATCTACATAGGGTGACTATTTGGTATTTTTTTGTTAAATATCATATTTAATGAATATTGAAAATACTGCATTTTAATTCAAAATAGATTCTTAGTTTAATTTTTTATATAGTCAGGTCACCTTTTTAATTTGGTTTAATGTGTAATTAGAGTATGTTTTTATCATTTAATCCAATTCGGGTCATTGGAATAAATTTCAATTTGAAATTGGATATAAAAACAATGTAAAATTTTGAATTTTTTTCCTTCAAAACCCCATTTTCTCGATCTTTCAATGATATTAACATTAAATTAATATTTCCACATATGTTAATTGAATTTTAGAAATTGTACATATATGGTTGTAAGCATCATTAAAAATAAGATCATATAGGATTAAAAATTTTTTTTGTGAATATTAACATTTGTATTTTATTTAACATAGTTAATGTAATGATCCAAGCTCAGATTCCATCTAGAATGATACCTGAGCTGATTTTCCACTAACCCAAAGAGCATTCCGGATCACCACGGGCCGACAAAAAGCAGCTAAAAATTAAATAGGTAACCATTTGGAATAATTTTCCCCCAAAACACAACAACAATACTGTACAATGAAGAAATATCATTATATATATATATATCAACCAATACATATATATCATGAACAAAGAGACAGTAGAAAATGAAAGTAGAACATAAACACTAAAATTATTCTCCCTGTGGTCCACGACCACCCACAATGATCTAATTAATCTCCCCTTGGTCACCCAAGAACGAACTCACAAAGGGAGGAGAGACTTTGAACTCCTCCTATAAGATAACATTGGTTGTAAACAGCAAAGGTAAAAAAATTTTGTGAGCTAAAGAGCCCAGGAGGATTCCACCAAATATTATATGCATTTACTTCACATGGAAATTTTGGTATTGTAAAAGGGGATAAAAATGGGAGAGTATTCTGTAGTATCTTAGAAATTTATTTTCAAACATTTAAAATCATTTATTAAATTAGACATGTAAAAATGTACCATTTCACCATTAATAATTTGAACATTTTCTTGAGAAAATTTGGAAAAAGGTTCACATGCTAAAGTATGTTAATCAAAAAAATTTGAGAATATGCACCCAACATGTAACAATGATGAGGAATCAATATAATTGAGTCAAGGTGCATAATGAAAATTAATAATGAATCTATAGAATCATCATTTCTAGATGGAATAAAATCCAATAAAATATATTTCCATTCGATATAAATAGGGTTTTCATTTCAAATTCATATTTATACAAATCATTCTTTACATTTCAAATTATTAAAATACTTGAAGAAAAGACTTTACTTTTCAATTGATGGAATACTTCTGAACAAATGAAATAATAAAACATTTTATATCAAAAAGTTTCTACAATTTTTGAAGGCATGTAAAATAGTTTACAACAATGGAATATGTATACATTCAAAATAAAAACAAGAAAGAAACATTGTTATGCTCCATATTGGTATGATATTCCAAGTTATAGGGATCCAACACTATGAAATTACAATCTATTTACATATACTCCTTTATTCCTAAGGTAAAGGGATCTCATCATTATCACTTATGGAATGAGATGTGTTGATTTGATGTTTTATAACATTGTATAATGATCAAGTAACTCCCAAAATAACTAACTACCAACTTAAATATTCCATTCTATGATGTATAAAATCACTGATGTCTAATTCATCTTATTAATAATATGCAATTCATCCCATTCTCTACTTCAAATATGCCAATTTTCTCTTTAAATCCCATAATGGGAGTTTTGTAAAAAAACATGCACTTTTACGAAAATGATATAAAAGGTTTGCATCAAAAAAATTTAATTCATTTTCACAAATTGTAATTTTAAAATATTTCATCCAATTTTACAATCCATTTCAAAATTAAATCCATCAATTTAATTTTAAAAATATTCCATCAATTTTACCACAAACCACCAATTCACTGGATGTGGGTTTATTCACATGTTTTCAATAAAATTATTTTCAACAATTTAATTCCAAATTTTAATTGATATAATTTACATCAAAAAAGAAAACCACAATTCAAAAACTGTTAAGAAATATTTTTTTAAAACTCAAAACAGACCATTAAATCAACCATCAACTCATTCCAAATCTGTTTGAACAATTCAATATTAAAAAGGGTAATAATACTCTCATCCTTTCATGATGGATCATTAAAATAAAAAATAGGTCTTTAAAACAATAACTTCTTTCAAGGAATCCCTGAAGAAATTAAAGGAAGTATTATAATTCAAAAATAATTGAATAAATTTAAAAACATGGGCTCACACCCACTTTCTTTGAAGAAAAATAATTTACTCAAAATAACCCATGAACACCATTTTCCAAAAAAGTGGTAAAATCAATTAAAAATGATTCTTGTTCATTTAATGAAATCATGCATTTGAAACTATTATGTAATATAAAATAGTTGAATTCTATTAATTCAAAACATTGATGTTCATTTCGTATATCAAATCCCAGCCAATGCCCTTAATTTCACAAAAACAACCCTTAAAATTTATTTCAAAATAATTCCAAACAATCATGGAATTTATGAATTCCGAAAAAATGTGTGATATATCATAGTCAAATACAATTAATTAATTCCATATCCAACTCCAAGGATATTTGGTCAAAGAAGATTTTATGAGGGATTAAGATGATAAAATGCATAGAACATGTCTTGGTAATCATAAAATATATATCTATGAATTATCTATGAACAATGAAACACACAAGTAAGAAATATAGTAGAACCACCTACACAGAATTATGAAATCCAATATCAAGAAATATGAGATGTTCCAACTTCAATGGTGATCATCGGATCTAAGAATATAGATCTTGAAATAGGGGAGATGAGATCCTAGATCTAAGATTGCACATCAATCCATCAATATCCATCCAAACTCATGGCTCTGAAAACCATTAGGAAGTTGGAATAAAGAAGATAAGAGAAATTCATGATCAAGAAGAAATGATATCCCTGAAAGATGATCACCACATCGATTGGTGCTTCGATCGACCAAGATATGTGGCTGGGAGATCCAAATTTCCTTTAAAAGGCACCTAGAACCCTAAGGAGCATATTATGCTCCGGTGGTGGATATTTTGGGTCATTTAGGGGTGTTTCGAGTCATTAATTCCTATTTTGGGATGTTAAAATACTGTGTACATGGTTTCTAGGGTTATGTCGCATGATTTATCACTAACCATGGGAAAACCATGAACCGAGAATAGATCCCATGGAAGTGTTGCATGGTTTGGTTGTACACCTTTTCGAACCATGCACCAACCTTGTAACCCCCACTATCCAGGCCTCACACTTTTTAAACCTATGCTCAGACCGCATAGAAACCATTCGTAGGCCTAGAAACCACCAATAAATTTTAGAAAGCTCCAAAAATGACCCTAGAAGATAACCAATCATTTGGTGATCAAAACAATATGTCAAGATACAGAAAACAACAAGTAACGAGATGTTATAACCTCTCCAACAAAAGACTTTCTTTCCCCATAAAGAATCTAGTACGAAAGATAGATCATGAAAAAAAACAAGAACTCCCTCACTTATCATGTGAGTTGTTTGGTCCACTATCCAAAAGTGATACTTTCCCAAAGGTTAACAACACATACAACTACAAGATTAAAACACCAATATCAACACACATCTCCAAACAAGAGAATGACTAGAGACCTAACATGGGTCTCCACACAATTTAAAGATTCAACACAATGATATAAGATAATAAAGGAAAGCCCCTTAAACCAAAATAAGAGACTTCTACAGCTCCCCATGATGAATAATAAATGATCAAACATCTATAAGAAAGGTAAAAACCAACAGGGATTTCTTCCATGGGTATATACTCAATAGTATCCTATGGATTTTGAAACAGAGCCTCGTAGGTCGATGATCTCATTAAAAAAAAACCCGAACACCACTATTTGACTGGACTATAAAAAATACACATCATCCAACTTACTAAAGTACATTTCCATGGATTATCCATGTCCAAAGGTAATAATCTCAAACAAAAAGGCCACTGCACAAAATGGAACTAAACACTCAAAAGGGAGATCATTAAATATATAAAAAAGAATCTCAAACCATCATGTCAATCAAGTGGAACATCAAGGAACAACATCCACGATGTCCACAGAAGGAAACCATCATCACATCACTAGTAAAGAAATTTCAAAGACCATATTCTAGAATATATTATCCCAAAGAAATCAATACAAAATGGTTCTAAAAATAGACCGACCAAAAGAAAGAAAACAAGAAATATATTTCTATCTGATATCAAAAACATAAAGTTGGCAACTAGTATCTCCTTCAGTGTGTGAAAATATTCACTCTGAGGCCTATGGATATATCCAGGTTATCATGAATCTTATACTTCCTAGCATTTAGGATTTGAACGAATTCTCCTTTCCCAATCACTAAACTTATAGAACCTCATAATGTTACCTAAGCGACCATAGAGTTTATAAACTCCCAAATCATTTGAACATGACTTCGTAGAATGAATAGGTGATCGACACTAGAAACACATGGTAGGCCTCTACATTTTCTAATAAGGATGTCATTTATAAATTGAGAAAGTGATATTATTACCTCCATGTTGCGTCACTAGCTCTACTTCAGCTAAGAAAGACATATCAAGAATCTCTTGAAAATAAATCATCCCGATTATAGGCATATTGGTTAAAATGTTTCGGTGGAGACATTTTTGAAAATAAATAACGTTACTTGAGTCATTACTAAAAATACTAGGTATGATACAAACCAAATGTGAGAATTTCATGGAATACACTACAACTGGTAGTTCACCTTGAAAAAAACCCAAGAACTCAGTAAAATTCAACTTCTTCACTTCCTCTAAATATTTCCCCTATATAAATAATGACATGAAAATTTACTAAGACATTATTTCATACAAAAAAGAGGTAATTATAAGTTCCCACCACTCTAGGCTATGTTTTGAAGATAAGGATAGAATAGAATGGACCAACATATATTCATTAGTCTCGAGAGTATCAAAGATCACATCAACTTCATGAAGCCACTTCAATGTCTCAAGAGAACCTCGTTCACCTTTATAAAAAAGTGGAAAACAATATTTGAATTCCAGGATTGGGTTCAGGGGGTAGAATGTCTCCGGATCAACCACTTAATATGGAGTCTGGGCAGAGTCATTGACAAGGGATTCAACTTCTGGAAAACATAAATAACTACCCTAAGGTCCAGACCGTAGGAACAATATTCTATCTTTCGTGATGTAATTTCTGGGATAAATTCCTAAACATCACAAACATCAAAAATTTCAACTCATGAATTAAAGAATACTCAGAAGAGAACAAAAGCATTTAAAAAATGTAAAAACCCATTTCAATCAAATCATTATTGATTTAAAAATGAAAAACATTTTATCATGTATATAACATTAATAATTCATTTCAATATATTAAATCTTTCTATAAATCAATTATAATTTCAAAAGTACTTTACCAACAATTTTAATGTAACACCCTGACCCCAATTACCCAGATTCGGTGTATTATTACATAACATTTTCATGATAAAAGGAATCATGTCCAGAAAGACCAATCATTTTAATATCCATGGAAGTACTAGATACATTATTAAGTTTTACATTACATCATAAAATAAAAACACCAACAACATTTTCTCCCATTTTGAACACACTTTTATCCTTATCCTATCCCTGTAGGTCAACTATAAAATACTTCTTTAAATACTGAGTAAAACAAAACATAGAAAGGGGTTAAATCAGATGTCTAGTAAGGATAACAATATAGAAAAAACTTTCATAAATAAGAAATAACATTTAAGGCAATGTATTATACTAAAACAAAAGTCTTTTAAACTTAAATTTAGCATAATATAACAAAGATAAAATCACATAATTCCATTTACTTATTCACATGGATATTCTACTATTCAAATAATCACATGCAATATCAATAGACACATTCATAATGATGGAATGAATAATACCATGCTTCATAACCACATAGTCAAGGCCTTGTTCCAAGACTACAAATAGGATTTTGTCAAGGCCTTATGCCAAAACACTAGTTTAACTCATGGTTCCTACCAATGCATCAAGGAGCTATATGGGCTCCACCTGTCACTTACCAAGTCCAATGCATTCCTCATATGAAAAGGTATAAACATAACATAAACATTCTAATTAAAACTATCATATGAATTGTCAATTCATTATCCATAAACCATGAACGGTATAAAAAAACATATCCACATTCAAACATATCACAAAACCTTCAATACATTATAGAATATTTGTATCATAATAAATCAACCTCAAACAAGCTTAAAATCCTTCAACGGATGTTGACATAGATGAAATAAAATCTTTTTGTAAAGATATAGCTCTTTTTATTTTTAAATCATTTAAAAGTCATATAATTATAAAAGAAAAAAATTATTTTGAAAATATTCTTATAATCTTGTATGGGAATATTCTATGAAGTTATAACAATGGAAAATTCCCACAGCCATTGTATACGTTTAAAAAAATACACTCTTAACTTAATTTTGTCGAGAATGTCATAACATACCTTGTTTGGAAAACAACGGAATGATTCCTTTAAAAACATATAAGGTCAATTAAGGGTATAAACGTCTATATCCCCTTGTCTAGTAAATATTATAAATTTTTTGAAATAAAAATTTATGAAAACACAAATGTGGATGATAAAGAGGTCCGAGTAGATACTTACATAAAAATAATCTCAGATAATAAAGAGATTGTGAAATTAACCCTTACCATGTACTTTTACTTAGTCGAGGGTATGTTAAACTACTATATAATAGTTAAATAATTGTTATTAAATTATAAAATAACTATATACATAAATATGATATCATATATGATCCTCTAATATTGCTTTGTTAATAATATTTTAGTAGTATCATCATTTCGGGGTTTAACTTATCTGTTTTTATTTATATGATCAGTTACGCAAGCCATGATTTTTATAGATAGGATATATTTTAATCATATCCAGAATTATATTATGTTTTTAGAAATTATTTTTAATCATAATATAAAAATTATTCTTGAATTATTGTGATGGGGAATGAATCATATTGCGTTCGTGGAGACAGTAATCCGTATGTACGCATCAGTGACAATATCATTATATTGATGGTAAAATCTTATGTAATTGGATAGTATGTCATATATACAGAATAATTAAAATGTTATATTTATTTTTTACAACACTTATATAAATTATTATACCCATCCAAATAATGATGTGTTTGAATAACAAACTACACCACGACGTGGTGACGGTAAGCCGTATATACGCACGCGTGGTGACTTTGTAATTCAGGTGGTGGATAGAATAATGAATATGGATAACAGTTTAAAAACATCACATTATAGAGAAGATACTGGAGTTACTATTTTAGAATGGAAACAACAAAGAAAGAGGAAGTGGTAGAAAAAAATAACTTGAAAGAGGTGATGTAATATTTACTTCTTCTTTGGGTTCTTCTTTTTGATTTGATCAAATGGACTCCTTAGGATGGATTTATGACCAAAAGTAAGGCCTCTGGGATACTGGTAGGAATGTTGAGAGGATATTTGTTAAGAGGTTTTCTGAGAGAAAAGGCTATGGAGGCGTGAAATTAAGACAAGGTTAAGTGTCCTTTTATAAGAGAGGTGGGGGTCACTTTAGGAAAAGCTAGAAATATTATTTTATAATGAAATAATTTTCGGTTTCTAATGGATGAAAATTGATTTATTTAGAGGTTGTGGTGTGGATGGGTCGAAAACCTCTTAAACAATAGGGTTTATATAGGTTTGGGTCACCATATTAACATTATCTTTTAGATTTAACTCTTAGTTAAGGAGTTTGACATTTACCATGTCTCTTTAAATTTTTATATTATATGGTTAATAAAAATACTATAACAAGAAAAGAGAATAGAGAGTGGTTCATTATTAATATATATAACCTTATCTAAGTCCTTTGGACAATCCATATATTTTTAGGAATATTATTCCAATTAATAATATATTATTTGTTTTAAAAACAAAATTATAACAATTTTGACGCTATTTAGTATTTGGTTTTTGTGAAAATATTAACAGCATGATTATTTCGATAAAAAGTAATTTAATCAACCCTAACATGTCATATTTACCTTTAAAATTAGTTTAATTTATCAAAAGTCTCAAATTACATTAATTTGGATATTTATAATATCAATTATTTTAATCTTTCATTAATAAGGTAGTTACTGCATCATTATTATGTCATAAATAAATAAATTATTTAACGTCTAAAAATTATAAATAAAATTCAATTATGTAGGAAATATTTTAAGCTTTATAATTATTATTTATAGTCTAATTTATCTTATTTATAATCCTATATTAAAAATGAATTAGTTATTATAAATTTAATTTAAATCTTTTTACTCTTCTTTAAATAAAATAATAATTCATGTCCTAATCTAATCCAATTTGACCATAGAGGATCATATTTTATTCATAAGGTTGTTTTTGGTCAAATTATACTTATACAATAGAATTTGGGCTTGTGTTAGGGAAATTATGATATCATGTTTTCCCTTAATTACCCTACTAACTTATAACCGTGGTAAATAAAAGTCAAAAGTTACTAATTACCAAAAAAATATTTTCATCTTATTTAACCACATTTTACATACTAATATTAACGGCGTCTCCTAGATTTTTGAATTTCAACTCACCAAAGTGGTACATGCTCCTCCCAATAAGACAGATCAGGTTCCAGTTCAATTTCCTCATAGGTGAGTACATGCGTTGGGTAATGCATGTATTTTCTCAATAGTGATACATGGAACACATCATGAACTATGGAGAGACTTGGAGGAATTTCCGAACGATAAGCTACAACTCCAATTCATTCTAGAATTTCGAAAGTTATAATGTACTTGGCACTCAATTTACCCTTATTACTGAAACATATTACACCCTTTTATCGAGATACCTACAAGAAAACATGATATCCTTCCTAAAATTATCAATCCTTCCTTCGGTTATAGGCATTGATATTTTTCCAACATTGAGCTGCTTTGATGTGGGTTTGGATAACCTTCCCTTTTCCATCGTTTCCTCCACATGTTCTGGGCCGACCTATTTTCTTTCACCAACATCATCCCAACATGTTGGTGTGCATCATCTCTTTCTATACAACGCTTCATATGGTTCCATCAAAATGCTTGAATGGAATCTATTATTATAGGAAAATTATACTAGAGGTAAATATTTATCCCACATACGATGAATGTCAAGTCAGCATGATGTCAACATGTCTCATATGGTTTGAATAGTCTATTCTAATTGTCCATCAGTTTGAGGGTTGTAGTCAGTGCTCAAATGAAGTTTAGTATCCAGGGCCTTTTGAAGACTTTTCTAGAATCATGATGTAAAATGGGTGTCATTATTAGAAGAAATCAATAGGGGTACACCATGGAATCTTACAACTTCATTAATATATTGTCTTCCCAGGCGTTCAAGTGGTAAATATTCTCTTATAGCAATAAAATGTGCTGAATTGGTAAGACAATCAACAATGACCCATATTGCATCATTCTTTCTAGGAGTCTTTGGTATCCCCATGACAAAGTCTAGTGTAATATTATCCCATTTCCCCTCATGTATGGGATGAGGTAGCATGAATCCTCTAGACTGTTTCCTTATAGCTTTCACTTATTGAAAAACTATACATCTTGACCCAAAATCGGGAATCGTCCTCTTCATGTTGTCCCACCAAAACTGTTATTTCAAATCTCTATATGTCTTAGTGATTCCAAGGTGTATAGAGAAATCAGAGTTATGAGCACCATCCAACAATCCCCTTTTTAGATCATGTATATCGTGAACACAAAGCCTCTTCCCAAATTTCAAATTTTCATCTTTATATACGAAGTCGATCAATCTCTCATCATTCATAGCATTAATTTTCTTTTGAAATTCTTCATCATCAGTCTGAGAACTTTTTAAACATTCTAGTAAATATTTTTTGGAAAATATTTGAAAAATTATTGATGATTCACCATCCATTATTATTCTCATATCCATATTTACTAGATCCAGGAATATATGATCCCTTTCAACTCTCATCTTGTTCAAAACTCCATGTTCTTTTCTTCTCAAAGCATCTTCCAACTTATTTTCCTTCCTCGGGTGGTAGTGTATTTTGCAATCATAATCCTTAGTAGTTCAATCCATCTCCTTTGCCTCATGTTTTGTTCTTTTTCAACGAAAATATACTTCAAACTCTTGTGATGAGTATAAATCTCAAAATTTTCACTATAGATATAGTGTCTCCATATTTTGAAAGAAAATATTATAGCTGATAAATCAAGATCATGAGTGGGATAGTTTTTCTCATGAATTCTTAGCTACCGTGATGCATGATAAATAAATAAATCATTCTTTATAAGGACACAACCAAGTCCATTTTTTGAAGCATCTCTATAAATAAAAAACCCTTCATTCCCCAATGGTATAAACAAGATAAGAGCATTAACTAATCTTTTAATCAGTTCTTCAGAACATTATTCACATGATTTTTTGAAAAAAAAATTAACCCCATTAGGAGTAAGCTTGGTTAATGGGTTAGACAATCAGCCAACATTCTGAACCAAATGCCAATAATAACCTGCTAAACCAATTAAACTGCGTACTTCAATTATACTTGTAGGTGTCGGCCATTAGTGGATTTCCATGGTCATTGAAGGATCAACAGATATTCCATACTTAGAGACAATATGGAAAAGAAAAGAAATATCTAGAAGCCATAATTCACACTTTATAAATGTCCCATATAATTCATTTCTTCTAAGAGTCTTTAGAATAATGCGCAAGTGATTTTCATGATCTTTGTAGATTTTAGAGTATACCATGATATAATCAACAAATACCACTAAAAATTCATCAATATATTCCTTGAAATATCTATTCATTAGATCCATGAAGATATAGGGAGCATTATTTAATCCAATATGCATTACTATAAACTCATAATGCCTATACCTGGTTAGAAATGCTGTTTTCGGAATGTCTTACTTTTTCACACACAACTGATGATATCCATATTGAAAGTCAATGTTTGAAAAATATTGAGATCCATGAAGTTGACCGAATATATCATGAATATTAGGTAGGGGATGATTGTTCTTTATTTTTATAGCATTGATCTCTCTGTAGTCAATGCACAATCTCATAGATATGTTTTTCTTCTTAACAAAAAGGATAAGGGATCCCCATAGAGAAACACTGGGGAGAATAAACCCCTTATTACACAATTCCTCTAGTTTTTTCGTTAGTTCCAGTAATTTAACAGTGGCCATTCTATAAGGGGTCTTCGATATGGGCCTTGAACCAATAATTATATCAATTTAAAACTCAATTTCTTGTTCTGGAGGATTTCTAGGTAGATACTCTAGAAACAAATCAATATATTCTTGCACAATAGGTATGTCCTCTATCCTAACATTCTTTTCATCACCCATAATTATTTCATTCTCATCCCCCCTAATAATTGATTTTAGAATAGCTATTAGGGGTGGATCTAGATAAGAATTAGATGGTGATGTTTATACTCTAAAGATAAGGTACTTCTTGTCAACATCAAGAATTGTAACCACCTTCTTCTTGAAATAAATTTTCACATCATGGTCTAAAATACAATCGCTAACAAGGAATATATCAAATTCCTTCATGGGTATGATGATGAGATCATCAGATAAAGAACATTAATATTCCCTAATGGGAACTGATTCATAAAACATTGTTGCAATGATAATACCATTAGGATTTTTGACTGAAAACTCCCTTGTCAAATCAAATTGTCAATGTCTAATTTTCATAGAAATCTAGGGAGATATGAAACAATGTGATGATCCAAAATCAAATAAACCATTTTATAATCATGAGGAAACCATTAAAATACCTACCACCACGTCTTTCAGAGCTTCAACCTCAACAGTAGTTATTGCATGAGCTTGTCCTTTCTCCCTTGGCCTTTTCTAAGGTAATTTTCCTTGGAACTTAGGACATTCACATTCATAATACCCCTTTTATATACAATTGTAGCATTCAACATTGAGAACCTATTTCTTTACCATGCAATCACGATCATGGTGGCCTTTTTCACCACACTTTTAATCGACTCCCATTAACTTCAGGCAAGTTTCAGGGTGTTTCTTCACCCATTTACCATAGGATTGATATTCAACTTTTCCCTTATTCCCCATATTTCCATTTATAGAGTGTTCCATAGATCTCTTCTTCTCCGTCTTTTCGTTAAAGTCATAAGACATAGAGAATTATTTTTCTACCATGATAGCACAAGAGACAATATCTTATTATGATATGAAGGATTGTAAGACTAATGCTCACAGGTGAAATGGTTTTAACACATAAAATAACTGATCAATATTACTCCTTGGGATATGTATATAATATACAGCATTCCGTGATAACCTTTTAATGTTTGCCTCATACTTTGCAGAATTCTCATCATCCTTTTTCCTCAGACCCAGAAAATGTGTTTTCAAATCTACTTGATTGTCAGGAGAAATTTATTTTTCTAAGAAAATCTATTTAAACTCCCTCCATTCCATGTTTGATACTTCTTCATCTTCATTTGTGATTTGAATTATTGACCACCATTGATCTGCCTCTACCATGAGGTGATAAACAGCGTTAAAAACTTTTTCCGTTTCCCTACACCCCACAACATGAAATACATTATCTATGGAACTTATCCATTGCATTGATACTAACGAATTTATACTCACATTGAATGTTGGTGGTTGATTCCTCATGAAGAGGTCTAACATTGATCCACTACTTTGTGGATTAGGTTGCTCCATAGGGGTAAGGTTACTATTCAGAACCTGAGTGAGTTGTCCCAGTATGGTGATAAGCTGATCAAAACTAGTTGTATCACCACCTCCACCATAATTATCTTGAGTATGAGGGATATCCCAACATGGATTACGTGCATTGATACTGGATCCATTCCTTCGACTATGAGGCATTTCCAAAAAATGGCATACAATAGATTAGTTTATGAATCGCATTACATAATTCTGAATTTGTTAAATACTTATCATAAATTGAACAGTATATGGATATAATCCATTATCATGAAAATATTATCTTTGAGGAGGTATATAATAATAACCCCTTCGTAATGGATTGTATAGAAAATGAGGATTATCCTAAGCATATCCACCTGGAGTGTTGTAACTGAGAGTACAACAAGACCAGTTTTCATGCACCGGTTCCCATATGAGTCTAGATCAAAGCGGGTTTTTTGGGTTTTACCCATAGTTACATCTGTTCTAGAGCCGCCTCTGCATGCTCATATCCAAAGAGGGATGTATTTATTTGAAAACTGACAAAATATCTATACTACCAAAATTCTAGGAAGTTCTTCTATACTAATCCTCAAATTCTATCTTTTGTTAGTGTTCCCTAATCAGAGTATTTCTAAATCTAGTTTCCATGATTTGTAGTAAACTTCCACTGATACCAACTATAATGCACTGACCCCAATTATCTAGAGTCTGTGCATTATTACATAACATTGGTAAGATAGATATAATCATGTCCTGAAAGACTGATCAATTTATTAGCCTTGGAAGTACAAGATAAATTCACAATTTTTACATTACATCATGAAATAAAAACATCAACAACATTTTCTCCCATTTTTAACAAACATATATCCTTATTATATCCCTTTATGTCAACCATAAAATACTTCTTCACATCCTGGGAAAAAACATAGAAAGGGGTGAGCTCAGATGCTCAGTAAGGATAACAATATAGCAGAAAATCTCATAAATAAGAATAATAATTTAACGCAATGTATTAGACTAAAACAAAATAATTTTAAACATAAAAATCAGCATAATATAGAAAAAATAAAATCCAATAATTCCATTTACTTATTCATATGGATATTGTACTAGTCGAACAGTCACATGAAATATCAATAGACACTTTCAAAATTATGGAATGCATAATGCCAGACTTCGTAACCCCATAGTCAAGGCCTTGTGCTAATACTACAAATAAGATATTGTCAAAACCTTGTTCCAGGAAACTAGTTTGTCTCATGAGACCTACTGATGCATTGGGGAGCTATATCGGGCTCCACCTGTCACTTTATAAGCTCAATGCATTCCTTATATGAAGAGGATTAAACATAACATAAACATTTGTATTAAAACTAGCAGGCTGAATCTCAATACTTTATCCATAAACCATGAATTGTGTAAGAATAACACATCCACAGTAATACATATCAGGAAACCTTCAATACAATATAGAAGATTTGTATCATAATAAATCTACTTCAAACAAGCATAAAATCCATAAAAGGATGTTGACAGAGTTGAAATCAAAATTTTTTGTAGATAAATATCTCTTACTATTTTGAAATCATTTAAAATTCATATAATTATAAAAGAAAACATTTATTTTGAAAATATTATTATAAGATTTTATGGGAAGCTTCGACGATGTTATAATGGCATAAAATAGCCACACCCACCGTATAAGTTAAAAAAAGACATACTTAACTTAATTTTGTCGAGAAGTTCATAAAGTAAATTGTTTGGAAAACGATGGAAAGATTCATTTAAAAACATATAAAGTCAAATAAGGGTATCATTGAATTTAACCCATTGTATAGTAAATAGTAAAAATGATTTGAAAAACATTTTTTTGAAAACACAAATGTGGATGATAAAGAGGTCCTAGTAGATACTTACGTAAAAACAACCTCAGATAATAATAAGATTGTGAAATTAACCATTACATTGGACTTATATATGGTAGAGGGTATGTTAACCTACTGTATAATTGTTAAATAATTGTTATTAAATTATACAAGAACTATATACATAAATATTATATCATATATGATCCTCATATATTTCTTTGTTAATAATATTTTAGAAGTATCATCATTTCGCGTGTTAACTGATTTATTTTTTTTATATGCTCGGTTACGTAAACCAGGATTGTTGTGAATAGTATTTATATTATTTATATCCAGAATGGTATTGTGTTCTTATACATTTTATTATCAGAAAATGTAAATTATTCTTGAATGATTACGATGGGGAATGAATCTCATCGCGTTCGTGGAGACGGTAATCCTTATGTACGTACGAGCGACAATATCATTATATTGATGGAGAAATAGTATGTAATTGGATGTTATATCATATATATAGAATCATTAACATTTTATATTTATTATTTACATCATTTATACCCATTATTATACCCATCCAAACAATGAAGTGTTTGAATAACAAACTATACCACGACGTGGAGATGGTAAGCCATATGTACGCACATATGGTGACTTTGTCTTCCATATGATGGATATAATAATAAATAAGGTTGTAAAATTTTAATAACATAATAGTATATATAATATATTGTCATAATTTTTTTATAATAGAAACAACAAATAAAGAGGAAGTGGAAGAAGAAAAGAGCCTGAAAGATGTGATGAAATATTTACCTCTTCTTCAGGTTCTTCCTATTGATTTGAGGAAAAGGGATCCATAGGATGGCTTTTGGACCAAAGTAAGGCCTCTAGCATTAATGGAGGAACGTTTAGAGGATATTGGGGCTGGGGTTTTCCAATCCAAAAGGCATTGGAGGTGTTAAATTAAGAGAAAGTGAAGTGGCCTTTTATAAGAGAGGTGAGGGTCACTTTAGGGAAAGCTTGAAATATTATTTTATAATAAAATAATTTTATCTTTACAATGTCTCCAAAATGATTTATTTAGAGGATAAGGTGGGGATGAGTTTAAAACCTCTCAACCAATATATTTTAGACCGGTTTGGGTCACCATATTATCCTTTTCTTTTAGATTTAACTCTTAGTTAAATAGTTTGACATTTACCATTTTTCTTTGTATTCTTATATTATATGGTTAATAAACTTACAAAAAAAGAAAAGAGAACCCCAAGGGGTTAATTATTAATACAAATAACATTATCTAAGTCCTTCGGTCAATAAATATATTTTTAGGAATATTATTCTAATTAATAATATTTTTTTTAAAACACAATTATGTCAATTTGGTTGATATTTAGTATTTGGTTTTTCTGAAAATCATAACAGCATGATTACTTAGAAAAAAATTATTTAATATACCATCACATGTCATATTAACCTAGAAAATTAGTTTAATTCATAAAAATTCTCAAATTACATTTATTTGGATATTTATAATATAAATTATTTTAATCTTTCATTTATAAGGTAGTTACGACATCATCATTATGTCATAAATAAATTAAATTATTTAATGTATAAAAAATAAAAATGAAATAACATTATGTATGAAATCATATTATATTAATAATTAATATTAATTTTCAAATTTATCTTATGTATAACTCTATATTAAAAATGTTTTAGGTATTAAACATCGAATTTAACTCTTTTAACTCTTCTTTAAATAAAATAATAATAAATTTCCTAATCTAATCAAAGTGGACCAAAGAGGATTATATATTATTACTAAGGTTGTTTTTGGTCGAATTATACTTATCCAATAGAATTAGGACATGTGTCCAGGTAATTATGATAGCATGTTCTCCCATAATTACCCTACTTACTTATAACTGTGGTAAATAAAAGTTAAAAGCTACTATTCACCAAAAAATATTTTCATCTTATTGAACCAAATTTTACATAAAGATATTAACCACATATGTCATGTTTTTTAATTTCTCACAAAAGTGGTAAAATAAAGTTTTAAGAAAAATTTTAAATGCTCTTAGGAGGTGGCTAAAAGACAGTAAAAAGTTCAATAAAATTTCTATATATATATATAAACTTATTATAAAATGACTCCAATTAATTACATAAAAATTATATAGGTATTATGTATCTATTTTAAGTTAAAATAAATTTAGATAAAATAAATAATTATTTATATAATAATTCGGTTTTAACCAATAACGTATTGTTTTTCACTATTCAGCAAAAATTGAATGTTTTAAAAAAAATTCCAATAATTCACCCAAGAATAATTTCGATATTCTGAATTCAAAAATGAACTCCATTATGAAAAATAAAATTAATAAAATTTTAAAAAGTGGGTATTAATATTCATAACATCTAGTTTTATTGGTCGCGGTGTGTTAGAATCTCGAAGCTGCATACAATGCAGGCTATTTCATTATTTAAAGGGAAACATACGGTGGAAGCTTGGGGTGTTACATTTAACCTATTCCATAGTTTCAAAAGTATTAACTGATTTTTTCATAATAACAAAACTATTTCCATCTAAATCAATTACAACACAAACTTTCTTCTCAAAACAATGTTTTACCACATCAAATAATTGTCTTTGATAATTTTTCATTCAAACCAAACATTTCCTAACACTTATTTTTGGTAGTTGAAAACATTTATAAAATTACTAAACTAAAACATGTTTTAAGACACAATTTAGTTTTCACAAAAGATTTAATTTTTTCAACAAGTGATTAAATTTGAAACAAACAATCAGTAGCATGATTGAACACACATCCATAACCCACATAACCAACCTCACATAAGGGCAGTCACTTATTAGAAAATTAATAAGGTTTCATGATTAGGACCAAGTTATAACTATTAGAAGCTTGGTCGTATAGCTGATAAATCCTACATTATCCTCACAACTATTTATGATTCCATTTCTAAGTCATCCTCACTGATTCCTCACAGTTTCCAGACCGTGAAAACATAGTGCCACTAGTGGAATCCTTCCATTATAGTACAAAACTCATAAGAGATCCCCTAAATCAATGATTGTCTCCGTGGGTATATAAATATAACTTATTATAAGGAATCCAATAACTCAAAAGAAATACTCATGTCCCAATAGCCTTGGTAACTTAAGTATCACCATGAAGGGGTGGTGATCAAGCACCCACTCACAGACTACGTGTTGAGTCCTAACAAATTTTTAATATCCTTTCTACCATGACTCACACAAAAAAAATAAGGATTTCAAAGTAAAGTAAGTCCATTAAGAGAAAGACATTATTTGATAACATTTGTAACAAACCAACCCAGGATACCATCTAAACTAATATCCTAGCTGATTCACCACTAACCAGAAGAGCATTCCCAATCTCTACGGGCTGGCGATAAGCACCGGGGAATTAAACATATAACGGTTGGGGAAAATTTCTACTAAAAAACACAACGAAAACTGGGTACATTGATGAAATATCATTATATAAATATATCAAAGAATACATTAATATAAAGTAAAATGATACTATAGAAACTAAAAGTGGAACATAACCCCTAAAACCCAATGTTTTGGTGAGATTGAGGGATTTGGCAGGGTTTTGATTTATAAAATGAAAATTTAGGATTCAAATTAATTGAATTAAACTATTTTATTGTTTCCTAAATATATTGAAATTCATGAATTCATTAAATTACCAATAACTCCTTTTAAATTATTTTACCCCTTTTTGAAAATTGGTGTTCTGGGGTTATTTGGAATAAATAATTTATCCTCATAGAAAGATGGTGTAAGCCCACATTTTTAATCTTATTCAATCCTTTTTGAATTGTAATACTTCCTTTAAATGATTTAGGGATTCTTTGAAATAGATTATTGTTTTAATGCCCTGTTTGGAATATTAATGGTTCATTTTGAAAGGATACATTTATTATTACCATTTTTAATATTTAGTTGTTGAAAATGATTGGGAATGAGTTGGTGCTTGTTTTAATGGACCATTTGTAATTTTATCAATTAATAGTGAATGAAAGTGGGTGGTTACCGATTTTGAATGTTGAAATTCCTTAAACGGATTTGAATTGATATTTTGTCTTTTCATCGAAATTATATCAATTAAATTATTGAATTTAATTTTATAAACTTATTTTATGGAAAATATGTGAAAACTCCAATTCTAGTGAATTGGGGGTTAGTGATAAAATTCATGGTATTATCTTGGTGAAATGGAATGTTATTTATTAAAACCCAATTATGGTTATTAAAGGGAAAATTGAAATATTCGAAATAGTGAATGGGTTTAATTGCATATTTTTATATGGTGAATTTTCTGTCATTGATTTTGAACATGAGAACATGAAAGACTTAGGTTGTTAGTGGGTTATTTTGGGTGTCACTTTATCATTCTACAACATTCTAAAACAACATATTATTGTATCCCATTCCATAGGCGATGATGAGATCCCTTTACCTTATTCCTAAAGGGGAATACATACATTCTTTTCCGTTTCACATTGTTAGATCCCTATAACCTGGACTATCATACCACTGTGGGGCATGAACATGTTTCTTTCTTGTTTGTATTTGGAATTTATAATTATGCCATTGTTGTAAGCTATATTAAATTCCTTGAGAAATTGAATAAACTATTTTATATAAAATGTTTTATTATGCCATTTTTTTAGAAACATTCCATCAATTGAAAAGTAATTAATTTTCTTAAAGTATTTCCATCATTTGAATTGTAATTTATGATATGTTAAAAAATGAATATGTAATGAAAAACTAGTTTACATAGAATCTAAATCCATTTTCATGGTTGGTATACCATATGGAACTAGAGTTTCCCGGATTTCTTCATTCATTATCATTATGAACCTAGACATGATTGAATTGATTAATCTTCATCTTTACATATCAGGTGCATATTATCACATTTTTCTTGATTACCTTACATTAGATTGGAAAAAGGCTTCCAATGCTTCTCAAGAAAATGTTTAGATTTTAAATAGAGAAATGGTACATTTTAAAGGTTTAGTTTAATAAATGATTTTAAATGTTTGAAACTCTATTTCCAAAATAGTCTTTATACTCTCTTATTTCAACTCCTCTTGTAGCATACATGAATTTCCCAATGAAGTAAATTCATAGAATGTATAGTGGAATCCTACTAGTCTTTTCATCTCACACCCTTCTTGTACAATTGGTGTTTTTATCCTTTATTATCTTATAGAAGGTGTTTGTTGTCTCACCTCCCTTTTTTAGATTCTACTTGAGTGACAAAGGGAGGGTGACATGGAACATGGTGGGCATTCATGGACCACCAGGAGACAAGTTTTAGTGGTTATGTTCCTCTTTCAGTTTCTAGAGTCTATTTTTACATGATAGGTATGTATTGGTTGATATATATATATATATAATGATATATATTCATTTTACTGTGTTGTTGTTGTGTTTTGTGGATGAAATCATTCCCAACGGTTGTCTGTTTAATGCCAAGGTGCTTGTCACCAGCCTGTGGAGATCAGGAATGCTCATCAAGTTAGTGGAAAATCACCTCGGGTATCACCTAATTCATAAGATCCATGAAAATTGAGTGAGAATTTGTAAGAATAAATGACATAAAAAGGAACTCATAGAGACTATACCTACTACGAGAATGTGTACGAGGTATGTCCGATGGTCTAAATCATACCTGATGATTAAATAATCTTAGGTCGATCTTATAGAAAACCTTTTATCATTAGATCTAGTCAAAGAGATCATCTATTTTTGGATGTTGATACTGGTTCTTGATCGTTAGCAAGTTCAAAATTCAATAATCTATACATAAAAAGAAGGTTATATATTCCATATTGGTGAAATGAATGGGTAAAACCCTATAGGATGTATTGGGTCATATAAATCCTTTTTCCTCTACAACCTCTATTTTATGCTTGAGATCCAGAAACTCAGTAGGTGTCATATTATAAGGAGGAATGGACATTGGAGATGATCATGTAAAAAGATCTATTTTAAACTCTACCTCTCCCTCAGGAGGTAATTCAGAAAAATCATTAGGAAATACATCCCTCAAATGATCCACTACTGGAGGGAATTTTTTTTCATTAATCCTGATCCTCCATGAAGATATTTGAAATCTGGGTGGTCACTCCACCTAGTATATGATGCTCCGGTCTTTCTCTACAATCCTTGACATGCAACTCACCTATTAAAAGATAAAAAATATCTTTTGGTAATGTAAAACAAACCCTATAGTGATTGCAATCTAAAAAAATGATAGTGGACAAACCAGTCCATCCTATGAATGGCATCGAAGCCCGTCATATTGAGAACAAATATATTCCACCAGAAAGGGTACCTTTCTACATCATGGGGACCATCTTTTCACTAGCGCATTCATTCTATATGTTTTCCCTATGGTGTATCAAGGGCCATTGCACCATATTGATACTAAATCCCTAGTCTGAGACTTTCCATGATTGCTATAGAATTAAAAGAGTTTCAAGCACCTGTATCAAAAAAAGTAGTGGCAATAATAGAAGCTACTAAAATAGTACCTCATACTGTAGATGGTCCCAAAGCCTGATCCTCAGGTATTAGTTGTGAAGCATGAAATAGACCTGATCCACAATCTTATGCAATATTTGGACTACCAAGATCAAGAATACTCTGACGGCACTATTAGAGATCAGGGGTCAGACTACCATGACCAAAACCTCCTCCTTGACCAGACCTACCGGTGCTATTCTACCTTCCTGCATGACATGGAATAATATAACTCTCTCCTGAAGGTGGAGTTGATGCTGATCCTTTTCCATTAAATGCTGGTGGAAATGTTCTAATGAAACACTTAATACGACCCATATAGCCGCAAGACCAATACTCTTTAGTGTCTCTGTCACATTGGGGATTCTTATTCCCCAGTATTCCACACTGACAACACAACACAAAGCTATCAAAATGGATACTCTTGCTACCACTACCCTTATGAGAATTATCAATGGAACGTTTTCTACCACTAGATGAACTACTAGCCAGATGTGGCTCAGATTCTATAAACCTGGTAGTCATGATGTTCCTCTGGTTATGCTTAGTTATAAGGGCCTGATCAACTATTGTAGAAAATGAGGGTAGGTGAATTAAATTAACCTCATTCTAGATGGTGTGTTGGAGCCCATCCTAAAAATTTCTAGCACGTGAAATCTCATCTCTAGTTAGAATTGGTGAAAATATATGTAAATTAGTGAAACATGTAGAATATTCTGTAACTGACATAGATCCATACTCAAGATGCAGGAACTCTTTGGATCTATTATTTCTCGAGGCCCACAGATGGAAATTATCATATAAGGTTGTTTGGAAATCAACCCATAACATGCCTTCATGAAGACCGTCCATGGAAACAACATCCCACCAATGCTTCAATGAATCCTAAAACATTTATTTTTCAAGATTTAATCCCTACTCCGGAGTCGATTTCAGATGCTCAAAGATATACAACATGGCCTCTAGGAAAGACTTAGCATCTAGAGAACCTCCATCGCCAAAAAATTTTGAGGATGCTGCTACTATAACATATGAGTCAGATCATCCATCATGGGTGCAAGCTATCGAGAACCATTATTGGACTACATCAGATTTAGGAAACTATCACGAATGTGGGCATCACTCCCTAGATCGAGTAGAAAAGGTATTTTCTGAATTGGTACTCCTAGAGGTAAGGTTGTTGGATTAGGGACCACCACATCTGGAGTATGATCATCACCACCATCATGGATAATGACACTAAGACTTTGTGGTAGCATTGGTCTAAAATTTCCATGAACACACCTTAGAACAAGATTAGAAGTATAAGATATCATCTATAGTGTAAGCTGAATATAAGAAAAATCACTACCCAAGGCATTCTAACCCAAACTTCGCACTTAGATGACCATATATTAGTAATTTCTCAAGTATATTTTTCATTTAATGTTACATTTAATTTCTATGTTCACTCATTTAACTTTCCTAAACACGACATGGCGGGAAAAGGGTGTGTCACCTATAATGGAAATCTATTTCCAATGAATCAGTTCCCATACACCTATCACTTGAAATGGAACCCAATTATTTATATAATAATGTATTGACATGGTAAGTTACTCAGCCCAACCCATGAGGCCCCATCCACCTCATGAATTGAGAGAGTTAATCACTCAATCACAACCAATAGTAATACATTTACATGTTACTATAAAAAAATCACTCAAAAATCACATGCTTATCAAGCAATGAAAAGAAGTGAAATGAACCTATATGGCATGGGAATAACATGACAAGGGATTTCTAGCAGCCTATAATGGTGAATATAGAAATGAACCTTTACCTAATATCATTGGCCTAAGGATGAAATATATCCTCTATTAGAGTAATATTCAACAACATAACACTACATTTTCATCATCCAATTGTTAAATAATATCAACTGTAATAGAAAAAAGATAAAAAACAATTATAATTTAGGAAACATGGTTTTTACCCCGAACCTAGGTTCATGACACCCAAGCACAACTTATGTACAAGTGCCAATTGTTCTTATTCTCAAATATATTGTCTCCAAATAATAAATCTTGAAAATAAACCACCTTTTGTAACACTTTTTAACACACTGGACCAGAATTCCACTTGATGGGTGCCACGATCCCTATGGGGAATAGGGCCTCAAGTGCATCTTTCTGAACCTTAGATGTTTCCAATCAGTAGGGAGGGCCTAGGGTGTGCTTGTGGGTAGACTATGACCTCATTATTAAAGGGTAGATCAGTGGAAAGATATTTGAAGTAGTAAAGAGTGGATTTAATATAAATAAATAGTGCAAGAAAACTGATGAAATAGATAAATCAAAATAACAATACTTGTATCAAATGGAATAATGATGATGTAATGTCATTTCACAAGAAAAATTGGAAAACATAGATACAATACAGCTTGAATAATATTTTCCACAATAATATAAAGTAAATCAAAATCTATACCAAGCATCACAAGCTCTGTCTTGGTCATCGGCTATCAAGCTCAATCCTAAATTGAATGAAATCAAGTGCTTGAAGCCGTATGCTTCCATTTGTCAATACCTACAACAATTCAATCTACTCCGTGTGCCAAATAGACCCTTTAGAGGGTGTAAGATAAATCTCATTGGGCCTATGACAATGGTGTCTACAACATTCAACCCATGTGATAGAAAATATCAGTGTGCAGTCATGAATATATAAAGTAAATCAAGAAGTGAAATATAACTAAATACCCAAGTACTAAATTCCTCCCTTTGTCGGTGTCTGAATATGTAACTAATTCATTAATTATGTAATCACCATTTAATTTTAATAGGTCACATGAGGCATAGCCATCACTCACATCACCATGTGAGATTATATGTAATGATGGTAGCAAGACATAACAAGGGTACATGAAAATGATATCTAGTGAGGGAGTCTTAGGGTAACAACCCAGGTAATTTAGATCTCATGGAATGAAAACTTAGTAATATTTGAGTCTAGCTAAGGGGTAAGAGTGTAATCCAAGGAGTGTAATACATGTCATTCCATAATAAGGTTCCTACCAAGTCCACGGTGATCAACCAAGGAAAAAAGTTTCTATGCATGTGTAAGGAACTATGATCATTATCAATGGTATCTACAAGTACGTGCTGGAACTAAGGAGTGCATTTGAGGTACCATGTAAAAAGGTACATGTACCTACAGTAGTATATCATTCATGAAAGGAATACAGAAGAACGAGAGTCTATGTGGGTGTCAACCTAAGAAAACCACATTTTTGAATAGGAATGGGGTTCTCGAGTACCAATGTATTCTTCTATTAGAATCCAAGGTGATCCCAAGTCAGTCCATTACTATTTGATATTTTAATCCTGTAATAATTTATTACATTTAGTCCTTGTCTTCCATTAGTGTGGATATGAAAAGTAGTTTTGCAACAATTTGATCATGTCTTAATTAACCATTAAGGAATATTAAATTATTCAGTTTCACTATTCTACCTTCCATCAATATATAAAGCGGTTCTACAAATATGTAACCATTAATCAATATCATTTGTAAAGGAAATGTTATATACTTAGTATACTTTCTATTTCACATTTTGCATTTAGTAATCATTTTGAAGCACTTATCCTAGGCTGGTCATGTGGGTAGCATACATGGTACATGCCTTTTTGAAATTCACATTAATAAAAAGACATTTAAAATAGGAAGGATCACCATTAGTAAGGTTGAGCGAAGGCACACCCGAATGGTGGCTCAAACGGTCCAAACACTAAAACCCAAATATGGTATAACCTTCGACATGGGGATGATTGTTTTTTTAGTGTAACCGAAAAAAATCACATATTTGGAGATATCACCACCATACAATTATAACAAGTATAATCATCGCATGAAAAATTAATAAACGTCTCTCAATGAAATCGATGGGCCCCATATGGATATTCCAAAATCAACGAACTCTAGGGATGACTTATAGACCACCCACATTAGGGCTGTATAACTCTCCTCCTCTTGTATCAGCCCTTGATTTGCCTCTGATCTTTTTAGATCTAAGAAAATGAGAAAGGATCTCATTCCATGATATATTGGATGATAGAAAAAGAGAAGGAGAATGACTCAAGAGGAATCGAGTAATTACCATTATGCATCCAATGTGATAAACAAAAGGTTGATCGATTTCTATATGATCTAAATATCTTGATTCCAAGTTTAGATCATAAAAAATCCACAAATTGAGATATAAATGGGTCAATCCCTCATAAACGTAGATCAGAGAAGAATGAGGGAGCTTAATTAGATCATTAATGGAAAAACTGGAATTTTACCCAAAATTTAGCCTGTCCACTATTTGTCATCATGGTTTGACAGACCATGCACCAACCATGCATGGGTACCTTTGAAAAAAGGGGTTCTCACATGATTAGGCATCATAGTTGTGTGACAACATGTGTGAGATAAAGATGTCTGAAAAAACACAATCTTCTCAGTTAACTCTAAACCGTGCTCCAAACACGGTTTTCCGAAAATGTGGGGTTTTGGGATCTGATCATTCCCCGTACTACCCCAATAACTTTTCTATCCATTTAGGCATCCATATTAGGTATAAAGTAAATATTTATAATGAAAATTAAAGGTTCCATGCCTAATTGAAAAACCAGGTTCTTAAAATCTTCCCCCCTTAAAATAACTCTTCCCCTATTTTCCTTCCGAAGTATGAGAAATATTTCCTTAGAGAATCATAGCCATTAGGAATGTACGTCATCATTATTATCCCATGTCTCATCTGGTACACGGTCTTACTTCCATATCACCTATACAAGAGGGATATACTTTCCTCACAGATCCTTCATGAATTGGTCAATGATGCATACTTGATATTCCTCAATGTTATCATCAACATCTTACTCAAATTCCATTGGATCAAAGGTATTAGATGGGTCGAAATTATATTGGTGATTTTATGAAACATGAAAGATTCCATGCATGGAACGATACCTAAAATGTAAAATTATTTGATAGGCTATCATACCAACTATCTTTAGAATCTTAAATGGAACTACATAACCAGGCGACATGTTTCCTTGCTTCTGTAACCTTCTATGCCAATGCATGGGTGATACACGAAAGAAAAAATAATCCCCAACCTCAAACTATAGAGGTCTTCGATGGATAATGGAATAATATTTTATTTTAGGCCGAGCTATAGTCATACACTTCTAGATCAACCAAATCATGTCTAAAGTATCCTAATCAAGAACAGAACCTAGTAGGTCTGCCTCACCTGCCTCTATTCATCCCTTGTGTGAATGGAATTTCCTAAAATATAAGGCCTCAAAAGGATACATCTGAATTGTTGCCCGAATGATGTTATTATAGGAGAACTTGGTGAGAAGAATATACTTCTCCCACGAACCAATGAAATCAAGGACACATTCTCATAGCATATCCTTTAGAACCTATATTATCCAATCCGATTTTCTATCGGTTTGAGGGTGAAAATATGCAATTAGAAGAACCTAAGTTCTCATAGCTTACTACAAACACTGCTAGAACCGTGATGTCAAATAGGCATCCCAATCTGAAATGATAATACATGGAACCCTGTGTAGTCATATGACCTCACAGACATACATACCTCCCAACTCATCAACTTAGAAATTCTTTTAAATAGGAATGAATTGGGATAACTTCATTAGTCGGTCAATAACTACCCAAATAGCATCACTACCCCTTGGAGACCTAGGTAATATGATTAAAATATCCATAGAAACATATTCACATTTCCATTTCAAGACTCCAAGTGATTGTAAAAATCTTCTAGGTCTCTTGTGCTCCGCCTACACCTGCTGACACGTGGAACATCAAGTTATAAAGCCTTCTATTTGAAATTTCATCCCTGGACACCAATACTGTTGTCACATATATCAATACATCTTCGAGCTTCCTGGATGACTACCCACTGAGAAGCATGGGACTCCTTCATCAACTCCTCTCTCATATATATAGGAACCCAGATGCACCCACGTAGATGCATGATGTCTTATTTATCAATAGAAAAATATGGAGCTTGTAATCTCTTGATATACCCTCACATAGAACCAAGCCTTTATGATCTAAAAATTGTCAACACTAGGGAAGAGGTAACTCTCAAGTCTGAGAGGTATGACTTGTCATGACTATCATGAAACTCTAGATTATGCTTAGAAATCATGGACATTAATCTCCATTCATCACTGGCTTCCTATACGACCCGCATTTGTATTTTCTGACTCAATGCATCAACCAACACATTTCACTTTCCAGGAATATATGCAGGCTCAAAATCAAAGGATTGAGGATATTCATTCAATCTTCATTGTATTGGTATTATTTCACATTGTGAAAAGATATATTTGAGTCTGTTGTAGTCTTTGTACAACATAAATCATTTATCCATCAAATAATGTCTTCTGCAACGTAAGGCATGGACAACTGATGATAGCCCAAGTTTGTGTGTCTGGCAGTTTCTCTCATAAGGCGTCAACCGCTGAGATCTGTATGCAAAACAAATTTCTCCATAAATTAACAATACTCATAGGATAATTCCTGATGCATCAAAAAAGATGGTATAACATTTTCTAGGTTCTAGATGAATCAGAATCTGTGGAGATACAAACCTCCCATTAAGATCCTGAAAAGATTTCTCACACACTTCTGACCACAATAACATGACACCCTTCACTGTAAGACACGTAGGAGGTGAATCAAGACCTATGAATTCATGTATGAAATTCCTATAATATCCATCCATCCCTAAAAATCACCATATATCTAACATATTCTTAGAATGATCCAAGGAAACTATATCCCTATCATTTTCTAGGTAAATATATACACATGATTCTAATATTATATGACCCAAGTAGTGAACGTTATCGATGAAAATGTGGATCATAATAAGATTGGCATAAATCTGATGCTATCTCAGTGTACTCATAACCATATCAAGATGTTTGGTGTAGTCACTACGAGTGCGAGAATACACTAAGATGTCATCCAACATGACCATGGAAAAAGTGTCCAAAGAGGGTTGGAACACACTATTCATTATAGACTTGAAAATAGAGGGCACATTCGTAAGGATTAACAACATAACAAGGCACTCATAGAGACCATTTATTCTACAAAAATTTGTACAAGATATTTCTATCAGTTTTACCATACATGATATTTACCCAATATTTGGTCGATCTTAGAGAAAACCATTGCTCCTCAGAGCTGGCCAAAGAGATCATATATTCAAGGAAGTGGATATCGATTCTTGAATATAAGCTGGTTCAACCATTTTTAATCCATTTATAGACGTAAGTTTCCATCCTCCTTCATGGTGAAAATCATGGATGAACCCCAATAGGAGGTGTTGGGCTGTATGAAGCCTTCAAAATCTACATCCTCTATTGGCCACATAAGCTCCAAAAGCTAAGTAGGTGTCAACTTGTATGGAAGGATGGACACTAAAGCTTTTCCTAGAACAATCTAAATTGTAAACTCTACCTCCATATCAAGAGTTAATCCAGAAAAATCATTGGGGAAGACATCCCTTGAAGGATCCACTATGGGAGGGAAAAAATATTATCGTAAATCCTAATCCTCTATGAAGTGATTTTCAATCTGGTCAGTCACTCAACCTATCCCATGATGCTCTGGTCCACGTCCACCAGCATGGATATCCCACTCACCTTTGAAAAGACAATTTCATCCTTCTAGTGATGTAAAAGAGACCATTCAGTGATTTCTGTCTACAAAGGCGTGATATTGGAATAACCATGCCATCCTAAGAATGAAATCAAAGATGTTCTTCTCGAGAAATAAAATATTCTATAAGAAATGGTCACTTCATACATCATGGGGACTATCGTTTCTCTAGAGTATGCCCTCTACCCCTATACCCAATGATGTATTGAGGGTCATTACAGTATATTGATAATAAATTTCCTAGATAGATACAGAAATCAAAGCATTTTAACCACCTGTATCAAAAAATGTATAGACAATAATGGATTCTAAAAGAATAGTTCCTTGTACTTTAGATGTTCATTCATCTTGGTCTTCAGATATCGGTAGTAAAGACTAAAACTATCCTAATCCACAGAACGGTGCAATAGATGGAATACCACGATCATGACTACTCTGATGGTGCTTCTGGTGACCATGGGTCAAACTACCACATCCATGACTTCCTCCATGGCCAGACCAGCTTATGCTATTCCAAAATCCCATCTGACATGGTGTAACATAACTCTCTCTTAATAGTATAGATGATGTTGATCTTTTTTCTTCTTTAATATGGTGGAAAAGTCCTATAGAATCCCTGAAGATGACTCATATTGCTACAATCATGATACTCCATATGGTCTCTGTCACATTGGGTCTTCTTATACCTCGGTCTTCAACACTGATGACATAGCACATAGTTATCAAACTAGATAATCTAGATTCCACATCCCTAAAGAGAAACCTTAATGGAATGTTTCTAACAACTTGACGAATTATTATCATGATGCGACACAGATACATTAAACTTGGTACTCACGATTTTCCTCAATTTTCACTCAATTATAAGGGATTGATAAACAATTTTTGAATTGGTAGGTAAGATAATGACATGTACCTGAGTTCAGATGACATACTGGAGACCATCCTCAAAACTTCTAGCATGTGGTAGCTCATCACTGGCTAGAAGTGGTGAAAACTGAAGTAAATTAGTGAAATGTGATGAATATTCCATAACTGATATAGAATCCTACTTGTGATGCATGAACTCTTTGTCTTTTTCAGCTCTTAGTGCATACAGAATGAACTAATAATAGAATTTAGTTTGTAAATCAATCCATAACATGCCATGATGATGACCGACCTCAATGACTACATTCAACCAATGCTTGGTCGAATCCTAAAGCGTTTAATTAGAAACATTGATTCTCCGCTCTAGAGGAATTTCTAGATGCTCAAATATTTACAGTATGGCCTCTAGCCATGAATTAGCATCCTGAGAGGAACCATCCCCTGAAAAGGTTGGAGGATTCTATTACTACAACTCATGAGACAAACCATCCATCATTGTTGCAAGCCACGGAGAAACATTCAGGGAGTAAATTAGTCGTAGGAAACTATCATGAAATTGGGATTTAGTGGTGAGATCAGGTTTTAGTAGGGGGTTACTCAAGTGGAACTACTGGAGGTAAGACTGTTATCTCAGGGCCCACCATGTATGGAGCAATATAGTCACCACCTTCATAGTGAACAACACAATGATGTCGTGGTGGCATTGGTCTACAATATCCATGAAAATGCCTCAAAGAAATCTTATAAGTATAAGATAACATTAAAATTGGAAGCTAAATATAATAAAACTCACTACCCAAGGAATAATACCCCAAACTACCTCATTAGGCAGCAAGATTTTTGAATGTTATCAAGTATACATTTCATTTCACTTCAAATTTCATTTTCATGTTCACTCCTTTACCTTTCAAAAACATGACAATGTGGGATAAGGATGTCTCACAAATTCATTTTATATTCCATGATTCAACTTATAATGGAATTCCATTCATGATGAATCAGTTATTATACACCTATCACCAGAAACAACAATCATTTATTTATAACATAATGGCTTGACTCCGAAAATTGATCATCCCAACCCATGGGCCCAATACACCTCTGGAATTGAGACATGAAATCACTCAATCAGAACCAATAGTAACACCTCTACAAGAAACTATCACAACATCACTCAAAAATAATTATCATATCAAGAAATGAAAATTATTGAAATGAACATTTATGGAATAGTAACATGCCAGAAATGTGAATTATAGGTTCCTATAATAATTCATGTAACAATACTCCATACCTTCATATCATCAGGCTAAGGATGAAATAAATCCTAAATCATAGTAATATTCAACAACACCACACAACATGTGCATCCCTGAATAGTGAAATAATATGAATTGTAATAGGGAAAAGACGAACAACAATTATAATTTAGGAAACGTGGTTTTTACCCCAAATATGGGTTTGTGATTCCCAAGCATTCATATTCTCCAATCTATCGTCTCAAAATAATAAATCAAGAAATAAAACTAGATCTAATACCAATTTGTGACATCCTAGACCTAGAATCCACATGACTGGTTCCCCGATCCTGGTGGGCCACAATGCCTCAATCACATCTCCACCATAGGTTCCACCCATATTCTTGAACGGGTCATTTGACTAATACTATCCTCATAGGATGACACTTGTTGTTTCATATGTGCTTCATCCTCAATCGCTCACACACTGATAATCTTCCCAGAAGGTCACCAATCCTGATCACTACTCTAAGCCAAGCACGCTTAACTAATGAGTTATAACCAGGAAGGCTTCCAAAAAGAATGGTTCACCTTGTTGACATGGGTCACATCATTTATCCATTGAAACCCTTATCATTAGAGGGTGTTGCAGTTAAGGGTAAATCAGTTAATTAAAGGTAAAAATAATATTATAATAATTTAAAATTCTTCTAACAGTTTTCCTAATTTCATTGGATGAGTTATTTTCAACCAAAAAATCCATAGGTCAAAATTGTGGCCTCTGTATGCTACTTGGGTGGGAATATGTCATTTTTAACATTTTATTTAACGTAAAGACAAAGATATCAAAAACACGCCTCTCATTACTATTTCTTTAATATGGGTCTATAGAAGAGATATATTCAACTTTAAATAATCCATAGAAATATAAAAATGTTACCTACATGATGGTAATTAATTTATAATTTTTAGTAAACAAATATTTGAATTAAGTTGTGACACTATGATGATAGGGTAATTGACTTATTGAAAAAATAAAATAAATAATGTTAATAATATTAATATAAATTTTATTTGAAATATTCGATGTAATTAAGGAATTTTTTGGATGAGTTCAGGTTATGGATGATTTAATATATTTTTTGATGGAATAATTTTGTTATGATATTTCTAATAAGTCAATTAGTGAATAGTGTCAAAATTGACACTTATGAGATTTCAAAATAATTTATATTTTATAAAATTTTATAAAATTTGTAAAATTGAATTATTTAAAAAATTAGTTGGTATATGAAATATAATATCATAAATTACTCATTTATGGGTCGAGTGGAATGTTATTGTTGTTATTATATCCTTCAAAGTGTAAATTAATTAATAAAATGGTATGAATTAAAAAGCTTAAATAATAGTTAAAACAAAAATATAATGTTTAAAATAAAACCAAAACATGTAAAAAAAATTTGTGTTGAATTTATTTGGAACCATAATCATTTTAAATTCAAATTAATAGAATTTGGATTTATTTTGAGTTAAATATTAATTTATATTTATTTAAAATTTTAAGTGTTTCCAAGGGTTCATCTTCCTTCCCCTATAAAAAGAAACACATTCTTCACTATAACTCACACATTATAAACCGTTTAGTATTTCCATTATGTACCCAAATACCTACCTATGATACCTACCCACATTCTTGAAACCTTATTTTTGTAAGAACACTCACCATATAGGTTTTATTGAGTCATTAAAGGTCATCATCTGAAAGAAAATGTAATTTGTTTATTTTAGTGTTTCTATTTTATGTCTTCTTCCACTTATTTAAAATATTCATCATAATTGATGAAATAATTACTAAAGTATCCTTAATATAATGAGATTTCATTATGTTAATATCATCAACTAAATCTACACCCACTTCCATTAAATTGAATATAATTAATCGTTCATGCGTACGTGTGAACTGTCACCTCCACTAAATGATCTAATTCATTTTCCATAATCGTCTATCATGAATGGTTATAATAACATAATTAAAGTTAATTTGTGATTTTTAAGACATATTAATCATTATATGATAATAATATAACAATTACATTTTTTACTTACCATTAGCATAAAAATGAAAACATCATTTGTGCGTATGTCTGAACTATCACATCAATGAAGCGATGTGAGTCATTTCTATTAATCATGTAACTTTAATTTTATATATAAGTATACATAAAATATTAATATAACATTAGTGATGTTATGATCATTATGGAAATAAAATATAATACTTAACTTCTTTCAATAACGATAAATGATAAATTAAAAATGTTACTCATGCATTTGTGCATCCTACCAACTCCGTAATTATAACATTTTTCATTTTTCATAACCATAATAAATGGTTTTAATTTAAATTATAATTTATTTATAAAAATTATAATAATTTCATTAATATTATTTTGGATATGATTTACTTATGTCCACATGCACTATTGAAATCATAAGAAGTTCATTTTCAACTAAAGCAGTGAATATCAGAAAAAACGTTCAATATGAACTTAAATAATTAGGTAATTTTTATAACATAGAAATAAGTGATAAAAATTGAATAATAAAACTGAAAAAAGTTCTCAAAAAAGTATAAAGTAACCCGGGTTGATTATTCATGAAAATAAATAATGATCTAGATGATTTAGACTCTAGGTAAGTAATCCATATCGATCTCTTTTCATTGATGTATTTCATGATAATACGCACCTAAATTATTTTATAAGGTATATATAGTGCCACTAAAACATTTCATATCAATATTTTAACTATTATATTGTTATTAAATGTATTGGTATATTTATTAATTCTTTTTGATTATGATTTAAATGTTCTATGTGGTATGGGACACCGTAAAGATTTAAATATTTAATTATCAAATCTTTTTCTTCATGATATTAAATTACATATTTATTTATATCAATAATAAAGGATTATACAATAAATTTCATATCTTTTTTTATTTTCATTCAACGGTTTTAAAAATTATTCTTTTTACATGTTTTACATGGAAAACTTTGACAAATGACATATGGAATGTTTTTTTATCATATACAGTGACAATAAATGCTCCACAGATGTGACCATTATAAGATATATGAATTCTTATATAAGCCTTAATGTTATTAAAAGGAAAAGAAATGCCTTATTCACTTTCAGGTACTTTGTTATTGAAAATGGTTTTGAAACTTTACTGATTGTTTCAATATCTTGTATGAATTTATTGTGATTGAAAATTAAATTTTATGAGTGAAATGATGAACATTGCAATCTTTTATGTGTTGGGGTTATATAATGGTACTTTAAAATTTTATGGGTGGTTATGGTATAAAAACAGGATATGTGGTTCCGTGATAAACCAAGAATGGGTGGTTACATTATAACCTTCAATGCACTGACTATAGAAGTCGACCATATAGAAATTCCATTTTTAAGATTGATATATATATATATATGTAAGCCGACTACATGGTTCTTCCATTTAAGTATGATTATGTTCCAGGTAACCTTTATATTTTACTTGTTGATTCTGTGGTTTTTATGGTATTATTTTTATTTTAAAAAGCTAACCAATTATATTATGATCAAAGGAATGTATTAACTACATCTTTATGGTGAAAATTATTACTTTATGATAAAGTATACATGGTTTACATGTTTTTATAAGATTAATGGGTTTGGTTCATTATTCATCACGTATTGAGATTTTTGTACTCATCCCATGTTTTGAAATGTATTTCTCGTGATTTATGGGAGAATAGAGTCATGGACCAGATTAAAAGGAATTTTATAATGATTAAACATGAAATGAAACCATGTTTCATTTTAAAAGTTTTTGTTTTATGAACAAAAATGATATTGTTAAAATTGTCTACTATGTATTTCTATGGTTTTGTTATGTATCAATTATGGGCTAATTATCTATTTCTCCAAACCTAAAAATAAACTCATTTTAAAATTAAGTAAAATTAACATAACTCGTGATTTTTTAATGTTTCAGTTCAGGGCCTTAAAATTGGTATCAATGGAATAGTTTAGATAATTTTAGAGGTTAGGGTGTTATCTCGGGGTAGGTTAAAGATCCCATATAACCAACAGGGTTATTATCATATCAAATATTTTGGAGGATTATAGTAAATTTTGTGTATTGGATAAAAACCTAAATACTATGATATAAGGATGTTGATGGATTATAGTATTATAAAAAATATTATCTCATCATTAGCTTAATGAGGATTCTTCTTTTAATAATTCGTTTCATGTTTAATTCATGATTCTTTTCAGTAGATTAAGGATCATTTGAGAATGTAGAAGTAAACTAATCCTTCAAAAATTTATTATCTTTCCATAATGATTTGATAATCACTATTATCGCAAAACCTTGTTCGAATGATTTTAAAATCTTCTTGAAAATTATAATCAACTACAAGAATAATTTATGTTAGTCAAAACCTCATAGTTTATAAAACTATTTAATGTGTTATGGTAACTTTCTCATATGACCAAAACATCTCAAATCACCATAATATTTCAGAGAGTGAAATAATAGAACTGTTTTGAATGATTACTTTTTGAAAGTATGAAAACAAGACAAAATAGAAAAGGAAAATCAAGAAGAACCTGAAATTTGATTCTGTCTATGAATTATCTTCTTATCTATAATGTACAAAAGATGAACAACTTGATATTTATGAATCAAGAGGATCTAATCCATATCCGTAGATTTTAAGCACGAGGTATTAAGATATAAGGTGGAGATGCATAACTAATGGATTATGAAGAATGTTTAAATATTGAGATATCTATGTATAAATGATTTTATAGTTATGGTATACATAAAGATGTAGAAATGTTTAAAATTATTAATTCTCTTTTGATGATATGGTACTTTTGATGAAATTTTTAGTTTTATAATATGTTACTATGATGTTTTTATGTTAAAATTTTATTTTAAGAAGAATTGTCTTTTTTGGACATAATTATAATGTAATCGATAACCTTTAGTGATCATATGATCATTTGTTTTTAAGGTAGTTATGGGTTACTACATTTTGGGAAGAAAAATGAAAGATATGAGATGATCTTCTATTTTAAAACATGTTATGGTTATTTTTGAGTATATTATCATATTTTGACAATGATATAATAATGAACTAGTTCTAGAAAAAGGGTAACCCCGTAGGATGGGTCCAAACCCGTTACATCAGGTAAGGCTACAGGAATCAAACCCAAAACCATAGGGTGACAAGGATTTATAACCTACCACTAGCCTATGTGATTTCCCTGGTTAGTATTACTTTTTATTTCTAGTTAAATTAGTTGATAGAATAAGAATAAGTGGATTTTGGGAACATATGTTTTATCCAATGGATAACCATGGTTTTTAAAATATATTTTGGGATTATGTGATAAATGTATTTTTGATTATGTTCACTATTTTGGGAACATTACATGATTAAGGTAAATATATTACTACTGGATTTTAATTTAAGAGTAATGGTTTAATTATACTTTGGAAGCATACCAGATTTTATTTTGGAGTTATGTTTATTATGGTTATTATGGAAATGATTAGTGTATCTTGAAGATTATTAGGGGGATTATGTTTTGGTGTGAGACATCAAGAGTAATAGATTTCATTTAGGGATAATGGTTGAAATTTTTCTAGGAAGTTTATATAGTCAACTTTTTTTAGCATTGGTCTTCATAAATATTTTGTATTATTTTGAGGGATTTTATGGAATGTTATTTTTGGAATGGTCTTTGTAGAACTTTTGGTATTACATCTGATTTTGGTTTTTAAAAGCAGTTTTTCAACATCCAATGGTATATTATTTTTGGAGAATTATTTTTCATATCCCTACCATATTAAATTTGGTTAATGTTTCAAGAAAAAATAAATATATAGTTAATATTTCGTGATATGAGATTCTATAGCAGTTTATTCTAGTGTTTCAGGAATGCAATGTTTTTACTCACTGTTTGGAGAAAAATGTGAGTTTTGGAGGAATTTGAATAGAGGAAAAAAATCTACAGGTCAAATAAGTATATTTCCATATGATATTATCTTAATTGGTTAAATAATTCCTCAAATTTATCAAATGGATTTTAAAACAGAAAGTTTTTCAGTTTACTTTTCCTACTACGAAGTCAAATACCATTTAACATATTACAAATTTATGGTTTTGTGATTATTAAACTTCTCTTAGAAATGTATTCTATCACACTCAATTATAAATTGATGCACTACCGAAAAAACAATTATTTGCAATGGGCTATTTTCGATAGGCTGACTAACTTGTCGTAAATAACCAATTATTTGCGACGGGAATAGGCACCTACTGGAAAAAGTTACTCTCAGATTGGCATGGTTTGCGAGCCAAACCATTCGAAAGAGTATTTGAGACGGGTTGACACCGCCCGTCCCAAATACTGGGAGGCGGTAAGAGCTAGTTGCGATGGGAGGATCCCCCATCGCAACTAGTTTGACAACCAAAAGATATTTGTGATGAGTCCCGTCGCAAATAACAGGTGGTGGTAAAAACATATCAGCTACATGATATTGTTAGGCCCCAAAAAGTGTGTCAGCAGATCACTTTTTGCGACGGGCCCCTTCCCAAATAACCTTTTAACCGCCAATGATAATTAATGTGGCCGAAGGTATTTGCGATATGGCCTATCACAAACAGTACTTTTTGCATTGATATTATCATCGCTAATAGTCCCGTCACAACTACTCTAACCTATATATACCCCCTCCATTTTTTCTTTTCTCTACCCAAATATCTTGTTCCACTGCTTCTATAAACTCTAATTTTAGAGTGAATATTTTTTAGAGTTATCTTTTTTTATGAAAAAGTTGTGAAGCCGCCTACTATTATAAGAGATCAAGTTTAATGTTATTTATGTTTTATTTAATTTATTATTTAGTTTGTTTCTTTATATTAATTTTAATTATTGTTGATTTGTTGTAATTAAGTTAGATTCAAGTTGTTTTGTCATCAGTATTTATTTGTTATAATAAAATTAAATTATTTGTATTAATTTTCAATAATTAGTAATAATTAATAATTAATAATTATAATTAGTAATGTATATAAATAATTAGCAGTAATTAGATATTAGTAGCTATATTTGGCAGTATTAAATAGTAATTGACACAAATAATAATAAATAGAAAAAAATTTCATAAATATTAAAAATTTAATAATAAATAGTATTAATAAGTAATAATTATAAATAAATACTAATAAATAGAAATAAATAATAACAAATAGTAATAAATAGTAATAAATAGTAATTTTTTTTAATAATTATTAATAAAAATACTAATTAATATTAATAAATACAAATTGATATTAATAAATAGTAATAAATAGTAATAAATAGAAATAAATACTAATAAATAGTAATAAATACTAATAAAGAGTAATAATTATTAATAAATAGTAATAATTTTTAAAAATTAATAATAAATATTAATAAATACCAATAAATAGTAATGAATACTAAAAACTATTGATAAATACTAATAAATATTAATAAATACTAATAAATAAAAATAAATAGTGATAAATAGTGATAAATAGAAATAAATAGTGATAAATAGACATGAATACTGATAAATAGAAATAAATTGTAATAAATAATAATAAATACTAATAAATAGTAATAAATAGTAATAAATAGTGAAAAATTGTAACAAATAGTAATAAATACTACTAAATAGTAATAAATAATAATAAATATTAATTAATAGTAAGAAATAATAATAATAAATAATAAATAGTAATAAATACTACTAAATAGAAATAAATACTAATAAATAGTAATAAATACTAATCAATATTAATAAATACTAATAAATAGTAATAAATATTAACAAAGAGTAATAAATACTAATAAATACTAATATATCTTAATAAATCGTAATAAATAGTAATAAATAGTAATAATTAGTAATATTTAGTAATAATCTGTATTAATTAGAAACAAATAGTAATAAATAGTATTAAATAGTAATAAATAAAAATAAAGAATAATTAATAGTAATTAATTGTAATAATTAGTAATAATTAATAATAATTAGTAATAATTAGTAATAATTAGTAATAAATAGTAAATAATATTGATAATTACTAATAAATATTAATAAATGTCAATAAATACTAATAAATACTATTAAATAGTTATAAATAGTAATAAATACTAATAAATAAAAAAAATTGTAATAAATAGTAATAAATAGAAATAAACAGTAATAAATAGAAATAAATACTAATAAATAGAAATAAATACTAATAAATAGTAGTAAATACTAATAAATAGTAATAAATACTAATAAATAGTAATAAATACTAATAAATACTAATAAATATTAATAAATATAAATAAATAGTAATATATACTAATAGATAGAAATAAATAGCATGAAATACTAATAATTAATAATAAATTTCTAATAACTAATAATAAATAGAAATAAATAGTAATAAATACTATTTAATACTAATAAATAGAAATAAATACTAATAAATAGTAAGAAATACTAATAAATACTAATAAATGTCAATAAATGTTAATAAATAGTAATAAATACTAATAAATACTAATAAATACTTATTAATAATAATAAATAGTAATAAATAGTAATAAATAGTAATAAATAGTACTAATTAGTAATAATTAGCAATAATTAATGATAATTAGTAATAATTAGTAATAATTAGTAACAATTAGTAATAATTAGTAATAAATTGTAATAAATTGTAATGAATTGTAATAATTAGTAATAATTATAAATAATTAGCAATAAATAGCATTAAATAGAAATAAATTTTAATAAATTGCAATAAATAGAAATTAATCGCAAAAAATAGCTGTAAATAGCAATAAATAGCCACAAATAGCAACAAATACTAATAATTAGCAGTAAATACTAATAATTCACAACAAAAATCCATTAATTGAAATAAATAGAAATAAATTGGAATAAATTGCAATAAATTGCAATAAATTGGAATAAATTGGAATAAATAGAAAAAAAAATTAAAAAAAAATACAATAATTAACAATAATTAGCAATAAATAGCAATAAATAAAAATAATTAGCAATAATTAGGAATAAATAACAATTATTAGAAATAATTTACAATTAATTACAATAATTATCAACTAATTGAAATAATTATCAATAATTAGCAATAATTAGCAATAATTAGAAATAATTAGAAAAAATAGCAATAAATATCAATAAATAGCAATAATTAGCAATAATTAGAAATAATTAGAAATAATTAGCAATAATAATTAGCAGTAGTTAACACTATAATCAATAATTAGCAATAAATAGAAATAAAAACAACAAATAGAAATAAATAGAAATAATTAGCAATATATTGAAATAAATACCAATAATTATAAATAATTAGCAACAATTAACCATCATTACAAGTAATTTTCAATAATTAGAAATAATTAGAAATAATTATCAATAATTAATAATAATTAACAATAACTTGCAATAAATAGCAATAATTATCAATAATTAGCAATAATTAGCAATAAATATCAATAAATAGAAATAAATAGCAATAAATAGGAAGAAATAGCAATAAATAGCTACAAATAGCTATAATTAGCAATAATTATCAATAAATACAAATAAATAGAAATAAATAGAAATAATTATCAATAATAAGCAATAAAATCTATTGTAATAAATTTTAATAAATTGTAATAAATTTTAATAAATTATAATTACATGGCACAATTTTCAGTGGATTGACGACACTAAATTTGCTCGATGAATCTTCTCCATTCAACTCTCACCGACACTCCATTCATAAAAACACATTTTTAATAATGTTTTGAGGTGGTTACAGTTGCAAGAAGAAGAATCATCAACAAAAAGGGGGCTCTTTTGTCTGAAGGCTCGTTTATATGCAACTTTTTTACACTGAATTCACAATGTAGAATTTGCTCAGATGTACACTTATGAATTCTCATAGGCACAAGAATGAATAAGCGTACCTCCATGCAGATTCTTCGTTGTGATTTTTGAGTGAGAAATTTTCAATTAAATGAGACGTTAGACAAATGAGTAGTCTTCAATCCACTAGAAATTGTGTCATCCATAATTAATGGAAATTATTATAATGTAGTTCTAATTATTTATATTATTTTTTATGAAAGTGTTTTTCTAATTTCAAATTATTCAAAAATAGTAATGATTATATATTTTGTAGAAAAATATGAAACATTCAAGTTGATTATAGTCATTATTATTTGATCATGCTTGGATAAATCATCACAGAAATCCAAACAGTTTTGGTTTAAATCCTTTATATATTGAGGGTGTTAATGATTTCTTATCGTTCACATCGTCAAAACTAAAATTTGTTTCAGGAGGCGCAATTGAGAGACAATGTAAAAAAATGTGCTCTGAGAAAGTTTAACACATTTGAAAATGTTTTTTCACATCTCTTGTGATTTGGGTTTCAACCAGATTGTGTTTTTTGTTATCATCATGAAGACCATAGTTCCAATGAAGATACTAATAACTTGATTCTGGATCCATCACGGTTTAAAAATTTAGTACATGACGTTGTAGGTCTGGGTGTTCAACAAACTAAAACTCAGGATGCAATCGATTGAACTCCTGAGTTTTCACCATCCAAATTTTATGTGTTGTTGTGGTCTATTGTGGATGCCTTATATCCTAGTTTCAAGATAAGAAAATAAGAAGTGGTTAAAAAATTTATGGCTATTATATCAGATAATGCAATGTCAAAAAACTGTTTTGGTCAGATATTTTCTATGGTTACAACACTGTTAAATGAAAGAAATGTATTTACAGAAAATTACTATGAGTGCAAGAGGCTAGTTATAATCTGGACCATTGTTATGGGAAGATTCATTCATGTGAAAATGATTACGTCGTATATTCTAGTGAAAAATAGTCATTGGATTGTTGTCCCACATGTGGACAATCGAGGTATAAATAATCACAACAAGGGAAGTCTAGATCGATTCCTAAGAAATAGTTGAGATATTTCCCAGTTACACCCAGGTTGCTCTGTTTGTTTATGTCTCAGAACACAACGTCAATGATGACATGGCTGAAAACAAAGATTTCAACGAATAAAATCATGAATCATACATCTGATGGTGATTAATCGAAACATTTTTACTTACAGCATCCATATTTTTCTTTAGTAGCCCGAAACAAGCAATGGGGTCTTTTTATTGATGGTTTATGTCCATTTGGTTTTTATGGTAGTTAGTATTCATGTTGGTCTGTCTTTATAACACCGTACAATTTACATCTATGGATATTGATGAAGGAGACCTATATCTTTTTGACATTATTAATTCCAGGACATCTGAAAAATAATTTTGATATTTATTTGAAACCATTTATTAATGAGTTAAATTCATTATGGTGTAATGGTGTTAGTATATATGATGTGGCTACGAAACAAAATTTCATATTAAAAGCTAGATTGATGTGGATGATTAGTGACTTCCCATCATATGACATGTTATCTGGCTGGAGTATATATGACCTGAAATTATGTCCTTACTGTATGAAGGAAAACAAATACTTTATACCCATAAATGTAAAAAAACATTTCTATTTTGGTTGTCATCGTATATTTCATCAAACATATCACCCTTTTCTGATGAAAAAAAATATCATTTCAGAAAAGGCACAATTGAAAGGGATGGACCTCCAAAAATGATCTCAGGTATAGAGTTAAAGTCAATTGTAATTTAATTACCTCCCATCACATTTGGGCCTACAGTAAACCAACTGAAAATTCATGGCTTTGGGAAAGAGCATAATTGGATAAAACAGATCATTTTTTGAGATCTTCCACATTGGTCTGTTTTGTTGGTCCACCACATGTTGGATTTCCTGCATATTGAGAAGAACTATTTTGATAATTTTTTTCATATAGTTTTGGATATACCAGGTATTACGAAAGATAATATAAAGGAACAATTAGATGTCCCAAATTTGCAGATGACCAGAACTTGACCTGTTTGAAAATAATATATCACATTGGTTAATGAAGCCAAAATAAGCTTATACACTATCCAAAAAGAGTATCCTATTATTTTGTCAGTGGATTGTAGATTTTAGACTTCCAGATGGCTATGTTTTCAATTTGGGAAGATTTGTTAAGAATTTTCATATTACTGGATTAAAAATTCATGATTGTCATGTTATAATGGAAAGACTTATTCCAATTGGATTCATAGGTTTGTTGAATTCTAATATCTGGGATTCTATAATAGACATATCATATTTTTTTCGAGACATTTGTTTGACGATAATAGACTATGATGCACTATTTAAACTATAAGAACCTCTTGTTTTCATTATATGAAAACTGGAAAAAATATTTCCATCAGCTTTCTTTGACTCAATGGAACATGTGATATTACATTTCAACATGATGATAAATGTAGAGGTCTGGTATAGTTTTGATGGATTTACCCATTCAAGAGATGTAAGTAGAAATTGATGAAAAAAGTATATAACAAAGCATCAGTTGAAGGCTCAATTGACGAAGCTTATTTGCAAGGGGAAATTTGTTTTTTTGCTATCATTATATTGAATCCGAGTATCCCTAAAAACACAACCGCATGGGATTCAATGAGGGAAATGATGATGATGAAATATAAAATAAATTATCAATTTTTAATCATCTCGAGCTTAGCTTCGGTGGAGTTCATGAATGATGGCTTTCAGATGATGAACATCACAATGCTCATACAAATGTTCTACTCAATTGTGATGAAATGACATAATTTTTACTGTGAATTCTTCTATCACTTATTTTATGATTTATGTTACAATAATTAGACTTATTTTATTTGTTGGATATATGATATCCATATCAAGAAACAACTTCCACAAATTACAAGATCTTTTTTTGAAAAATGTTGAGAAACATATTTTTCTCAATGGATTCAAAAACTAGTAACATAAATTATTGATGGTTAATTATATCAATTCAGATTATTATTTATTATATTGATAACTGTTTTAAAAAGTTTCAGGTGTCTCAACATGCTGCTAAAATTTATTCGAGACTGTCTATATTGAGTCACCCACCATCAAAAAATTTTAAATCTTATAATGCGTATGTGGTGAATGGTTTCTGATTTCATACACATGCATATTGGGAATCAAAAAAAAATTAACAATAGAGTTTTCTTGAGGAGATCGCATCACAGAGAAACTGAAGTTTACTTTTACGGCATGACGAATGAAATTATTGAACTATGTTATCTTGGAAATAATTCCATAACAATGTTTAAATGTCATTGGTTAGATATTGAGAGAGGATTTCTTGTCCATCCGATTCATGGAATCGTCGATGTTAAATATAATTGTATTCATGCAGTAAATGAACCATTTTTACTGGCTCAACAAGCATATCCAATATATTGCGCAATGTATTTTTCTACTTCAAGAGACCTGAGTGATTGGTGGAGCATAATAAAAATGAAATATCGGGAAAATCGGTTTACTCAAACTGAATGTGGTTTGGATGAAGTACAATGAATTTAAATTTATCAAGAGACTACTGAATATCAATCCTCTTCACAAAGAGACATTAATATCAATGATGACACCCCAAAATTAAGGGTTGATGGTGACGATGATGTTAATGATGTTACAAATGAATTTGAAATGGAAAGAGATGATGAAACCAAAATCTCATATGGATATTGGTGATGCCAATGATGAATATGAAGACATTAACATCGTCAGATATGATGATACTAATGATGAAGGTAAACATTGACACGGTTAAATGCTGGTTAAAATCATAAATAATATATATCTATATGTAAAATTTATTATCCACTATCTACCATCAACCATCATTTTGTGATTCAGATAGACCCTGATCGACTTCATGAGTTGGAGGAGGCCGAGATACCTTTGGATGAGGAGGATTTGGGATCATCTAACACTCAGGCTACTGGCGGTTCAGGGGGTACGTGGAGGGGGCGCAGTCTTCCGTGACTTATGATTCCTGACCCTATCCTCGAGCAGCGTCAACATCTTGGTTTCGATCCACACACGTGGAGGTATGATAACCTATGTATTTTACATAGATTTCATTAATTTATTTATATCCTAATTGTTTTATTATTTATTAATTTTTTAAATTTTTTCAGATGTAGTTTTTGGACAAGGGAGCGCTATCTTGTGCAATTATTTTTCTCAGCCATGGATCATATGGGAACAGATTCCTGTTAATTTGTGGCTTGGAATGTTCTATTATTGGCTGATATGTAAATAAATAATATATATTTAGAAATATATTTCCATAAAAACTTGATATTATAAATTATTTGTAGGGTTTATGGTATCCCATCAATGATAGTGTGTGTGGCGTTATCCATGAGGTCTAGGAGATGTCTATGTGGGAGCGTTTCCATTAGTTTTTGTACAATTTGAGAAGAACAAAAATTAAGAAAGTAGAAGAGATAGTATTTGTTGAGTCATGTAGATCCCACTGACTAGAGTACATTTCTTCTCATTGTGGGATGAATTATCTTCACACTTGTTGAGTATTAGATTTTTGAGGAGATCTTCAATGCGCCAACAGAACTGGGGGAGATAGTGGGTGACACATTGAGTTGGTAGTCCGACATTCAGTATACATAGATAGCATCTCGTAAGTATTTTTTTTAATATTTTATAAAACACTATATATAAACAGTTTATTTTATAACCATATAGGTAGTCGAGCATCCCGATATTACGGAGTATGATGTTTACCAGATGATGTACAGTGATCAAGCCACTAGATAGATTAGAGGTTATCGCCAACATTAGACTGTGGTCAGTATTATTTCTTTTTCAGTTGGAAAATTAACTGCATATAATATTTTCAGTATTTTTATTTCAAAATGAAACTGAAGGAGTCATATGAGGTTGTGTCCTCTTAGATATGGGCTGAGAGTCCTGCCCAGATGGCTGATCAGACTAGTTCCCAACATTTCAATGAGGCGACATGGTTGTTGGTGACCTAGTTTTCCTTATAAAAGGGTTGAGTAGTTGGTATCTTCAATCATTAGACTCATGGGACTTATTATGGTACTGTTGTGATGTCGGTGTCTAGATTGAGAGGAGCTCGTGGAGAGGCATCATCTTCTGGCTCACAGTATCAGGAGCAGTTGCGAGCTCGAACTGAGATTATATGGAGTTTATAGAAGCAACATGAAGAGATGTGTTTGAAGCAATAGTAGTAGCAACAATAGAACCATGAGGAGTATATGAATCGATGGCAGTAGGAGAAGCACGATCCTATAGAGTACATGCACCGTCAGACTCGTTGTTTAGGGATGGATTTTCTTCCACCATCTTCTCCACCTCCTCCAGCTCCTCCAGAAGACTATCCCCCCCAGTAATTTTTTTGTTATGTTAAAAAAATATAATTGAAAATATGTTGAAATATGAACTATTTACAGTTTCCACTACAAAAAAACGGGTTTTTTGCGGTGGGTTTTTCACGGCGGGTTTAAAAACCGCCGTAAAATGTTTTTCGGGCCGCTATTTCGCGGCAGTTTCTTCACGGCACATTAAAAATCTCCACAAAATGTGATAAATTTTTTTAATTTTTTTTGAGGATTAGCGGAGGTTTTTTAAAAAACCGCCGCGAAATAGTGGCAGTTTGGGTAATACCATCGCGAATTGAAAGGAAAAAAATAAAAAAATATGAGAAACCCCTAAATCCCTAAAACAACAATAACTTTTGATCCAGGGATCCGTTGGAGCACCACGACCAGTCAAATTGAAGACCATGAAGAGATCTAGAGGCATGCATAATAAAAACCATGGGATGGTTGAGGGTGTGAAACATATGAGAGTTATAATAATGTTGGAAAAATTTCTCCAACTTCAAACGACCATAAAATTCGCTCAGGGTGTCCGTTTGGGCTCTACCACATATCAAATCGAAGCCAGGGAAAAGAGATACGCACTGGTTCAACATAAGATAGCTTCTGTAATGCATTGAAATACCGAAAACCCTTCCAAAGGTCTCTGAAATCATGTTTCCGTTAGTGGTGTCCCATCAAACTTGTCTTCAAACCGACCTAACATTCGATCTGCATGTCAGTTCTGGATCCTCCACCTTTTAGATCGTAGTTCATTCCATGAGCTTCAGTTTAAATAGTCGCAGTGCCCACATGGAATCCTGGATCATAGGTTATGGCCTTTTTATTTGGTATCAGGTTTGTTATGTTTTTCGATGCCTCGTTTCTAGCACCAGTTCCCCCGTCAGTTTTTTTTAAATGGTCGTAACTTCTGATCTGCCGGTCTATTCTGTCTCTTTCACCTTTCAGCTCGAAGATCGTTTTAGGATCTTTGATTTGACTGGTCGCGGATCTGGAACAGACTCTCAGATCATATGTTATCTCTGTTAATGAGAGTCTAATGTTTTTGTCACTTTTTGACCGTTTTGACGGGTTTTAACATTTGCTCCATTTATTACTATTTATTTGGGTTTCCATGAATTGTTATCTTTATAAATGGGGTTTTGTGGGTTGTTATGATTATTATGTTGAATTCTTAAGTGGTTTTACAGAGTTTTTACGAGTTTTGATGCGTTCTTATGCTTTCTAATGCTTCCTTCTTCATGCTTCTCCATCCGTTTTCATGCGTTTTCATGATTCTTCATCCCTTATCACGCCATTTCATACTTTTTCACGTGTTTCATATATTATATATCATATATTATATATTATATATTATATATTATATATTATTATTTAATTATTATTAGTTATGTTTATTATTTATTATTTATAATTATTAATTATGTGTTATTAATTATTATTATTATTAATATTTATTTATTTATTTAATATTATTTATTATTTATTATTTATTATATATTTATTATTATCTATTATTAATTGTGTTTTATTTTTTATTTTTTTTATTTTTTATATATTTAATTATAATTATTAATTATGTGTAATTTATTATTATTATTATTATTTATTATTTATTATTATTTATTGTTTATTATTTATTAATATTTATTATTTATTATTTATTATTAATTATTATTTGCTATTTATTATTATTTATTGTTTATTGTTTATTATTTACTATTAATTATTATTAATTATAATTTATTATTTTTTATTTTTTATTTTTTATTATTATTTATTATTTATTGTTATTTATTATTTTCCATTTATTATTTGTTATTTATTTTTTATTATTAATTATTAATTATTTTTAATTTTTTATTATTATTTATTGTTAATTATTTATTATTTAGTATTATTTATTATTTATTATTTATTTATTTATAATTATTTATTATGTGTTATTTATTATTAGTATTTTTATTATTTATTATTATTTATTATTTATCATTTATCATTTATTATGTGTTATTTATTATTATTTATTATTTATTACTTATTATTTATAATTTATTTATTTATTAGTTAATATTTATTATTTATTATTTTTTGTTATTATTTATTGTTTATCATTTATTGTTTTTTATTTGTTATTTGTTATTTTTTATTTTTTATTTATTATTTATTAGTTATTATTTATTCTTTATTCTTTTAATTTTGTAATTTTATTATTTTATTATTTTATTTTCATAATTTTATAATTTATGAAAATATTATTATAATTTATTTGTTATTTATTATAATAAACAATAAATTATAATAAATAACTCAATAAATAACTAATAAATCAAGAATTATTAATTATTAATTATTGGTTATTAATTATTGATTATTGCTTATTGTTTAATTATTATTGTGTTTATATCTATTAGTTATATATTATTTGTTTTTTCAATTAGTATATACAACTATATTAAATTCTGTTTATTAACCACATGACGAGCTTGCTGGCGGGGTGTTGTCTTTGAAAAATATGCAAGAGGTTAGGGGTTCAAATGTCACCAAACACATTATTTCGTTATATTTCTAGGGCATGTGCATGGGCACGTGCATAGGCTTGAGCATGCATGCATGGATAAATTAAATAAAGTAATATGAATAAAATAAAAAAATGAAATAAATAAATAAAATACGAAATAAATAAATAAAATATGAAATAAATAAATATAATACAAAATAAATATATAAAATACGAAATAAATAAATAAAATAAATATGAAATAAATAAAATAAATAAAATAAATATGAAATAAATAAAATCAATAAAATCAATACGAAATAAATAAAATAAATTAAATAAATATGAAATAAATAAAATAAATATGAAATAAATAAAATAAATAAAATAAAAAAATAAATAAATACAGTAAATACAATAAAAAAATAAATTATAAAATAATAAAAAATAAATAATAAAATTAAAAAAATAATTAAAACAAATAATTCAAAAAATCACCGCTAAAAAACCACCGCGAAATGCTCTACGACGGTTTTGAAAATAGCCGGGATGAGTTTACCGATGCACCATTTAGCGGCGGTTTTTCGAAACCACCCCCAATCGATTTAGCGGCGGTTGATACCGTTGCGAAGTGAAAAAAACACCGCTAAATCCACATTTTTCCATAGTGTTTTGTCTTTTATAATGGTGCGAATATTGCATAATTTATTTAGTATTTTTAGTATTTTAGTATTTTATTATTTATTTGTAGTATTATATATATTTTTATTTTTTTATTTTACTAATAATAATAGTAATAATAATAATCACAACTCGAATTCTACCATTTACAAATGGTTCAGAACAATTGGTAAAGGCCTGGAAACTGTTGGTATATTATATACCAACAGTTTCCAAAACCGTGGCCAAGTGAGCTATGGGTAAAGGTTTATACCAATGGTTCTGTGTAAACTGTTGGTATACGTGTTAAAGTAAGAGATATACCAACAGTTTCAAAAACTATTGGTATATGTTACCCTTATACCAATGGTTCTAAACCAAGGGTATATAGTGTATAATATTCATCCAATGCATATACCAATGGTTTTTAAAACCATTGGTACAATTTTATACAATTGGTTATTACAAAACCATTGGTATAATATACAACAAATGGCTATACCAATGGTTTTAAAAACTATTGGTATACATATATTGCAGCTCCACAGCAGCCAGCAGCCTTGCAGCTCCACAACAGCCAGCAGCCCCCTCCAACCTGAAACTCTCCATGACCTGCAAGAACACATACACAACCAGAATACAAAAGCCTACATGGGATGTTTAAAATTCATCCAGAATTCATAAATTTAGAAATTTAAAATTCATTCCTCACTTAAACCACAACAAAAGAGAAAAATCCAAAATCCAATACATCCAGAATCCAATACATCCAGAATTGAAATTCAATAACACCCATAACACCAATACAAAATTAAAATCCAATACATCTAGAATCCAATACATGTAACAATATTCAAGATTTATAATTCATTACCAATACTGCCAGAATCCAATACATCTAGAATTCAGAAATTTAGAATTGAAAATCAATAACACCCATAATAGTATTCCAAATTTAGAATTCACTCTTCACTCAAACCAAAACACCAATACACACAAGAGAAGAAGCCTACATCTTATAGGAAGCACATGGAATGTTTACTCATGGTCTTGGGTTGACTATCTTAAAACCAACATAAAAACATGGGTAGAGTCGACAAGGATCATGATACCCATAAGATAGACAATGGTAGTGGTCACGTGGTTAGACCTAAGATGAGCTATAGGAAGCACATGAGATGTTTATATTTCTCTAATGACTATGTATCCATGTATAAATGGTTCCTGATGTGTTTGTGGGAAACATTGTCTAATCTCGACATTTGAGATGGGTTACCAGAATAGCCTACATGTTTTTCATAGACTTTTCAATTGGAATAAGGGGGTATGTGTCTAATTGTAATTTGGTCTCTAGGGTGTGATATGAGAAGAATCCCCATTTGGCTAGTGGGTATGAATATTCAATTATGTCTTGGGTATTGGGTTCCCAAAGGGACTTTGGTTTGGTCCTAGAACCCACTGTTTGAGTATGGGATTGGCGTATTAAATGTCATGTGTTTTAGAATAGCGGTTGGAGTTCTTCACATGAGAAGTGGATTGTGTGAGGCTAGACCATGGATCATTGTGCTAAATTATCAACACAATTTGAATAAGTTTGGTTAGTTTTCCGCATGCAAGTTGTTGTTTTCACTTAAAATCCGGTCCATCTCAAATAAAAGTGAGACAATTTGGGTGGTACCAGACACAATATTCTTTGGATTGAGGTGGGATTGACTCATACACGTCAAAAATGACCCACATATCGTTTTCCTAAAGCATCAACAGAATCTGAATGCGTTTGGTCAGTTTTCCATATGCCAGTAGTTGTTTTCAGTAAAAATGATGTGCATTTGAAATAAAAGTGAGACATCTTGAGTGGTACCGGCCACACCGTCCCTCAGATGGAGACGGGGTTGACTTGTACACATCAAAAATGACCATGGATCCTTGTTCTAAAGTATCAACATAATCAGAATACGTTTGGTCAGTTTTCTGAATGTCTGTTGTTTTTACATAAAACAATGTCCATTTTAAACAAAAGAGAGACACTTTGAGTGATACCGGCCACACCAACCATTAGATTGAGGTAGGGTTGACTCATACATGTCATAAATGACCCATGGATAATTTTTCTGAAGTATCAATAAAACAAGAAATTGTTTGGTCAGTTTTCCTTATGAAAGTAGTTGTTTTCACTAAACATCGTGTACATTTCAAAAAAAAGTGAGATAGTTTGAGTGGTATCAGCCACACCGTGACTCGGATTGAGGCAAGGTTGACTCATACACATCACAAATGAGTGATTGATCGTTTTCCTAATGTATCAATAGAATCTGAAGGCGTTTGGTTTTTTTTCTGTATGCAAGTTTTTTTTCACTTAAAATCTTGTCCATTTTAAATAAATGTGGGATAGTTTCAATGGTAACAACCACACCATCCCTCAGATTGAGACGAGGTTGACTCATACATGTGAAAAATGACCCATGGATCCTTGTTCTAATGTATAAACACAATCAAAATAATTTTGGTCAATTTTTCAAATGTTTTTTGTTTTTACTTAAAACAGTGTCCATTTTAAACCATAGAGAGACACTTTTAATTATACCAGCTACACCGTACCTCATATTGAGGCAGTCTTGACTCTTACACATAAAAAATGACTTTGGGATTATTTTACTGAAATATAAATACAATTAGAAAGTGTTTGGTTAGTATTACATGTGCAAGTTGTTGTTTTCAATTAAAATCCTGTCCATTTCAAATAAAAGTGAGACAGTTTGAGTGGCAGCGACAACACTATGCCTTTTATTGAGGCAGGGTTGACTCTTTCATGTCATAAATGACCCATGGATCATTTTCCTAAAGTATTAACAGACTCCTAATGTGGTTGGTCATTTTTTCGTATGCAAGTTGTTGTTTTCACTTAAAATCTTGTCCATTTCAAATAAATGTTAAACAATTTAGTGGTACCGGCCACAACGTGCCTTGGATTAAGGCGAGGTTGACTCTTACACATCACAAATAACCATGGATCAATTTCCTAAAGTATAAATAGAATATTAATGTGTGTGGTTGGTTTTCTGTATGACACTTTTTTTTACTTAAAATAGTATCCATTTTAAACAAATGAGAGACACATTGAGTGATACCAGCCACATTGTGCCTCAGATTGAGGTGGGTTTGACTCGTACACATCCCAAATGTCCCATGGATTCTTTTCTTGACGTATCAAAACAATAAGAAATCTTTTGGTCAGTTTTCCATATGCAAGTTGTTGGTTTCACTTAAAATCCTGTCCATTTCAAATAAAAGTGAGATAGTTTGAGTGGTACTAGACACACCAAGCCTTGGATTGAGGCGGGGTTGACTTGTACACCTCAAAAATGACACATGGATCATTTTACTAAAGTATCAACAGAATCCAAATTTGTTTGGTCAGATTTTTGTATGCATGTTTTTGTTTTCACTTAAAATCTTGTCAATTTCAAATAAAAGTGCGACACTTTGAGTGGTAATGGACACACCATCCATCAGACTGAGACAAGGTTGGCTCGTACACAACAAAAATGACCCATGTATCCTTGTTCTAAAGTATCAACCCAATCAGAATATGTTTGGTCTATATTCTGAATGTCTGTTGTTTTTAGTTAAAATAGTGTCCATTTTAAATAAAAGAAATACTCTTTGAGTGATACCGGCCACACCGTGCCTCCTATTGAGGCAGGGTTGACTCGTACATGTCACAAATGACCGATGGATAATTTTAAGGAAGTATAAATACAATCAGAAAGCGTTTTGTTAGTTTTCCATATTCATGTTTTTGTTTTCACTAAAAATCATGTCCATTTCAAATAAAAGTGAGACAATTTGATTGGTACCGGCCACAATGTGCCTCATATTGTGGCGGGGTTGACTATTACACATCATAAATGACCCATGGATCGTTTTCCCAATGTATTAGAAGGATCTGAATTCATATGTTATTTTTATGTATGGAAGTTTTTGTTTTCACATAGAATTTTGAACTTTTCAAATACATGTGAGACAGTTTGAGTGGTACCGGCCACACCATCCCTTAGATTGAGCTGAGGTTGACTTTTATGCATAAAAATGACCCATGGATCGTTTCTCTAAAGTATCAACATAATATTAATGAATTTGGATGGTTTTACGTATTCCAGTTGTTGTTTTCACATAAAATGTTGTCCAATTCAAATAAAAGTTAGACACTTCGAGTGGTACTAGCCACACCATGCCTCGGATTGAGACGGGGTAGACTCATAAACGTCAAAAATGACCCATGCATCCTTGTTCTGTTATATCAATACAATCATAAAGCATTTGGTCAGTTTTCCGAATGTCTGTTGTTTTGACATAAAATCCTCTCCTTTCTTCTTCTTTTCGATTAGTGTTTTCACTCTTCTCTCATCTTCTTCCAAAGCTCTAAAACCCTGGGTGAATCTTTAAGAGAGCTTATATTGGGATTTGAGATGCTGAATTAAGTGTGAGATTGTCTCTAGAATCAAGGTAGGTGGTCGGTTCTTTATACTTAATTAATATTAATGGAATGTTTATTAGATTGGGATTTATGGTGAATCTTGAATGGAGATTAGATTGGGCTTAGTGACCGTATGATGTAGTTATTGGTGTGATGATGTTGGTGATACACAGTTGTGTGAGGCACCCAGTGGAGGATGAGGATATATGTGGCGGGGGTTATGCATGGTAGGAGGAGGGTGGGGGTGTGGCTGTCCAGTGTCTAGGAAGGAGGGGGTTGTCTGGGGTCCAGGAAGGAGGGTGGGGGAATGTCCGGGGTCCAGGCAGGAGGTGGGGGGATATCCGAGGGGCTTTCTGGGGGGATTTCTAGGGGTTGTCCAGGGGGCTGTCTGGGGGGCTGTCTGGGGTCCAGGGAGGAGGTTGAGGTGTTATCCAGGGTCCAGGGAGGAGGGTGGGGGGGGGGGGGTGTCCGACGTCCAGGAAGGAGGGTGGGGGCTGTCTGGGGGGCTATCTGGGGGGCTGTCTAGTGTCTAGGGAGGGGGAGGGGGGTTATCTAGGGGGATTTCTTGGGGGCTGTTCGGGGGGCTGTCCCAAGTAAATGGGATAATATTTACATATTTTCTAAGAATATTATTTCAAATTTGGAAAAATAATTTCATTATATCAACTTCTAATCAGACCACCAATTTTCTAAATTCCACTAAAAACTTACAATTTCATTATAATAGAAGGATTTCACTGAAAATAAGCAAACCAAGTTTTATTATTTATAGATAAAAAAATAAAGATAATGTGACCTACCTAATCACATGTATATTCAGGCACAAAAAATCAATAAACATCAAAGGTCAGTAATATTAGTAAAAATTGCAACGGATCAATCTATCCCTCATCACCATCACTATCATCACCCTTATATTCACCCTCACCCTCATCCTCATCATCATCCCCATCATCGTCCATGCACTCCTCCTTGCCCTTGTACTCAGGCTCGACCTCTTCATCTCCCTCCTCCTCCGCGTTGGCCTCCTCCTCGCCCACCTCCTCCTTGCCCTCAGCCTCCCCCTTGCCATCATCTTGAGCACCACTAGAACTTCAGCCTAGTGCACCATATATAGAATGCATCAATGACATATGTTTCTCACAAGTAGTTATTGCCTCTGGTGGAAGTGTTGGACGTACAACTTCCATCAGTTTCATAAATGCAGTGTTTTCCATAGTAGACTGTGCAACTCTCTCTGTGGACCTTTTTTCAGCCTGTTCTTTCTATGCCTTAACTTGATGAAACTCGGTGGAACTATAACTCGTACCTGAGGTGGGCCGATACCTTTTCAGAACTATACTCTTCCCAGGCCAGCATCAGACTCTACAGGGTTCTCATCTCCCAACACCTGATGTAAGTGATCGTTTGGCCCCAAAATTGTCAGGTTCTTAGGCATAAAGGGAATATAAAGTAGCCTATTACAAATATAAATAGATCATTAATTTACAAAATGGAGATTAAAATTTTAAATCTTCAATGAAAAACATAAAATCTGCTTCTAAGTCAGTTTATTAACCGCACAACAACCATTCTTTGTTCTACTCGAGGAAAACCATTTTTATCGAGGAACACATCCTTCTATATTCAAATTATGGCTCTACACTGACATTTAATGTAGGAAAACATAATTAAAAATATGATACCAAAAAAAATAGCATTTTCATAACTAAAATTTTGTATCAACTTTAGAAATCGAATAAACTATAGAGGAAGCAATTGAAAGTGAAAGTCATAAAGAAAGATTTTAAACTATCATACCAATTGTCTCTCATGATCTCACATCATAGTACATCCCAATGTGTGGACATATTTCTTAGCATCAGTGTTTTTTTAATTTCTTCCAGATGCATCCCAAATAAAATTCTATAATTAATATTAACGAAAAACATGAAAATTTTCATTTATGTTCTTCTAATTTGATTAATACTGTAAATAGTCTAGTCTACTAATGAGAAATAATCTGTTGGTATTGTTATAATGGACAATCATCCATGATAGGGACCACGTCTAACTCTGTGCCCACTCTATCACAGTATCCAATGTACAACTCATGCTTATATGCTCTCTAAATCTCGCCTAAATCCTTTAGACATGCTGTCCATGCACCATCACCATTGGAGAAATTAAATTGTAGTTTAAATAAAAATATTAATTCATATAAATATAAAAATTAATATATTGCATTAAATACAACATATTTTTTTACCAATATCTCCACCCAGTCATTATCCTTGACATCATTTGGAATTTGTCTCCATAAGAGCGGGTTGATCGGATGATATCAGACTATTTGGAAAGCGTCCCCAAAAAACTCCAACATTGCTACCCCTGATATTTCAATAATCTAACTATCTTCATTGTCGTCCACCATCAACTGTGTGCGGTGGTTCCACACCAAACGCATGCGTGTATGCCCCCGACCTCACCTCCTATCAGTAGATGTATCTGTTATGAAGGAAAAAAAATATTTTATCAATAATGTAATAATGAAAATAAATAATGGTCTAACAATTTTTTAGGCTTGTATAAGTATATCTGCACTAGTATGATCAATGGACATCGCTGGATCCGCAGAAACTGAAGGAACACCATTTACAGATGGAGTGGGTCCCAATATATGTTCCGCAGGGACAGACTCTAGCAGAGCAGTAGTCGAAGAAGATGGAATATAAAATCTCGGAGATAAGGAATCAGAAGTAAAAGAAGATGACAAGGATGGTTGGCCAAAGGCTGTATGGGGAGTGGGAATCATCATCAGATATAGTTCAGACGAGTGAGGTGGCTCAGATGTAAAGGGTGGTGAAAACATGGGAGGTCTAAATATCTCGTGTGTCCCTAACGGCACACTGAGATCAGAATGTGTGATGGATGGTATGTCAGTGGGAGGGTAAGGGTCTAATCGGGTACGCCTAATAGATCATCTAGCTCCCATACCACCCCCCTCATACGAACACCGCGAGTACTAGGACCACTACTATGCTGCTCATCGAATAACCATCACTTAATAGATGTATCCTGAAAAAATGTTTTAAAAAAATTAATCACATGACATTATATATTATTTAAATAAATATATTTGAAATAATTCACACATTTTAGGAACTAGTGGTGGAATTCCTAGGTTAGCAATGCGATTACTGTTGTCCATAATCTGTTTTCATCACCTCTTTTCAATTGGTTTCATTTTCCTGCATTTGAAAAAAGTATGGAAGTAAATAGAAAAGGAAAACTAATGTGTAACCCAAAAAATTAAATGACCTGGAAAATTTTCATTTTAAGTAGTATGATTATTTTATATGTGTCATCGGTCTATTAAAATCATGGGACATTGATTCTACCTGATTCATAAGTGGTGAAACATTTGTCAAAATTAAGGAAAAATTTAATATCTTTAGCTCAGGTAGATGATGTAGGTTTCAATACATGTTTTGCAGAAGAATACAAACCATCATGTTCATTACCTGTTAAAATGTAAAAGAGTTGTCTTAGAGTCATACAAATTTTATACAAATCACAGTTAAAGAATTTAAATGTTCCCAAAGTTCTAAATGTTGGTTTCATAAGTTTAAATACAGTTCAATTCCAAATTACAAAATGCAATTAAAATAAAAATTCCAACCAATAAACATTGATAATGTACATAATGGTCAAATCAGATAAAATATATTTGTAATAAATATTAAATCAATTTGAATAGTACCAACCTTAAAAATCCAACTCGAGGTAAACCATATGAATTGAGAACAAGGATGAATGATTCTATATATTTTCCACCACAACATTAGGTTCAGAATCGACTTTGAAAATTGAGCTATTAGAGTCATTAAAAGAAATAAACAGATTGGTTCCATTGGCAGTAGGGACAGTGTCAATTCCATCATCACGATTATCAAAAATATATCGTGCAATTACGTCAACTGTGACACCAAATTCAGGTCCAAGTTGGACTTTGACATAAAAACATGTTTATCCATTGATTCCAATACACATGGTTCGTCAGTAGCAAGAGTGAGAGTCATATTAATTACTCTAAATGCACAATCATTAATAAATGTTCCATGTCTCTTCATCGAATCAAACAAATATAATTTCATCATAATGACTCATCCATGAGAGTAATAATACAACATTACTATTTTTTCAATGACTCCAAAATATCCCACATTTTCAAATCACTGTCTACTATCCAATGCACTGGCATAACAATCTATTGTGGAAGAAACTATAACACCATCTTGTTGTGTTCTCATGATATTTTCTCATTCAGTGACAATAAATTTGTACCCATTGATAACAATTGATTTACAGTCATAAACAACGGTATTAGGACCAAAATCCATATCTCTTATTTCCTTAGAGATAGAGTCAGCAGGAGAACTCAATACCTGTAATATAAATGAATATTAAACTTATTTATCATTGTTTTAGGTTACATGTAGATAAAAAATATGAATATATTAACTGTTATATATGAAAGATATACATATTCAATTTGGTTACCAGATGTAGTCATTGAACAAATCACAGTTGAACAAAACTGTGCGATGTTCCATATCATGCTCTTCAAGGATTAATGTATTCAATGTATATGATCCAGGAAATACTCCTGTTTGAGGAAGTGATGAAAAAATGGGTTCAATTTTCTCATTCTATTCTTCTTCATTTCTCCTTGGTCTGTTATTTTTTGGAGTATGATCAGACAAATACATTGAGCATAAATCCATACATTGTTGAGCTAACTAAATGTTCATGATAGAACCTTCGAGGTGATTCCTGTTTTAGAAATAATACATTAATGTGTACATATTTCTTTTAGTTGTATACATTCAACGAAAATAAATAGGTCCTTCGAGAAGTATTTCAATGTGAATATGGACAGTCAGATGCAACATGCATGTGAAAAATGATGTGGGAAATATTTCCTCCAGCTCACACAAAATTAATGGGGAATCTGTCAAATTGTTTTTCAAGAAAGTCTTGGAAAAATTATTAGAAAAAAGATCTCAAAACAAATGGCACAACCTAATAACAGTCACCCTTACATTATTGGACAAAATATGACAGATTTATGTTGGAATCAACTCATGCAGAAGAACGTGATAATCATGAGTCTTCGATGATTTTATCTTCAACTCTCTTCTATTGAACCATATAGATATATTGCTTAAATAGACATCAGGACTCTAATTGTCTCTAATACATTCATAAATTGTTTTTTTCCATAGGTTTCATCACATAAGACGCGCATGGAACATTCCATTTATTTTCACTAATACACACAGGATGTAATTCAGGTCTAATTCCCTAATCAACCAAGTCACTCTGAGACCGTATATCATATTTTTTCTTTCCTTTAACATTTAGAAGTATCAAAAGAAACATTTCACATATAATATTTTCAAAGTGCATTACATCTATGTAATAAGGTAACAGATTTGTTGACCAATAAGGAAAATCAAAAAAGATACTCATATTCCTACAATTGTAATAGGTTTCAGTGGAAACATTCTTTCTCCTTCTAGATTTCATTTGACCCTTCCCAAATGAAAAACTGAAATATTTCAATTCATTAAGCACATTGGTTGTAGACATACGCTGAGGTGTATCATAGGCCTCTATGGTATTATCAAATCTTAGACGATTATTTCTATATGGATGGTTCTTTGGAAAGAATTGATGATGTCCCATAAAACGGAAACTACAATGATGTTTCAGTCTTCAAGATTGTGTATTCTTCATAAAAATAGGACATGATAGTTTTATCATCATGATCCATCCAGAGATCATTGCGTAATCTGGAAAATCATTGATCATCCACATAAGCACATCAGACATCTGAAATATGTCTTTCGAATATGAATTTTATGTGTGCACCACCACATCCCAAAGAAGTATAAACTCTTTTATTAAATGTTGAATGTATATGTCAATATCAATGCCTTGATAAAAAGGTCCAGATATGAGTATAGTCCTGAAAGTGAATGGTTTTTTCATACAAAACTATGGGGAAATATTATAAATGTGTATAAAAAGTGGCCATATGCTGCGTAAAGAAATAATCTGCCCAAATAGATTCAAACCATCGCATGAAAGTCCCAGCCTCACATTACGCACGTTAGCTGCAAAATCAGGATATTGAGAATGAAATATCTGCCACAAAAATTCATTCTGTAGGGTGAACCAAATCATCATTAGTCTTCTTTCTCTTGGTATCATTCCATCACTTTTTTATTGATATTTAATCAGATATAAAAATATTTTGGAGTCTAGGGATCAATGGAATGTGCCACATTACTTTCTGTGGAAAGCGGGATGGTGTTCCATAAGATTTTGACTTCCAGCGAGACGTGCCAAATTTTATACATTCATTTCATTCAGTAGTTTCCTCCCAGAATAAATTGTAATCTTTCGGGAAAGCATAAATTTTGTTTCTTGAAAATCCAAGTTCTTTAACTAAGTTCCATTCCATATAGTGTTTTGAGGGAATATCTGCATCACATAGAAGTAAATCCTTCATGAAGGTAAAAATTTAATCGATTACTATATTAGATATCCCATACATAGTTTTCCCATGAAACAATCATATTAAAAATTCCATCTTTTTCAATTTATCACATTATCTATATACTAGAGTTGTGGCAGCATCATTCAATTTTTTTCACCCAAAAAACATCATCATTTTCATTAGACGCATCATGTGTGCTCATATCGAAGTCTTCTTGGGATGGAATCCTTTATTTATCATGATGATGAATAAAAGGAAACTGGTTATATAATAAATTATCCACTCTATTCCTCCCATTTGGATCATCCACAATTTAAATTTTTATTTTATCCCCATTATGATACATCACATTGTATTTTGCTTGAAAACAATATTTGGTTATGTTGTAGACGACTTCTTCATGACTCAACCAAGGTATGGAAACACAAATGGAACCTGGGTAGTGTATGCGACCACTATCTGAAGCATTGTGAAATGAAAAATCAAAAAAGCACTACAAATGGTTTTGAAAATTACTTGAGATCTGATTTCTTTCAAACATCCAACATCTATCAATTCTGAAAAAAAATAATTGTTATAAGTCATTTATGTCAAAATCAATTCAATAAGATTGAAGTTTCATCGAAAATATATTTATGTAAATGACAATTGATCACTTTATATGAAACCATAACTGACACACTACTCTATATGAGAATCATAATATAAAAGATAAAATAATAGTATATATATATAAAAAAATATCTTTTTAGAACAATACATGAGTGTACAAAATCATGTACACTTGTGGATGAGAATTATTCAGGAGTTGACTGAATTTTAGATCGACGAAATTTTATATTTTAGTAGATAATCCGAGTGATCACATACATTGCCCATGGGGGAGGGAGTTTCTAGGGGGTGCAGGGTGTCTAGGGGTGGCGGGGTTGTCCAGGGGGGGTGGAGGTGATCAGGGGGAGGGGGGCTCTGTAGGGGGGTCGGGGTGTCCAGATGGGTGGTCTATCCATGGGGGTGGCCAGGCTATCCCGGGGGGTAGGAGGAGTCCAGGGGGAGGGCGGGCTATCTAAGGGGGTGAGCGGGGTGTCCAGGGGTGGGCAGGGCTATCTAGGGGGTACGAGGTGTCCAGGGGGTGGAAGGGATGCCCATGGGGGTGGCAGGGCTGTCCAGGGGGTACGAGGTGTCCAGGGGGTGGGTGGGCTATCCATAGGGGTGGCGGGGCTGTCCAGGGGGTCGGGGGTTTCTAGGGGGGTGTCCAGGGGGTTGTCTCAGGGGTACGAGGTGTCCAGGGGGTGGGCAGGCTGTCCAGGTGGTGGCGTGGATGACGATGATATCTAGGGGGTATAGGGTGTCCAGGGGGAGGGTTGGCTATCAACAGGGGTGGGGGAAGTCCACGAGGGGAGGGGGTGTCCAGGGGGTCAGCGAGGCTATCCAGGGGGTACTGGGTGGGTGGGCGGGCTGACCACGGGGGTGGAGGGACTGTCCATGGTGGTAAGGGGTGTCTAGTGGGTGGGTGGGCTGTCCACGGGGTGGGAGGGGGCTGTCCAAGAGGGTACATGGGGTCCAGGGGTGGTGGGTGGGCTCTCCACGGGGGTGGCGGGTCTGTCCAGGGGGTCGGGGGTCCAGAGGGTGGGGCTTTCTAGGAGCGGGGGGCTGTCCAGGGGGGTACGAGGCATCCAGGACAACCCACCCCACCCCCTTGACAGCCCACACCCCTCGAACTGGACAACCCACCCACCACTAAAAAAAACAAACCCTTTACCCCCTACACTAAAAAAACCCCACAAAACACACAGTTTATGATCTATGAAGTGTTGAACAAAAAACATAAAACAAAAAAAGGGTTCGGTACTCCAATAGAAATAACTCTAATTTATCCGAAATCAAAACATCAAACATAAAATAAAAAGAGTAGGAACATTAAAAATTAGATAACACTTACTAATTTTAAGTGTAGAAATAAAAATTTGTTTGATTGAAGAAGGATCTTCAGCTGGATGGTAATTTGCGATCCAGAATATACCGAGAGGAGGTCTGGATTCAATCTTCAATCAGACCTACTGGGAGCTGGGGTACTGGGTATTTGGGGGAAAACATTAGCAAGTCAAGCACACCCCATGGGTGGATAACGTTTAGGATTCTAGATGAATAGGTTATTCATAGATCATAAATAGGTTTAATTTCAAAAAGTATAGACATAAACATTTATTTCTAAATTTGATATTAATAATAATGTATGTCAATGATACTAAAAAAATCATAAATAACACAAAATAGTGATACTTTTAAGGGATACGTTATAAAAAATATTCAATATACTCATAGACATCTACCAATAAATTATTAGACATTGATTCAATATCAAATAGTGTGAATCATAAAATCATCCAAAATCCATAGAAATAGGGAATAATGACGTTATCTTTGTAGATATTGAAATAAATGGAGAAATCGGGGGAAGGGGGATACTATGTATGTATTTGGGAATAGGTATAAGTAGTCGTACCTGGTTGGGGAGTTGCAGTCGATCAGATGGAAGACCTCAGGTTAGGGTTCACCTGCGTGCTGGGGCTTCTGGAAATCGGGGGAAATGAGTTACGTGCTTCTGCGTAATTGGGGGTCGGTTTACTGTATTTGGGGGGACCTTTCCGAATGGTTTTTAAAAACTGTTGGGAAAATCTTGTCATTTACCAATTGTTTGTACATACTGTTGGTGAAGTGTGAAAATGTTGTGGATTTCCCAATTGATTCTTCAAACCATTGGGAAATCCTTCACTAAACTTACATTTACCAACAATTTGAAAAAACTATTGGTAAAGGACCCCTATACCAATGGTTATGTAGAACCGTTGGTATAAAATTGTTGGAAAAACCATCTTCCTAGTAGTGAATATTTTATGATTTTTTATATGTTTTCTTAATATTGAGAATTTTGATATTTTTTATTTTTTTTATATTAATAATATTTATATTATATTTTATTAAGTATTTGTGATGGGGTCTTTTGTGATGAAAGTACTATCTCAAATAGATTATATATTTTTTTAAATGTTTTATGTGACAGGTTTCTTTACCATCACAATAAAATTTTTTCGACGAGCACGTCGTAAAAGGTTTATAACATAAAAGATACCTGCGACATGCTGGTATCCCGTCGCAAATACTTATTGCGATGGGAACATCACTAATGGTTCTTGTATATGTAATGTAGTTAATCCGAAATCTATTTGTGAAGGGCCCACATCCCATCAGAAGTTAATTTTTTTGCGATGGGCCCATCGCAAGAACTACTAGTTGCGACAGGATCCCGTCGCAAATCACCCTTTAGAAATAGTCAAATTTCCAATATTGATGGATATTTTTCTCTTCTATATCCATGTTTTACTCTATGGAACCCTAGTATTTGTTATCTCAAGGGACCTTTTTTACTTCAATTTACTTATTTGAATGTGGATATTTTATTAACTCTTTTTCCGATGTTGGTTTTCTATTGGGTAATTTTGAAAAGTGAAACCTTAGTTATTGATCACAATTTAAAATTGTGGGGATACAATTTCCAAAAGAGGGGAGGGATGTAACATCCTAGGTAATTGTAGAATAATAATATTATATATTTATTAATATTTATTAATTAGATAGTAATTTTACTTTAAATTCAATGCTTTGTCAGATTGTAACACCCCAAGCTTCTACGGTACACTTCTCTTTGAATAATGCGATAGCGTGTGTTGTACGCAATACCGAGTTCTAACAACCAATCAAACTAGCCGTTATGAATAGTAATACCTACTTTTTAAAATTATATATATTTTATATTTCAAAATGGACTTCATTTTTGGATTCAGAATATCTAATTTAGCCTAAGGTGAAATTTTGGTACTTTTCGGATAACTTCCATATTTTGATGAATAGTGAAAATTTCTAAATTTTAATTAAAAACAACTTTTTTAATCAAAATAATTAATAGTGATAAATTATGAATTTTAGTAGTCTTAAAGTATATTTAGAATATATTTTTACCATTTAATATAAATTTGGTCATTGGACATAATTTTACAATTAAACCGAACATAAACAAGTGTCAATCCTTTGATAGTTATTATCTCTTAAAAACACGCTTTTTGTTTTGACAGCGGGAATTAATTTTAAATTAATTTCTGTCACTTCTGTGTTTTGAATTTAGAAAAATGGATTCCATATTTTGAATCAGGATTTTCAAATTTTGTAAATAGGTAAATTTTATTTTTAGACATTTTGAATAATTACTGCGGTAAATATTTTATTTACCATGGTTAAGGGTAAATCCGGTAAATAAGGGTTAGAAAATAATATAATAATAATACTAAATTACCCTAAAAAGTGTCTTAACCCAATTGGGTGATACATGGTCGACCATGGGCATCTTTGGGTCGATTTTGGGACCCCATGGATCCACTTGTAAGTGATAATGACACTTTATTTTAATTAAGATAAAATGAATACAAAAATGACACAAGCATATATCTTTTAGCAAAACAATTGTTACATATGGTTATATATGTTGGATTTTAGATTATATATATTCATTAGAAAGATAAAAAGATTTAATACATAAGGATATTTTATTTATAATTTTTAGACATTAAATAATATATTTTATTTATGACACAATGATGATGCAGTAATTACTATAATACTGAAAAATTAAAATAATTGATATTATAAATACCAAAATAAATATAATATGAAACTTTAAATGAATTAAACTAATTTTATAGGATAATATGATATATTAAGATTTATTTAATTGACTTTTTTCGAAGTAATCAATCTGTTATGAGTTTCACAAAAATCAACTATTGAATAGTGTCAAAATTGACATAAAAGAGTTCTTAAAACAAATATTATATTATTAATTGATATTAAATTCTTAAAAATCTAAGGATCGGCCAAGAGACTTATATAATGATAGGTTCATCATTAATGGACCACTTGGGGGTCGCTTGGATGTATATAGTATGTTTATTAACCATATTATATAAAAATACAAAGAGACATTGTAAAAGTGAAACTAATTAACTTAGAGTTAATACTTAAAGATAAGGTTAATATAAGTACCCAAACCTGTCTAAATTCTATTGGTTGAGTGTTTTTCGACCTATCCCCACCTTAAACTTTGAATAATCAACTTTGGAGCCATTATAAACCGAATATGAATTTATTATAAATTAATATTTCTAGCTTTTCCAAAGGTGCCCCTCACCCTTCTTATAAAAGGGAACTCATCCTTCTCATTTCTTCACACCTTCAAAGCCTTTTGGTTCGGCCAAACTCTGCCCCAATACTCTCCCAACATCCCTCAATACAACCTAGAGGCCTTAGTTGGATCATAAAGCCAACCTATGGAGCCCTTTTGATCAAATCAAAAGGAAGAACCCGAAGAAGAGGTAATGTTTTCACCACCCCTTTTCAAGTTCCTTTCTTCTTCCACTTCTTCTTTCTTTGTTCATAACATTCTAAAATAATAACTCCAGTATCTTACATATACTGTTATGTTATTATAAATATGGTACAACCATATTCAGTATTCTATCCAGCCTTTGAATAACATGTCACCATACGTGCGTACGTACGGCTTACCGTCTCCACGTCGTGGTGTAATTGTTATTAAAAATATTATTATTTGGATGGGTATAATAATGATGTGTAACTCATGTAAATATTAAATATATCATGTTAATGATTCTGTATATATGATATACCATCCATTTATATATTATTTTAATATCAAAATAATGATATTGTCGCTCGTGCGTACGTACGGACTACCGTCTCTACGAACGTGATGAGATTCATTCTCCATCGTATCCATTCAAGTATAATTATCATTTGATGATTTAAAAATGATGTTTATGTACTTGATATCATTCTTGATATGAATAAGATACAACAAACATGGATTATGTAACAAAACATATAAAAGAAAATGAGTAAGCTAACACCCGAAACGACGATAATTCTAAGATATTATTAACAAATCAATGTTAAAAGATCATATATGATATCATATTAATATATATGATTCTTGTATAATTTAATAAAAATTATTTCACCATTATACAGGAGGTTAACCTACCCCAACCAAGGAAAAGTACAAGGTAAGGGTTATTTCACAATCTCTTCATTATCCGAGGTTGTTTATACGTAATAATCTACTAGGATTTCTTTATCATCCACATCCATGATTCTTCGAAATGTATTTCAAAACATATTTATTATTTACAAGAATATGGGTTAAAGTCATTTATACCATTGTTTGACTTTTTATAAGAGGTTTATAAAGGAATCTTTCTGTCGTTTTCAAAACAAGGTCCTTTTTAACCTTTTCGACAGAATTAAGGTAAGAATGTTTTTTTTAACTTATAAGGCGGGTGCAGCTATTTTCCACCGTTATAAAATCTTCAAAGCTTCCCATACAAGCTTATAATAATATTTTCAAAGAAAATGTTTTATTTTATATGGATCTTAAATGATTTCAAAATAAAAGGAGATATTTCTTTAAAAAGAATTTTGATTTCATCTATGTCAACATCCTTTGATGGATTTTAAGATTATTTGATGTTGATTTATTATGATACAAAACTTATATATTGTATTGAAGGTTTTGTGATATGTTTGACTGTGGATGTGCTATTTTTATACCATTAATAGATTATGGTGAAAGTATTGACATTTCATATGCTAGTTTTAATACGAATGTTTATGTTATGTTTAAACCTTTTCATATGGGAATGCATTGGACTTAATATGTGACGGGTGGAGCCCGCTATAGCTCCTCGATGCATCGGTATGTCTCATGAGACAAACTAGTGTCTTGGCACAAGGCCTTGACAAAATCTTATTTGTAGTCTTGGCATGAGGCCTTGGCTATGTGGTTATGATAGTCTGATATTATGCATTCCATCATTATGAAAGTGGTTATTGATTTTGCATGTGATTATTCGATTAGTAGAATAACCATGTGAATAAGTAAATGGCATTATCTCATTTTATTTATTCCATACTATGTTAAAAGATCATCTTTAAAAGGGGTTTGTTTTAGTTATACATTGCCTTAAATTTTTATTCTTATTTATGAAAGTTTCCGCTATGTTGTTATCCTTACTGGGCATTTGAGCTCACCCCTTTTCTATGTTTTATTTTTTCCAGGAAGTGAAGAAGTAAATTATGAATGACCTGCAGGGATATTATGTGGGGATATTAGTGTGGATTATGGAGACAATATGTTGTTGTAGTAGTTTTTCATTTTATGATGTAATGTAAGACTTATGAATATATCTAGTGTTTCCAAGACTACTAAACAAATCAGTCTTTCGAGATTTGATCTTTCTTGTGATCATACCAATGTTAAGTAATAATGCACCGACTCTGGGTAACTGGGGTCGGGGCGTTACAGTGGTATCAGAGGAAGTTTAGTACAAACCTTGGAAGCTAGATTTAGATAAACTCTGATTAGAGCACGTAGACCTAAGATGAACTTTGAGGATTAGTATTGAAGAACTTCCTAGAATTTTGGTATTGTAGAGATTTTGTGAGTTTTCCGAGAAATACATCCCTGTCTGGATACGAGAAGGTAGAGGCGGCTCTGGCACAGATGTACCTAGGGGTAAAACCCGAAAACACCGCTTTGATCTAAACTCGAACGGGAACTGGTGCACGACAACGGGCCTTGCTGCACTCTTGGTTACGACACTCCCGGGGGATATGCTTAGGATAACTCTCATTTTTCTTTACAAATAATTTTGAAGGGATTATGAGTATATACTTTCTCAAAGAAAACATTCTTATGATTATGGATTATATCCATAAATAGTTCAATTTATGTTAAGTGTTTTATAAGTATGGGATTATGTATTTTGATTCATAAACTGATCTACTTTATGCCATTGTTTAGAAATGGCTCCTAGTGGAAGAAATGGAAACCGTATCAATGCACGCACTCCATGTAGGGATTTCCCTCCTGCTCAAGATAATTATAGTGGAGCTGGTGATGCAACTGGAGCCGATCAGCTAATCACCATACTGGGACAACTTACTCAGGTTATGAATAATAACCTTACCCGTATGGAGCACCCTGATCCGCAGCGTGGAGGATCAATGTTAGATCGATTCATGAGGCAACAACCACCAACGTTTAATGGGAGTACAAATCCCTTAGTAGCTGAGCAATGGATATTTTCCCTAGAGAAAATATTTCATGCTTTGGGGAGTAGTGAAAGGGAAAATGTTATCATGGAAGTTTACTGCCTCACTGGAGATGTTGATCAATGGTGGTCATTGATTAAAAATACGAAGGAAGATGATGAAGTATCAAACATGGAATGGAGGGAGTTCAAAAATCTGTTTTTAGAAAAATACTTTCCTCGTGACCATTGAGCAGATATGGAAAGGAAATTTCTAAGTCTGAGACAGAAGGAGGATGAGAATGTCACAAAGTATGAGGCTAACTTTACAAGGGTAGCAAGGTACGCTGGTGATTATATACGTAACCAAAGAAGTACGATTGATCGTTTCATTGATGGGTTCTTTATTTATAGTGATGCATCGAAGAAAGGACTTGGTTGTGTCCTTATGCAGAATGATAGAGTTATTTCCTATGCATCACGACAGTTGAAAATTCATGAACAAAACTATCCTACTCATGATCTCGAGATAGCAACTGTGATCTTTTCTTTGAAGATATGGAGGCACTACCTCTATGGTAAAAAATGTGTGATTTATACTGATCACAAGAGTTTGAAGTATATTTTCTCACAAAAAGAACTCAACATGAGGCAAAGAAGATGGCTTGAATTACTCAAGGATTATGATTGCACGATACACTACCAACCGGGGAAAGCAAACAAGGTGGTAGATGCTTTTAGTAGAAAAGACCATGGAGTTTTGAACAATATGAGAATTGAAAGGGAACCAATTTTCATGGATCTAGTGAAGATGGACATGGGAATAACCAGGGAAGGCGAAACATCATTTCTTTTTCAAATGGTTGCCAAACCATCTTTAATAGAAAGCATTAAGAGTACTCAGACCGATGATGAAGAATTTCAAAAGAAGATTAAAGCTGTGAATGATGGGAGATTGAGAGACTTTGTGTATGAAGATGGAATTTTGAAATTTGGGAAGAGACTTTGTGTTCCCGATATACCTGATCTAAAAAGGGAATTGCTGGATGATGCTCACAGTTCCAGTTTCTCTATACACCCTGGGAGCACCAAAATGTATAGAGATTTGAAGGAACATTTTTGGTGGGACAACATGAAGAGGGAGTTTGCTGATTTTGTGTCAAGATGTATGGTTTGTCAACAAGTGAAAGATGGAAGGCAACAGCCTGGAGGAGTCATGCATCCTCATCCCATACCATAGTGGAAATGGGACAATATTACGATGGACTTTGTCATGGGGATACCAAAGACTCCTAGAAAGAACGATTCAATATGGGTTATTGTTGATCGTCTTACCAAGTCAGCACATTTTCTTGCTATAAGAGAAGATCTACCCCTGGAACGTCTAGCAAGACTATATATTAATGAAGTTGTGAGACTTCATGGAGTACCCCTATCGATTGTTTCTGATCGTGATCCCCGTTTTACTTCAAGATTCTGGAAAAGTCTTCAGAAATCCCTGGATACTGAACTTCATTTGAGCACTGCATACCACCCTCAGACAAACGGACAATCAGAACGGACTATTCAAACCCTAGAAGACATGTTGAGATCTTGCTCACTTGACTTTCAGGGTATGTGGGATCAATATTTACCTCTGGTAGAATTTTCCTATAACAATAGCTTCCATTCGAGTATTCAGATGGCACCATATGAAGCGTTATACGGAAAGAGATGTCGTACCCCAACCTCTTGGGATGTCGTTGGTGAAAGAAAACTTGTAGGCCCAGAACTGGTGGAGGAAACGGTGGAAAAGGTGAAAGTAATCCAAAATCACATCAAAGCAGCTCAAAGTAGGAAGAAGAGCTATGCCGATAATCGAAGGAAGGATTTGGAATTTCAAGTCGGTGATCATGTTTTCCTGAAGGTATCTCCGTGGAAGGGAGTCATTTGTTTTGGTAAGAAAGGTAAATTGAGTCCCAGGTACATCGGACCTTTCGAAATTCTAGAACGAATTGGGGTTGTAGCTTACCGATTGGCAATGCCGCCAAGTCTCTCCAAAGTTCACGATGTGTTCCACGTATCTCTGTTGAGGAAATAAATTCCTGATCCAACACATGTACTCACCTATGAAGAATTAGAACTGGAACCCGATCTTTCCTATTGTGAAGAGCCCATCAGGATTCTTGATACGAGAGAACAAGTACTGAAAACCGGACGACGCGTCTGGTAAAAGTTTTGTGGAGAAACCATAAGATGGAAGAGGCAACGTGGGAACCCGAGGAACTTATGATGAAGAACCACCCGATTCTTTTCATGTGATAGTATTCTAGAAATTTCGAGGACGAAATTATTTGAAGGAGGGGAGAATGTAACACCCCAAGATTCTCGGTACGCTTCTCTTTGAATAATGTGATAGCGTGTGTTGTACGCAACACCGAGTTCTAACAACCAATCAAACTAGCCGTTATGAATAGTAATACCAACTTTTTAAAATTATATATATTTTATATTTCAAAATGGACTTCATTTCTGGATTCGGAATATCTAATTTAGCCTAAGGTGAAATTTTGGTACTTTTCGGATAACTTTCATATTTTGATAAATAGTGAAAATTTCTAAATTTTAATTAAAAAAAACTTTTTTAATAAAAATAATTAATAGTGATAAATTATGAATTTTAGGAGTTTTAAATTATATTTAGAATATATTTTTACCATTTAATATAATTTTGGTCATTGGACATAATTTTACAATTAAACCGAACGTAAACAAGTGTCAATCTTTTGATAGTTATTATCTCTTAAAAACACGCTTTTTGTTTTGACAGCGGGAATTAATTTTAAATTCATTTTTGCCACTTCTGTGTTTTGAATTTAAAAAAATGGATTCCATATTTTGAATCAGGATGTTCAAATTGTGTTAATAGGTAACTTTTATTTTTAGACATTTTGAATAATTACTGCGGTAAATATTTTATTTACCATGGTTAAGGGTAAATCTGGTAAATAAGGGTTAAACAATAATATTATAATAATACTAAATTACCCTAAAACGTGTCTTAACCCTATTGGTTGATACATGGTCGACCATGGGCATCTTTGGGTCGATTTTGGGACCCCATGGATCCACTTGTAAGTGATAATGACACTTTATTTTAATTAAGATAAAATGAATACAAAAATGACACAAGCATATATCTTTTAGAAATACAATTGTTACATAGGGTTATATATGTTGGATTTTAGATTATAAATATTCATTAAAAAGATAACAAGATTTCCTACATAATGATAGTTTATTTATAATTTTTAGACATTAAATAATATATTATCTTTATGACACAATGATGATACAGTAATTACTATAATAGTGAAAAATTGAAATAATTGAAATTATAAATACCCAAATAAATATAATATGAAACATTAAATGAATTAAACTAATCTTCTAGGATAATATGATAGATTAGGATTTATTTAATTAACTTTTTAGAAGTAATCAATCTGTTATGAGTTTCACAAAAATCAACTATTGAATAGTGTCAAAATTGACATAAAAGAGTTCTTAAAACAAATATTTTATTATTAATTGATATTAAATTCCTAAAAATATATGGTTCGTCCAAGAGACTTATATCATGATAGTTTCATCATTAATGGACCACTTGGGGGTCTCTTGGATGTATATAGTATGTTTATTAACCATATTATATAAAAATACAAAGAGACATTGTAAAAGTGAAACTAATTAACTTAGAGTTAATACTTAACGATAAGGTTAATATAAGTACCCAAACCTGTCTAAATTCTATTGGTTGAGTGGTGTTCGACCTATCCCCACCTTAAACTTTGAATAATCTACTTTGGAGCCATTAGAAACCGAATATGAATTTATTATAAATTAATATTTCTAGCTTTTCCAAAGGTGCCCCTCAGCCCTCTTATAAAAGGGCACTCCTCCTTCTAATTTCTTCACACCTTAAAAGCATTTTGGGTAGGACAAACTCTTCCCAAATACTCTCCCAACATCCCTCATTACAACCTAAAGGCCTTAGTTTGATCAGAAAGCCAACCTAAGGAGCCCTTTTGATCAAATCAAAAGGAAGAACCCGAAGAAGAGGTAATGTTTTCACCACCCCTTTTCAAGTTCCTTTCTTCTTCCACTTCTTCTTTCTTTTTTCTTACCATTATAAAATAATAAATCCAGTATCTTACATATACTGTGATTTTATTATAAATATGGTACAACCATATTCAGTATTCTATCCACCCTTTGAATAACATGTCACCATACGTGCGTACGTACGGCTTACCGTCTCCACGTCGTGGTGTAATTGTTATTCAATATATTATTATTTGTATGGGTATAATAATGATGTGTAACTCATGTAAATAATAAATATAACATGTTAATGATTCTGTATATATGATATACCATCCATTTATATATTATTTTAATATCAAAAGAATTATATTGTCGCTCGTGCGTACGTACGGACTACCGTCTCTACGAATGCGATGAGATTCATTCTCCATCATATCCATTCAAGTATAATTATCATTTGATGATTTAAAAATGATGTTTAAGGACTTGATATAATTCTGGAAATGAATAAGATACAAAAAACATGTCTTATGTAACAAAACATATAAAAGAAAATGAGTAAGTTAACACCCGAAACGACGATAATTCTAAGATATTATTAACAAATCAATGTTAAAAGATCATATATGATATCATATTAATATATATGATTCTTTTATAATTTAATAACAATTATTTAACCATTATACAGGAGGTTAACCTACCCCAACCAAGGAAAAGTACAAGGTAAGGGTTATTTCACAATCTCTTCATTATCCGAGGTTGTTTATACGTAATAATCTACTGGGATTTCTTTATCATCCACATCCATGTTTCTTCGAAATGTATTTCAAAACATATTTATTATTTACAAGAATATGGGTTAAAGTCATTTATACCCCTGTTTGAATTTTTATAAGAGGTTTATAAAGGAATCTTTCCGTCGTTTTCAAAACAAGGTCCTTTTTAACCTTTTCGACAGAATTAAGGTAAGAATGTTTTTTAACTTATACGGCGGGTGCAGCTATTTTCCGCCGTTATAAAATCTTAAAAGCTTCCCTTACAAGCTTATAAGAATATTTTCAAAGAAAATGTTTTATTTTATATGGATCTTAAATGATTTCAAAATAAAAGGAGATATTTCTTTAAAAAGAATTTTGATTTCATCTATGTCAACATCCTTTGATGGATTTTAATATTATTTGAAGTTGATTTATTATGATACAAAACTTCTATATTGTATTGAAGGTTTGTGATATGTTTGACTGTGGATGTGCTATTTTTATACCATTCATAGTTTATGGTGAAAGTATTGACATTTCGTATGCTAGTTTTAATACGAATGTTTATGTTATGTTTAAACCTTTTCATATGGGAATGCATTGGACTTAATATGTGACGGGTGGAGCCCTATATAGCTCCTCGATGCATCGGTAGGTCTCATGAGACAAACTAGTGTCTTGGCACAAGGCCTTGACAAAATCTTATTTGTAGTCTTGGCACGAGGCCTTGGCTATGTGGTTATGATAGTCTGGCATTATGCATTCCATCATTATGAAAGTGGTTATTGATTTTGCATGTGATTATTCGATTAGTAGAATAACCACGTGAATAAGTAAATGGAATTATCTCATTTTATTTATTCCATACTATGTTAAAAGTTCAAGTTTAAAAGGCTTTTGTTTTAGTTATACATTGCCTTAAATGTTTATTCTTATTTATGAAAGTTTCCGCTATATTGTTATCCTTACTGGGCATTTGAACTCACCCCTTTTCTATGTTTTATTTTCCCCAAGAAGGAAAGAAGTAAATTATGAATGACCTGCAGGGATATTATGTGGGGATATGAGTGTGGATTATGGAGACAATATGTTGTTGTAGTAGTTTTTCATTTTATGATGTAATGTAAGACTTATGAATATATCTAGTGTTTCCAAGACTACTAAACCAATCGGTCTTTCTAGATTTGATATTTCTTGTGATCATACCAATGTTAAGTAATAATGCACCGACTCTAGGTAACTGGGGTCAGGGTGTTACACAGATAGCATAGCCGACACACAATAATGGATTTTTCAGAAATATTACACTGCACACATCACTAAGTTATACCAACAAAATAATATATTATTAATATTATTATTTTAGTTTATAGTTATCTCATAATCATTAAAATAAATTGAATTAATGGTATTAACGAAATTATGAAAATATTTCTACACATGTTTATATAACAGTACATTGGTTAGAAAATTAATTAGAAATGAAAATAAAAACATGTTTTTTATGAAAAAATTATTTTTGTTGGAATAATTGTGTTTATAAAATAATAAAATCACTTTTATTGAATTATATTAATCGAATATAAATTAAGTGTGAATTTTAAGATTCATATTATATCGTTTATAGACATTATATAAGAATAAATTCAATTTTGTGCATAAAAGAAGTATTTTTCAAAAAAGTAATTTTTACAGCCTTTTAGTGGAAATCCCATTTTAATTATAGTTTTTTCCACATTAATAAATAATTATATAAAAATAAACTTATTATTGGTATTCCAAATATAAAAATTTACTTTTGGAGAATATTTGGTATTTTTCTGATAATTTCAACTTTTATTGAATTATGAAAATTACAACATTTTAATTCAAAACATCCTTTTTTTGTATTTTATTTATATAGTTAGGCAATCATTTTAATTAATATTAATGTTTAATTAGACTATGGTTTTAATAGTAAACCTAATGTAGTTCATTATAATAAATTATTCATTGAAATTGTATATAAAAACATTGGAAACTTTTGAACATTTTTACTTAAAATACTGGTATTTTCAATGCTTTAATGACATTAATTTTTTTTTAATTTTTCCAGTTATATAAATTTTATTTTAAAATAAGTACATATATGGTTGTAATCCGTATAAATAACTTGATCTATTATGATGAAAATAATTTTTGGTTAATATTAACTTTTGTATTTTATTTACCATAGTTCAGGGTAACATAGGTAATTATTGTTAAAAATAATATTATAATATTATAAAATTACCCTAAGAGTTTTCCTAATTTTATTTTATGAGTTATATTAGACAAAAATAATCCTTGGGTCATAATTTTGGCCTTTGGAGGCCTCTTTTGTGTGAATATGACATTTATACCATTTTATATAAAGCAAAGACGAAGATGTCATTAACATGTCTACTATTACTAAAACAATTTAATTATGGTGCAATATAAGAGATATCATAGACTATGAATAGTTCGTAGATAGAAATAAATATTAATACATGATGCTATTTTTTATAATTTTTAAGAAATAAATAATTACATTAAAGAGTGACACAATGATGATGTAGTAATTGAATTATTAAAATAATAATCAAATAAATGAAATTAACAATATTTAAATAAATATAATTAGAAATATTTGATTCCATCCAAAAAATTTTTAGGAGATTTTGATAAATTATTTATGATTTAATTTAATTTATTCTAACGAATCAAGTTGTTACGATATTTCGAAAAACTCCATTAATGAATAGTGTCAAAATTGATACATATGAGGTTGGAAAATATTTTTTTTTCATTAAATGATATAAAATTTTGAAAAATCCACGATTTGGAAAAATTATTTTTAGAATTCATATAATATCATCAATATATCATTTATGTGTCCTTTTGATTTTTATGGTAATTATTTTAACCATCAATGTGTAAATTACATTATAAAAATGTAATGATTTAAAATGATAAATAAGTTTTAAAAAATAATATAATTTTTAAAATAAAACCAATACATGTAAAAAATTATTGGGTGAGAGGATTTAGAACCATCCTCAAAGTATCTTCAAAATAAAAGAATTTGGATTCACTTGGTGGTATAAATTAATTAATATTAATTTAATATTTTAAGGATTTCCAAGGGTGCCTCTCCCTTATCCTATAAAAGGACTCTTGTTCCTTTCTATAATGAGAAATCCACAAACATTTTCATTGAGACAATATCTACCATAAATCCATACTAGAATAAGTCCCCATATTATTGAGGCCTTATTTTAGGCAGAACAACCTCCTTTGAGGTGATATGGTGTTAAGAAAGTTGATCATCCAATGGAAAGTTAATTTGTTTTATTTATTTGTTTCTATTTCATGTCTTCTTCCACATCCATCAATTCTTCTTCATAGAAGATGAAATAAGAACCCAATTTTCTATAATATACTTATATTTTAATATGTTAATTTCATCACCTAAATTCATCTTCACTTCCATTCAATGGTAATGGAATTAGTCGTTTGTTCATACATGTGAACTATCACCTCCACAAACCTATCCAATTCGTTTCCCATAACTGTATATCATAAATCATTATAATAATGTATTTAAAGTTAATATGTGAAATTAATGATATATTAATAATTATATGATAATAATATATCAATTTTCATTCTTACTCTCCATGCACATAAAAATTGTCATGACCTGTCCTCGGGGCCCATGCCGTTACTACCCCAAGCCTACCTTCCATTGTCCAGAGGTTGGCAACTAGCACCAAGGCATAAATCCCGATAAAAAAGGGAAGGGATTGCCTTTGTAAAGTAAATAAACACCACAGAGAAAGTAAGAAGAAGTAAACACTAATTAAAACTGGGTACAATAGTAAGTGCGGAAAAGTAAGTGGGCCAGAATAAAAACCCAAACTAAAAGTAAAGTACAGCTGAAAAAGGGAGTACATCAACTGCAAAGTAAAGCTGCAATGTCGATTTTTCGAATGGAAGTCCCACCTGAAGGGTGGGTCCATATAGCCTCCACAGCTCCTCGAGTCTAGCCGTCCGCTTTGAGTATGTACCGTCCAGTGGTCCACCTCCAGGTGCCGACTCGCTCCACAAGCCTCAGCCACGATCAATGTTGTCCATTGTCTGCATCCAACACAACGTAGTGCGAGCATAGCCCGTGCAGGGGTGAGTATACGCTACTCAGTAGGGACCCCGAGACCCCTGAAGATATCCTAGAATCCACAACGGATAATCCACAATGGAAAGATACAATCACAAAGTAACAACCATCATTACATAGGTATATGCCCATACATATACCTTAGTCATCAATTCCAATTCAGCTCCAACATTCGATCCCAAGTACAACCTAGTCCACACAGGAAAACGTAACCCGTTACACATAGGAAATCACAACCCAATCCAAACAGGAAAGAATAACGTAATCCACACAAGATATCAAGTCAATCTTATCGAAGATAAAGATTGAAATTCAAGACTCAGCTCAAACAGGTATACTTATTCGTAAGAAGATAGAGATGATCAGATGTAGCCACTTATTCATCTAAGCCATCAGACCCACAAAGGATCGATAGGTACTAACCCCCGCAATGACCCACCCAGGATCTAACCCACACAGGATCGGTATGCGCTGGCCCACACAGGAAAGCTGAGCACTGACCCACAAAGGATTTGACCCACACAAGATCGGTAACACTGATCCACGCGGGATTGCTGAGTGCTATAGTCGTCGCCGTCGAATCCACGAAGGATTTTAGTACAATCATCATCGTCGTCGGAGTTGCAGCCAGCTCTAGGGTTCCTGCACACAGGAAGCTCGTTCGAGGAGGGTCCGCTCCACGAGTCGAGGGGAAGATACATCAAATGACACAATGTCTAGAGTTGATGTATCCAAAAGTTCCGTATCGTCAATAAGAACTCAATGAGACAGACGACATGTAAATCGGACGCCCGGTCTGAGAGTTATTGGCTTTTTCGTCCCAGGGGCCCGGTTGGTTTTTAATTCAAACCAACTCAACCATACTCCAACTATGTCCAAACCTCAAACAGAATAAGGCAAAAGGTCCGTCTCCCTGAGAGGAATCCAACAAAGTCGACGACACGTCAATCGGACGTCCGGAGCTCAAGTTATAAGCGTTTCAGCTCCGAGGGCCCGGTTGGTTTTGTGTTCGAACCAACCCGGCCATACACTAAGTTCTCTGAAACCTTGAGTGTAATATACCGAAATGACCGTTTCGATCCAAGGATCACATCGCATTAACGGTGCGTCGTTTGGAGGTATGTAGCCCATGTTATTGGAAAAACACCGAACGAAGTCATAAAATAGGGGGTTCGGGCTCGGTCCGACCTGGCCTGATACCCCCTGGATCGGCCCAAACCGGGCGACCCGACCCAGGTCTGTGTCCGGCCGAATAGGGTGCGGCCCGATGCGGCCTGGTCCCAGCCCGACCCAATCTGTCCTGCGCGGCCCGGCGGCTCGGCCGTAACGGCCGAGCGAAAGGGGGGGCGCGCTACCCCCTGTTTGGTAAACCGTGGCCCCCATGTGAGGGCCGCTCCTTCGACCGGCCGTGTTGCTGCTGCGGGACCCCGCGGTCCTGCCCTCCTGGTCCGGCGTCGGCGGCTGGTAGTCGACCACCGCACCCTGCACCGTTGTGGCCAAAGGTTGTGGCCTTGGTCCGACCGACGTGACGTGACCACACCACACCCCTCCGCCGCGGCCCCACTCCGGCCGCGGTGTCTTCGTGGTTCCCCATCGCGGCGCAACGACACCACACTCCTTTTCCACGGTTCTCTCATTTCTGTGCAGTTCGACAGAACCGCGCCATCTCTGTTTCAATCCACAATGAAGGACATCAATAATAAGGGAGGGGGGTTGGCCATGTTTGTGCAGTCCAGCCCCCTCCCGTTAATCGATAGCATGCAGCTAAAATTTAATCGATGAACGCCCAAAATTATTCACTACATAAAACCAAACCCCTACCTTGATGGAATTGTGGAATGAAGGTTTGTCGCAGAATTTCACATCGTGAAAGAAGGCATTGCGGAAGAGGGTTCCGTACATGCTTGAAGGAGATCATCCGAGGTGGGGCGGCGTCTCACACCGGCTGCGGAGAGGAGTAGAAAGACACGTCGTCTTTCTTTGGTCTTGGAATTTTTCGTCGGAGAGTGGCGTTCTTCACATTCTTCAATGTGGAAGATGAACTTCTTCAGAGGAATATTGATCCCTCTCTCAAAAACCCAACACCACGAAACAACCCCAAAATAAAATAAGTGTTATGCTTATTTTAGTATAACATGACATGCATTTAAATTTTTAAAATTCAAATGCTTAACTCCCTAAATAAATGGCATGCTTTAATGTGAAGGAAGTCACATCATTTAATACATGGGGGTTTAAAGGGGAAGAGTTATGGGGGTTTAGAGAATTTGAAGAGGTGGAGTTTGTGTGGGCCGCACCACCCTCTTATCCTCTCATGGGTAGTTCCCCAACTTCCACTCAAAGGATATAACCACTTCAAATGAAATAAAATTGTAGCTAAATTTTATTTCACTTTCCACAATTTTTAAAAAATCCTCCTGAGAAAACGCACCCCCAGTAAAGGTCTTCTTAAGCAATTACCGGCGATGTGGTTCCATCGGTGTTCTCGGATTTCGATTCCGAGCACTGGTTCAAAATTTAGGAAATCCCGCTCATTCGTTCACTGAACGTACCCGAGATAAACTTTGGAAGATTATTCCGGGCACTCCGGGCCATGGAATCAGGTGCCATCAGAAAATGCGTTCCTGTAAAATCCCAAAGAAAATTAAGAAAACTTTTCACTTGAATTTTACGGGTCTCTACAAAAATGATAACGTTGTTCATGCGTATATGTGAACTTTCAACTCCACAAAGAGATGAGACTCATTTTTATTAATTATGTCACTTCTATGATATGTATAAATATATTTAAACAATTAATAAGATATTAATGATGTTATAATCATTCTAGAATTAAAAAATAATACATAACTCTTTTCAATAATTACCAATGAAAAATGGATAACATTACTCATTCGTATGTATTCCCTACCTTCTCAATGATTATAAAATTTTTCATATTTCCTAACCATACATAATGGTCTAATTTAAAAGTATAATTTCTATATAAAATTTATAATAATGTTCGGAATAATATTCTAGAGATGATTGACTTATGACCACATTGACTATTATCACTATACGTTGTTCAATTTCTACTCAAGTATCGCATAAAAAAACAAAACATCTGATATGAAAATAAATAATTAATATATTGTTATAACATAGAAATAAGTGATATAAAGGGAATAATAAATCTGAAAAAGGGTTTCAAGAAAGTTGAAAATAACAGGTGATTATTATTTAGTATAATAAAGAACATATAGGAAGAGTCAGACTTGAGGTAAGAATTTCATCTCAGTCTCCTTTTATTTAGGAATTTATTTATTATATGAATGAGAATTCTTTCTTATGGTCTATATACAGCCAATAAATCCATTCATATTCATATTTTACTATAATGATGTTATTAAATGTGATGTTAAATGTAATAATTCATGGGTATTAAGATTTAAATTTTCAAACTGGTATGAGACACCTTGAACAATTAAAACTTTAATTATCAAATATTTTTCATCATGATTTTAAATTAAAAATTTATTTAAATGTAAATAAAAGGATTATACAAGACATTTTATGACTATTTTTAATTTTATTCAAGGGCTTTCGAAAATAATATTTTTAGATTTTTTATATGTAATGTTTTGAAAAAAAGAAAAAAGAATAATCTTTTTATCATATATAGTGACAACATATTCTCTTCCACCCTGACAATTATTTGATATAAAACTTTCTATAAAATCCCTGATGTTTTAAAAGGAAAAGAAATCCATTATTCCCATTTTTTTTAATTTTCATATTGATTTTTTTTTAAAAATGTATTTATTCTTTCAACATATTGAAATGATTTCTTGTGATTGAAAATTAAATTTTATGAGTGAAATGTTGATAATTGCAATATTTTATGAGTTATGATTATATAATTGTACTTGAAATTTTAATGGGTCGTTACATTGTAAATAAAACGTGGATGGTTCTGTGATAAACAAAGGATGGGTGGTAACATTATTACCTCTAATGCATTAGGTATGGTTGTTGTTCTTATGGCTAGTTCATTTGTAAGAGTGATATGTATGGATGTCGACCTCATTATTATTCCATTTAAGAATGATTTTGTCCCAGGATACCATTATTGGATAACTATATTGTCTATGGGATTTATGGTAATATTATGATTACAAATAAATGTAATAAATGAGATTATAATCAATGGAAATTATTTACTACCTCTTTAAGGTGAAAAATACTACTTTATGATAATGTTGTCACAAACCAACCCATACCAGGGCTAGAACGAGAACTACCCAAAGCCCGACTCCATAGGCCAGGGGTGGAGTCAAGCACTGATGGAATGAAAATCTTTGGGAGGCCTTTTCCTAAGTACATATATGCATGTATTCAACCAACTCAATGCAATAATGAATAGGGAAGGAATTAAAGGATGGTACCTTATTTGTATAAACCAAATAAGAATGGACCACTAAACTGTATGAGTATATTAAGGTAAATAGAAAGAGAAAATGGTAAAAAACACACCAAACAAGAAATGTGTCCAAACCGATAGAAAGTGGAATAAAATGAAAACAGTTGACATAACCCCACTTTTGGATACAAGCTACGACCACCATATGTAGTTGAAGAACCATTATCCCTAACCTCCATGAAGTCATGATCAACCTTGTATGTAGTATTCATAAGTAACGATACTTGCGGGAAAATCCCATGCATATGTGAGTATAAACATACCCAGTAGGAAATCCCAATAAAAGGGTGAGTAGTAAGAGATTCCGTAAAAAAGGAAAATAGTAGATGGAAGAATGTACTGTAAGAGAGTGTAGCTCAACCCAAAAAGAGTGTAATATAAACTCATCCAATCTCATGGAGATAATTCCAGTGAGAATATGAACTTTTTGTCGAGTCTTCTCTACCTATATAAGATTATTAAACTAGTACAACCATGAGAAAATATACATGGAGTGGACGTTGCATTCTCCGCACATATTCACTTCTCTGTGAATGAGATTAACAAAAATCCAAGGACTGGGTAGTGAAAAAGGATATATATATATATATATATTCTCAATCATGGAAACCCAAATTAGGGAGTGAGGGGATATATATCTCATAGATCATCCCCAAAAGAGGGTCACCAATAGTTCTCGATGTATCCCACTATGATGCCTAGCATTTCACACGTCTGACCTGAACACGCAAGTCATAGGGACTCAAACACCACACCATGATACTATTCATATTGGGTGGCTCTATCTCTCCCGAATGGTTGGAGGTCATGTCAAAAAAATGAATATTGGTGGGGAATGTGTCCCTATTTATAATGATACCCATGGCACATTTGTAACACCCCAAGTTTCCACTGTATGTTTCCCTTCGAATAATGCAATAGCTTGCATTGTACGCAAGTTCGAGTTCTAACACAACGCAACTAATCAAAGTAGCCGTTATGAATAGTAATAACCACCTTTTAAAATTATAGAAATTTTATATTTCAAAATGGACTTCATTTTTGAATTCGTAATATCGAAATTATCCTAAGTTGAATTTTTTGTAACTTTCTGAGAACTTCCAATTTTTTTTATGAATAGTGAAAAATACTTAAAACAACTTTTTTAATCAAAATAATTAATTGTGATAAATTATACTATTTAGTGGTTTTAAAGTATAATTAGAATATATTTTTACCATTTTATCCAATGGTGGTCATTGGAATTAATTTAACATTGAAATCGAACATAAACAATTGCCAATCTTTTGATATAAATTGTTTCTTAAAAACACGCTATTTGTTCTGACAGCGGGAATTAATTATAAAATTAATTAATGCAACTTATATGTTTGGAATTTTGTAAAATAGACATCATTTTTGAATTCGGAATATCAATTATATCTTAGGGTGAAATTTTGGCATTGTTCTGAAAAACTTCAATTTTTGATGAATAGTGAAACCACTAAGTGGTAGTTAAATAACTGATTTTTCGTTTAAATGAAAGTTTACCACTAATGTGTATTGAATTTTGAAAATCCGACATACATGGTTGTCATTAGTATGTAAAATGTGGTTCAATGGGATAAAAATAATTTTTTGGTGAATAGTAACTTATTAAGTCTTAATCGCGATTAGTGGTAATTAGTGTAGTTTAAGGTATAAATAATACTTTAATAATATGAAATGACCTAGACACATGTCCCAACCTCATTGGGTGTGTCATGGCCGACCAAGACAAGCCATGGCCTAACTTGGGGACCCCATGGATCCACTTTTGTTGGGAAATAACATAAATTACTTTTTATTTAATGTTAAAGTGAAAATGACACTAACATAAAGTGTTTTACTAAAACAATTTTTAAGTAGGGTTACACAAGTCCAAATTTTGACTATAAATATTCATTAGAAAGCTAAAAAGATTTCCTACATCATAGTATTTGTTTTATAATTTTTAGACATTAAATAAATTAAATTATTTATGACATCATTATGATGTGGCGATGACCTCATTATTTAACGATTTAAATAAAATGAGAAGATAATGCAAAATCCAAGGCTTACACTTGTCCAAAGCCTATTGGATGAAGAGATTTCGAAACCTTATCACCTTAGCCTCGAATTATATAAGTGTGGGACCTTTAGAATCCGAAAAGCATTGTGAAATAATGTAACATTTCAATCTTTCCAAAAGTGCCCCTCCTCTCCTCTTATAAAAGGCCCCCACCTCTACCACCTTATTCACACTTCCAAGCCTTTTGGTTCGGCCAACCCCTGCCCAAATACTCTCCCAACTTCTCTCCCTTCGTCCTAGAAGCTTTACTTTAGTCAGAAAGCCATCCTAAGGAGTCCTTTTGATCAAATCAAAAAGAAGAACCCGAAGAAGAGATAACATTTTCATCACCCTCTTTCAAGTTTCTTTCTTCTTCCACTCCCTCTTTGTTTATTATTTCAATTCTAAAATTATAACTCCAGTATCTTCTATATACTGTGATGTTATTATAAATATGGAACAACCATATTCAATATTCTACCCATCATTTGAATGACATGTCACCATACGTGCGTACGTACGGCTTACCGTCTCCACGTCGTGGTGTAATTGTTATTCATTATATTATTATTTAGATGGGTATAATAATGATATGTAATTCATGTAAATAATAAATATAACATGATAACGATTCTTTATATATGATACACTATCCAATTATATATTATTTTAATATCAAAATAATGATATTGTCGCTCGTGCGTACGTACGGACTACCGTCTCCACGAACGCGATGAGATTCATTCTCCGTCGTATCCATTCAAGTATAATTATCATTTTATGATTTAAAAATAATGTTTAAGGACATGATATCATTCTGGATATGAATAATATACAACCTATCCATGAAAAACAAGACTTACATGACAAAACATATAAAAGAAAACGAGTAAGTTAACACCCAAAACAACGATAAATCTAAGATATTGTTAACAAAGCAATGTTAAAAGATCATATATGATATCATATGAATGTATATGATTCTTGTATAATTTAATAACAATTATTTCACCATTATACAGGAGGTTAACCTACCCCAACCAAGGAAAAGTACAAGGTAAGGGTTTACTTCACAACCTCTTCATTATCCAAGGTTGTTTATACATAATTATCTACTGGGACCTCGTTATCATCCAAATCCATGTTTCTTAAAAATGTCTTTCAAAACATTTTTACTATTAAATGGAAAATGGGTTAAAGTCTTTTATACCCTTATACGTTTTTGAAAAGGATCTCACCGTCGTTTTCCAAACAATGTACTTTTTGACCTTTTTGACAAATTTAAGGTAAGAAACTTTTCAAAGTAAATGTATTATTTTATAATTATGGGACTTTTAAATGATTTAAAAAAAAGGAGAGTTATTTCTCTCAAATAGCTTTGATTCCATCCATGTCAACATCCTTTGATGGGTTTTAAGTTTAATTGAAATTGATTTATGATACAAAACTTCCATTGAGCATTTCGTGAAATATTTGACTGAGGATGTGTTATTTTATACCATCCATAGTTTATGGAGAAATTATTGACATTTCGTATGCTAGTTTTAATACGAATATTTATGTTATGTTTTAACCTATTCATATGAGGAATGTATTGGACTTAATATGTGACGGGTGGAGCCCGCTATAGCTCCTCGATGCATCGGTAGGTCTCATGAGACAACTAGACGTGGAATTGGCCGAGGCCCTTTCCCAATTTGATTTATGGTTTTGGCCGAGGCCTTAATCATTTTAGATGTCTTGGCCGAGGCCTTGACAAAATGTTTCAGAATGTCCGGCATTATACATTCCCTCATTATGGAAGTGGTTATTGATATTTCATGTGATTATTCGACTAGTAGAATATCCATGTGAGTAAGTAAATGGCATTATTTCAGTTTACTTTTGCCATATTATTCCAAAGTTCATGTTCAATAAGGCTTTTGTTTTAGTTATACATTGCCTTAAATGTTAATGTTTATTTATGAAAGCTTCCGCAATATTGTTATCCTTACTGAGCATCTGAGCTCACCCCTTTCAATGTTTAAAAATTTTCCAGGATGTGAAGAAGTGTATTATGACTGACTTGCAAGAATAGTCAGTGAAGATATGAGTGTGGGCTATGAAGACCATGTTATTGTAGTTTGTTTAATTTTGATGTAATGAAAGACTTATGAATGTATCTAGTGTTTCCAAGGCTACTAAACTAATCGGTCTTTCGAGACTTGATCTTTTGTGATCATGCCAATGTTACGAAGTAATGCACCGACTCTGGGTAGCTGGGGTCGGGGCGTTACAGTTGGTATCAGAGGCAGTTTAGTACTAACCTTGGAAGCTAGATTTAGATAAACTCTGATTAGAGCACATAGCCCGAAGATAGACTTTGAGGATTAGTATAGAAGAACTTCCTAGAATTTTGGTATTGTAGAGATTTTGTGAGTTTTCCGAGCAATACATCCCTGTCTGGATACGAGCAGGTAGAGGCGGCTCTGGCACAGATGTACCTAGGGGTAAAACCCGAAAACACTGCTTTGAGCTAGACTCGAACGGGAACTGGTGCACGACAACGGGCCTTGCTGCACTCTTGGTTACGACACTCCCGGGGGATATGCTTAGGATAACTCTCATTTTCTTTACAAATCATTATGAAGGGTTTATGAGTATATACTTCCTCAAAGAAAACATTTCTTTTATGATTATGGATTATATCCATAAATAGTTCAATTTAAGTTAAGTGTTTTATAAGTTTGTGATTATGTATTTTGATTCATAAACTAATCTAGTTTATGCCATTATTTAGAAATGGCGCCTAGTGGAAGGAATGGAAACCGTATCAATGCACGCACTCCGTGTAGGGATTGCCCTCCTGCTCAGGATAATTATGGTGGAGCTAGTGATACAACTGGTGCTGATCAGCTTCTCACCGTACTGGGACAACTCACGCAGGTTATGAATAACAACCTTACTCGTATGGAGCACCCTGATCCGCAACGTGGAGGATCAATGCTAGACCGTTTCATGAGGCAACAACCGCCAACCTTCAATGGGAGTACAAATCCTATAGTAGCTGAGCAATGGATAAATTCCTTAGAGAAAATATTCCATGCCTTGGGGAGTAGTGAAAGGGAGAATGTTATCATGGCAGTTTACCGCCTCACTGGAGATGCCGATCAATGGTGGTCACTAATTCAAAACACAAAGGAGGATGATGAATTAACAAACATGGAATGGCAGGAGTTCAAAGAGCTATTTTTAGAAAAATACTTTCCTCGAGACCATCGAGCGGATATGGAGAGGCAATTTCTGAGTCTGAGGCAGAAGGAGGATGAGAATGTCGCAAAGTATGAGGCTAACTTTACAAGGTTAGCAAGGTATGCTGCAGATTACATACGTAACCCAAGAAGTAAGACTGATCGTTTCTTTGATGGGTTGAAACCATTTCTCCGTCGAGCTTTAGTATCACAAACCTTCTCTTCATACGAAGGTATTGTCTCATGCGCCATCAAGACGGAAAAGGAATTCTCTAAGTCTTATGACTTTAAATCAAAGCAAGATAAGAAGAGATCCGCTGAAAACTCTGGGAAAGGAAATAAGGAAACAGGGAAGAAGGGTAGAAATGAATTTCCACCCTGTGATAATTGTGGTAGGAAGCACCCTGGTGCCTGTCTAAAAGGAAAAGGAGTATGTTACAAGTGTGGTGAAAAAGGCCACCAAGCTCATGAATGCAAGGGAAAGAAAGCGGCTGTCAACGTGGAATGTTATAATTGTAGAGAGAAGGGACATTATGCAAATGAATGTCCTAAGCGTCAGGGGAACTTACCTCAGAAGAGGCCAAGGGATCAAGGCCAGGCTTATGCTATCACTACTGCTGAGGTGGAAGCTCCGAAAGACATGGTGGCAGGTAATTTAATGGTTTCCTCAAGTTTAGCAAATGCATTATTTGATTCTGGATCATCGCATTGTTTCATATCTTCCCAGTTTGCTAAGAAAATTAGATATTTCCAATTTGATTTAACAAGGGAGTTGTCGGTCAAAACCCCTAAGGGAAGTATTGTTGCAACAAAGTTTTGTCGATTAGTTCCCATTAGAGCACCTAAATGTTCTTTACCTGCTGATCTCATCGTCATACCCATGATTGAATTTGATATAATCCTTGGTATGGATTGGCTTTCGGACCATGATGCAAAAATTTATTGTAAGAGGAAAGAGGTTACAATTCATGATGATAATGATAAGGAACACCTTATCTTTAGAGCAGAATCGTCGCCACATAATTCTTATCTAGATCCACCCCCAGTAGCTCAACTAAATTCAATTATTGGGGAGGAAGAGAAGGAAGTTACTGAGGATGAGGAAAGTAATATTCAAATAGAGGATTTACCTATTGTGAGAGAATATGTTGATGTGTTTCCGGAAGATTTACCTGGACATCCTCCAGAACGAGAAGTTGAGTTTTCCATTGATTTGATTCCTGGATCAAGGCCCATATCGAAGACCCCTTATAGAATGGCCACTATGGAATTAGTTGAACTAAAGAAACAACTAGAGGAATTGAGTAATAAGGGATTTATTCGCCCTAGTGTTTCTCCTTGGGGAGCCCCTGTTCTTTTTGTTAAGAAGAAAGATGGATCTATGAGGTTGTGCGTTGATTATAGGGAGATCAATGCTATAACAATAAAGAATAAGTATCCCCTACCTCGCATTGATGATTTGTTTGACCAACTGCATGGAGCTCAATACTTTTCAAAGATTGACCTTCGGTCTGGATACCATCAGTTGTGTGTGAAGAAGGAAGACGTTCCAAAGACAGCATTTCGAACAAGGTACGGGCATTACGAGTTTACAGTAATGCCTTTTGGATTGACTAATGCACCCTCTGTTTTCATGGATCTAATGAACAGAGTTTTCAAGGAATATCTTGATGACTTTGTAGTGGTATTTATTGATGATATCTTGGTATACTCCAAAAGCCACGAAGATCATGAAAATCACTTACGCATTATCCTGAAGACTCTTAGAAGACATGAATTATATGGGAAATTTAGCAAGTGTGAATTCTGGCTTCACGAGATTTCTTTTCTTGGCCATATTGTCTCTAAGGATGGAATTTCCGTTGATCCTTCTAAAACCAAGGCAATCCAAGAATGGCCAGCACCGACAAGTATAACTGAGGTACGCAGTTTTATTGGTTTAGCAGGTTATTATCGACGTTTCGTCCAGAATTTTGCCAGACTGGCTAACCCATTGACAAAGCTCACACGTAAAGGGATTAAATTTGTCTGGACAAAAGAGTGTGAAGAATGTTTTGAAGAACTAAAGAGAAGATTAGTCAATGCCCCTGTATTGACTCTACCATCGGGGAATGATGGGTTTGTTATTTTTAGTGATGCATCGAAGAAAGGACTCGGTTGTGTCCTTATGCAGAATGATAAGGTCATTGCCTATGCATCACGACAGCTAAAAATTCATGAGCAAAACTATCCTACTCATGATCTTGAGTTAGCAGCTGTGATCTTTGCTTTAAAGATATGGAGACATTACCTCTATGGTGAAAAATGTGAGATTTATACTGATCACAAGAGTTTGAAGTATATTTTCACACAAAAAGAACTCAACATGAGGCAAAGGAGATGGCTTGAACTACTCAAGGATTATGATTGCACGATACATTACCACCCGGGGAAGGCAAACAAGGTGGCAGATGCTTTGAGTAGAAAAGACCATGGAGTTTTGAATGTGATGAGAATTGAAAGGGATCCAATTTTCTTGGATCTAGTGAATATGGACATGGGAATAACTGGGGAAGGTGAAACATCAATGCTTTTTCAAATGGTTGCCAAACCATCATTACTAGAAAGGATTAAGAGTTCTCAAACCAATGATGAAGAATTTCAAAAGAAGATTAAAGGTGTGAATGATGGAAGATTGAGGGACTTTGTGTATAAGGATGGAATTTTGAAATTCGGGAAGAGACTTTGTGTTCCCGATATATCTGATCTAAAAAGGGAATTGCTGGATGATGCTCATAGTTCCAACTTCTCTATACACCCGGGGAGCACCAAAATGTATAGAGATTTAAAGGAACATTTTTGGTGGGACAATATGAAGAGGGAGATTGCTGATTTTGTGTCAAGGTGTATGGTTTGTCAACAAGTGAAAGCTGGAAGGCAACATCCTGGTGGAGTATTGCAACCTCTTCCCATACCTGAGTGGAAATGGGATAATATTACGATGGACTTTGTCATGGGACTACCAAAGACTCCTAGAAGGAATGATGCAATATGGGTCATTGTTGATCGACTTACTAAGTCAGCACATTTTCTGGCTATACGGGAGGATCTACCACTTGAACGTCTAGCAAGACTATATATTAATGAAGTTGTAAGACTTCATGGAGTACCCCTATCGATTGTTTCTGATCGTGATCCTCGTTTTACTTCAAGATTCTGGAAAAGTCTTCAAAAGGCCTTGGATACTGAACTTCGTTTGAGCACTGCCTATCACCCTCAAACAGATGGACAATCAGAACGGACTATTCAAACCTTAGAAGACATGTTGAGATCGTGCTCTCTTGACTTTCAGGGTACGTGGGATCAATATTTACCACTGGTAGAATTTTCCTATAACAATAGCTTCCATTCGAGTATTCAGATGGCACCATATGAAGCGTTATACGGAAAGAGATGTCGTACACCAACCTGTTGGGATGACGTTGGTGAAAGAAAACTTGTAGGCCCAGAACTAGTGGAGGAAACAGTGGAAAAGGTGAAAGTGATTCAAAATCACATCAAAGCAGCTCAAAGTAGGCAGAAGAGCTATGCCGATAATCGAAGGAAGGATTTGGAATTTCAAGTTGGTGATCATGTTTTCCTGAGGGTATCTCCATGGAAGGGAGTCATACGTTTTGGTAAGAAAGGTAAATTGAGTCCCAGGTACATCGGACCTTTCGAAATTCTGGAACGAGTTGGGGCTGTAGCTTACCGTTTGGCAATGCCGCCAAGTCTCTCCAAAGTTCACGATGTGTTCCACGTATCTCTGTTGAGGAAATACATGCCTGACCCAACGCATGTACTCACCTATGAGGAATTAGAACTGGAACCCGATCTTTCCTATTGTGAAGAGCCCGTCAGGATTCTTGATGTGAGGGAGCAGGTGCTGAGAAACCGGACGACTCGGCTGGTGAAGGTTTTGTGCAGAAATCATAAAATGGAAGAGGCAACGTGGGAACCTGAGGAATTTATGATGAAAAACCACCCGAGTCTTTTTATGCAGTAATACCCTAGAAATTGCGAGGACGCAATTATTTGAAGGAGGGGAGAATGTAACACCCCAAGTTTCCACTGTATGTTTCCCTTCGAATAATGCAATAGCTTGCATTGTACGCAAGTTCGAGTTCTAACACAACGCAACTAATCAAAGTAGCCGTTATGAATAGTAATAACCACCTTTTAAAATTATAGAAATTTTATATTTCAAAATGGACTTCATTTTTGAATTCGTAATATCGAAATTATCCTAAGTTGAATTTTTTGTAACTTTCTGAGAACTTCCAATTTTTTTTATGAATAGTGAAAAATACTTAAAACAACTTTTTTAATCAAAATAATTAATTGTGATAAATTATACTATTTAGTGGTTTTAAAGTATAATTAGAATATATTTTTACCATTTTATCCAATGGTGGTCATTGGAATTAATTTAACATTGAAATCGAACATAAACAATTGCCAATCTTTTGATATAAATTGTTTCTTAAAAACACGCTATTTGTTCTGACAGCGGGAATTAATTATAAAATTAATTAATGCAACTTATATGTTTGGAATTTTGTAAAATAGACATCATTTTTGAATTCGGAATATCAATTATATCTTAGGGTGAAATTTTGGCATTGTTCTGAAAAACTTCAATTTTTGATGAATAGTGAAACCACTAAGTGGTAGTTAAATAACTGATTTTTCGTTTAAATGAAAGTTTACCACTAATGTGTATTGAATTTTGAAAATCCGACATACATGGTTGTCATTAGTATGTAAAATGTGGTTCAATGGGATAAAAATAATTTTTTGGTGAATAGTAACTTATTAAGTCTTAATCGCGATTAGTGGTAATTAGTGTAGTTTAAGGTATAAATAATACTTTAATAATATGAAATGACCTAGACACATGTCCCAACCTCATTGGGTGTGTCATGGCCGACCAAGACAAGCCATGGCCTAACTTGGGGACCCCATGGATCCACTTTTGTTGGGAAATAACATAAATTACTTTTTATTTAATGTTAAAGTGAAAATGACACTAACATAAAGTGTTTTACTAAAACAATTTTTAAGTAGGGTTACACAAGTCCAAATTTTGACTATAAATATTCATTAGAAAGCTAAAAAGATTTCCTACATCATAGTATTTGTTTTATAATTTTTAGACATTAAATAAATTAAATTATTTATGACATCATTATGATGTGGCGATGACCTCATTATTTAACGATTTAAATAAAATGAGAAGATAATGCAAAATCCAAGGCTTACACTTGTCCAAAGCCTATTGGATGAAGAGATTTCGAAACCTTATCACCTTAGCCTCGAATTATATAAGTGTGGGACCTTTAGAATCCGAAAAGCATTGTGAAATAATGTAACATTTCAATCTTTCCAAAAGTGCCCCTCCTCTCCTCTTATAAAAGGCCCCCACCTCTACCACCTTATTCACACTTCCAAGCCTTTTGGTTCGGCCAACCCCTGCCCAAATACTCTCCCAACTTCTCTCCCTTCGTCCTAGAAGCTTTACTTTAGTCAGAAAGCCATCCTAAGGAGTCCTTTTGATCAAATCAAAAGGAAGAACCCGAAGAAGAGGTAACATTTTCATCACCCTCTTTCAAGTTTCTTTCTTCTTCCACTCCCTCTTTGTTTATTATTTCAATTCTAAAATTATAACTCCAGTATCTTCTATATACTGTGATGTTATTATAAATATGGAACAACCATATTCAATATTCTACCCATCATTTGAATGACATGTCACCATACGTGCGTACGTACGGCTTACCGTCTCCACGTCGTGGTGTAATTGTTATTCATTATATTATTATTTAGATGGGTATAATAATGATATGTAATTCATGTAAATAATAAATATAACATGATAACGATTCTTTATATATGATACACTATCCAATTATATATTATTTTAATATCAAAATAATGATATTGTCGCTCGTGCGTACGTACGGACTACCGTCTCCACGAACGCGATGAGATTCATTCTCCGTCGTATCCATTCAAGTATAATTATCATTTTATGATTTAAAAATAATGTTTAAGGACATGATATCATTCTGGATATGAATAATATACAACCTATCCATGAAAAACAAGACTTACATGACAAAACATATAAAAGAAAACGAGTAAGTTAACACCCAAAACAACGATAAATCTAAGATATTGTTAACAAAGCAATGTTAAAAGATCATATATGATATCATATGAATGTATATGATTCTTGTATAATTTAATAACAATTATTTCACCATTATACAGGAGGTTAACCTACCCCAACCAAGGAAAAGTACAAGGTAAGGGTTTACTTCACAACCTCTTCATTATCCAAGGTTGTTTATACATAATTATCTACTGGGACCTCGTTATCATCCAAATCCATGTTTCTTAAAAATGTCTTTCAAAACATTTTTACTATTAAATGGAAAATGGGTTAAAGTCTTTTATACCCTTATACGTTTTTGAAAAGGATCTCACCGTCGTTTTCCAAACAATGTACTTTTTGACCTTTTTGACAAATTTAAGGTAAGAAACTTTTCAAAGTAAATGTATTATTTTATAATTATGGGACTTTTAAATGATTTAAAAAAAAAGGAGAGTTATTTCTCTCAAATAGCTTTGATTCCATCCATGTCAACATCCTTTGATGGGTTTTAAGTTTAATTGAAATTGATTTATGATACAAAACTTCCATTGAGCATTTCGTGAAATATTTGACTGAGGATGTGTTATTTTATACCATCCATAGTTTATGGAGAAATTATTGACATTTCGTATGCTAGTTTTAATACGAATATTTATGTTATGTTTTAACCTATTCATATGAGGAATGTATTGGACTTAATATGTGACGGGTGGAGCCCGCTATAGCTCCTCGATGCATCGGTAGGTCTCATGAGACAACTAGACGTGGAATTGGCCGAGGCCCTTTCCCAATTTGATTTATGGTTTTGGCCGAGGCCTTAATCATTTTAGATGTCTTGGCCGAGGCCTTGACAAAATGTTTCAGAATGTCCGGCATTATACATTCCCTCATTATGGAAGTGGTTATTGATATTTCATGTGATTATTCGACTAGTAGAATATCCATGTGAGTAAGTAAATGGCATTATTTCAGTTTACTTTTGCCATATTATGCCAAAGTTCACGTTCAATAAGGCTTTTGTTTTAGTTATACATTGCCTTAAATGTTAATGTTTATTTATGAAAGCTTCCGCAATATTGTTATCCTTACTGAGCATCTGAGCTCACCCCTTTCAATGTTTAAAAATTTTCCAGGATGTGAAGAAGTGTATTATGACTGACTTGCAAGAATAGTCAGTGAAGATATGAGTGTGGGCTATGAAGACCATGTTATTGTAGTTTGTTTAATTTTGATGTAATGAAAGACTTATGAATGTATCTAGTGTTTCCAAGGCTACTAAACTAATCGGTCTTTCGAGACTTGATCTTTTGTGATCATGCCAATGTTACGAAGTAATGCACCGACTCTGGGTAGCTGGGGTCGGGGCGTTACAACATTAAATTAACTCTACCCACTAATATGTAGCCAGATTGTGGAAATCTAATGTCTAGGACCCACAAACTATTGTGCCAAGGGGGATCCACTCGAAATGGAGTCATATAGGATCTTCACCCTTTCACCACAAGTTGGTTTTACACTATATCACTATGGACACATGCCCTACCAGGTAGGGGGAAACCACTCAGAAGTAACTATAGAGGACCCGTGCCCAAGACGATGAGGGGTTACACTCTGATACCATCAAGGTCCCACATTATAATATGTCAGTAGAGTTCCACTCAAATGTCTCTCATAGCCTGTCTGTCCACTTCCATAATCAAACTCTGCATGAACAATATTTGTGCTCAGAACGCCTCTCATCATAAATCGAATGTTTCATCTAATTTCACCATAGGGTTCTATGTTAAGAAACCTTCATGAAATGGTATTAACAAGACCAAAACATATAACAGGAAAAAATGATGTTTTTCACTGCAATAAGCCCGAATGGTTCATCCTTGGGCCCATATCTCAACGCCTAATTTTAAATTATTAAATTTACTGAAAATGATTGGTATCAAAGAGTGTGTAATGTTTACAAAGATGGTTCAGGAATTGGACACACCATTTATGAGATATGGGCATTTGAGGTAACCTTACAAAAAAAGTCAGGGCTGGCTGTGGACCCACTTCCACAGTCGACCAGCCTTTGTGTGGCCACCAATATACCATCCACCCTAGTCCATCTGTTGGATTCACCAAAAAACCTTCAAGGATGACCACTGTGATTGACCATCTAGATTGGATGCGTCCACTGGCCCTACGACATCTCTAGCTACCGCAGCTACGGTCTGCTCTGACTGACGATGACTGCGATCCGCTCTGACCGACCCAAGGTCTGACCTAGATCTAGGGAACAATGTCTGGGCCTGGCACAATTGTTGGGGCTTGAGCCACTCTATCATGCCAAGCCCGCTTCACTCAGGCCGGTCGACCTACCGAAAATGGCCTGACCCACTAGCCTATTTCCATCAGTGCATCAACGCAACCAAACTACAACCACATTTTGCAGTGCCGATCACTACCTTGGTCATGCAACCTAACCTCGATCGACTGATTACCCTAGCCCCACAACTTTGTGGTTCCCCTAAGAGAGGCCTTAGCGGTGCGTTTTCCCAACCACTGGTGATTTGGTGGTCCATTTCATGGACCACATAACCACATTTATTTATTCGATTGAAAATCCTTTAATATATCTGGGTTACATATAATGAGATCTTCACATAACACGCCTCTACGTGATGATTCTATTTTGATTTTTTTGTGTCCAAAATTAGACAAATAAATTCATGAATAATAGATAAAGATTTCATTAAAAATAGAATCTATGCATCGATCGATGGTCATGTTTGTGTAACCATCGATGATGATAATCAAAACAAATAAAAAATTGCAAGAAAGGATTTTCAATCATAAATTAAAAAGAAAAAATCCTACCTTTATTTGATATGTTCTTCAATGATAGTGTGTTATCCTTGATCCCATTGTGATCCTTAATGTCTCGTAGGTTGTTCGATCTTGATTCATCATAGAACGAAGAGGTAGAGAGAATTTTTTGTGGGAGATATAGAGAGTTAGGATCAGGGGCCACCCCAAATATTGAACTCATATATTCTTATTTATAGAAAAAAACATCGAGTCACTCGCCAATGGTAGTGGAATCCGAACCTCCAAAGACCTCTCATTTTTGTCATTATTAGGTAAAACATCCCAATATAAACTAGACAACAGTTTCATATATCCAATTAAAGACTGTATTCCAAATTTATTTGATACGACATCATAAACAAAATAATTAATATTTATTTTTTTACTTATGATTTTTTCCCTGGTTGACTTTTTATAGAAATGTCACACACCAACAAAAGTTTTGTCATGCCCAGGGTAAATTCCACATTTTGGAATCAACAGTGGCCTTGGATTTTTTACCCAAGATTATATTATTTGAATATATATTAAGAAATATATAAATATTTCAATTTATTACAAGGCAATAACTATGTCTCTAAAAATACATTCATGGTATACATGTTTTTTCAAGACTAAGAGTTTTCCTACTTTGTGTATCCCATAATGAGATTTTTATGATCATTCCAAGATTTGATATAATTTTCATAGAATTTATGGGATAATTGAGTCATGAATGGGATCAATGGAAATTTATAATAATTAAAACTGAAAATAAATTATTTTTTAATTTATATTTTCTGTTTTATGAATGAAATGGATATTTTTGGAAGATTAAAATTTGTATTTCATTGGTTTTTTATGTATAAGTTGTGGCCCAATCCTCTAATTGTCTAAACCTGAAAGGATCCTCAATATGAAATAAATTGAAATTCATGACATAACATAGGATTTTTTAATGATGAAGGGAAGTTCCTAGCACTACATGCCACTCCCATAGACACTAGGGACATCATTACTTGAAGTAAGAGTGGGGAAGAGGAGTTAGCTATCCAAACATATCACCACTATCCTAGATGTTAGGGAAAACACACATAACCCAAAAACTAAGACCTATGGTTGTTGATGAGGTTATCCAACTCAGATGGGAAACATATAAAAATATCATAAATATACAAGGTATATAGATAACCCATATTTAATATTCTATGGGTTCATAAAAACTACACCATCTCACACCATATAACCAACACCATACCTCACATGGACCATCACATAAGCTTCCACTGCTATATGTATACAACACACCACCACATAGAATCACCAAACATTTATTAATTTCCATTTCACACTACAATAGATTTATTCATTAATCCATTCTACTTGAAAATTCATAACTCATTATTTCTTTTAGTTACTAACTAATTTATTTTCGAAATTTATTCAGTATCATAATTGGTTCCTTGGATAACTAGAAAACTAATAGAACCACACCACAGAATAACATCGCTAACTCACATAACCATATATCCAACACCAAAAATTTATCATCATCTCTATTCCACATCAACCATCCCATATTACCACAATATTCACATATATCATCAATGAATCACCTAAACTATTGCACAAAAACAACCACTATACAAAATCCATTATGTACCACACAACATCATCACACATCCTTCCCAAACCACACACCATAAACATGTAAAAAATAGTCCCAAAAATCATAAGCAATATAAACGACAACTACAATTAAGAACAATAATTGAATACCAAATCGTACCACTTACCACATCACATCAATGAAAACTAACTACCACATCCCAACCCCACACCAAAAAAAATAACTCCAATCATCACCACTACAACACTGTAGCCCAAAACATATAGTGAAATACAACAAGAATATGAACACCTGAAAATATCACATTCAAGCTTCCAGAATTATTCAATGTCATTCATTTCATTGATTATTTTTTTATCATGTGTATTATAACACAAACCAGATTCCACATTCAACCAATTCATTAACTAAATATAGACTCTTATCATTTTTTTTGAGGGTGTTATAAAAAACACAATTGGGGTCTAAAATTATATAATATACTATGAAAAAAGGCTTCCAAAAAACTATCATTTTCAGTTAGGAAACAACATGGTATAATATGATCAAATATAATGAAAAAGAAATTAAAAAATGTGATATCTCCCCATAACTATCAATTTCAGTCAAAAATATTTATTTTAATTATTTATCAAAACCATTGTACCCTCCAAATTAAAGTTAAATTACAAAATCCGCACACATAGAATGTAAATAAATTATAAAGAGGATAACCTACAAAAAATAAGTTTTCCAATGTCATTATGCACAATATGGTAAAGAAGAAACATCCCACAATCCAAAATCACCTAATAAAACCATAGATCAACATGAACTCCACCAATGGTTTGAGAAAAATGGATTAAAAAATTTACCACCAACCAAGGTAACAACACCTCATCATATTCTAAAAATATGAATTCAATAGAAAATAATAGTAAATAATGAGACCACTCTAAAAATCATGAATCATTTATCACCATAACAAATGGATCAAACAAGTTCGAATGGGGATGGAAGAGCATTTAAAATTGCCTAGAGTTACCCAAAAAAATATAGAAATAAATGATTGAATGATAAAATAATCATCCAAAAAATATAGATAAACAACATAAAACTAACCAATTTTATTGTGTAAAATATTCTTTTATGATGTAATTTCCTTAATCCTTAAAAACGTACATTTAAAAAAAATTAGGTAAAAAACACTACAAATGTCAACATTAATCGAAAATATTCATGTTTAGGGATGGAATGATTTATGCAGCAAATACCTATCTTAAAAATTTAAACTCAATATTTAGGGTCTCTGATCTGCTACATACATGACAAAAATCACCGGCCACTAAATTTTCAACATAATGGATGACACTATAAAATAATATTTTGTGGAATAAATTCCCTGTAGTTATTCAAGTACATATCCAAACTCCATCAATCATCCTTTAGGTTCCACTGATCACCCTCCATAAAAAAACTAGAAATTTAATGGTTTTGGAGCGAATGAACCATTACATGTGGTTGGTATTTTAATCAATGGAACATAATTTCAGTGGTGAAAATTTTAATTGTAGAGAAGAATGCAACACACTTAGAGTTTTGAATATATTTTCAATAAATAAATATGAAGATATTGATATCTTATGAAGAAAAAAAACATGTAAATATGTGAATAATTCTTATAAATTATGAAATGAATCAAATTATATAGTATATAAATAAATTAAAAATATTTCAAATAATATATAATTTACATATAAAACACTATTGATACAAATAAATATTTTTAAAATATTTTGTTAATGACAATTGTTTTATATATATTTATTAAAAATTATATGTAGGTAATAAAATTATAAAAAAGTATTGTCAATAAATTTAAAAAATTAATTCATTGTTTTTCAATTGTTTATAAATTAAAAAAATTTAGTTGAAGCTATAAAGTGATGTGTTTTTGGAAGAATTTTTTTTATGATTAAAATGTGTTTTTGTCTTTAGAAACTAAATTTGTCACTATTTTTGAATTTTTTTAATACAGATAATATATTCAAAAAATGTTCGTAACAATCATCAAATTTTTTTACTTGGAAAAGAATTGGAATAAATTTTGATTTTTTCTTAAATATTCATTCAACTAAAAACGGTTATAATTGTGCATTGCACACTTATTTTAATTTTTTTCTACATATAGACATTGAATATGATAAAATGGATTCCATATTTTGAATCATCATTTTTATTATTTAAATATTTTTATAACTTTGATTTGATGAATTTATTATCACCATAGTAAGGGATAAATGAATTAACAGGGGATTAAACATAGAAGTATGGAATAAAATATCCATAGTATTTGTATAAATGTCTTTGGATGAATGGATTTAGACCTAACCATATATTTTCATTGAATATGGTTTTATTTTTATCTAGTTTATCCTATATATGAGTTAATTATATTTTATTATTAATGTATTTATAAGTGTTCCACACACCTTACTACTAAAAGGGATCCACTATCTTCAAATATTCACAAACATTGTGCCCCCTATTTTAGAGAATTCATTCCAAATTTTCATAATAACTTCCCTACCCATGTCATAGATATTTTTTTCTACCTAAAAACTAACCCTTTAAGGATTAAAGAGTAACCCAAATTAGGTTTTTTGAGTAATATACAATTGTTATAAAAGATATACTTCAATTTTATTTCTCTATTAAACTCCTATAAAAAACATATCATCACCATTACATGAATAAATATGTATAATTTCTCTACGTAAATGTATTTATATTAATGTTACAACAATTTTCTAACTCCTTTCCATATAATGAGAAATGATATAGTTGATCATGTATACATGAGGAATACCATGTCCACAAAGTGATGAGATAATTTTTTTCGTTCACAAAGTACATTGATGGTCATATAGATATATTTAATGAATATATGTAATATTTATGATATTATTATCATTATAAAAAGATTTATTTTTATTTGATATTTTTTCTTACTATTTATTTTAAAATTATGACATTACATAGGCATAAGTACGAACTACGATCTCCATTAGTGATGTAATTAATTTTTAACGACCATATTATTTATGATCATAAAAAATTATATAACGAACACATATGATAATTATAATTTTTTAATATTCCAGTGATGATTAAAACATGAAAAATGTGTATGGACTAGAATCGTCAAACAAAATCATGTATACAAAATGGAACAGTTAAGACCATGAATGATGACATTAATGAAGAATTATTGATAATCAAGTATCTGGAAAGTATAAAAGAAGGTTATATTTTAATATAAGTATTAACATTTTTTTGTTATAAATCTATAATAAATATAAATATATTATATAGGATATTAATAATTCATATGATGTAATTCAAGATCTATGTTATCTATTTTTGGTGCATTCTCATTTTTAATCAGGATTGTCTATGCTTTAATATCCTCATTGGGGGGGGGGTGTATTATCCTTACATCATAAAACAAATATATTTTTATCTACTAAATTTATTACTTTTTTTCATATTTTCCTCTCATTCTCTTCCCATTGTTAATTAAAATGACTGAGAAAATATTCTTATGAAAAGTTGACCATATTTCCCCTATAATCGATGAACTTTTTCATCCACATCAATGTTCTTAAAAATATTTTCAGGAATGTTATTTTATATTAATAAATGTTTATTTATTTTCATTATAAACAATACTTTAATTTATTTTTAATTTATTATTATATAATTTTTAATATATTTTTTCGTACGCGTTATTGATTAATTTGTGAAAAGAATATTAATGGAATCTTTGTCATTGAATTTACCATATGAATAAATATTATCATTATCATGACCAACATTTTCTTCTAATTTTACATTAAAATGATTCATTGTAATTTAAAATTGTAATGATTTTCTAAAAATTATATGAATTTTTTTGGAAATGTTATCAAAAGAAAATTGTAATTTTCTCATTATTCATATTCAGGTATGAATTTCTATTTTATGTAATTTTTTCATCTAGGTCAACATCCTTAGATGTTTATTATAAATCACATGGGATATGATATATAGACACTAATAATGTTATTTCTCTAGATGGAATATAGTTATATGATATTGAAATGTTGTTGAAACTCATTTCATTTCCATGAGTTATGCATTGATGAATTGATGAATGTTCTTATTATCCCATGGCCCCGACACACACACAAACACACACGCACACAATGTTTTATTATATCATATGTAGGTTTTATAAATCCATAATCTATGTTGGGTAATAGTGATATCTCCTAATATAATATGGAGAGTTTAGGGAGTGAACCTAATTGATTAGGGTACATTGTCCACAATGTGATGATTCTATTGATAATGATACATCATTAATTAAATGACATTATATGATTATGATTGTTCCAAAATTACAATGGAATGTTCTTATGATCACAATTCTCTCTCATGTATCATTATTGAATAAAGATTATTCCTCACTATTATGACTCATTTTGTTTGAAATGAAAATGCATTATGCCATTACTGATGATTTATGATATATGAATGATTAGTTATAAACCTTTTAAGTATTTATTATTATAAAATATCACAATTATTATATTTTCATTGATATGACCATCAATTTACAATTTCAATATTTACCATTACTAAGAATCTATTCACACTATTTATTATGTTTACATTATCCCTTGGTTATGAAGAAAGGTTTTATGTAGTATATGTATAAAAAGAGTAATATAAGAGAAGAAATTTTTCGATGATTTTGATTATCTTTCATGAAGTAGTTTGATTATATATCTTTTTTCCAAAGATAATAAGCTTATGTGGTTATGAGGAGTTAATTATTGTGTAATATGACAACTTTCCATCTAAAATGATGTAATTTTTTTGAATGTATTAAGCATGTATCCTCATAATGGGCTATAAAATTGTCTCTAGCCCTGGATCCAAGGGTCACCATAATAAAGTGAACGAGACATTTATATTGTGAGTTCCCTATGTACTCTTATTAGCCATATATAAAATTAATTAATAGTTTGAATGGATTCATAAAACTATGAATAAGTTTTATCTATGAAATTTTAATATCTTGTACACCTGACCATTCTACAATGGTCACACAAGAACCTATATTGAATACTAGGTCTCTAAAAATTTAAAAAATACATTTTTACATTTTAAAAAGTCCTATAACCCTAACATGAGACCTAATATTTAAAAATACACTATCACTAGAAAAAAATTCAAATTCACTTAAAAATTAACACCCATATAGTGTATTGTATTATAAATCCTCCCACCGTCACACTTTTTGTGTTCAGGAAGCTTCATTAGTCATTAAACCATCAAAATTGACTTACTATAGTCATTAAATCATTACCAGATCTATGCATTTAATCCAAAAAATCTGAAATCATTCCCATTTAAAAACTATCACCACATGGAATAAAATTCATTAAAGTAAAACCATTACTGTCATGATCATTTAATAACTAATATGGTGCTCATTGAAAACCATTTAACTATTGAAGTTAGTTTCATAGGATGGAAATTTTTTAATTTTGTTATATGTGTACTAAAGGATTTGATTATTTATAAAATAAATTCTTATATACTTTTCATTATTCTAAATTATTTTAATGTAATAAGGTCTTAGTGTATCTATATCATTGATATGTCAATATATTTTCTCTTCTATGATGAGAAATTTGGAATGCCATGGTGATATTTGAAATTACAGTTCTATGATCAGATAACATTACAATACCAAAAACCTAAAACATGACTTTCAGATGTGAGTACTTATAAGATGTCGAGGCTTCTTCTCATGAAGTTCACATTTAGTATTCTTGAAAAAGATAGATTATGAGAAAATCCCCACTAGTAGATATTCCACATATTTTGGTTTCATCAGATATTCTTATCTTTTAGTTTGTGTGATGGTCTGGATACTCTAAAATTATTATCTATGAATTTCATGTCTTACAGACATATAATTACTGACCAAAACAATCATGCCAAATTTTGTTGGGAGGAAGGGTATGTTGTGTGTTTCACATATGAAAAATTAATAATAGAGAAGTGAAAGAAGTATTTTCTCCATCCATATTTAAGGAAGAAGATATCGTAAACCAATTATTGGAATATATCCATTATATTAAATTATATTTAATTTTTTTAGGACATGTTTATTTTGGATTTTCAATGAATGAAATATATTTCATATATATATATTGGTGACAAGGATGTGAAACCATATAGATGAGATATAGTTGATAATGTGATTATATTACTCAATGACTCTTTATATGCAATATTCATAATTTCAACATTAATTTTCCTCTATTAGGTTCTTTGAAAAATCTCTAGATTTTAATATTTGCAATTATGCGATCACACCTAATGCCAATGTGAATGAATATTGGAGGGACCCACAAAAAGTCTTTTCATTAATCTGTATTGAATTATATTTAAATATAATTAATGGAATAAATATTATTCTAAAGACCATGGATTAACTTTATTCATGTTTTATCAATCAATGATTTTCATTGATTAAAGAAATAATTTATTAAATAATTATTTATGTATTTAATAAATGTTTAGGATTTTAAATGGACCAAGTCCGCATTTGGTACCAAATATTAATTTACATGAATGTTGAATAATATTATCTATTTCAAAAGTTTTCACAAATTCTATAAAATAATAATAATATTTTTAATTGTTTTTTCATGGTATTTAATAAATAATATTATATTATTTTCATGAATGACATCTAATTAAATAATATTTCAACATAATCCCAATATCTATAAATAGATATTTATGTCTATTGTGTAGATGCTTTTCATAAATTTAAAATAGATAATAATTTTATATAGTAAAATTCTATCACTCTATTTCTCTCTCTCTCTCCATCTCAAAATCCTCCAATCCACCACTAAAGAATAAGAAGAACTCCTTATATCCCAAAGGATATTGAAGTGATGAATACCAAAAATATAATGTGATGGAATCAACTTGATATCACTCATATATCAATAAAAAAATCTCAGGGAACTAACGAGCACATTAGGATCACCGCATGAGTGATTATACTATTGAATCCTTCTAACATAATGGAACTTGTCTTATAAGAGATAAGAAATATCCTTACCTCATAAATTTATTCACTTAGTCTAAATAATTTTATTTTAAATTTATTGTCCAAGATCCTCTATTGTGGTTTCGGAAAATTATAAATTAAATTAAATTTTAATTTAAAACCCACCAAAGGTGCATACAATATTCATGAAAAAATCATGTGGTATCATAAAAGACACATTGAAAAATTTTATTGTTCTGATCTATGTGCAATATTAGTTATGTTTTCTTTTCATATTATTTACTGTTTAATTTTATTTGAATTTACATGGTACATATATATTAATCATGTTTTGTCAATGATATTTTTTTAATGGTCTAACAACAGATGAATAATGAAATTAGATGAAATTGTGAAGTGTTAATGAATTAGGTTTGGTAACACATGATTATATGATGCATAGCCATAATACAAGGTATGCACTCAAGTTCACTACACCATTACAGATCGATGGATAAATGATACATCATATAGTTAATTACACATGGTGTATTAATTGGTTAACAAATTTAGAAGCTTCAAACCTAGAACATTACATGTAAGATTAAATATCATGTAGACAACATACATTCCACGTAGTCTACAGATTTTTATAGAGAAATTCATATAATCCTTATGGTCATTATACATCATCAAGCTATATGATACTGGAACATATGATCATTAGTGATATACATGATGTGAATAAAGTGCTCAAGACATTTAGTTAGACATTTCCCATGTCTAAAATACACGTTGAGCCATTATGTGAAAAAATATGACAGACAAAAGAAGAGATACACAATGTGCAGCTAGACTGTACTGTAATATACTCCCTCATATGAGATAATTCTAATTCATTTAGAGTGATTCCAATGAACATGAATCTCAGACCACATGGAATGTTGGGGACCCATACACTCCATGTCATAAGAAAATTTTAACATTAAAGACCCTTGAAGGTATCTTAGGAACTGACAAGAGGAGCACAAGGCGCGTAGTTGGTTTTTTCATGTGGTGTAATCTGGCCTAGGTACATTCACAACCCTATTTATTTACCCCAAATACGCATTAACTAAGATACACATTGTGTTGTTAGAAAATACATGCCATGTAGTCTTCCAAATAATGTCATAATTATATTAAATTAAATTGACAATTTCATCATTAATAATTATTATATCGAATGGAACCTCTAGTTTTTGGCCTATTTAATAATGGTTTTGAATAATTATAATTGTAAAATTAATTTATTTTAATAAATATATAATTATTGGTTATTCCATATTTTTTATGAATTAAATTAATGATTTTTATCTCCAATTAAATTTTGATGGTCCTTAAGATTAATGGTAATTAACAGAAAATAAATTAAATAATTAAATAATTCAAGTGCATTTATCAAAACAATAATGAAATAAAATGAAATTAGTATAAGGAAGTTACTTTTATGAATTCATTATTTGTTTGAAAAATCATGATCCTGACCAAAGCCTATGTATGTGTTGTAATTTATTTAATTTTATATACTTCATGAGTTTTCAATTATTAAATATTAAATAAAATTTAGGGTCTTTCAGTAATATTTAATTGCATTAATATGTAGGAACAATGTTTCCATGGTTATTTATATGTCCCCCTTTTACCAATAATTTTCCCCATAACCTACATGTTATTTATAAATACTTTTTATTAATTTACAATCATAAGGTGCATGGAGGTTTTTTAAGATGGATCCATAATGATTCCAAATCATTTAATACATAGGTGGATATGTGGAATGTAAATCATGATAAGGCCAAAAAAAGAGGTTATTTTTCTTAGTCAATAGCTGATTCAATTTCTACTCAATAAATCAACCATTAGATAGGATATTTAATGGTTCATTTAATTAATTATTTATTTCTATATGATGAATTAATTATTTAACTAATGCAAGAACTATATAACATAAAAAGAAGAATTAATTGAAAAGATAGAATTCAAATAAATGGATTATGAATGTATTTTCAATAGAACTTTATTAATTAATTAATTTTAATCCATTTAATATTAAAAAGATAAAAAAATGATACAAAAGATAATATTTATACATAATAAAATAAAATATACAACCAAATATTAATTTAGACTTGGCATTCAATTACATGATTAAGAATGAATCTATATAGAACTATGTGTTTTACCAACCCGTATTGGGACACTTACTTTTATAAGAGAAGTTATTATGAATGTTTTTTGTTTAATTATCATTTTTATATTAATAGGATTACCAATTTCTATACATGGAGTAATTTTGACGAATTTAATTTGGAAATCCATGCCATGATTTCAAGATTGGGGAATCCACCAATCAAATAAAAAGGTTGCAAGCCTTTAGTTAGAAACGAAATACAGACCAAAACACCTTTAAATATCTTGAATAACAACTATAAGTATTATTATAAGGTAAATATAGTTAATTTCCCATATAATTTCCTAGAATATAGATATTCTGTTTTCATTGGTTGGGGATATCGTGACTTGATAAAATAGTTGGATATTTAATATAATTATCATTACTATTATTTCTCACATAATTTTTAATCATGAAACATAGGAGTAATATAAAATTTTAAATTGTTGAATAATTGTAAATTTCAACATCCACGCTATACCTATGAACTATATCGGAGATAGAAAATCTTCTCACTAGAAGTAACGTCCTGGAGTTGTTCAGATACCTTTATGATGTGTTACACCATGAATGAGAATATTATGTTTTAGAATAATATATGATTGATCCTCATTTGAAGGATGAGTGTGATGAAGAGTTCATTATTTATGAAATAAATATGAATTATAAAGTAGGAGTTCAATTTTTTATTATGTCTTTCTTGTATAGAGAACTAAAGCAGTCTCATGAAAACAAGGATTCTTTTAGAATAATAAGCATCTATGTTGTCTATACTATAAGAGAACTATAAAATAATACATTGAGACCTCCATGTATTTTTTTTATGAGGATGAATTGGTAGGTTCCCCAATAGGATGGTCAAATATTCAAGATCGTTAGATACATTTACTTTATAGAGGTTAAAGGAAATATATAGATCCAAAAATATTGATTGAGGGTAGGTGGATATATGAGTATAAAATGAAGATAATCCTATTAATTTAGATATTGCAGAATATAACCTCACATTTTCAAAAGTATTAATCTTGGTTTTGAAAGGTTTTTATTATGTGCTTTTGTTCAGAAAAAAATATTTCTATATATAAACATTATACAAATGAACTTATTTTCATCTTTGGGTATAAATTTTTGTGCTTTTATAACGATAAACATTTTTATAGTAAGACACATTTAAAAATAGAATTTTTTTATTGGACTATAAAATAAACATATATAAATTAGATAATGAATCTACCTCACACAACACATGCCACACCCAAATTTGGAATCACCGACATGGTCATGTAAATGAAAATACTTGACAAGATTATACTGAGATGAATATTTAGAATATTTTAATGTAAAAACACTTGGTGAATGTCATGCATGATTACAAGGTAAAATATAAAATTATCCGTTTAGTGAGAATGGTGGAAGGACTAAAGATATTCTTAAATTAGTTCTTACATGTTTGTGTGGACCATTTCCAATTAATGCATGTGGTGGGTACTAAACATTTATAACTCTCAATAATGATTTTATTAGATATAGATCATTCCACTTAGTGTTTTATAAGTTCATATTAATCTGAAAAATTCAATGAATATAAGAATGATGTAGAGGACCATCTTGAAAAAATATTATGAATCTATGCTCATAATGTGGTGGAGAGTATCTAAATCATTATTTCATTGTTTATTTAATGGAGTTTGGGATTATATCACTACTCACTCCTTCTTATAGACCATAATGAAAAAAATGTTTGTGGAAGTAGGAACCCCACCTTATTAGATAAGGTGGGATTAATGATTAGTTATGTGAGTATTCCATTATCCTTTTGGGGATATTAATTTCAAACAGAATCACACATACTATTTCAAGTACTAACTAATTGAAAAATAGTATTCAATATGAACATTATATTGGACGAAAAAAATTTAAAATTTATATGTGTGGACATGAAATGTGTTTGTTATGTCCTATTCAGGTAAAAAGACTCACCCCATGGAATGAAGTATATCTTTATATGATACCCCAAGGAAACATGGTGTTATAACCAGTACGACCCCTGAGACAAAAAGGTGATACAGGAATGACACCGCAAATTACCTGAGTGGGATGAAATATATATTTGATATAGGGGGAGAGATAAAGAATTTTATAAAGTCTATTCTCAAGATACACTAGAGTTGGTATCATAATAGATTCAAAAATGTCATGCGGATGAAGAATCTATTCTACAGGTAAAAGCACTATGTTGGAGTACAATAGATGGTTGATAGAAAAACATGATTGGTTTTATAGTCACATTGAATGGTGACTCATTATTAGTGGACAATGATGATCCTCTAACATACAATAGATAATTCAGTAGAATATCTATTTTAAATCAACGAAAATACATGAACAATAAAATGAATTTAATATTCAAAAACCTATTCTAGATTTCAGTACACCACACAGTTAATGTAAATCCTATTGGTAGTAAATGGGTATTAATGATGAAATTAGAAATTTATGGGAAGTTGAATACATATAAGAATAGATTATTTCAAAAGGGATTAGAAAACATCACAAAAGTGACAGCATGAAAACCTTTTCACCATCCATTGTATTAAAATCCATTAATATTCTACTTGAAATTAGACCACTCTATGAATATAATATTTGAAAATGGATGTAAACATAGTATTACATAATGAAAACGTTCAATAATATGTCTATATTAACAACCTAATAGTTTTGTGACTCCAAAGGATTCCAAAAATATATGTAAATTGAAATAATCCATTTATTTATTAAATTAAGAATAAATGTCAAGTTATGGTCATTTAGATTAAGATGTAATGTAATTTTTTTATAAATATTAATTATGGGTCATGAGTCTAAATATAGTTTATTTGGACAATTTTCATTTAATTAATATTAACTCATGAGGGTATTTTATTTTTTGGGGAAGAGATAATAGTATTATGGTATTTTAATTCATGGATTAAATAATTAGTCTACATGAAGGACTTCGGTGATGAAAAAAACTTTATTTGGATCTAGATACATCATGATAGATCAATGAAGTTGCATGGCCTAATTAAAAGTTTGTATATTGAAGTGATACTCAATAAATTTAGTATATAAAAATCAAATATGTGATTATTTATAATGTCACATGGAATTCATAATTCATGGAAAATATATCCACAAAAAATTGAGAAAATATAGGTAATAGAAGGTATTACATATTCACTATAAATTTAAAGGATATGTGACAATATAGATTTCATTTCAATGTTTTCTGCAATAGTCATATATTCAGAAGTCACGGGTGACCACCATTAGATGGAAGTCAAAAAAATCCATTAGTACCTAAGGTGTAATCATGATATATTTTTGTATATATTGGAGATGAGGATTTAGTCATGAGAGGATTTTTTAATTCTAATTTCCTAATTTTTCAAGACCATATGAAATTCAAAATGGGATACATCTTTACTTTGTATGGAGGTAATCTGAGTTGGATGTTCTCAATGCAAATTGTGGTCGTAGATTCCACAATAGTGTCGGAGTATATTGAATCTTCAAAGGCTTATAATGAATAAGTGCGGATACATAGACTCTTCTATGAGCTTCCTATTGTACCAATTATTAATGGACATGTCAAACTCTATTGTGAAATTAATGTAGTAGTGGGTCATGCAAAAGAGACAAGGTCACACTAGTTGAAGAAACACATAATTAGGGAGTATCACCACTTGATGGATTATTATTAGAGTGGTGAGGTAATAATGAGTTCTATTTTAATGAAATTAAATATGAAATATCTTTTGAAAAAATAACTGACTTATAAAAAACATGATTTTCATGTGAGTTCTAGAGTACAGAATTTGTTATGCGATTTTCTCTAGTTGAAGATAGAGTTTATTAGATTTGGTATCCTGGGAAAAGCTATTTGTGATTTTATTACATGTAGATTAAATTATTTTAATATTAATAAATTATATTATTATACACTATTCATATTTCTTCATGAAATTAATGTAATAATTTCTTTGAGTATCTATAACATTGATATTGTTATATAAATTCCCTAATTTCACAAGAACCCGGAAATTCCATAATGGAATTATTAAATATAGTTCTATGGTTGGAAAAAATTATATTTTGGGACAATTATAACATGACTATCAAGTTTTAGTACTTTCCTTTGGATGAATATAATTCTCAATAAGTCTACACATGCTATTCTAAAAGTTGACAGATTTTATGAAGAGACCCTATAGTAGTAATTCCACATGTTTTGTTGTATCTCTGAAAATTCTATCTATGATCTTGTATAATGGTACATATACATTAATATTTTTATTCATTCATATCAAGACTCACACAATTTTATTTACTGACCAAAACAATCATTCTATATATTGGTGGGATGTTTGGTACGTTGAGTGAGTAATGAATGACATGTTATTAATGGATGTGTCAAGGGTGGAATTTCCCTTGAAAATATTAGGGATGTTTAAATACCATAAAATTGATTGTAATATAACAAAATCAATAAATTCCTTGTCTATAGAGTAAATACATCATGAAATTATACTTTCAATGAAGTACGTATCAAACATATTGGTTGGTCAAACAGATGTGAAACCTTCTTGATAAGATATTGTGATAAAGGGATTATGTTTCCCAATGAGTATTCACATATATTTTTCATAATTAAGAAATTACGTTAGTTATATTGCTTTCTTTGACAAATTTCTAGTAGTATTCTTGGACTTCATGTGATCTCATCTAGATAATATTTTTTGTTTTTCATGTTAGTACACACACAAACATGTAAAAATACTAAAAATAATAATAATATTTTATTTTTTGTTTAATAATGATTATTATATTATATAGTTTCCTATATTTAGTTAAATTATATTTTATCTTAAACAAAATCACTATAAATAGAGAGTTATATCTATTTTATAGATGAATGTCGTAAATTGGGAATATGGAATTATTGCACACAAAATAATTCCCTATCCATATACCTCTTAAAATCCAAATCAATACCACGAAATAACAAGGAATAATTCAAGTCCAATGTCTCTTGATGTGATAAAGGTGAACAAATATTAACATTGATTCACCATTTAAGAACTTGAATATTAGTCAACATTTCATGGAGATCAAAGGAGTAAGTGTGGGTCACCACTAGATGAATCCTTCAAATGAGTCCTCCCAATGAAGAGATGATAATTTGTGAAGGTTATATATATGAAAATAATAATCTTATAAGAATGGATTTTAATGATGTCATTTATCCTTATGATATAAATAATTTAATTTTAAAATTGTCATCCAATATCCACTAAAATCAATTTTAATGTAACATTCTAAAATGGAACATCTTTTTTGTTGAAAACCATTACAATACCAATACACAATAGTTCCATATATCAGTTCATCCATGATATTATGGTTCTCCCCAGCATATAATTCATATCATAAAGGCCAATTCACATTCCATGGTCCATACCAACACCATAATTTATTACAAAAAAAACATATTATCAGTGACCCAAATCATTCTAGTGTGGTTACCGTATCGCCACACCCAATCATATGAAAAAACATTTGAAAGTTGATACTCTACTTGATAATAATTTTGATCCAAATAAGGTTATTATCTACTATCCATGTAAAATTCCCAAACACCTCAAAATTTCATCGGAATTCCCCACCAAAACCTTGAAACACTCCTATCATATATTTTAAAATAATCATCATGTGGTTCCCATATAACTACATCAACTTATATGAAAGGCACCAGTTGGACCCCCTCTAGTAAAAAATTTCTTAAAATTATAGCTTTTACCCACTAACACATTTTTTCATCACCAATTAATGATTGGAAAATCCTCATTGGCATTGAGTGATCATCAAAACACCCAAACGTAGGTATAAACCCAAAGCTCCACGTAATTTCTCAGGTAGATCTCCATCTATCCCACCATTTATCATGATCTCACAAAATCATTAAAATATCCTATGATCTAACTCACACATGGATTATGTTAAATTAAACACATGATTAATATAAGATAATGAACTGTATAAAAAATCACATATTAATCTGAAATATAGTTTTCTCAATGGATCTTGAAGTAAATGGATTTACATTGAAAAAGATATGAAAATGTCACATAGACCATTCAATAACAAGTATCATCACACCCATGAGCCTATAAACATTGTTTAATAACTACACGAGCCACACTCTTCTTATTAAAAAACATAATAAATTGACGTGACATTCACATTTGTACATGACCACCCACATTAAACATAAAAAACTATATATTCCCGACTCAAGGGAGGATCATCCTAAAAATACTTGATATTCATATGAAATGCGTTTCACACCCTCCAAATACTAATTGGGTGATTCCATCCATTTTAATTTCTTTATAATAGTCCTAAAGTGTAACTATTTTGGTTTTACTTTCTCAAATGTGTCACTCCACCCAATTAGTGCTCATCCACGTTCAATATAAACATTGTTCCTTCTAGAAAATAGTTGTCAAGGCACCACCTCAGGTTAACCATCCCATGAAAACCCTAATATATTTCAAAAGATATCCTCCAACACATGAGTATTTTATCCTTTCATCATCCTTCAGGAACCCAATACTATAATCATTTCTCTATATCAATAGGTCCCGAGATCATATATTTCCAATCAACAATTTAAAATTAAAATGTTACCATGTGTATCCAATGAATACAATATTGATATAATTTTACCCCAATGAGATTACAATCCCATGCCACTTGATCAAAGAATCTGACTCATGATACCATAATCCACACCCCATCAATCAAAATATTACATTTATAATCCAGTTAACAAGTACAGATACATTTCAATCTCATCATTCTTGAATCACCATTAGTGATCCACTTCAAAATCAGTCATTTCACATATACCATGGTCTATTTGGAAATATCCTTACAACCTATGAATCATTTAAAAATTAGAATAATATTCACCTGACATCAGAATATATGAAAACATTTATACAAATTCAATAGATTTTGGCATCATATTGATACTTCACTCCGAAACCATAGCATGATACGAAATTTTTTAGTTCTCAAGGTGATTTTCCCAAAAATATCTTGAGAATAATCATGCTTACATCATATATTCAGTATCACCTAAAATGTATTGATTAAAACCCTAAGAATATACCCATGCATCACATCTCAATGGAATTAAAAAAACCTAGACTAACTATATCTATTAGGTTAATCCAGAATATCATAGCTCATGAAATCCATAAGACCTACCTCACCTATTTTCTTCCACGACACTATAGTACCATGGTCTCCCACCAAACCCACATCATATCTCATATATGTCATAATTAAAATAAAATACCTCTCAATTGATGTATCTTAGACCGTAAGGAAATGAACATGAAAATTAACATACTCTAGGTTTATTTCATATATAAATTTCATGCATCACATGAAAATTTAACTTCTTACTAGATGTCACAGCCGTATTTTTGATTCTATGGTTTGTTTCAAATCATGCTTTAGTTCTTGGATTTCTCTTGATTTCCACATGTTCCAAGATTGAAAATTTGGTTCATGTTGCATTTCTAATCAATGAACTTGGCCTTGGGGTTATTTTATGGAAATTGGGCTTCTATTTTTTTCAATTGATGGTATGAGGATGTGTTGTTTTAGACTTTGATTAGTGACACTCCTAGTGGAATGAAATGTGTGGTAAGTTGTCGATGTGGTTTGTACCCTTGAGATAGATGCTTATTTGGGGTGAAAATGTGGATTTATATTGGATATTTTCTCCCATATAAATGGAATATCATTCCCTTTGGTTTACCCCTTGGAACCCCCTGAAATAGGAGGAGAATGACATGGTTTTTTGTGGCTAGAACATGCCGCACGGTTCCAAAGCCAGCAGCCAATATTTGTAGGTTTGCCCATGTCATTAAAAATATTTTTGGAATTAAGATTTTCCCTCCTGAAAATAAATATAATCTTCCCCTTTCTTCCCCCATTCGACACTAGTAACCATGGGAGGCCTCCATGCTCCCTCAGGCTCCCATGGAACCCATCTTTGATGGGGGTTTTGGTGGGGAAACTCCAAGATTCGTTCAAGAAAGTGTTCCTATCATCATTTTATTCCATTTACATAGGGTTACATACCTCTTTCATGATGTACCAAAATGCCTAGACAATAGGGTTCGAACCTAGGTTTTGATTTGGTTCCTTTTTGGAGTAATATTGAGGTTTTAGATTGCTCTCCACTTTCATGTGGAGTGGTGGGTATGCGCTTCATGTTTCGCACCAGGATTTGAGGGTTTCAACTCAAAAGGTAAGTGATTCCATGTGTATCCATTTATTCATGTTTTAGTTTTCTTGTTTTAATGATTTTTCATGTTCCTCTCATGCTGTGTGCGGTGAGAAAGTCATTTTTTATGTATTTGGTTAAGCATTTATTTAACACCCCATGATTTCATAGTACGTTATCTCATTAAAATGATTCAATTTCTTGTGCTACAAGAAACACCAAGTTTGAGAACACCACAACATACCAAACTAGACAATAAAAAAGAGGTTATGAATAGTATTAAATACATTTTGAATCTTATATATTCAATATAATTTTAACATCCATATTATGTGTTTCTTAGACATAATATAAGAACAAATTCAATTTTTCATATAAAGGAAGTATTTTTCAAAAAATGTAACTTTACCCCCTATTAATTGTAAACCATTTTTAAATAAAATACTTGACACTTCAATATTAAATTTGACAAAATAATCTTATAATTTATATGTGGGTCATAAAAATTTAGTTCAGAAAATTGTTTGGTGTTTTTCTGATAACTTTCATATTTGTATGAATAATGAAAGATGCTAAATTTTAATTGGAAACAATTTTTTTAACCAAAATAAATTATAGTGTTAAATTATACATTTGAGTGGTTTTAAATTATAGTTATATTATATTTTTATCATTTAATATAATGTATTTCATTATATATAATTTAACATATAAATTCGACATAAAAAAATGACAATCTTTTTATAGTTTTTACTTTTTAAAAAAATATGCTTTTTGGTTTTGAAAATGTGAATTAATTTTAAATTAATAGATGAAAATTATATTTTTTTTAAATTTGGTAAAATAGACTTCTTTTTTGAATTCATAATATCAAAATTATCATTTTGTGAATTTTTGGTATTTTTCAGAAAACAGTCAATTTTTGATGAATAGTGAAAAATACTGTGTAATTATTTAAAACCAAATTTTTATTTAAATAATTATTTATTTTATTTAAATTTATTTGAAGTGAAAATATAATATTAATACATATATATGTTCAAAATAATTCATTGGAGCCATTTTATAATAAGATTAGATGTATAAAATTTTATTGATGTTTTTACCATCTTTTACCCACCTTCTAAGCATGATTGCAAATTTGCATAAAACATAATTTTACCGCCTCTGTGAGTTGAATTTGAAAAATCTTATAGACACTATTTACATCAGTAATTTAAATTTTTTATCACCCCAATATTTCATTGTATGTTATTTTCATTAATGTAATTCAATAGTTTGCGCTACACCCAACACCGAGTTCGAGCGCACCACGACTTACCAAACTACCCGTTCAAAAAGCCGTTATTAATAGTATTAACTGAATTTTGAATTTTATATACTACATATAATTTTAGAATCCATATTATGTGTTTTGTTAAACATAATATAAGTAAAATTCATTTTTTCAGATAAAAGAAGCATTTTTAAAAAAATGCAGTTTTACCACCTTTTAATAGATATCCCTTTTTAAAACCAATATTTGAAACATTTATATATTAAATTTAATGAAATTAAATTAAAATTTAAAATCAGGAAATAATAATATATTTTGGATACTTTTTGGTTACTTTTCTGATAACTATCATATTTTGATGAATATTGAAAAATACTAAATTTTAATTGAAAACAACCTTTTTAATCAAAATAAATTATATAGTTAAATTATGAATTTGAATGGTTTGGAAGTATAATTAGATTATATTTTTATAATTTAATAAAATTTGGGTCATTGTATGTAATTTAACATTTAAAATGTACATAAACAAATTTCAATCTTTTGTTAGTTATTATTTTTTTAAACATGCTTTTTTGTTTTTACAATGAAAAAAAAAATTTAAATGCATTTCTCCCACTTCATGGTTTCAAATTTTGAGAAATGGTTTCCATATTTGTAATCCAGAGGTCCAAATTGTGTAAATAGGTATCTTTTATTTGTAGACATTATGAATAATTACTTTCATAACTATTTTATTTACCATGGATAAAAATTAAATCCGCTAAATAAGGGTAAAAAATAATAGTATAACAATATTAAATTACCATAACATGTGTCCTATTCCTGATTATAAATACATTTACAACCATGGAAATACTTGGGTGGATTTTTTGACCCCAAGGAGCCACTTGATCATGATAATGGAACTTTATATTAATTAATTTAAAATAAAGACAAAAATGACAAAAACATATATCTTTTAGTAAAACAATTCTTACAAGGGGTAATATAAGTTATCTTTTCGACTATAAATATTAATTAGAAAGATAAAATTATTTCCTAAATAATATTATTTTATTTATAATTTTTAGATGTTATATAATTAAATTTATTTTTAACACAATGATGATGCAGTAATTTCCTTTTTAATGAAATACTAAAATGATATATATTATAAATATTAAATTAAATAGGATTTAAAAGTTTCTATGACATAATATAATTTTATAGGTTAATATAACATTTTAGGGTTGATTAGATAAATTTTCTTTGATGTTATAAGGTTGTTATAAGTTTCACAAAAACAAAATACCAAATAGTGTCAAAATTGACATAAATTAGCTTTAAAAACAAATACTATATTATGGGTTGATATAATATTCCTAAAACTATAAGGTTCTGGAATATGGGTTAAATAAAATTATATATATAATTGAAGAACCACTTGAGGTTCTATTGGATGTTTATATTAATAATATTAACCATATAGTGTAAGAATACAAGAAGACACGATAAAAGTTAAACTATTTAACTGAGAGTAAAATATGAAAGTTAAGGTTAAAATGGTAACCTAAAATTGTATAAAACAAATTGGATGAGATTATTTAGACCCATACCCACCTTATATTATAAATTAATCATTTTTGAGCCATTATAAACCGAAAATGATTTTATTATAAAATAATATTTCAGGTTTTTCTTAAAGTGACCCTCACCTCTCTTATAAAAAGGTACTTCCCCTTCACTTAATTTCACACCTCCAAAGAAATTTGTCTCAGCCAAAACATGACCAAATATCTTAACAAATTCCCTAATTTAAACCAATATTCCTTACAGTGATCAAAAATCCAACCTAATATCCCTTTTGATCAACTCAAAAGTAAACACTCGAATAAGATGTAATAATTTCACCTCCATTTTTCATGTTTTTTACTTCTTCCATTTACTCTATGTTTTTTGTTTCCATAACAAAATAATAAATAAAATACCTACAACATAATTTGATTTCATTATAAATATGGTACAACCATATTATTTATTCAATCCAGCCAATAAATGACAAAGTTATGATACGTGTGTGCGTACGACTTACTGTCTCCACATCATGGTGTAGTTTGTTATTAAAAAACATCATTATTTGGATGGATATAATAATGATTATAAATGATTTAAATAAGAAATATAACATATTAATGATTCTATATATTTGATATACCATCCAATTACATACGATTTCATCATCAATATAATGATATTGTCGCTCGTGCGTACGTACGGCTTACCGTCTCCACGAACGCGATGCGATTCATTTTCTATCATAATAATTCAAGAATAATTTTCATATTATGATTAGAAATAATGTTTATGAAATTAATATCACTATGGATATGAATCATATACAGCCTATACATAACAAACATGACTTATTTAACAAATCATATTAAGGAAAACGAATCAGTTAACAACCAAAACAATGATACTACTGAAATATGATTAAGAAAGCAATATTAGAAGAACATATATGATATCATATTTATGTATTTGGTTGTTTTATAATTTAATAACAATTATTTAACCATTATATAGTTGGTCAACCTACCCTATACCAAGGAAATGTACAAGGTAATGTGTTTTTATCTCAATTTTATTCTAGTGAGATTCATGATATATTTTCCACTATTACCATTCATGTCGTGTATGTACGTCCAATGATTGTATTGTTTTAATAATATAAATTTATTTATGGGTATTTATATCATAATTTTATGATCATTTTTTCACAGGCTGTATGTTTCATAAGTTACCAAATCGGTAAAGAAATTTCCAAATTTCAATTTCCACTCATTCGGTTTTATGCGAAATTAATTGATTACTTTAATACATGATTATGTGTAAAATCACTATTTATTTACTTGTGTATTAATTTAGAATCCCCATTGTGTGGATATACTTTTTATACACATAATAACTCCACTTATAAATTCTAAAGTCATCGATATAAGCTTGATAAGAATAATTTTAACTCAATTTCTATTCATAAAGTTAAACATCCAAGTCATTGGTGTTGTTTTTACAAGAATATTTGTGAATGTAATATGATTCATTTACAATGAATATTCAATAATTGAGTGTATTTATATTTTTCACACATAATTATTTCATTTATTTATCCTTAACCTAAGGATACAGTCTTTATAAAGGAATTCATCTCAACATACATTCCATTAAGACTTTTTTGTTGTTATGCACCAATTCACTTTTATTTGGTGTATATAATATAATTTGACATAGTATATCATGAATACCTTTATTCTCATGATATTATGTAGTTTTTATTACCTCAATTATTTTTATTCATGCATCTCTCATTTGGTTAGAAACTCTCACTAAAATATCATTTTAAATGTTTTAAAAATTTATTCTTCTAAATAATCCCCCTTAATGTCTATGTTTTAAAAATGGTTTTAAGGTTTTAGTTATATAGACATTAATGTTTTAAAATTGAAATTCCTTTTGAAAGATTCAATGTGTTATGGGACACTTTGATTCAAAAATATATTTTAAATATATTCATGATATACAACGAGGCCTTTAAATGATTTCATGAAAAAGGAATATTTCTATCAATGATTTTTACTGATCATTTTCAAGTAAGTAAATATCATATATGGGATATTATTTTTGATCGAGGTTGATTTATTATGATAAAAATATTTCATACTATATTGATGGTTTTGTGATATGTATAACTGTGGATGTGTTATTTTTATATCATTCATAGTTTATAGATAATGTATCGACATTTCGTATTGTATTTTTAATACGAATGTTTTTGTTATGTTTAAACCTCTTCATATGAGGAATGAATTTGACTTATTAAGTGATGGATGGAGCCTGCTATACCTTCTTGATTCATTTGTAGGTCTCATGAGACAAACTAGTGTCTTGGAACAAGGACTTGACAAAATCTTATTTGTTGTCTTGGAACAAGGCCTTGACTATGTGGTTATAAAGTCTGGCATTATGCATTCCATCATTATGAAATTGGCTATAGATATTACATGTGATTATTCGACTAGTAGAATATCCAAATGAATAAGTAAATGACATTATTTTATTTATCAATGCCATATTATGCTGATGTTTAAGTTTAAAAGGTTCATATTCTAGTCTTATACATTGAGTTAAATATTTGGTCTTATTTATGATATTTTTTGCTATATTGTTATCCTTATTGAGAATCTACGATCACCTTTTTATTAAGTTTTATTTTTACCAGGATGCAAATAAGTATTTTACAATAAACCAATAGGAATAGGCTAAGGTATATAAGAGTGTTCAATGAGGACACAATGTTTTTTTATTTCATGATGTAATGTACAACTTATATTTGTATCTTGTACTTCCAAGGCTAATAAACCGATTGGTCTTTCGGGACATGATTCCTTGAATCATGCCAATGTTATGTAATAATGCAGCGATTCAGGGTAATTGGGGTCGGGGCATAATAGTTGGTATTATAGAATGTTTCCTACAAATAATAGAACCTATATTTAGAAAAAAAAACTCTGATTAGGAAAAACTACCCCATGATAGACATTGATGATTAGTATAGAAGAACAACCAAAAATTTTTGTAATGTAAATATTATGTGGGATTTACAAGCAATACATCCATGTCTAGATACGAGCAGGTAGAGGCGGCTCAGGCACAGATGTAGCTTGGATTGAAAACTCCTACAAGGTTTTGGGGCTTGACTTCATGTATCCTGGTACACAACAATGGGCCTTGCTGCACTCTTGGTTAAAACACTCCTAGGGGTTATTCTTAGGATAATTCAAATTTTATATACAAACCGAATTGACAGATTTTAATATAAGATGAGAATAATTAACCTTGGTTAATAATAAGGTGTTTTGGATAAAAAATAAGGTGTTATTATATTCTCTAAATGATTTTATGACTCACACTATGATTTGGTGTGGTAGTCAATGGCTAGATTCCAAGGAAGTCATAGTAACATTGAACATGATGTACAAGGTTAGAAGTGTAGTGGGAATGTTCAATGAAATGAAATATTGATAGGTGTAAAATATATTTTGTTCCTACCAAATCATTTTTCCAAAAAAATATGATAAACAATATATATATTAACCAACTCCTAGAATCAACAAAGAAGAGAAAGATGTTGAATGATAAGAGCTAAAAAATTGGAGACTATAGAGAAAAGAATGATCAATTTCCATCATGAAGAAAATGTGGAATGAGACACCTATTAAAGTTTCTTGATAGAACAGATAAGTGCTTTATGTGTGTGAAAGAAGCACATAAAGTAAAGAATTGCTGAGGAAAAATTAACACTACTATGGAAGAAAATAAAAATGATCCTAATAATCAATTTATAGTAATTTTCTATAAATATAGGGGACCTGGGAATTTCCCAAGTGTATTAACTATTCTATAGGATATACTCTTGGTCATGGAAGAACCTATGTGGAGATAAATGTATGGTGACATGTTTAAAAGTATTAGTGCTCTTTGTTAATGGGATTACATTGGAGGACTTTTCTCTTCTATGTGTAACCCTGTAGTTTGTTATTTGAATATTCTATTTTAGGAATACTTTTCTTTTATATTGTTGATAATGTTATGAATAACCATTTAGGTTTATATGATCCTAGAATTCGTGTAAAGTACAAGCTATTAAATTTTGGGAAGAAAATGCGAGTTATGAAATAAAATTTGTGGTGAAAATATGTTATGGTTATTTTGAGGAATTAATCTCATTTTGGGGGTGTTTTAAAATATATTTTTTGAAAAAGGACAACACGTAGACCATGTGACAACCCATCGCGTTGGACAAAGCTGTGGGAATCAAACCCACAACCAGAGTGTGATTGGGATTTATCACCTACCACTGGACTATGTGAAGTCCTTGGATAGTGTGACTAATTCTTTTTAGTTAAATATTTTTTATCAATAATTAGTTTATTTGGGATCATATTTATTATAAAATTTTTATCATTAGTATAGTAAAATGAATTGGGGATTAAGTGATAAATGTTATTTGGGAGGATTTTTACTTTTTTGGGAACACATTATGCATAAGGAAAATAGAATACAATGGTATTTTATTTGAGGAGCAATGGTGGATTTTTATCTCTGTTTTTATTGTGGATTTATAACGATTTGGGTTATTTATGGAAATGAATAACCTATCATAGATAATATGTTATTAGGTTAATTTTATTTAACTATTTGACTTTAAGAGTAGTCGATGTTATTTGGAGATATAATTTAATGTGGAAGACTACGTAATAAAATTATTCTAGTTTGTGGGTTTCAATATTTGGTTGGATTATATTGAAGGATTTTAAGGACAATTTTTTTATTGAATGGTACTTATAAAACATTGTGTATTGTTGGTTTAATTTTAGAAATTTATATTAGTATTTCTTTTTCTAAAGGATTATCCTTTTTGGGGATAATCTGGTCTTGTACTAAATATTTTCATTTTAGTTAATCTATAAAGAAAAATTAAATATATATTTTATACTTTGTGGATTATGTGATTCTCTTGAAGTTTATTCCAGCGATTCAGGTGTGACCAAGTCATCTTGAATACTCATCGTTTGAAAAATTAGATGAGTTAGGGGTAGAAATTTATTAATGTATGGAACTCTACTTAAAAAGTAACTTTATCTATTTAGGTTCTTATTCAATCTCATAAATAAATTCATCAACATTATGAAATGGAACCTAAAACAAAAAATGTTGTCCGTTTACTTTTCCTACTGGGAAACAAATGACCATTTATCCCATCAAACGTTTGTGGTTGTCTTATTGTTAACTTTATCCTGATCTTGTATTCTATCACTCTCCATCAGAACATGACACTTATTTTAACTTGCATATCCATGTTTTTCTACATGGAATCCTAGTATGGGTTATCTCATTTGACCATTATACTCCTCTTTCTTTCATTTAATGTGATTGTTTTACGGACTATTTTTCTAATGTGGGACATTCGTTTATTTTACTAAGCCCAATTTTAAAATTGTGAGGACACAATTTTCAAAAGGGGGAAGAATGTAACACACCAAGATTTCAATGTTATTTTCTTTAATGTAATTCTATAGCTTGTGCTACACACAACACCAATTTTTAGCACACCACGACTTAACAAACTAGTTGTTCAAAAAGAGGTTATGAATCATATTAATTGAATTTTAAATTTTATATTCTCAATATAATTTTAGAGACCATATTATGTAATTATTATACATAATATTAGTAGAAATTCATTTTTCAAATAAAAGAAGTATTTTTAAAAAAAATGCAATTTTACAACCTTTTAATGAAGTACAATTTATTTAAAAAAATATTTTACACTTTTATATATTAAATTTAATGAAATTAAATTATTCATTAGAATCAGGAGATAATAATTTATTTTGGATACATTTTTTGTACTTTTCTGATAACTGTCATATTTTGATGAATACTGAAAAATACTAAATTTTAATTGAAAACAACTTTATTTAATAGAAATAATTTATAGTGTTACATTATAAATTTTAATGGTTTGTATGTATAAATAGATTATATTTTTATGATTTAACAAAATATATTCTATTTTATGTAATTTCACACTTAAACTGGACATAAACAAGTGTCAATCTTTTGATAGTTATTATTTCTTAAAAACATTCTTTTTCTTTTGAAAACGAGAATTAATTTTAAATTAATTTCTCCCAATTCTATGTTTTGAATTTGGAAAAATGGATTCCATATGTGGAATTAGGATTTCCAAATTTTGTAAATAGGTTACATTTATTTTTAGACATTATGAATAATTACATTGGTAAATATTTTATTTACCATGGCTAAAATGTAAATCATGTAAATAAGGGTAAAAAATAATATTAAAATATTATTAAATTACCCTAACATGTGTCGTATTTCTATTGGTGGATAAAGGTCTGAACATGATCATCCTTGCATCGATTTTTGGATTCTACAGATCTAGTTGAGAGTGATAATGACTCTTTATATTAATTAATTTAAAGTAAAGATAATAATGACATAAACATATATCTTTTAGTAAAACAAATTTTACATATAGTTATATAAGATATAAATTTTAATATAAATATTCATTAGAAATATAAATTGTTAGCTAAAAAATAAATTTTGTTTTATAATTTTTAGTCATGAGATAATTTTATTTATTTATGACACATTGATGATGTAGTAATTACCTTCTTAATAAAATATTGAAAGACTTTATATGATAAATATTAAAATAAATATAAATTAAAAGTGTTTATACCATAAATTAATTTTCTAGGTTAATATAAAATGTTATGGTAGATTAGATAAAAAATTTTCTATGTGACAAGGTTTTTATGACTTTCACAAAAACAAAATAACAAATACTGTCAAAATGGACATAAATTAGTTTTTAAAACAAACATTATATTATTGGTTGATATAATTTTCCTAAAAGACGAAGGTTATTCCAAAGGGTATAAATAATATTATATATGTCATTAATTAACCACTTGATGTTTTTATGGATGTTTATGGTTTGTGTTTTAACAATATAGTGTAATAATACAAGAAGACACTTTAAAAGTTAAACTATTTAACTACGAGTTAAATCTAAAGGATAAGGTCAAAATGGTAACATAAAAATGTCTAAAACCTATTGGTTGAGAGGATTTATCCCCATAACCACCTTATATTTGAAATAAATCATCTTTTAGCTATTATAATAATAAAATTATTTTATTATAAAATAATATTTCATGTTTTTTCTAAGGTGACCCTCACCATTCTTATAAAAGGGAACTTACCATTTCCTTAATTACACACCTAAAAATGCACTTGGATCGGCCAAAAACTACCCATATAACTCCAAAAATTACCTCAATTCATTCTAGAGACCTTAATTTGATCATATAGACTACATAATATCCATTTTGATCAGCTCAAAAGAAAACACCCGAAGAAGAGGTAATAATTTCACCACCCTCTTCCATGTTTTATTCTTCTTCAACTTCCTATTTTTTTTCCATACCAAAATAAAAAATCAAGTACTTTATAAATTCATTAATGTTTTCATAAATATGGTCCAACCATATTCCTGATTCTATCCATCCTATAAATGACAAGGTCACCAAACCTGTGTACGTACGGCTTACCGTCTACACGTTGTAGTGTAGTTTGTTATTCAAAATCGTCATTATTTGAATGGGTATAATAATGATTATAACTGATGTAAATAATAAATATAACATGTTAATTATTATGTTAATATGATATACCATCCAATTACATACTATTTCACTATCAATATAATGATATTGTCGGTCGTGCATACGTACGGATTACCGTCTCCACGAACATGATGAGATTCATTACCCATCTTAATAATTCAAGAATAATTTTCATTTTATGATTAAAAATAGTATTTGAGAACTTAATATCATTCTTTATATGAATTAAATACAGCCTATATATAAAAAACATTACTTATGTTACAAAACATATAAAGAAAAACGAATTAGTAAATAACCAAAACAATGATACTACTGAAATATCATTAAGAAAGAAATACTAGAAGATCATGTATGATATAATATTTATGAATTTGGATCTTGTATAATTTAATAACAATTATCTCCCCATTATACATGAGGTTAACCTACTTTATACAAAGTAAAATTACAAAGTAATTGGTTTTCATCTCTCTTTTATTCCCGTGAGATTCATGCTATATTTGATGTTATTACCTTTTGTGTGGTGTATGTACTGCCCATGATTTTATTTTTTGTGTACTATACATTAAGTTATGGGTATTTACATCATAAATGTATGATCCTTCTTTCATGGGGTGTATGTTTCGTAATATACCAAATCGGTAAGGAAATTGTGAAATTTCAATTTCCACTCATTCGATTTTACACAATGTTCATTGATTACTTTACTCGAATATTATATGTGAAATCACTATTTATTTACTTATATAATAATCTCCACTCCCCTTTGTGTGGATATAATTTTAATACACATAATAAATTCATTGATAAATTCTCAAGTCATCGATATAAACTTGATAAGAGTAATTTTAACTCAATTTCTATTCATTGAGTTAAACATCCAAGTCATTGGTGTTGTTTTTTTACAAGAATGTGTTTGAATGAACTCTGATTGATTTACAAGGAATATCCAATCATATTGATTGTAATTATATTTTTCACACATAATTATGTAATTTATTTATCCTTAACATAAGGATACATTCTTTATAAATAAATTCTTCTCAACCTACATTCCATTGGGACTTCTCTATAGTTATGCATCAATTCACTTTTATTTGGTGTATATAATGTATGTTGACATTATATATCATGAATCCCATTATTCACATGATATTATAATGTTTTTATTACCATAATTATTTTTATTCTAGTGTATCTCATTTAATTAAAAACTCTAACTAAAATATCATTTTAAATGTTTTAAAAATTTATTCTTCTAAATCATTCTCATTAATGTTCAAGTTTTAAAAATGGGTTTATGGTTTTATTTATATGGACATTAATTTTTTGAAATTGAAATTCCTTTTTTAAAGTATCAATGTTGTATGGGAAACATTGATTCCAAAATATATTTCACACTGTTTCTTGATAAATATTGATACTTTTAAATGTTTTAATGAAAAAGGGATATTTCTCACAAAGATTTTAACTGATCATTTTCAGCTATGTCAATATCATTTACATGATATTATTATCAATAAAGTTTGATTTATTATGATATCAATATTTCTTACTGTATTGAAGGTTTTTTGATATGTTTGAATGTGGATTTTCTATTTTTATACCATTCATAGTTTATAGATAAAAGCGTTGACATTTTCTATGCTTGTTTTAATACTAATTTTTATGTTATGTCTAAAACTTTTCATATGTGGAATGCATTGGACATATTAAGTGATGGGTGGAGCCTGATATATCTCCTCGATGCATCAGTATGTCTCACGAGACAAAATATTGTCTTGGCATAAGGCCATGGAAAAATCTTATTTGTAGTCTTGGAACAAGGCCTTGGCTATGTGGTTATGAAGTCTGTCATTATGAATTCCATCATTATAAAATTGGTTATTTATATTACATGTAATTATTTGACTATTAGATCATCCATGTGAATTATTAAATGGAATTATTTGATTTATCTTTTCCATATTATGCTAATGTTTATGTTTAAAAGGCTTGTGTTTTAGTCTTATACATTTCCTTCAATGTTTGCTCCTATTTATAATAGTTTCTGCTATATAGTTATCCTTACTAAGCATCTGAGCTCACTCCTTTATTATGTTTTATTTTTCCCACTATGCAAAGAAGTATAATATTTTTAACCCTCCGGAATATGCTAAGGGATATAAGAGTGTTCAAATGGGACACAATCTTGTTTTTTATTTCATTATGTAATGTAAAACTTATGTATTTATCAATTAATTCCAAGTCTTCTAAACTGATCAATGTTTTTGGACATGGTTCCTTGTATCATTCCAATGTTATGTAATATTGCACCAATTCCGTGTAACTAGGTTCATGGAATTACAAATGAGGTAAAATAAGATGAAATTGTTTTTTGATGAATATTATCTTTTGAATTTTATTTACCACATTTAAAAGTAAACATGTTAATTAAGGGTTAAAATGATATTATAATTACCCTAACACATATACTAATTCTATTGGATAAGTTTATTTCGACCAAAAACAACCTTAGGAATAAAATACGATCCTTTAGGCCCACTAGGATTAGATTAGGACATTTATTGTTATTTTATTTAAAGAAGAGTTAAAAGTGTAAAATTCAAAGTTTAATAACAAAAACATTTTTAATATAGGGTTACACATAAGGTAAATTATATTATTATTATTAATTATAATGATAAAAATAATTCCTACATAATGGTATTTTTTTTAAATTTTTAGATCTTAAATAATTAAATTTATTTATTACACAACGATGATGTAGTAATTACCTTATTAATGAAATAATTTAATAAATGTTATTATAAATATTAAAATAAACATAATTTCGAAGTTTTTATGACACAAAATAATTTTCTAGGAGATTATGACATGTTAGGATTGAATCAATGTATCTTTTTTTGAAGTAATCAAGTTGTGATGACTTTCATAAAAACCAAATACTAAATAGTGTCACGATTGACATAAATACGCTTTTAAAACAAATACTATATTATTAAATTATATAATATTCCTAAAAATATAGTTTTTGGAAAAGGGGATAAAATAATATTATATATTTCATTAATGAACCACTTTAGGTTCTCTTGGATGGATATAGTAGGTTTATTAACCATATAGTATAAGAATACAAGAAGACACGGTAAAAGTTAACTATTTAACTAAGAGTTAAATCTAAAAGATAAGTTTAATATGGTGACCTGAATCTGACTAAAACTTATTGGTTGAGTGGATTATGACCCATACCCACCATATACTAGAAATAAATCATTTTGGTTCCATTATGAACCGAAAATTATTTTATTATAAATTAATATTTCTAGCTTTTTCTAAAGTGACAATCACCTCTCTTACAAAATGGTACTTCCCCTTCTCTTAGAATCACACCTCCAAAGCCATTTGGGTTGGCCAAACCATGACCCAATACCTTAAAAACCTTTCTCATCTCAACCTAGAGTCCTTAATTTGATCATAAATCCAACCTAAGGATCCTTTTTGATCAACTCAAAAGGAAACACCCGAAGAAGAGGTTAAAATTGCACCACCCACTTTCAAGGTCTTTTCTTCTTCCACTTCCACTTTCATTGATGTTTATATACCAAAAAACTAAATTAAGTACCTCCTATATACTGTGATGTTATTATAAATATGGTAAGACCGTATTCATTATTCTATCAATCTAAAAAATGACAAAGTCACCATACGTGCGTATGTACGGCTTACCGTCTACACGTCGTGGTGTAGTTTGTTATTAAAACACTTAAATATTTGGATGGGTATAATAATGAGTATAACTGATGTACAAAATAAATATATCATGATAATGATTCTTTATATATGATATACCTTCCAATTACATAGTATTTCACCCTTAATATAATGATATTGTCGCCCGTGCGTATGTACAGATTACCGTCTCCACGACGCGATGAGATTCATTTCCACATTCACCATTCAATGATGATTATAAAAATATAAATTATTAATAATTATGAAATATATGACATAATAAATCTACTTAATAGATATATATATGTATGTAACTACATATATCTTATTCACTTACATCTATTCAATAAGATATGAAAATGGAAACAACGTTTATGCATACGTATGACCTACCGTCACCATAAACAGTGTTTTCCATTTCATATATCTATCTATAATTCATATTTATATTCAAAATATATATGATATATAAATCATTTGTTATATTATATGTGTTTTTGAATCATTATCTAAATGATATGATCATGAATAACAAGTTAAAACCCATATGATAAAGAAAGCGATTATTTCCCGAAATGTTAATTTAACATGGAAATCATTATTAAATTGGTAGTATAACGTACTAAATGAATAATTTATGTTATAATAAACATTAATATGGTTATGGTATAATTTAATAACCTGATATGGTCATTATACAGTAGGTTAAATGTACCCTTGACAAATAGAAAGTGCAATGTAAGGGTTAATTTCACAATCTCTTTATTATTCGACATTGTTTTTACGTAAGTATATTGTGGGACATATTTATTGTCAATGTACATGTTTAATAAAAATATTTTTAAAGGGATTATTTTTATATTAATTCTATGTAAAACATCATTTTATGTTTTTTTAAATATTTATTCTTCTAAACCTTTCTCATTAATGTCAATGTTTACCAAATGGTTATAATGATTTATTTATATGAACATGAATGTTTTAAAATGTTAATTAGATTCTAAAGTTTCATACTGGCATGGGAAAATTTTATTAAAAATTATCTTTTAAATGTCTTCCCTTATAAATTATGTGCCTTTTTATTTATTTCTTGAAAAATGGATATTTCTCTCAAAGATTTTTACTGTTCATTTTAAACTATATCAACATTCCTTATGGGATATTATTCTTGATCAAGGTTGATTTATTATGATACAAATACTCCATATTTTATCAAAGGTTTTGTTAAATATTTGATCATGGATGTGTTATATTTATACCATTCATGGTTTAGGGATAAATTATTGACATTTCATATTCTAGTTTTAATACGAATGTTTATGTTATGTTTCAATCTTTTCATATGAGGAATGTATTGGACCAAGTATGAGATTGGTGGATCCCGCTATATCTTTTCAATGCATCTGTAGGTCTCATGAGACAATTAGACAAGGAATTGGCCAAGGCCTTTCCTAATTTTGATATATAGTTTTGGCCGACGCATTAATCATTTTTAGACGTCTTGGCCGAGGCCTTGAAAAAATGTTTCAGAATTCCTGGCATTATAAATTCCCCCATTATGAGAATATTATTGACGGTTCAAGTTTTTATTCGACTATTAGAATACCCATGACTATGTTTTATTATTGAATAATTTACTTATCTCATATTCCTATCATAAAGTGTTCATATTTATTATTTTTAAAGGCATGTGTATTAAATTATTCACCATGCCAAATGTTTATGTTATCTTCCGCTGTATTGATTATCCTTACTGAGCATTTGAGATCACCCCTTTCTTATAATTTATTTTTCCAGGAGTCCAAGTAGTTTATTTTGATTGTTAAGTAGGGTTAATCTAGGGGATTAATGGCATTTTCAAAGGATCGTTTATGTTGTTTTTTATTTTATATTGTCTAATGTTACATTTATGTATGTAATTTGTTTTCCAATACTGCTAAACTGATCAGTCTATCGAGACTTGATTCCTTGTAATCATGCTAATGTATTAAAATAATGCACAGAATCTGGGTAACTGGGGTTGGGGCATTACATTTGGTATTACAGGATGTTTAGTATATCCCTTGGACACTAGATTTAAGAAAACTCGGATTAGAGAACATTACCCTATGATAGAATTTAAGGATTAATATAGAATAGATTCCTTGAATTTTGTTAATGTACAGAATTTTTTTTGTATTTCACAGGCAATAAATCCATGTCTGGATACGATATGGTAGAGGCGGCTCTGGAACAGATGTACCATGGTGTGAAAACTCTGAGAAACAGTTTCAGGATTGACCTGAGGTATCCTGGTACACGACAACACGCATTGTTGTACTATTGGTTACAAAAATCCACGGGGATATTCTTAGGATTATTCACATTTTCATTACAATCCATTATGAAGTATTTTGGAGTAAATAATTCTCCAAAGAAAACATTTTACTTTTAACTTATCTTAGGTATTTTACAAGTTTAGAATTATGCAATACGATTCATAAACTAACCTAGTACATGACATTATTTATAAATGTTGCATAGTAGAAGGAATGAGAACTCTAGTAATATGCATGATCGAAATATTATGAAGGATCATATCTTTCATGGTATTAATCCAAAATTTATAAGGGAAATATTCTCCCATGTATTCTCATCATATGAAGAAATAGTATCATGTCGTAACAAGATAAGTAATGAATAATCTGAGTCTTGTGGATTTTAAGGAATGTAATAGTAGAAAAGGATTGAAGAGAGAAAGATAGATAAAGGGAAGAGGTGAAAGAAGGATTTTCCCAAATATGAAAATTGAGGAAAGAATCCCCTTGGTAAATGATTAATGGGAATGGGAGTTTGTTATAAGTGTGGAGAAAAAGGACACTAAGTACGTGATTGCAATGGTAAGAAAACGTTTTCAAATGAACAATGATTCATTTGCAGGGAGTTGGACACCACACGAATCAATGTACCATTCATCATAGTACACCCCAAATGTTGCTATTGGATAATAATAAAGTTATGATACTATCATAGATAAAGAGTAATGATTAATGTTCTTAATTTTTCATTAGATAATTGTTTCATTTGATTAAATGTTATAAGAATTATAAATTACATAAGGATTGTATTGTAGTACTATTTAAATATGGATATGATATTTTATGGTACCATGTAAAGTGATACAGTTTCTGGTTAAACTTTCTAGAAAATAGATGGTTTATGAAAAGATAAACCATAATATGGTCCTAATAATGAGGTATTGATTTTGGCATAAGAGATGGATGATATGGATAAATTATATTGGATATTCATGACTACCTTGGAACCGATTAATGGTCTATTTATTCCATCATTGTTGGAATATTCAAAATTTTCAAGTTCAAGGAATAAATATAGTATAATAAAAGGAATAATGGAGAATGAATGTAATTAATAAGGTTCTATGGTAATTCAGGGTGTTACCATGTTTAAAAAATATATATGATGAATGTACTCATATGTTATTATGTGGAAAAAGAGAAGTTAATTTTCTTTACCTTCCTTATAAATTTTGGACTGTGAGTTTGGAAAGAAGTATTTTGGATAAGTCTAAAGGTTTAAATGAATTAAGTTGGACATTGGATACTATTGTTTATGGTTAAAACAATTCATAAAATGATTTTTGGATTTTTATAAAAAGAATAACCTATATTTCGGGATACAAACTGTCGCGTCTGTCAAGGTCTCAAGACTTGAACTAGAAACCGAAGGGTGACAAGGGTGCATCACCTACAATTGTCTTAAGCAATGTCCTGGCTTTTATAATGTAGTTTTTTAAATGGTATGATGGATAAATTATAAATTCATTTTTTCAAACAATATATTATTAGGATAAATAGAATATTTTTGAAATCTATTATCTTGTTGAATGAAAGATGAGTGTGTGGTAGGAATTAGTTGAAGGATAAAACAATAATTGTCCACTATATATTTTTTCCTCATATTCTATGAATAGATTAATTCTTAAACTTTAGGGAAGGTGTGTTAAAACCAAAAATGTGTTATCCTAATACCTTATGTATTGTTGAACCAATGATATTTTAAATCAACGTAGATGGATGGATTTGAGGACCACAAATTTACACTTGTTTGTGAATGATGACCTCAATCAATCCTTATAAATATTTACATTTCCAACCAATTATGCGCCTATAATTTCCACCAATTTTATTCTGATTGAGATCATAATTTGATGGTGACCTTTTCATTTCACATTACCTCTTATTAAGAATAAATTTTATTAACCCAATTTCCAATGTGGGTTTTCCACAAAGGTATTTTTATATTTTTAACCATTTATTTTTGAAGAAAAATTTCAAATTGAGAGGATTAAATTTATTGAAGTCTGGGAGAATGTAACACCCTAATATTTCATGGTACATTATCTCATTAAAGTAATTCAATAGCTTGCACTACACGCAACCCCAAGTTTGAGCACACCACAACTTTCCGAACTAGTCATTGAAAAAAACGTTATGAATAGTAATAACAACATTTTGAATCTTATATGTTCTATATAATTTTAACATCCATATTATGTGTTTCTTAGACATAATGTTTGAACAAATTGAGGTTTTCAGATAAGGGATGTATTTTTCACAAAATAAAATTTTACCACCTATTAATGGTGAACCTTTTTAAAAAGAAATATTTGAAAGTTATATATTAAATATGACAAAATAAAATTTTTATTTAGAATTGTGACATAAAATTTAATTTGGATAAATTTTTGGTGTTTTTCTGATAACATTAATATTTTGATGAATAGTGAAAAATGCTAAATTTTAATTGAAATTTTTTTAATCAAAATAATTTATACTATTAAATTATACATTTTAATGGTTTTGAAGTATAATGAGATTATATATTTATCATTTAATCCAATTTAGGTCATTATAAGTAATTTCACATATAAATTGGACATAACAAAATGTCAACCTTTTGATAGTTTTTACTTTTTTAAAAAATCCTCATTCCAGTTTTGATAGTTGTAATTATTTTTTACTTAATAAATGAAACATATATGTTTTTAATATGGTAAAATATACTTCATTTTTGAATTTGGAATATCTAAATTTTCTTAGGGTAAATGTTTGGTATTTTTCAGAAAACATTGCTTTTTTGATGAATTGTGAAAAACGTTACATTATTATTTAAAACCGACATTTTATTTAAATAATTATTTATTTTATTTAAATTTATTTTAAGCTAAAATAGATAATTAATACTTATATAAGTTCAATATAATTCATTGGATCCATTTTATTATAAGATTAGATATATAACAGTTTGTTGAACTTTTTCTTGCCTTTTACCCACCTTCAAAACACTTTAGAAAATTTGCATAAAAAATAATTTTACCACTTATGTGATTTGAATTTCAAAAATCCGAGAGACAGAGTTGACATAATAATGTAAAATTTGGTTCAATAAGATTAAAATATTTTTTGGTGAATAGAAACGTTTGACTTTTATTTACCACATTTAAAAGCGAATAGGGTAATTAAGGGTGAAAATGATATTATAATTATCTTAACACATGTCCTAATTCTATTGGATAAGTTGATTTGGACCAAAAAAACCATAGGAATAAATTATGAAAAATTAGGTCAACTTGGATTAGATTAGGACATTTATTATTATTTTATTTATAAAAGAGTTAAAAGTGTTAAATTTGAATTTTAAAAACTAAAAAAATTTCAATATATGGTTACACATAAGATAAATTAGTCTATAAATATTAATTATTAATATAAAAATATTTCTCACATAATTTTATTTTATTTATAATTAATATACATTAAATAATTTAATTTATTAATGACACAATGTTGATTCAGTAATTACAATATTTATGAAAGAATCAAATAAAATGGTATTATAAATATTTAAATAAATATAATTTCAAATTTTTTATGACATCCACGAATTTTATTGGTGAATATGAAATGTATGGATTGATTAAATGTATTGTTTTCTTAGTAATCAAGTTTTTATGTCTTTCTGAAAAACCAAATACTAAATACTGTCAGAATTGACATAAATCAGTTTTTAAAACAAATATTATATTATTAAATTATATAATATTTCTAAAAATCTAAGTTTCAGCCAAAAGACATTATTATTATTATATATGTCATTAATGAACCACTTGTGGTTCTCTTGGATGTTAATAGTGAGTTTGTAACCATATAGTGTACGAATACAAGAAGACACGACATAAGTTAATCTATTTAACTAAGACTTAAATCTAAAAGATAAGGTTAATATGGTGACCTAAACCTATCTAAAACCTATAGGTTGAGTGATTTTTGACCCATAACTACCTTATAATAGAAATAAATAATTCGAGAGCCATCAGAAACTGAAATTTATTTTATTATAAAATAATACTTCATTTTTTCCTAAAGTGACCCTCACCTCTCTTATTAAAGGGTACATCCCCTTATCTCAAAATCGGACCTCCAACAACATTTGGATTGGACAAAAACTGCCCAAATACCTTCCAAACGTTCCTAAAATCGACCTAGAGTCCTTAAATTAATCATAAATCCATCTTATAAATCCCTTTTGATCAACTAAAAAGGAAACACCAGAACATGATGTAATAATTTTACCACCCTCTTTCAAGTTCTTTTCTTCTTCCAGTAGCTCTTTCATTTTTGTTTCCATACAAAAAAAATCCAATAAAACCTATATACTTTGTTTTTATTAAAAATATGCTACCACCATAAATTTTATTCTATCCATCCTATAAATGAAAAAGTCTCCATACGTGTGTACGTACGGCCTACCGTCTCCACGTCGTGGTGTCGATTGTTATTCAAACACTTCATTATTTGGAATGGTATAATAATGGGTATAACTGTTGTAAATAATAAATATAACATTTTAATTATTATTTATACATGATATACTATCCAATTACATATAATTTCACAATCAATAAAATGACACTATCGCTCCTATGTAAGTACAGATTATCGTCTCCACGGCGCGATGAGATTCATTTCCACATTCACCATTCAACGCTGATTATAAAAATATACACTATTAATAATTATGTAATATATGAAATTATAATGATAGTTAATATATATATATATATATATATATATATATATATATATATATATATATATTTACTTACATATATCTTATTCAATTTCTTCCATTCAATACAACATGAAAACAGAAACATCGTTTATGCGTACGTACGGCCTACCGTCTCCATAATGGTGTTTTCCATTTCATATATCTATCTATAATAAATATTTATATAATATAAATATATATTATATATAAATCATGTGTAAAATTCAGGATTTAGGTAAATCATGATCTAAATGATAGGATCAAGAATGACAAGTTAAAACACATACAATAAAAAAGAAATTATTAACACAAATATTAATTTAACAAGGAAATCATTATTAAATTGGTAGTATAAAGTCATAAATGAATCATGTATGATATAGTAAATATTAATATGGAATGTTATAATTTAATAAAATACTATGGTCATTATAGATGAGGATAAACATACCCTTGACCAATGGAATGAGCAAGGTGGGCGTTAATTTAACAATTTCTTTATTATCTGAGGTTCTTTTTACATAAGTATATAATAGGACATATTAATTTGCATGTACATGTTTCATAAATGAGTTTTCAAAGGGATTATTTTTAAGGGAAATGTTTTTAGTAAAACATCATTTTAAATGTTTTAAGGATTTATTCTTATAAACTGTTCCCATTAATATCCATGTTTTCAAAATGGTTTTAAGGATTTATTTATATGGACATGAATGCATTAAAATTTTAATTCCTTTCAAAAGATTTAAAGTGGTGTTGGAAAATTTTATTCAAAACTATATTTTAAATTACTTCCTTTATAAATTATGTGACTTTTAAATGATTTTATGAAAGAGTGATATTTCTCTCAAATATTTTTACAGATTATTTTCAACTATGTCAACATCCTTTATGGGATATTTTTCTTGATCCAGGTTGTTTTATTATGATAAAACCCATTCATATTTTATTGAAGGTTTTGTGAAAGATTGGACTGTGGATGTGTTATTTTTATACCATTCATGGTTTAGGGTTAAAGTATTGACATTTCATATTCTAGTTTTAATACAAATGTTTATGTTATGTTTCAACCTTTTCATATGAGGAAGGTTTTGGAATGAGTATGTGATAGGTGGAACCCACTATAGCTCCTCAGTTCATCGATAGGTATCATGAGACAATTAGACATGGAATTAGCCCGGAACATTCACAATTTTGATATATGGTTTTGGTCAAGACCTTAATCATTTTTAGACGTCTTGGACAAAACCTTTAGAAAATATTTCAGAATGTCCCACATTATACATTCCCTCATTATGAAAATGTCATTGACGGTTCATGTGGATATTCTAATAGTAGAATACCCATGATTATGTTTTATTATGGAATTATTTACTGATCTAATATTCCTTCCATAATGTGTTCATGTTTATTATTTGTAAAGGCATGTGTTTTAAATTATTCACCATGACTAATGTTTATGTTATCTTCCACTATATCTCTTACCCTTATTGTGTGTTTTATCCCACCCCTTTCTTATGTTTTATTTACATAGGATTCCAAAAAGTGTATTATGATTGATAACTAGGGTTAATCTGGGGGATTAATGGTGTTCTCAAAGGATCATTTATGTTGTGTTTTATTTTATATGGTGTAACGTAATGTTCATGTATGTAATCTATTTTCCAAGACTGCTAAACTGGTCGATCATTCGATCCCTGATTCCTTGTAATCATGCCAATGTATTAAAATAATGCACTTCCTCTTATGTTACTAGGGTTGGTACATTAAAATTTAAATTTATATTATCATTTTTGTTTGCAGTTGTGTACTTTTAAAATGTAATACATGTGATATCTTTTGAGGTAGTTTTATAAAAATAAGAAATTGATTTTTTAGTTGTTGAAAGGGGCTTCAAATTCTGTTTTTAATGCCTTAGTGTCATGTGGGCCTTATAAGGTTTTTTTAAATGGGTTTGATGTGTAAAACTTTGTAATACGTCATGAGATCATTTTATGAAAATGTGTGTTTTCATTTGTATATTTTGTGGTATTATCTAAAGTGATTTTATAACACTTTATAGTTATTTTATAAATATTTTTAATTCTGAAAATTCAATTTGGATTGGTATTGGTGAGATTTTGTCTTTTAAAGTGGGTGTAAAATAAGTTTCATGTGAAAAACCTAGTTAATCCCCCTGGGTTTGTTTTATGAAAATTATAAATGTTTTATTGGCATAAATAAAGTGAAAAGTTGTATACGTATTGTTTTTCTGAATGTGTTGACATAAAATGAGTTTTTTAAAGATAATGTGGTCATTTTTGATGTCAAACATTTTGATAATGTTTTTTAATTTGTCGTGGTGATTTTAGAAATTGTGGTGTGGGTGTAAAACATGGTTGTGTGCTGTTTTGTGTGAGTGTGATGTGAAAAATGGATTTTCTTTAGGAAAATGGTGTTGTGTAACACATGATTGAGAAGTTAGGTGATGTTTAGAACCTTGGGAAATATGTTCTATAGTTGTCAAAGTATTTTTTGAATTGTAAAAAGATATGTGAAATGTGTAGTGGCCTATTTTGGTGTGAGAAGGATTTCAAAATAAATTGGAATGAAAAGGAGGTGATGTGACTTTTTTGATGTACATGTAGTATTTTTGGTTAATGTGTGACGTGTAATTTGTATTTTAATGTGAAAATTATATTTATTGACTTGTTGAAATTGTTTGAGAACAAGAGGCAAACCTAGGTATCTAGGTGGGTGGACGTGTACTGGTATGATAGTGATCCTATGGGGTTTGGCCTCCATTTGACATCACATGTTTGATGATTACAACACCAACTAAACTATGATGATGATTATTGGGGACCATTAGGTTATGATTATGTTCCCTACTAGGGTCTCATTCAAAAGAATAGATATTTGTGATGGTTACTTTCACCGAGAAACGAGGTACCTCGGATCCACAACGAGCTTGTTCCTAGAGGTTATTTTACCATTGCTTGTGCTTGCTTGATATATTTTTATTACCATCATCTTATGGTATGATTGGTTGGAAAATTTAGTTCCATGTTGGTTTTATTTAAAATATTCATTTATTTAAGATAGCCAACTTGAAAACTATTTTTTTATAGTAGCATCTTTTAGATAGTGTAACTATCATTTCTTGTTTATGAAAACATGCAAGATTTTCATCATTGAATGTTAATCACAAAGAATATATTCATGGTGGTTTCCTACTATGCTTTGGATCACACCCTACTTAAACATTTTGGTGCAAGTATACTTGGTTTGTTTTCTCAAAGGTTTTGGTACAATATTTAGTGACTGTGGTTCGGGTTTCAAGCAGGTCCATCATGGTACTGTCTTGTGAAGATGGCTTGAGGGAGGTGCCTATTTCCATGAGGATGGTTCTTAGGATGTTCATTGTGGGTTTACATAGTTGTTTTAGTCTTTTATAATTTTTTTTATCTATGTAATTCAGTTCTGAAATTTTGTAAAGGATGATTTTGTTTGGAAAATCCAGAACAGTTTAATTGGTTTCGTTTATAGTTTTATGTTTATAAACTTGGATAAATCAATAAAAATATTCATTTTATTATAACCGATAATTTGTGACAGCTCATGGGGAATTAGAACACCCATTGGGCCTTGCCATAGGCTGGGTATGTTGCTATTTTAAATGGAGACCATATTTAGTTCATGACAAAACGATATCAAAGGTAGGTTCAGGTTTACCCTTTGGGTCATGTTATTTGAGGAACATCCATGATAGTATCGTGTAATGATTTTTGGGACTTATTATTCCATTTATGGGTAGTTTTCCTGATCAACACACCAGATGAGGGTATTTGAGTCTCCAGGGGAAGTCATGATTTATCTGAGTCCTCTGGTTTTTTTGGTTTGAAAATGATTACATGAAATAGAAAGAGATTTGGGTTAATAGTCTCAGTGAGTTTGAAGGGCCAAGAAATCCATGTATAGATGATGATATTACCTAGAACACTCTCTGTTATGGTACAGTTGTTAGAAAATGGCTGCCAACCCTATGTTCAAGTCCCCACCGGAACTAGTTTCTTCTTGCATCATCTTGTGTCCCTTAGTTTTGGAATCCTGGAAGATTGGTTTTAAAGAAAAAACGACATGGTTTTAAGAAGTTTAAATATTTTTTGAAATCATATTCTTATGAATATGGAATGGTTTGATATGTTAAATGGTGGAATGTAATTTTAATAATTTCCTTGAAATGGAAAATGATGGGTTTACAACTATTTTGGAAGAAGGAAATATGCTAAATATTGGTTTTGAAAAATCTAATCCAATAGATTTTTCTAAACTATTGAAAGGTGTTTTAATGGGATGTGATGTTTAGAAGTTTATGTGAATGAATTGGAAGTGAGTTCTTATCTAGATGGTTGTGATTTTCAGAATGGTTTTCTAAGATCTAAATAGGGACTTTGATCTCCCTAATAGAGGTCTTGAGAACAAAAAAGTATTGGTTGACTGTTTTGCTTTTGAAATGTAGAATGAGTCTTTGTTGTAACCTTTGGTATTTCCGTGAGCACCCACATGCATGAGGTTATATGGGATGATGGATGGATAAGGTAATAATTGGAGGAGTTCCGGGATGGATCTGGGGAGGGTGCCCGGTGTGGCACATAAACAGTTTTGTGTGAGGCCCATGGGGTACCACAGATGGATACACTACCCACTGAACCATTTTTTTAAGAAATGTTTTAAAGGAAAACATTCTATCTTGATGACTAATTTGGATTGGTGTGTTTTATGTGTTTTTTAAAATTATGTTGTTGTGGGTTGTTTTGAGTCTTGGAACCCCTCCGATTTGAACTGTGTTTGGGGTTGGTGTTTGGTTGGTAAGCTGTGTTAAAGGATCAGTTATTAGTCTCTTCTGAGAAATGATTCAGGACACCTTTATAGAGGTTCCATTCATGTGTTTAGATATGGTTTGTGGAATGTTTATATGAATGTACCAGCTTGGTTGGGTCCTTGGGTTCTCTCATTCGATAAGGTACTCCCCCACTAAGGGTCAGTGCATGACTGAAGTGACACCCGGATTGTTTTTCTATTGGTAGATCCTCTATTTGAACAATATAATGAATCTTTTTATAGAGATTTGGAGATTGAATTTACAAAATTTCCTTTATTTATTTTGCGGACCCTCTTAAAGAAAGTGAGTTCTCATGGAAGGTTTAAAGAGACTTTAATTTTTAGAGTTACCCGATTCATCGAAGGTGGAAGTGGTCTCAGGTTGTTAGTGTGCTTGAGTATATGGATGGTGTCTAAGAAGGCCTCTAGGCCCTTCATATTCTTTTCAAAGCATGAGTTCGTGTTAAAAACCCAGTGTGGGAAATATGTTCATGATAGGATATTATGGCCACTTTCTGGAATTATATGATGTTTGGGGGAATTTTATAAGGTCCCTCTCCCTTAATTGTTTCTATCAGTCATAATGGTCACATTCGGTGATGCCTTGTGATGTCATGTTCTCGTATTCTGTAATGGTTATGGTCATGAAATTATCTAAGAGTCTCTAAATTTTGGGTGTATGTATCTTGTGAGGAAACATCAAAATCACTTGTTTTAGAGGATGGTGATTATATGTTTCCTTTCCTTCTGTTGTTTCTCACCCAAAGAAACAAGTGTGTGTGCATCTTCTAAGCCCTTATTTCAGTGAAATATTGGTATAGGGTAGAGTATGTTGGAATGTGTTATGAATTTGTGAACCCATCTGGGGTTGTGGGGTAGTTTTTTGTAGCACATAAAGAAGAAGTTTCATACATGGGGTTTCAAAAGCTGAACTGTGAGGCCAAAGATGCTTCAATCATTTGAGATCAAGCCCTAGGTCCCGAAGAGTAGCTAAATCATAGTCAGGGGAATTACATTGGTCATTTAAACACTTTTATAAACTCTTATCCATAGTACTAAGGATAGGAAAATTTTATGCGTCTAGTGTCTTCCTATTGCCTCTATTGTCCCCATTCTGTGGAAAGAGGTGGAGGGCCTCATGCCCATGTTATCACCCAAAGTATTTCCCTTCCACATTGGATTCCATTGTTGTTTTGGAAAATGGATTGAAAGTTTGTTGAACAGGTTGAGAAACCATTTTTTGTATGATAAGTCGTTTTTGTGTATTTGGAATCCACGCAGACAGACGATCCCCACAATTAGTTCACAGTTTCCCAAACCGTTCAGACTAACCGTGCGACCACCCCAACTTTTTCTGTTTTGGGATCTTTCTGTGGCAGCCTAACCTAGTCAGTTAAGATGGTTGGTTCTTATAGTTGAGAGACCCACTATGTATTTTTTAAGTCATTTTGGGAATGTATAATGGGAGATTTCCACTTGTACCTTGGAGTTTTTTCGAGCCTCCCCTGTTAGTGCCCTAATCATGTCTTGGGAAATTACAAGTTGTCTCTTATAATGGGGACCCCATTTGTGTCCCCCAATAATAGTAACTTAGATTGGTCCCTAGTCATGGCTTGGTGGTAGGTAGACTTTTTCCGAGCTATCTAACTACCTACATCTTCCTGGGGTAAACGTTGGGATTGGAGAATGTCCAACGGTCTGGTTAAAGCAAGTTGATTGTAACCTTGTTCGTTGTTGTTGTTCGTTTGGGTAAATTTCCTAAATCATGTTCAGATTGTTTTTGAGGATTATTCTTTTGGGATAAAATTTGGATCTTCTTGATCATTTTAGGAAAGTGGTGTATGTTTTTTTTGTGGGGGTATTCCTTCCTTAATTGATGACTGGAGGTGTTTTAGCCTTTCAGGGTTAAACATGGCATGGGAGTGAGTCTTGGTTGATCAGTTGGGTTTGGTTTTTGATTTTGGCCTTCCTGTGGCTTTCTGGGGGTGGAAAATTGATGTTGGGGATAAATACAACACCTAGAATTTTGATTCTCGGCCTTGTTTCAAATCCTCCTATAGTTATTGTCTTTCTCTTGGTTTCTGAGTGTTTTGAGTTGGAAATTTTGGTTTCTATTGTGTTACTAATCTATGGCCTTGGTCTTGGGGGTATTTTTTTTGTAAATTGGGCCTCTCTTTTTTCAGAGGGATGGTATCAGGTTGTGTTATTCTGAACGTGGTTTAGTGACACTCCTAGTGGAACCGCTTTTATGGTAAGTTGTTGACGTGTCTTGTACCCTTGATTTGGATGAGTCATAGGGTGAAAAGGTGGTTTTCTATATTATATGTTTCCCCCTTATCCTTGAACTATCTTTCCCCCTTGGTTTCTCCTTGTACCCCTTGAAATTGGTGGATAATGGCATGGTTTTGGGTGGCTAGAACAGGCCGCAAGGTTCCAAATCGTGCAGGAAAACCATGATGGTGTGTCCAGGTCACAATTGTTTTTTTTGAAATTCCTATTTTACCTCCCTAAAATAAATATAATCGACCCATTTAATCCCCCATTCGACACCAGCATCCTGGGGATGCATTGATTCTCCCTCAAGCTCCCATGGAATCCATATTTGATGGCTTTTGGGGGGGGGGGAAACTCTAATATTTATTTAATTAAGTGTTCCTCTTTTCATTTTCATCCATTTCCTTTGAGTTGCATACCTCTTACATGATGTTACAAAATTTCTATAGGTTATGGTTCGAATGTAAGGGGTTTATTTGGTGTCTTTTGATGTAATATTAAGATTTTAGGTTTCTCTTCACTTCTTTGTGGTGTGCTTGATGTTTTGCACCAAGATTTTAGGGTTTCTCCTGAAAAGGATGGTGATTCCATGTGTATCCATTTCTTAATGAGTTAGTTTTCTTGTTTTACTGATTTTTCATGTTACTTTTATGCTATGTGTGGTGTCAAAATCATTTCTGATGGATTTTGTTAAGAATTTAATTTTATAGTTTCCTTATTCATGGAAGTTGTGTACATTTTTGGTATATTTATAAAATAGGAAATTTATTTTTTAGTTGTTGAAAGTGGATGAAAATTATTTTTTGTTAATTCATTAGTGTCAAGTGGGCCTTGGAAGGGGTTTTTGAATGGGGTTGATTTCTAAACCATTGTTATACTTCTTGAGATAATTTAATGAAAATGTGTGTTTTCAGGTGTATATTTTGTGGTATTATCAGATGAGATTTTATAACATTGGAGAGTGGTTTTATAAATATTTTTAGGCCTTCGAATTATATTTTGTGTTTTTATTAGTGATATTTTGGATTTGATATATGGTGTTGAAATATGTTTTTTGTGGAAAACATTGTTAAACCCCTGGGGATTTTTTCATGAAAATTTTAAATATTTTATTAGGTTAAAGAAAGTGGGAAAAGGATGTATATTTACTCTTTTGTTGAGTGTGTTTAACTAAAACGAGTTTTTAAAAGATAATGTGGTCATTTGTGATGTCAAAAGTTTTAATAATGATTTGTAATTTGACGAGGTGATTTATGAAATTGGGATGTGGGTGTAAAATATGGTTGTGGTCTATTTTGTGTGAGTGAGATGCGAAAAATGGATTTTTTATCAAAAGGTATAATTTAACATTTGTGTGGGTTGTTACGTGATGATTACCACCTTGGGAAATAGTTTTTTCAAATTTTTGAAGGTTTTTTTAAATTGTGAAAGATATGGAAAATGAGTTGTGGGGTATTTATGTGAGAGATAGATTTCAAAATCAATTTGAATGAAAAGGGGATAATGTGACATTTGTGATGTACATGTGGGATTTTAGTTGAATTTGTGATGTGGGAGTGGTATTTTCAATGAAAAATTATATTTCATGACTTGTTGAACTTTTTTGAGCACAAGAGGGAAACCCAAGTATCTTGGTGGGTGGACGTATACAAGTATTCTAGTGATCCTATGGATTTGGACTCAGTTTCATGTAGCAAGTTTGACGCTTACATCCTTAACTAAACTATGATGATTATTATTGGGGACCACTAGGTTATGGGTATGTTCCCTACTAGTGGGTCGTGCACGATAACAAATATTTGTGAATGTTACTTTCACAAAGATATGTGGTACCTTGGAACCACAATGAGCTAGTACCTAGGTGTTATTTTCTGGTTTCTTGGGCTCACTTGATATTTTTTTCTTACCATCAACATATGGTATGATTGGAATGAAAATTTAGTAGAACATGTCTTTTATTTAAATGTTTCCTTTTATTAAAATAGCCGACTCGAAAACTGTTTTTATTTAATGTAACATCTTTTAGAAATTGTAACTAGCATTTCCTGTTTATAAAAACATGCAAGCATTTCGACTTTGAATGTTTATCACATGGAATCTCTTATTGGTGGTATCCTACTAGTCTTTGGATCACACCCAACTTACATCTTTCGGTTTAAGTAGACTTTTTTATTTTTGTCAATGGTTTGGGTACAGTTTTTTGTACTAGTGGTTCCGGTTTCTAGGAGGTCCATCTTGGTGTTGGCTTGTGGATATGGCTCGAGGGAAGCACTTATTTCCAGGAAAATGGTTCTTGGGCTGTTCATTGTGTGTTTCTTCAGTTGATGTAGTTTAATATAATAATTTTATACTATGTAATTCAGTTCATAAATTTTGTGAAGGATGATATCTTTGTGGAAAATTCAGAATCATTATATTGGTTTCATTTTTTGTTTTATGTTTAGAAACTCAGGTAAATCGTTCCTAAATTTAATTTTATGATAATAGGGAACTTGTTCTAGCCCATGGGGATTGGGAATGACCTTCGGGACATTTCATGGGCTAAGTATGGTGCTGATTTGGATGGTGAGAAGATTTGGTTAGTGAGAAAATGGTATAAAGGTAGGTTCAGGTTAACACTTTGGGTCCTATTATTTGAGGAATTATCAGGATATTTTGGAGTTAGGATTGAAAGGACTTGTTATTCGAGTTATGGGTAGTTTTCCGGATCACCACACCTCATGATGGGATTCGAGTCACCAGGGGAAGTTCAGATTTATCCGAGTCTTCTGGTTTTCTTGGTTTGATGACGATTTGGGGAAATGAAAAGAGAGTTGGGTTAATGGTATCAGTGAGCTCGGGGGGAATAGAAAGCCATGCAGAGATGTGGTTATTCCCTAGAACAGTCTTTATTATGGTGAAGTTATTGGAATATGTCCGCCGACCATATGTCCATGTCACGACCAGAATTAGTTTCTTCTCACATCACCTTGTGTCCTTTAGTTTCAGAATCATGGTAGTTTGGGTTTAAAGAAAAAATGTCATGGTTTTATGAAGTGAAATGTTTTTGTGAAATATTTTTTTTTAAAAAAATATTGAATTGATTGATTTTTGAAATGGTGGAACTGAATTTTTAGCTTATCCTTGAAATGTAAAATTGTGGGATTAAACCTCTTTTGGAAGAGGGAACTTTGTTAAACCTTGATTTTTAAAAAGTGTTTCCAATTGAGTTTTCTAAACTATTGACTTTTTTTAATGGGATGTGATGTTTTGAAATTTATGTGAATGAATTTAATGTTAGTTATTTTTGAATGGTTGTGCTTTTCAAAAATGTTTTGTATGTTGTAAATTGGGATTTTGATCTAATGGCTAGCGGTCTAGAGAAAAAAAAAATAATTATTGGATGAAAGTTTTGGTTTTGAAAAGTGGAATGAGTTTTTTTATCCTTTGGTATTTCCCTGAGTGACCACTTGAAAGGGGTTATATTGGATGGTGGATGGTTAATGGCACGACTAGATTAGTGCCAGGATGGATATGAGGAGGGTGTCCAGTGTGGCACAAAAACATGCATTTGTGAGGCCCATGGGGTACCATTGGTGGATGCGCTAACAACTGAACCATTTTTTTCAAAGAAATGTTTTTAAATGAAATCATGATGTCTTGATTACTGATTTTATTTGTTTTCTTTAATTTGTTTTTGAAAATTTTGCTTTTGTGGGATGTTTTGAGTCTAGGATGCCCTATTGTTTAAACCGTGTTTTGGGTTTGTGTTTGGTCAGTAAGCTGGGTAGAAGTATCAGTTAGTAGTCTCTTATAAGAAATGTTTTATAACACCTTTACAATGGATACCATCATGTTTTTGGATCTGATTTTTGGCACGTTTTGACCAATGGGCAATCTTGGTTGGGTCCTTATGTTCTATTTTTCGATAAGGTACGCCCCCACTAAGGGTCAGTACATGAATGAAGTGAAACCCGGATTGTTTTGCAATTGTATGATCCTAAAAAAATTAAATATAAGGAGTCTTTTTATAAATATATGGAGATTGAGTTTACACCATTTCTTTTCTTTGTTTTTTGTACCCTCTTGTAGCAAGAATGTTCTTGTGGAAGGTTGGAAGAGAATTTAGTTTCTTAAGAAACCTGATTCATTAATGGTGGAAGTGGTCTGGGGTTGTTAGTGTGGATGAGTATCTAGATGGTGTCTAAGAAGGCCTATGGGACCTTAGTAGTCTCTTCAATGTTAGAGTTCATGTTAAAACACTACTGTGGGAAATCTGGTCCTGAGAGGATATTGTGGCCATTTTTTGGAATTATGTGATGTTTGGGGGCATCATATAACTTCCCTCTCCATGTATTGTTTCTATCAGTTGCAATGGTATCATTCAGTGATGCCTCATGATGTCATGTTCTTGTTGACTGTAAAGGTGAAGCTCATGCAATATTCATTGAGTATCTATCTAGTTGTGAGTATGTATCTCAGGGAAAAACCTCAAAATCCTCTGTTTTATAGGAAGTTGACTATATGTGTCATTTCCATCTGTTGATTCTCACCGGCAGAAACAAGGTGTTATGTGTGTGTATATCTTTTAAGCAATTTTTTTAGTGAAATGTTGGGTTTGGATAGGGTGATATTGGAATGTATTATTCCATAGTGACCCTATCTGGGGTTTTGACATTGTTTTTTGTATCACATAAATTTAATGTCTCATATAGGGGGTTTCCAAAGCCAAAATGCGGGGCCGATGATGACTCAATAATTTGGGCTCCAACCATAGGTCCCTGAGAAAATCTGGTGCATAGTCAGTGGAAATCCCAAGGTCATTTAAACCATTGTACAATGTCTTATCCATAGTATGAAAGGCTGGAAGAGTTTAAACCACTATTGTCATCATATTTCCTCTGTTGTTCGTGTTCGGTGGAAAGAGGTGGATGACCTCATGCCCATGTTATCTCCCAATGTCAACCCCCATTGGTTTCAACTGAGTTTTTTGAGAATGGATTGAAATTTGGCTAGATAGGTTGAGAACAGGGTTTGTAAATGATGTGTAGTGAAAGTGTATTAGGAACCTATATAGACAGAATGATCTCAATAGTTAGTGCACGGTTTCACTAACCATGTAGCCACCCCAACTTTTTATGTTTTGGGATATTTCCTTGTTGGACCATTCTGGTCAGTTAAGATGGTTGGTTCTTTTGGTGGGGTGTCTCACAATGAATTTTATATAAGTTCTTTTGGAAAGGACTAATGGTAGTTTACCACTTATACCTGGGAGTCCGTTTGGGCCTCCCTTGTTAGTACCCTGATCCTATCTTGGGAATGTTCAAGTTGTCTCTTATAGTGGGGAGCCCATTTGTGTCTCCCCATACTAGTAACTCAGATTGGTCCTTAGTCTTGGGTTGGTGGTAGGTAGTATTATTCAGAGCTATCTAACTACCTCATCATCCTGGGGTAAATGTTGGGATTGGAGAATGCCCAATGGTCTGGTTAAAGCAAGGTGAGCATAATCTTGTTCGTTATTATTGTTCGTTTGGGTAAATTGCAGGAATCCTATTCAGATTGTCTTTTGTAGTTATCTTTTGGCATAAAATATGAATTTTCTTGATCATTTTATGAAAGTGGTGTTTGTTTTGTTTTGCGGGAGTATTCCTTAATTGATCACTGGAGGTGTTTTGGCATTTGTGGTGAAACTTGGTAAGGGATTGAATCTTATCTTATCGGTTGGGTTTTTTTATTATGGCCATAATATGGATTTCAAGGGTCATAAATCTTTATTGCGGGGAGAATTGTAACACCCATATTTTTTATTCCATTATTTTATTCAAATCATTCTTTAGTTCTTGGATATCTCTTGGTTCTCGGGTGTTTTGGGTTTGAAATTTTGGTTATTGTTGTGTTACTGATCTATAAACATGGTATGGGGAGTATTTTATAGTAATTGTAATTATGTTTTGTCAAAGGGTTGTTAGGAGGTTGTGTTGTTTTCTAATTAGTTTAGTTACACTCCAAGTGGCCCCACTTGTGGGTAAGTTGTCGACATGGTTTGTACCCTTGAGTTGGACAAGTTATATGGTGAAAATGTTGTTTTATATTGGGTATTTAATCCCATATCCTTGTCCTATCATTACCCCTTGGTTTCCCCCTTGGACCCCCTAAAATTGGATGAGAATGGTATGGTATTGGGTGGCCAGAACATGCCACATGGTTTGGCTGCACGGTTCCAAACTGTTCTAGAAAATTGTGCAAGTGTGTCCAGTTCATTAAAAATATTTATGAAATTCATATTTTCCCTTCCGGAAATTAATCTAAACCACCCCTTTCATCCACCATTTGACACCACCAGCCATGGGAGGCCTCTAAACTCCCCTAATCTCCCATGGAAACCATCTTTGATGGTGTTTTTCATGGGGAATATCCAAGATTCCTTAATGTAACTATTTCTATCGTAGTTTTCTTCCATTTCCCTAGGGTAACATCCCACATTCCTAATGATCCAAAATATACAGAAGTTAGGGTTCGAACCTTGGGTTCTATTTGGGGTTTTTTATGTAATCTTGAGATTTTAGGTTGCCCTTCATTTCCTTCTAGTGCAGTGGTGGTGTGCTTGATGTTTCACACCGTGATTTGAGGATTTTGACTTGAAATCTAGGTAATTCCATGTGTAACCATTTCTTTATGTGTTAGTTTTTTTACTTATTTTTTAGGTTCCTCATTTGTTGTGAGTGGTGAAAATACATTTTTGATGGTTTTGGTTAAGCATTTAAATTTATAGTCACATTTTTGTTTGAAGTTGCATACTGTTCAAATGGAACATATATGATATCTTTTGTGGTAGTTTTATATAATATGAATGTGTTTTTTAGCTTCTGAAAGGGGCTAAAAATTCTATTTTACTAATTCCTTAGTGTCATGTGGTCCTTGTAAGAGGGTTTTTAATGGGTTTGCTGTGAAAACCTTTGTTATACTTCTTGAGGTAATTTTATGAAAATATGTTTTTTCTTTTTTATATTTTGTGGTATTATCCAAGGTGATTTTTTTAACACATGATAGTGGTTTTATAAATATTTCTAGGGCCACCAATTTTATTTTGGATTGGTATTGGTGAGATTTTGGATTGTAAAAATGGTGTTGAAACATGTTTTGTGTTAAAAACATAGTTAAACTCCTTGGGTTTGTTTTATGAAAATTTTAAATGTTTTATTAGGTTAATGAAAATGGGAAAAGGATGTATATGTACTATTTTGGTGTGTGGGTGCACCTAATTTATTTTTTGAAAGGTAATTTGGTATGTTTTGATGTCACATGTTTTAATAATGTTCTGTAATTTGTTGAAGTGATTTATGAAATTATGAAGTGGGTTAAGAAACATGGTTGTGGGATGTTTTGTGTGAGTGTGATGTGAAAAAATGCATTTTTTTAGGAAAAGGGTATTATGTGACATGTGAATGGGCTGTTATGTGATGTTTAGAACCTTGGGAAAGATTTTATAAAATTTATGAAGGATTTGTTGAATTGTGAAGGATTTGAAAAATATGTTGTGGGCTATTTTGGCGTGAGTTGGATTTCAAATTCAATTTGAATGAAAAGGGGATGATGTAACTTATGTGATTTTCACGTGAGATGCTTGGTGAATGTGTGATGTGGAAGTGGTATTTTAATGTGCAAATTATATTTCATGACTTTTTGAACTTGATTGAGCATAAGAGGGAAACAAGGGTATATAGGTGGGTGGGCGTGTACTGGTATGCTAGTGATCCTGTGGGGTTTGTCCTCCATTTCACATCACTTGTTTGATGATTACAACACTAACTAGACTATGATGATGATTATTGGGGACCATTAGGTTATTGGTATGTTCCCAACTTGTGGCTCGTTCATGAGAACATATATATTTTTTGGTTACTTTCACTTAGATATGAAGTAACTCAGAACCACCGCGAGCTAGTTATTAGGGGTTATTTTCCCATTTCTTTTACTCAATTGATATATTTTTCTTACCGTTAGCATACTGTATTATTGGATGGGAATTTTAGAAGCATGTTGGTTTTATTTATAGGCTTCATTTATTTAAAATATCCCACTTGAAAACTAGATTTATTTAAAGTTAGATCTTTTTGAAATTGTATGTAGCATATCCTTTTAATGAAAACTTGCAATATTTTTGTCTTTTAAGGTTTATAACATGGAATCTCCTAGTGGTGGTATAATAACTCGATTTGGCTCACACTATACTTACTCATTTGTGTGTAAGTAGACTTTGTTTTTTTTTTCACAGGTTTGGGTACAATTTTTATTGTCAGTGGTTTGGGTTTCTACAAGATCTGTCGTGGTGCTGTCTTGTAGAGATGGCTTGAGGGAGGTGCCTCTTGCGATGAGGATGGGACTTTGGCTGTTCATCATGGGATTATTCCGTTGTTTTAGTCTTTTATAATTGCTTTAAAATATGTAATTCAGTTGTGAAATTTTGTAAAGAATTGATTTTTTGGAAAATCCAAAATCGTTTTATTGTTTCATTTATTGTTTTATATTTATAAACTCGGGTAAATTTTCCCCAAAAAACATTTTATGATACCTGAGAACTTGAGCCTACCCATTGGGATTAGTAATTCCCTTTGGGCCTTGTCACAGGCTAGTTATGGTTCTGGTTTGGATAGCAACTAGATACAGTTTGTGACACTGGGGAATTCATTCTCACTATGATTCTTTATATATAACAACTCCCTCAAGAACCATAATCATTGGTTGATCCTCATCATGCCTCCATTTAGAGAATCCACACCATTAAGGATCACATTCTATTATGTGAACCTTAATATAAATTTTCTACATCATCCTAGATAATTCTTTTCAAGTAACCATATTCATATTATTTGGTTAAGTAAAATTCCATCAAGAATCTATATGGGAAAATACCATATAGGTTGTCATTTAAACTTTAAATAATTAAATTTTTTTTTCCTTTATGAACTAGTATAATGTACACCAACTAGTGATATAATTACACAGAATATAATGTCTATAATGAACAACTAATATCACTATAAATACCCTATAAGAGAGTTTATAAAAATTCCATCACCGTGCATCCCACCATATGATCCACATGAAGTAGAAAAAGAATAAAATATACTATGATCCAGTTGAATAGAATAATACCACCATATTTTATAGTGAAAATTAATATATTTAATTTCCATAACATTAAATTTCTAAAAATGTTATCATCATTGGAAAGAATCAGTCCTAGATATGTGTATTTCATGTGAATGCTGCATTCCAAAAATTATACATGTACACATGTCTCTTTCCAATGGGTGATGATCCGAAACCCATAAATCATAAATCCTAAAAAAACCATGTTTATTATAATAGGTTAGAGTTATATAATAATAACATAAAAATCCAAGAATGTAAAACATATTCCCCTACTGAAATGAACTTCTAATTGAAAATGGTTGTCTTGGTGCAATAATCTGGTATCCATCATATTCTTTAACTAATTCCTATATAAAATGTCTATTATCTCCCAAAATAGAATGAAAAAAAACAAAACAATTATATAATTTGTGTTACATCTCATGTAAAATATGTTATAAATTTTTTTATCATCCCCATTCCTTGACAGCTGAACAATTCCTAGACCCCAGATACTATTGGGACCTTCGACACACCACCTTGTATGCCAGAGGCTGCTAACTAGAAGCTAGGGTCAATATTGATAACACTAGGAGACTATACCAAAAAACCAAGTTTGAAATGTGAAATAAAAATTAACCAAACATAATCCATAAACATATCATAGTTTGTGAGAGTAATAAATAATTACAAAAATGCTATATAAATGAACATGAGAAAGAAAAAATCCATGCCTCAAAGACAGACCGCCCAATGGGCTGATCAAATATAAAACTCAAATATTGAAATATATGTCATTGTGGCTATAATAAAAGCATCGATCTATACCTAGTCCATTTTAGACCTATTTGATCAATCCCACTCAATAGAAAAACTTCACGCCTCTTCCCAACATAAACTTTCTTTCAATGATGTTTTCTTGGGTACCAATGTGTTATGGCCACAGAAGAAGGGTGTGAGAAGAATGTAGTAATGAACCAATAATGGGGGAAATTGAATAACAAATAAATATAATTTATGTGTCATAAAAAGAATTTTATATATAATAAAATTTGATAAATAATTAAAAAATGACACTATTGTTTCCCAATTTATAACATGACACCTGAATTGGCTATACCTCATTCAACGAGTTCACTACTATATATGATCATGTCTCATAATTTTACCTACCAATATCATTCTAATTTACCATATCGTAACAAATGTGAAAATAAAATTCTAGTATGTATCCTTGTATTTTAAAGAATATTAGGCAAACTTTCCAGATCCACAGAGCACCTCTAAAGCATGTTATGGTAACATGCTACAACCTGATCACTATGTAGTGACACTATGAAATCAGTTTCGGTTAGGTGCCTTGATGATCCAGGATAAGTATGAGTAAGTAATCCATAGTCATCAAGAATAATATCCAACCCCTTTTAGGTAATCCTAGGTGATACCATTATCATCATACTTCAATGTCTATTCATAGGGGGTGACCTTGGGAAACCCACATTTATCGGGAGTCATCACTAATTCCTAGGGGGTTTAACATTGGCAATCGATATATTATACATAATAACTTGTTTAGAGGGGGATGACACTATGAAATTAAATAGTATTAGTTATCATCAATAAAACAAAGGTATATGACCCTTGGTGATCCGAGGATATTATTCATCATCCCCGATTACTAGGTGGGTGACCCTAGAATATCAAATATTATTTAAAGTCACTGTAGATCCATAGATTGAAATACTAGGTGAAAACATAATCATCAGTGATTACCTTCAAAAACTAAGTGACATCCCCATAATTCCATAGCAACTCACTCAAATTTAGGGACCCATGATATAATTAGAGACATCCCGTGTATCTCAATAGATCCTGGAGGGATCTTCTCAAACACAAATCATCCCATGTAATTGTCAATACAACCTCTATAGTATGAAATTATTTATTTTGGTACTATGTTGACTCCGTAAGTAATATTTATTGATTTCCAATAAGGACACTCTCTAGGATTAGTGAATCACTTAGTCGCACATGGGAGTCCTATAGGCCTTAACATAATATACACCCTTCCCTGGTTCCTCTAATCCATCAGCAACACTCTAGTCCAATTATATCAATCAGAGGGAATAATGTATCTTAATGTTTTTAGGGTCATATAATGACCCCATTTTCCTCACAACAATGCCTCACAAATGATAAATCGTGTACCCCATTCTCATCCCAAATCACACTAGGTCAATCCTCACTAGAAATATATAAGATTGATACCCAAGGCACCCAACATAGTGCTCACAGAAGAATATGAAGAAGGACACACCCCATTATTATGGCTCCATTGAATTGACTTCAACGCATCTCATAGTTTCGTAATGACTTCCTCAATCCACTCATTATTAATTCAACACTCTAATCCATATAGTGTAATCACATGCACTTACAACAAGGGCCTCTATGTTCATTTAAATTAATCATGTCCCTCCTCTTCGAATCTATTCATCTTAGAGTATACTAAAAAAATCATTCTCTCATCTATTTAAAATAGTTGAAATAATTTGTTTTACCATAGAACCTCTTGATATTTACACATTATTCAATTCAAGCACATAAAATTAATTTTATGAAAAAAATTTATTTAATTTTTGTGGATTTCAAAGACCCTCAATAGTGATACCACATAATACATTAAATATATAATACCATAGGGGAATGAATGAGGGGAATACTAACTCATTCATGGAGTTATTCCCTTTTAATCACAACATGGAAACTCTTTCTCAAACAAAAATCAATTATGCATCAATATCCAACAACCTATCTGAAGTCGCAACATCCAATAATTAATTATAAAAGTTATATAATTAATAAATCAGATAATCCTAAAATTTTCTAATCTATATATAAATTAATTCAATTGGCACTATTTCCCTTAATTTCACTAGAAATTGACCATTAACGGAATCATTGGGCAATGAGGCGCGGACCACTTCCAACAAGTACCCAAACCAAGACTATGGTAAATCCCTAGATCAATTTCCATGTTAAAGAAAGAATTTATCTGAACATTAAAAAACCAATATTAAGAATTACATGATGACATACCTCTATTGATACCTAGGGAATTGAAATGAAGATATCACCATAGAGTATCCTTTATCCACCATACATAAAATCCCCAATAAAATTATTTCATCCCATTATGATCATGTGTAACTAGTTCTAAACCATAAATAAAAATATCTATGAAATGAGTGGTGATGAAGGGTATGAATAATGAAATAATGATATAAGAACACTGTTTCTCAAATTACCATTTTGTATGAAAAAAATAATCCCCAATCAAGGGTAAACAAGAGAGGGAGGAGAGGATGACCACTGACATAAAATGGGATAATTTTTCACCCATGGTCCGAGAAATCCCAATAGTCCAGAAAGTGAAAATTCACAAATTACCTCATTTTGAAAACAGAAAAACCATAAAACCATACATGGAATGACCACATGCTCCCCATTGTGAAATAATTCAGGAAGAAAAATATCCCGATTTCCTAACCTCCTTCGTCGAATTAACCAAATATCATACAAGGAATGACCTACATAGTGGTATCTAACCCCCACATAAGGGTAAACCTAAAAAATTGAGTGCCCCGTTCACTGTGCGAGTTCCATGCATTGGGGTCCTGAACACTATGTATATTTAATTCATGGTTTGAGTGAATCTTGTAAGTCATGAACAAGTTTTTATGAAAATACTTGGATTTTTAATGACCTGACTATTCTCTAAAACTCACCCAAGCACCTGTACCACCAACATAGTCTCAAAATACAAATTTTTTTTTTTAAATTATAAAATATAGAATCCCAACACAAGTCCCAATTTTTAAGAAAACCACTTCGTAAAATGAAATTTAAATTCCCTCATCAATTCACACCCATAAAGGGTTTGAGGTTTTATAGTAATCTCAAAAAATACCCAGTATTATTCCTCTTAACAATTGATGAAACATGAATGTAACATACATACATATTTTATTATTTTATTTCAAGATTCAAATATTAAATAATTATTCATTCCCAATTACTATAATGAATTAGTATCATTGAGGAAAAGATGCCTAATCATATTATTTTATAAAATATATTCAATATCTCCCTTAATGTTTTCTAAACACAATAACCTTATTAAAAATATAATATATAAACCCTTTTATCATAATCAAGGGAAATGGAATCATTTTAAAAGGTGAAATTAGGTTAATAGTAACAAAAAACATTGCATACATCATTTGAGGGAAATAATTGAGAAGAAGTTATGAATAAGGGTATGACAACATGATCAGAAGTTTCCAAAACAGACCCTAAAAATCATACACTATAAATCATGGGTCACACTATAAATCATTGTTGTAATAAAATATATTGGACATAAGAGTTAACAATAATTAATAATTAATCTTGAGCCACCAAAGTGTATCAAAATCATGTGACATAAGATTTCTGTAAATATATAATAAAAAAATACATTTCTTTAGTCAAGGATCACATCCCAGACTATTATAATGGATAAAAACTAATAATGTATTATGTTCACTCCCTTGTCACATAAACATAGTTGAATAAAACCCATAATTATTTGTGATCACTCTCCATTATCTTTCATATTTTCCCATGATATTTAAATATTTATGTAATGTATTTTATGGATATATAATTCAAATTCCACATATTATATAATATCCATAAATATGTTTTCAAAAAGACGATAAAAAATTTAACTATTTAATCATCGCTTTAATAACACTTGAGAAAGAGAAAATTTTCATGAAAACATCCTTAAAATATCATCATCAAATGCATTAATGAGAAATAAAATTGATGAAATCATTAGATCATATCATCGTATAAGAATAATATTCTTTAAGTGGTGTTTAAATAGATGAAAAATTCATTTATAAATTAATTAGAATGATTCATTGAGTAATAAAAAAATATCATTTTGTTGGGTAAATTATAAAAAAATTACAATACAAAGTAGAATGAAATTTTATTTTTAAAATAATGCTAATATTTTATAGAATATAATTATTTTATTATAATGGGAAAATTCATTCTTTTAGAAAATATTGAGAAAAGCTGTTTTCAAGCTTTCATAAAATATTAAATACATGAAATATAGGGAAAATTATGAATATACTACTTTAAACCATTTAAATGGAATTAATATATGGTTTTACAATACTTTACATCATCATTGGAGTGTAGAAAAGAATGATCTTGAATCAATTTATTGAATATGGAAACGGTTAAAAAATATTCCCAACATAAAATAAAAAATTAGACCACATTTTCTTATTTATTTTTGTACTTTGAGTAGGAAAGAGCGAAAAAATTGAAAGAATAAATAAATCCCCTAGAAATAATCATTTTAGATTAAAATATATGAGGTTTAATAGAGAGATAGAGTGAATAAAATTTCACCAAAGGATATTTAGACATAAAATTACTCAATTAAAAATAACATTGCAAAATAACCCTGAAACTCATGTCTAGACATACATCAGATAAGATATAAAATAATTAATAAAAAATTTATATTTATTATACATACATATATATATATATTTGATAGAACATATCTTGAAAACAAATTAATTCATGATATATTAATTATTGTTTCACTTAATACAATAGTAGATGATAGTCTGGACTTATGTATACTAGGTGTAAGGAACATAAGATATTAACACTAAAACTGAGTACAAAATCATTATTTAAAAACCCCAAAACATGAATTTATATTCCTTAAATCTTATAAATATACAAGGGATAACATCAGGACATATATATGAAATAGGTTATCTAAAAATTCTAGTATGATAATAATCAAATCTTAACATGATAAAATTAATACATGTGAGTGAATAGACATATCAAGAAGACATAAAAGTGTTCATAATTTTAGTCAAGAACATCAAAGATCGAAATACATTAATAAGATGAAGGTATCCTAGGAAGTGGAAACAAATAAAAAAAATTCTATACACTGAGACATTATACAATAGTGTATATAGGATAACCTCTTAGGAACGACACACAACATATCATGAGATAAAAAAATTATCCAATGCATTGTATGGATATATAATCATAGGACGACCCATCACATTCATATCATGTATGTTCTTATGTTTTCCACATAGAAAAAATAACATAATGATTTATTTAACTAATATTATCACCAAGATTAAGGATTAAGGGTTACATATATGGAAATACCTAGTCAATTATTGATTTCTACAACTAGGGGAATACATTTGAGTTCGAATTATAATGGATGTTCACTAAGAAAATGGTTGGAATAGAATATAATAGTATAATTTCATCAGCATAACTAGGGTACCTAATTATTTTTGTATGGTTTAAATGTGGAAAAAATGGATATATAAACATTTGAAAATCATGAGGGATGTTATAGTGATATGTGAAAACAACATCCAACATGATGAATCAGAAATTTAAATGAATAGTATAGAGATTGTCCTTGTTTAAAGAGGAGAAAGTAAGCATCCCATACATTGAGAGGGTGCTTCAAAAACCATGGTTGGTGATTCTTAAGTGTTTGGTGGAATTTATGGAATGATATAGAGATGTAAGGTTAGAGTAAATTGATTTTCTATGTGTTTTTAGGGAATAATAATGGGAACTTGGGTGGGTTTATATAGAAAAATAGAGTAAAATTACTTATTAATTTCCAAAATAATGTTTTATACTCTCTCTGATAAAGTTATAAAAACCAAAAACATTCCCATGGTTTTTACTAAAAAGTATTGTTTTTCATTTTTTTATTAGGATATGAACTATAAACATTAAAATAAATCCCTTATTGTCGTGTAAGTGAGTCATGATTATAATTTATTTATTTTAAAATTATTAAATATAAAATAGGTCTTGGAGGATTAATTGGGGATTTATATATCTAATAAAATTAAATAAAAAATAAATTATCATAAAGGATAATAATATTATTTTTTATATTGGATAACATTTATGGAATATATTACATCATATTTTGTATTTTATAAATTCAAAATATGAACCCTATATTTATAACATGTTTAATTTTGGAAAAAATTCATCTACCTTTAAAAATTATGAAAAATTGACTTTTAGATAATTTTGACATGTTGATTTCAAATATAATTTTTATTTTACAAGAATAACTCTCAAATTTTTATAATTTACACTTTTAAACACAAAATCTCCATTTATTGAAAAATATTGTTTTTTACAATAATAAATTTCTATCTATTATAAAAATTACATGTGAATTCATAAAATAAAATTATCATTTATCTTTAATAATAATATTTTATTAAAATATTATTTATTTCTAAAATTATTTAATTCAATAAATTTTTTTTTGATTGAAATAATATATTTCTAAAAAATATAATATTTTATTCCTCATATAAAAATAATGTTATTACCCAAATAATTATCTGATTATTTAAATAAAAATAATAATAAAGAATATATATAATCAATATTTTTTAAAGAAAATATTTCAATTACATGCTATTAGTATTATGATACATTACCATTTATTACACTAGGGAATTCCCTTAGGTTAACATGTGTGATGATGATATTTTTTTGGGGAAGCTCAAGAAACATGCTTTGGTCTGTGTTCTCGATGAGAATGAATTTCTCATATAAAAGGTTTCAATTTTGATTTTTTTTTCAACCTCAGCATGGGCTTAGTCAATGGAAAATATATTGATTATATATACCTTGGAATCTATGACAAATGGTCTTCCTATGTTATTGTCAAACTGTTCAAGTATATCACTTCCTTTGTATGTGTCAATTTTACTTTATTATAACTTTTAATATATACTAATCATACGACCACTATATAAAAACTACACTATCAAATATTATGATTCTTATCTATTTTCTAAATTTTATGGATTATAACTTATAACTGTTCTAAATAAAAAATTTAGTAATATTGTTTTCTATAACATCATTTCATAATAAATCATTTTCTCATTCAAAAATGGAATTTAATTTATAAAAGATCTGGTTGTAACATCCCCACACCACTTTCCCCTCACGTGGCTGATCTGGTTGGATACATGACATCATGAATACCTCCCCATATTCCATAGGATTCCAAATATAAGTGAGGGTCCTACAAATATCATGGGGAGACTATACCCATTTATAAAGAGTTTCAATAAAGAGGAAAATAGTAGTAGAGTTGCAGAAAATAGCGGAAACAATATGAATAATTAATAAAAAAACCAATGATGAAAATGGACTAACTAAATATATTTATAAATAATTAATGAATCATGTAATGGAAAGATAAATTTATCTAAATGTAATGTTGAATTTTATACAGATAGAATACTCTACAAAGACAAATAATTTCACCAAATATATTCAGTCCCAGACCCTCTGTCAGTCCCACCTCTAGGATTTAACCCATTTAGCCAAATAAAAATAAACAATAGGGTCCCTTTACCTTATCCAAACCCACATCCATGAAATCTACCTGGGTACCAAACATTGGGCCATCCGGGGTTTGAATACTACATAGTATGTCGACACCACCTTGTCTAATAAATTTTAGTCTGAGAAATATAGTGCATGAAATTAATCAAATAAATGTGTATTGATTTAATAAATTTACACTACATGTGAAATAAAAACATTGGCCTTGAATGTTATGGGTGAAACCGAGGGCCCACCCAAAATCAACTTTACTACTATTCCATATATCTCTACCTAGGGAAATATTCTCTTACAGAAGGAAAGAACAACTAGTAGGTGGATGATTATCTTACCAAGGAAGAAACAAAATAAAACAATTTTTTTTATGAAAAGGTCTCTACACAATATATATCTTGAATATATCCATCATAATTCTCGTGACAAGGTATCTGGTCACTAGGAATCTGATATAATCTTTCACAACCCATCCTCGGGGCCCATGCCGTGACTACCCCAAGCTCGCCTTCTGTAGGCCAGGGGCTGGAGACTAGAACCAAAGGCGTAAATCCGGATAAAAAGGGAAGGAATTCCCATTATATATTAAATAAACACAACATAGTACGCAACAGATGCAAGAACTAAGTAATACTGAATACAAATGTAAGTGCTGAAATGTAAATGGGTCAGTATACAAACCCAACTTTAAAGTACATTACAACTAAAAAGCTAGTACAACTGCAGTAATGTAGAACGTCAACCACTGAGTCATCCTCCTGGAATCCCACCAGAAGGGTGGGTACAGACAGTCTCCCCAGTACCACGTGTCCATCTGTCTTCTCTGTGTATGTCTCACCAAGTGGTCCAACTTTGGCTACTATCTAGCTCTACAAGCCTCTACCATGATCAGCGTTGTCCATCGTCGGCATCCAACACAACGTAGTGCGGTCATTGCCCATGCAGGGGTGAGTATAACGATACTCATTAGGGACCCCGAGACCCCCGAAGGTCTCCCAGAATCCACAAAGGATAAACCAAATAGAAAAGATTAAATCATTAAGTATCAAACAAATCAAATTAGGTATATTCCCATACATATAAATAAGTCATCAATCCATGTTCGGCTCAAACTCTCGATCCCAATCACAACACAGTCCACACAGGAAGTAAAGTCAATCACATCGATGATAATGATTGAAAGTCTAGACTCAGCTAACACATGTATAAATCTTCTGTAAAGTGATAAGGATGATTAGATGCATTCATTGATTCATATAAGTTGGCGGACCCACGTAGGATACTAGACCAGCTATGTTGTCAGACCCTCGTAGGATACAAGACCAGCTACTCTGTCGGACCCACGTAGGATACAAGAATAGAAGTAAAACTGTCGGACCCACGTAGGATACAAGAACAGTAATCATTGAATTCAAACCCACGGATGATTCCAGTACTGTAGTCATCATCGCCTAACCCATAGAGGATTCCAGTACGGTAGTTGTCATCGCTGAACCCACAGAGGATTCCATTACCGTGGTCGTTGCAGTCGCAGCCAGCTCCAGGGTTCACGCACACAACACGCTCAATTCTGGGATGGTTTGCTCCTTGAGAAAAGGGGGAGATACATCAACATTCACTAAGTCTAGATTTGATGTATCGCGAAGTTTTCTCTCGTCAAAAGGAACCCAAAACGACAGACGGTGCGTCAATTGGACGCCCGGTCTGAGAGTTATTAGCATTTTTGCTTTGGGGGCCCGGTTGGAAATACACTCATTGCAAACATGGTAATTTTCAAAAGTTGTACAGAACTCAGTTAGAGTATCACAAATGGACCGCCATGTCACGAGGGTCCCAGTGCTGCAGATAGCGCATCGATTGGACACGCGGTCATCGAGTTATTCACCTTTAAGTGAAAACGGGCCAGCCCCGTTAAGCCTAGTGGGCTGGCAGGTAGTGTCAACCCGATTTTGGGGGGGTCCGACCTGGTAGAGGGTCGGACAAGCCCAATGAGTCGTGCGGCCCTGCCCTGCGGGGCACGACCTGGCCCAGTGGGGTGCGGCCCCGACCAACTCGGCGTGGCGCGACCCGGCTGGCCGCGACTCGTTCTAGAGGGTCCAAGCGGTCTGAGGGGGGTTGGGGGCACTTTTCCCGAACCGACAGCATCGATTGGAACCACCCTTCTATTCGTCTGGCCGAAGCTGGCTGGTCGTCCCGGTGCAACCAGCCCAATCGGGCAGGCCGCGGTCCTGTTGCGTGACCAGTTCAAGTGCCGCAACTCTTTCACCTTGTGGGCCGACGAGCCAGCCGGTTCGCCACCAAAGTGGCCCACTGAGCGCGGGCCGCAGTCCTCCGAAGTGCGGCGCCCCTTGTGGCACAACGGTCTTCCTTAGGCCTAACCGGCTTTAGCCGGCCGGTTTTCCTTCGGGCGAGCAGCCCGCGGTTGCACGCCACGGTTCATCTGCACGCAGCCGATGCATGTCCGACGCTTCCCTTCGCCGCCACTGCCTCACGTTGCCACCGCAAAAAATATCCAAGAACAAACGGAGGGTCATCAGACCGTGTTAGTTCCGCCCGCGCCCTTCGCATTAAGCAGTATCAAATGGACAAAGGAAAAACATGGTTTCAACGAGGGATGAAGAACTATTTTATTCAATTAAAAATTGTTACAGGCCCCTACCTTGAAATAATGTTCACAGTAGTCAAGCATTGTGGAAAACGACATCGCGGGGAGATGGTGTCAACTCATTGACTTCAAGAATGAAGGGCCCGAGGATGGTGTGTATTCGGCGTTCCGTGTGGGTGGCTCCTTCTCCTTTGATTTGGACAAAGATTTAAGGTGATGATCGATGTTCCTCGGTGGTTCCTCGTTGGAAGAAAGGTGTTCTTCATTGAGAGAGGAACACTATTCTCTATTTCTCCAGAGCTTCCTCAAGGTTCTCCCATCACAACAAGTGCCAAAATAAAATAATAGCTAAAGAAATTTTTTTTAACACAAGTAATTCAAAATTAGTACTCTTTAATTAATTAATTGGATCTTAATTAATTAATTAAAAGCGTTGGAAAAAATTAAAAAGGGAGAGTGGAAGGTGAAGAGATCACATAAATAAAGGGGTGTTGTCAAATTAAATAATGGGGAATTGATGGGGAGTTAAAGGGAGGTGAAAGCTTAGGGGTTCGTGTGGACCTAACCTCACATTATCCTCCCATGGGAGGTTATGTGGGTGTGGGCCCCATCAATAACATCTCCTTTGTAGGACATAACTACCATAGATAAATAAAATTTGTGTTCTACAGTTTTATTTAATTAATTCCAATTTCCCCAAAAAATAACTCTCAACATGCATAAAATGCAACTGTAGTAATGGTCCCCTTAAGCAATTAATGGTGCTACGAGTTCATCAGTGTCCTCAAATTTCAATTCTGAGCACCAGTTCAAAAGATATAAAAACCGGCACGTATGTTTACTGAACATACCCGAACAAAACATCAGAAATTTATTCGGGGCACACCAGGCCTCAGAATCAATTGCCGTCAGAAACCACAGACTCGTAAAATTCCAATGTATTTAATAAATAAATTTCCATGAAATTTCTGAGTCATTACAATACTTTCACCTCAGGGATTTACGTCCCCGTAAAGCTACAACACATACTAGGGAAACAAATTGGGGTACTGAGCTCGCATCTAAGCCTCCCGCTCATAAGTACTCTCCTGGAGGTTCCCGTGCTGCCAACGAATGTACACTAGAGGATTCGACCTTCCACGTAGGACCCGCTACTATCGATCCTTGATCTCTACCAGAACCTCCTTGAATGTCGCCCCATCATCGATGTCCGGCTCCTCATGGTCGATGCTGTGGGACGGGTCGTGCACTTATCTCATCAACTGAGATACGTGGAAGACATCATACACCCGATGCAATTGTGGTGGAAGGGCCAGGTGATAATCCACCTCGCCTTCTCTGTTGAGGACCTAGAAAGGCCCAATGAAGTACAAAGATAACTTGCCGCCCTGGCCAAATCTCTGTAGACCTCGTCATTGTGAGACCCGTAAGAAAATGTGGTCATCATCCTCGAACTCTAGTGGTCTCCGTCTCCTATTAGTATAGGAATTATGTCTACTCTGTACAGTCTTCATCTGCTCCTGGATGATCTGCACCATCTCCGTCGTAGCCTGAACCATCTCTGGTCCTACATGTGCTGACTCCCAAGGGTCAGTCCAGCACAGAGGTGATCTTCATGGTCTATCGTACATTAACTCATATGGTGCCATACCAATGGTGAAGTGGTAGATGTTGTTGTAAAAAACTCCACCAAGGGTATATGATCCCCCCTGCTGTGACCAAAGTCAAGAGAACATTCAAAGAGCATTTCCTCGAGATTCTGAATGGTTCTCTCAGTCTGACCATCCTTCTGATGACGGAAGGAGGTGCTCAGACATAACTGTATCCCAAAAGCCTTCTATAACCCCTTTCAAAGCAGGGAAGTGAATCGAGGATGATGACTAGAAATGATAGTTTGTGGCACACCGTGAAGCCGTATAATCTCGTGAATGTATATGTGTCCCAAGATCTCTAATAAGCTCTGCTCTCTGATCGGAAGGAAGTGGGCCAACTTGGTGAGTCGGTAAATGGTCACCCAGATAGAGTCATGCCGTTTGGATGTATGTGTAACCCCCGTCATGAAATCCATGGATATACAGTCCCACATCCACTCCGGGACATCTAATGGCATACCAAGCCTGCTAGTACCTAATGGTCCACCTTCACTTGCTGACAAGTGAGGCATCGTGAAACGAACTCTGCTACAACCTTCTTCATACCCGGCCACCAGTGCTGTCGACTAAGGTCTGGATACATCTTCACCACTCCTAGATGTACCGCTATTGGGGAAGTGTGGAACTCCCTCATCACCTCCTCCCATAACATAACTGGTACCATAGTACGTCCCCTAAATTTGATGAAGTGCTCCCCTCTTTCAGAAAATCCATTGGGTGCCAGCCCAGAGGGTATCTGAGTGCGTTGTGTCTCACAGTCAGTGTCCCCTCAATGTGCCTCTCTAACTCTCTAAAGAAGTGGAGGAGTGACTGTGAGAGTCTTAAGAAAGGTTGATCCATCAATATCCACAAAGTATATCTGCAACGCGGCTAGCTGCTCCATCGACTCTCATAGCAGCTGAAATCCAGATCTCCTGCTGAGATAATCAGCTATAACGTTCCCCTTTCTAGGAGTATAGACTATCTCAAAGCCATAGTGCTGGAGGAACTCAATCCATCACCGTTGTCTCAGGTTCATGTCCTTCTGGGAGAAGATATACCTGAGACTCTGGTGGTCAGAATAGACTATATAGTGCTCACCCATCAGATAGTGTCGCCACATCTTCAAGGAAAATACCACTGGTGATAACTCAAGGTCAGAGGTAGCGTAGTTCTTCTCATGCTGTCTCAATAGCCAAGAACCATACATGATCACTTCTCAATTTTGCATCAGGACACACCCGAGTCCGGTCCCTGATGCGTCACAGTAAACTACACACCCAACACCCTCCTCCAGCAACCTCATGATCGGCGCACTGGTCATCCTCTACCTCAGCTTCTGAAAGCTCTGCTGACATCTATCTTACCACATGAAGGGATTCCCCTTCTTCGCCAAGGTGGAAAGTGGTGCTGCAACTCTGGAGTGGTCTCGCACAAATCTCTGATAGTACCCAGCTCGACCTATGAAACTCTGCACCTCCATCACGCTCCTGGGTGGCTCCCAAGCAAGTACTACCTCGATATTCGCTTGATCCACTACAACTCGCACCTCCAAGATGATGTGTCCCATGAAGTGTACCTCTCGTATCCAAAACTAACACATCAAAAGATTACCATAAATCTGGTGATCCCGGCGTGTATCCAGTAAAACCCGCAAGTGGTAGGTGTGTTCCTCCTCAGTGGTCGAGTAAATCAGTTTTTGGTCGATGATGACTACAACAAAATGATTGAGGTATGGCTAGAAGATCTTGTTCAAGAGACTCACGAACCTAGCTGGTTCATTGGTTACACTGAAGGGAATAACCAAGAACTCATAGTGGCCTTACCGACACCTGAAGGTTGTCTTCTTCACATCCTCATATTGAACACTGATCTGGTGATAACCTGACCTAAGGTCTATCTTCGAGAACCATCTTGCTCACTTGAGCTGATCAAAGAGTTCATCAATCCTCGAGAGTGGGTACATGTTCTTCATGGTCACCCGATTCAGGCGACGGTAGTTGACACATAGTCACAAACTCCCATCCGCCTTCCTGGTGAACAGAATCAGAGAAGCCCAGTGTTAAACACTAGATCGGATGAATCCCTTACCCTGGAAGTCCTCTAGCTGTATCTGCATCTCACGAAGGTCGGAAGGAGCCATCTGATATGATGGAGTAGATATCGGTGTTGTCTTGGGGTCCAGGTCAATGTAGAAGTCTACCTCTCTGCGAGGAGGTAGCCCTGGAATGTCATCAAGGAAAACATCCGCATACTGATCCACCACAACAGGAATACATGGACTCCGCACATAAACCGCTCCAAGAGTGAGACTATCCAATTGATGTGTGACCGGCTGCCCTATCCTCTGTGAAAGTCTATCATGTGCTACAATGGCTCCCTTCTCACCAGTGATGGTGAACCTACTCCCATCCGTGCGGACACACTACACTTTCTGCCTAATGTAGTCGATCTATGCATGGACTGTATACAACCGGTCCATACACAAGATGACGTCGCAAGGCCTTGACGTCGCTACAAGAAGATCCTAGCCAAAGCTCTTGCCTCCTAGAGTATTCTCACACTACCGATACCCGTGTGTAAATCGTCGAGTCTGCTCCCGTAGGAGTCTCTATCCATAATGATCGAGCCAACGACTCCATCGGAATCTCTGAGCTCTGAACAAGGGCAATGTTAACAAAAGAATATCTCGCACCTGTGTCCATAATTACTGCAGCAAGGGTGGAGTAGACACAGATATTACCTCAAATAAACTCAGCTGCATTTTGGTCATAATCCTCAACTACCTGGAGCTATGACTACCCCTGTCTGCCATCTCTCAGTGTTCGGGGTGGACTTCCTTGTGGTGGTGGTGGTGGTAGAGTCTCGAAATGTCATCCACTACCCACTGCTCAGCCAAATCCTCTGCCTCATCCACCTGCTCCCTGTGGACCGCCATGGTCGAGCCTCTACATCTGCCTGGGAGGCCCCTCTACTATCTTCTGCTCGTCTGCACAGCGGGTCGGGCAGTCTTGAGCCATGTGAACCTACCCGCCGCATACATAGCACTGCCTTCTCCTCGTATCACTGGCTTTGTTTCGGGGCCCCCGTAAAACTGAACCTATTTCCTGTGGTCACTCACCTGATGGTTTGTTCTGCTTGGACCTCTGTGTCAACTATCTACTGGCGGCTGTAGAAGACTCCACTACATGTTGCCCTTCGGTGGGTATCGCTGCTGGTGTCGGCTCAGAAAGAATGATCTCCACAAGAAGGGCTCCCTCCAGCACTTCTACCTGCGTCAGAATGCTGAGGGAGATCATCGAAGCCCTGATCTCATGTATGAGTCCATGTTTAAAGGTCTGGTCCTGGAAGAATGGGTCCCATACAATGTCCGTGGAGTAGTGTGAGAGGTCAGTAATCCTTGCTGAGTACTGATCTACTGTCATGTTTCCCTACCGCATATGAAGTAACTCCTGAATCCGCACCGCACGAAGGGTAGCTGGAACAAACTCGGAGCGGAAGAGACTCTCGAAGACTGTCCAATGTAGAGATGACTCATCATGAACCTAGAGCATCGGGCTCCACCATCTACCTACTGCTGCGTGCAGGAGACTCGCGACAAGGATCACCATAATGTTGGCTGGTGTCCCTACCAATCTAAAGACTCTGACGATAGCCTCCACCCAATCCTCGGCTTCCTAAGGGTCCGTCTCTACGAGGAACCTGGGCCGCCTCTATCGCTGAAACATTTGCAATGCACTCAGGCAATATTCACTCTATGATTCTGGGGTTGGTAGTATAGGTGGCTCAGTGGATAGTGGTACCGCTGGTGCCTCCACTGTGATGGGGCCCTACACCGAGGCCTCGTCGCTCGGTGGGCTACCATCTCGCACTTAACTCAGAACCTAAGCTGGCAGCCTTTGTGGGGAAATCCTAAAAAGAAACAGGTGCGCCACGATCAAACAGTATACATGGTGAGCTGACACAAATTAATCACAATGAAAACATTTGAAACACACATTCAATCAGTGTTTTCGTGCACTGAGTTAGAAATCAGGGGTCATGGTCCTGGTGTATGGATACGTCGATCGCCGCACCAACACTGGACTCCCTGGGCTGAAAACCACACTCAATACTCTTAACACTATTGCTTCACAGAAAGGAAGGATCAGAGTCATGAGTTCTGCAGTAGAACTGACTCCTCTGATACCAATTTGTCATGACCTATCCTTGGGACCCATGCCATGACACCCACAAGCCCACCTTCCATAGGCCAGGGGCTGGAGACTAGCATGAAAGGCGTAAATCCCGATAAAAAGGGAAGTCATTGCCTTTATATAGTAAATTATCACAACAGAGTACCCAACAGATGTAAGCACTATGTAATACTAAATATAAAAGTAAGTGATGAAAAGTAAATGGGCCAGTATACAAACCCAACTGTAATGTACAGTACAATTGAAAAGCTAGTACAACTGCAGTAATGTTGAACAGTAACCACTGAGTTATCCTATGGGAATCCCACCTGAAGGGTGGGTACATATAGTATCCCCAGCACCACGGGACCATCCGTCTGCTCCGTGTAAATCTCACTAAGTGGTCCACATCGAGGTACCATCCGGATCTATAATCCTCTACAAAGATCAGTGTTGTCCTTCGTCTACATCCAACACAACTTAGTGCAGGAATTGCTCATGCATGGCTGAGTATACCGATTCTCATTAGGGACCTTGAGACGCCCGATGGTCTCCCAGAATCCATGAAGGATAAACAACAATGAACAGATTCAATCACAAAGTATCAAACAACTCTACTTAGGTATATGTCCATACATATACCAAAGTCATCAACCACAGTTCAACTCAAACTCTCGAGCCCAATCACAACCCAATCCACACAGGATGTAAAGTGAATCACATCGATGATAATGACTGAAATTCAAGACTTAGGTCACACAGCTATAAATCTTCCATAATGTGATACAGATGATTAGATGCAGTCACTGATTCATCTAATCTTTCATACCCACATAGGATACTAGACCTGCTAAGCTATCGAACCCATGTAGGATACTGGACCAGCTACTCTATCGAAACCACATAGGATACTAGAACAGAACTCAAACTATCGGACCCACGTACGATACAAGAAAAATAATCATCACCGTCGAACACATGGAGGATTCCAGTACGATAGTCATCATTACCGAACCTCTATAGGATTCCAGTACGGTAGTCGTCGTTGCCGAACCCACGGAGGATTCCAGTACGGTAGTCATTGCAGTTGCAGCCTGCTCTAGGGTTCCCGCACACAGCACGCTCTATTCTGGGAGGGTCCACTTCTCGAGAAAAGGGGGTGATATATCAACTATCATGAAGACTAGAGTTGATGTTTCCCGAAGTTTCATCTCATCAAAAGGAAACCAACACGATAGACACCGTGTCAATCAGATGCCAGGTCTGAGAGTTATTATCATTTTTGCTTCGGGGGACCAGTTGGAAATACACTCATTCCAAACCCGACCATTTTCCAAAGTTTTTTATAACTAACTTAGAGTATCACAAAACGACCACCACGTCACGAGGGTCCCAATGCGTCAGACGGAGCGTCGATCGGGTGCACGGTCTTCGAGTTATTCACCTTTAAGTGAAAATGGGCTCGGCCCGTTAAGCCCATTGGGTTGGTGGGTAGGGTCAACCCGGTTTTAGAGGGTCTAACCTGGCAGAGCGTCGGACCAGCCTGATGTGTCACATGGCCTGGCCCAGCAGGGTGTGTCCTGGCCCAGCTCGGCGCAGCCTAGCCCTGCTCGGCGCGGACCGACTGGCCGCAGCTCAGCTCGGTGGGGTCGAGCGGTCCGGGGGGCAGCCCCCTGCTTTCCCAAACCGGCAGCGCCGAGTGGCACCACCCTCCTATCCGGTAGGCCGAAGCCGGCCGGTCTTCCTGGCTCAAGTGGCCCGCTCGGGCGGGCCGCGGTCCTACTGTGCGGCGCCCCTTGTGGCATCACGATCTTCCTTCGGCCTGGCCGGATTTAGCCTTCCGGTTCTCCTTCGCCCGAGCGACCCATGGTTGAGGGCTACAGTTCTTCCGCACGCAGCTGGAACACATCCACTACATCCGTTTTTCGCCACTACCTCTAGTTACCGCCGCAAAAAATATCCAAGAACAAACATAGGGTAATCGGGCCGTGTTAGTTCAGCCCGCGCCATCCGCATTATGGTGTAGCAAATGTCGAAAGAAAAAACATGGTTTCAATGAGGGATGAAGAACAATTTTATTCAATTAAAAATTGAAACAAACCCCTACGTTGAAATAATGTTTGCGGTAGTCGAGCGATGCAGAAAACAACGTCGCGGGGAGACAACATCAACTCTTTGACGTTCGGAATGAAGGGGTTGAGGATGTCACGTAGTCGGCGTTCCTTGCGGGTGGCTCCTTCTCCTTTTATTTGGCTAAAGATTGAAGGTGATGATCGACGTTCCTTGGTGGTTCATCGATGGAAGAAAGGTGTTCTTCGTTGAGAGAAGAACACTCTTCTCTTTTCCTCCTGAGCTTCCTCAAGGTTCTCTCAACACAACAAGTGAAAAAAATAAAATAACAACTAAGGATATTATTTTATTAACACAAGTAATTAAATATTAAAACTGTTTAATTATTTAATTAGAGCTCAATTCATTCATTAAAATAGTTGGCGAAAATTAATAAGGGAGAGTGGGAGGTGAAGAGATCACATAAATAAAGGAGAGTTGTCAAATTAAATAAGGTGGAATTAATTGGGAGATAAAGGGAGATAAAAGGCTAGGGGTTCATGTGGTCCCCACCTCACATTATCCTCCCATGGGTGGTTATGTGGGTATGGACCCCACCAATAACTTTTCCGTTGATGGATATAACTACTATAGATAAATAAAATATGTGTTCTACAATTTTATTTAATTAATTCCAACTTCCCAAAAACTAACTCTCAACCTGCATAAAATGCTACTGCGGTAATGGTCCCCTTAAGCAATTACATGTGCTGCCGTTCATCTGTGTACTCAAAATTTCAATTCCGAGCACCGGTTCAAACGATAAAAAACCCATATGTATGTTTACAGAACGTACCCGAACAAAACATCAGGAATTGATTTCACGCACACTGGGCCTCGGAATCAAGTGCCGTCAGAAACCACAGACTCATTAAATTCCAATGTATTAAGGAAAAAATTTTCTTTCAAATTTCTGGGCCTTTACATAATCATATAATCTTTCATTATTAATCAATACCTATGTGTGGATCCCTCAAGTGGTGTGAATAACCATGCACTATTCCCAATGACATCAATATAAATCATGATTAATACCCAGAAAAAATAGAACATTGCAATAAGCATACAATAATCATGTATTATTTACATATATATCAGATCAGATCAAAATATAAGAAGGTATAATCACAAGGCCAATATCTTATTATAACATATATATCATCATAAGACTAAATGATCAATTTATCTATTATCATATATCTAACCATTGTAATTTCATTAATTCAACATCACAATTATGATCATAATTAAGTTAAACATGTTTTGTTTATCATTTATCCATATTTTCATTAACAAATCAGTTAACCTAATTTATTGTAGGTGATTATACTATATGAAATCACAAGATATAAATTTTATAACAACTTATAAAATTAAACTAAAAATAAATAAATTTACTATCAATTTATTATAGTAATCTAACATCAAATTGACCATTTCTCAATAAGGTATAGGGAGGGAACACCAATTAGGAAGCCCCTAGTACCAGTCTTAAGAAAATGGACCCAACAGAATTAAAATGATGGTTTAAATATGGGGTTATCATCAAAAAAGGATTATCCATGGTGTGTTGTCAGGATCACACATATTATATATACTATTTATAATTAAATCAAAAACATGTCATATGATTCAGTCGAAACTTGTTTATCAAGGGATCAAGGAACCACATTCAATAATAATTCCAATTAGAACAAAGTTGAAGAAGAACAAGTGATGAACCAGGGATCAAAAAATATAAATATGAACACCTGATTCTATAGTGGTCAAGGATTACACAACGACAAAATGGAAAAATGGAAGATTGTGGAATATAAAATAGAAAAAATCAATAGGGATTAGACACTTGATCTAGACATTTGGAATTTATGAATCCACTCAAAAATTTCATGGCGATTCCCTAGGATTTGTGGGCAGAATGTGCCCAGATGAAGAATGAATCAAACACATAAAATGGATTTAAAGCCACTGTTCCTGAAAAATACAATATGTGTAACCCTTTCACATCATTTATATATATAAATTCTAGAAACACTAAAAAACATTCCATATTGGGTTAAAATAACACCAATCAAACATTACACAACATGTACCAGTTTCACAATGTGTATTTGTTTCACACTCTAGACTTGTTTCAAAACATATACCTAGAGATAGTACACATGGTGTAACATGAACACAACGTGTAAATTTAATGTAGAAAATGTTAATCCTTATTTCTTTCAATAAGTAAAACCACCATCAAAGCCTTCCAGACTCATGGAGAACTCGAAATGGCCTTAAAAATGGTTACCAAGAGTCGATTAATTCAAATAAACATACATTACCAAGAATTATGTCATTTCACCCCATCAAATGATATTCATTTACCAACATGGTCTCAAAAACCATGGTTCAATGAAGACGGGAAAAAATGAATGAGTTTCTACACATAACTCAAAGAGGGATGTTCTAGGAAAATTATAGTATTTTACAACCTCCCGCTATATAACAACTCATCAAAAATATACCCCAACAATAAATGCGAGATCATAAAAAACATGTTTTCCCACCATGCTCACAAATCAGATTACCCCTACAAGGTCTCCTCTCGAACACACCCATGCTAGAACAACACTCGAATAAGAGGTAGGGTCTTCTCCTTAGAGATAGTTCTCCACACCGTCTACAATTCAGATCAAGTTCTCCTAAATTGAAACATCGAAAACGGGCTTGATGTAATGAAATTATATCACATGAGAATGGTCTTAGTGATATATCTTGAAAATAAACTTCCTAAACATGTCATGCATGGAACTATATCATATTTGGAAGGGATAATTGGTATGAAACTGGACTGACCTTTTCCACTATTTCAAACCACCTAAAAAATTGGTATGCTATGATTTCATGTTTCGGTATACGATGTTTACTAATTGTAGGAGACACCCAAAGGAAATAAAAATGACCAACTACAGACTGATCTGGTCCTATTTTATAAAAACCTTATAATTACTTCTTATTAATAACTCATAACAACCACCTATTGATCAAATGAACCCTCTCATACATCTCATGTGTCTGTCTAAGTCCAAAAATATCTGACTTAGCTGCCTCCAACCAAACAATTGGAGAATGTAATGATCTTCTATATGAATCCTCTAAAGGTTCCACTTAGACAAATTCATGTAAATTTTTATAATATGATAACTACTCAGTTCACAAATTTTTCTCTCATGAAACACTAAAATTCAAGACATAGCATTGTACCATATCCTCTGAAATATGAATAGGTTAATCAGATTGATATAAATTATAAGGATGGAAGGATCTATTCATAAGAACATGTGATCTTATAGAATTATAAATAGCCTTCTAGTACCGTGATGTAAAATGAGATTCTCATTTAGAAATAATACTCCTAAGAACACCACACAATTGAACTATCTTAGGCATGTAAAGACTACACAAATGATTAAATATGAAAGTCTCCTTGATAGGAGATAAGTGTACTACCTATGTCAGTATGAATTTAATAAATCTTACTACATCATTCATGTGAGGAGTCATGGGCAATACTATCACAAAATACAAAGTGAGTTCATCACATTTTCACTGCAGAATGGGCAGAGGCTGTAACAACCCAACATGACTTTGATGCCTATCCTTCACCTACTGACCGATGAAATATCTCACCACAAATTTGACTATAATCTTTTTTATTTTTAGTCACCAGTGATCTCTGTGGAGATGAAGATAGAAATTTATCAAAATTAGATGTACCACCCATCTAGATGCTTGAAACTCTCTCAAAACTTCCTCACACAAACCTGTAGGAACCCATAATCAGCCACATAAAATAAGAGAATTTTCACTAAAAGACAAAATTATGATGGTGGATCCACCCCAAGAAGATATATATTTGAACTATGACATCCAAATCATATAACTACAAATTCTTGATCTAATGAAGAATCATGGGTATGATAGATATTGATGACCGAGATACTAATCACAGAGACACTTGAACATCTAGATTGATGTTCCCAAAGAGATCCATCAACCGCCACTCCTTGTAAGAATATAATACTTACTTTGTCTCCATCTCCATCTCAATGAATCAATAATTATATTAATATTTATGATCCAAATTAATGTAAAGAAACTATAGGCACTTTACTCACTACCTCTGTTGATGGTTCATGTATTGTTGAGAGAATATGTACATGAGGCTACTATAATCTGTGTACACCATAAAAATCTCACCGAATATAAAAGGACTCGTACATATATGGGAAACTTTTAAGTCTTCCATATCTAGGATATGAGTAGGATAATTTCTCTTAATGCGCCACAAACTATTTGGATCCATATGCAGCTACTCAATCATCATACAGAAGAATAACTCAGAGTCCATATTTTTTTGCATATTAGTAAATGTTATATTTCTTACCTAGTATAGGTAATTTGAATATAGTTTATGAGGTTATAAATCTCGTTAACTAAAAAATAAATATTCAAATAATATATCCAGGAAAATGTCCACTCTTTAGTTGTTATACTGGACATCGGTGCTTCTAGACGGGAGATATCCTGGATGAAGTGTACATAGTATCTTGATAGACAATGATAACTATGAAAATAAAATAAATTCTTAGGTATATTCAAATATACTATACCTACAACCTTATCTACATCCATTGATTGAGATGACATTTTTGAAGTACTGTAATTTATCAACATTGGAACTATTTTTTTATAGTTTGAAATTAATCCGATGTACTGACAGTGTACTCATGGTGACATAAATATGTTGGGAATTAATATCATATGATTGGGAGTACACTATTATTTTATCACCACAAACTAAAAAATAATAATATTGGAAAGGAGTAAATATCTGATTCATCAAGATCATGGATACCACAAGTGAGTTCATCCAAACAAATTATATCTCTACAAACATATACACACCAAATATACTCTTAAAAGTAGTTTGATGTATATATGGTTGTATCACCCTCAAATGGTGGCATCTTAATCCAAAATTGAAATTTTAGAAGATTGTAGAATCTCCCATCTAATAGTATTTATCATCGACTCATGGAAGGGGATATCAGTTCTTGATCATCATCTATATCAATCTATGACAATAAACACATATACACAATGTCCCATAAAACATCATGGAGTAAATAGATGGGGAACCCCATGGATATGTATTTTGATAAATGTTACCTAGATCTTACAGGTCATCCAAATAAACTTACATCTCATGAAGCACTATTGGTTTTATCCTATAAGGCATGAGAGAAACTAGATTAGATCATTGGTCCAACATGATTTTGAACTCCGTTTCTCACACTGGTGGTTGGAAATTAATCTATTCTTAATGATATATTGAAAAAGGACAATTATTGGATGAAGAGTATCCGAATCAATTCTTCTATCATCTAAAATATGTATTGATATCTTTGATACGAGGAAATATAATTTCCACTAAATTTCTCCTGCATGAGCATCATAAAGATTCCAATCATGCTAGTGAGTATAGATATCCCTATCTGAAGATATAAAGGTAAATATCCATTGATAGTAGTTGATATGATCGAGCTACAGAAATAGTCATTCCATTCAAATAATAAAATTGATCTATTTAATTTCTAGAAAAATATTTTCATAAAGTAAACGATAGCCTCCAATTGGAAGAGAGTACTAATGAAAGCACTTGATACGCTCTGACCATACTCTCAACAGTGAGTCAATGGTAATGAACCCATATATTTTCTCCATAGAGAAACTAAACCTAGTTGAATAAATAGTGTATAAAAATGAATGAAAATATTCTATAGAAAACAACATGTAAGCTAAGATATACCATACCATAATCCTCGATCTGGAGGTATAAGGTTATGTATCAAAATAGGATGGAGAAGACTATATAGAATGAAATTGGATTGTACCTCTTCTATGGGATCCAATATGACTCCCAGTGTTTTCCCTTATTAGAGGTACTTCCACTCCAATATTGGTATACCACAGTCCCTTCCATAGCTTGAGTGGCTAATGGAACTCTCGCTACCAGTCTACTATGTGGTAGATGAGCCCCAAAAATACCCAGGTACCTATTCATATCCCCTACCACTAATATACTATGGGATTTCCCAAAAAAAAATAATGATGACCTAACCTACCATAGAAACGAAACACTACTCTTGGGTGGGGACACTAGGGGTTCATGTGGTTGATCCTACCACACAAAAATCAAAATACTGAACCACAATCCTATGGTGGAAGTCTCCTCCCTTGATTGTTGTTCTCACTACTACCCTTGATATTACATTCGTAGCAGCACTTCTTTCGACTAAAAAAAGTGTTCCTGAGTCACCCTACTAAAACTGAATGGCCACCTCTTTGGGCCCTTCCAGGATAAGATACTGATTCATTAAGTCCAAGGAATCTTGGATGGTATTCCTTCGTAGATTTGTTGGCCTCTAAGTGAATCCCATCATTAAAACGTCTCAACATGGATAAATCATAAACTTCCTTATAATGAAACAATTTTATAGGTTAGGGAAGTATCTGGTGTAGAACATCAATGACATGAATTTCTATGATAGATTCATGGAATCACATGTATTTTTATCCATTATATTCATTTAATAGAAGTGGATGAAAAATATTTCCTCAATGTCCTTCTAGGATAATAGCTCTTACTTCCCAGCATCCTCAAAAGTGCCCCACCAACTCATGGGTGGTCTTTGAAACATTGAAGTACCGAGATTCACCTTCATATTGGGATTTATATTTAGGTGCATGATTTCCATATAGACTAACTCAATCAAGATCTTGAAAACTAGGGTAATCCATCATCAATGAATATGGGTCAATGCACCAAACGAAACTCATTCATCAACTAAAATATCAAAGGAACATGGTAAAAATTATCCCACTCCATGGATCACAAGACTCTTAGGAATATTTTTTGAAACTAAACATACATATGATCATTATATGATATTGTAATATTTTTTCACCTGGGTTATTATATTGTTGATTTCCGCTCTCCAATATGTCAACACAAAGGGACCATGGGGAATTTTCTCTAAAATACATACTTACTCCATTGAATATTATATACTCAAAAGATCAACATCAACTACTTATAATAATAGGGAAACAAAACTATCAAGGTCTTCGTAAACATGGATTAATAGTTTAATTAGTGAAACATAACTATTCATTTATTTATATTTTCACTAGACATAATAAGAATCTCATTTCATAATTTATATCTGATAATATATCACATGGAATATATTTGTACCTATCATGAACAATTTAAGCCAATATATATCTCAATATGCCTATCATTATGTAAGCATACTCATCTCATTCCATACTATCCCATAAATAGAAATATCAATAAATAATAAAACATAGAACATGTGAATAACCAATGATGAAATAATATCAACCCCAAGAAGAGGTTGAGAACTAGTAGTGAATGTATAATGAATATTTATTTCGATACAATTCCCTTCGGTAAATAGTTTTAATAAAATAGGCTATAATAGATTAATTGCTGAAACAGTGGAAACAATATGAATAAATAATAAGAGATCCAAATTTGAGTAATTAATGACTTCCAAATAATAGAAGAATATGGAAATGAAAATAAGAATGTAACTAAATAACATGATGAAATTCACACACATAAAATAATAAGAAGACTCAAATAAATGTTCCAAAATAATATAGTCATTAATCCCTTATCGGTAACATCTAACGCTCCAACCCATTCAACTATATATAAATCAACAATAGGGCCCGATACCCTTGTCCAAACATACATCCAGGAAATATTCATGTGTGCCAAATAAAAACCCTTCCAATGTTTGAGTACAACTATTTTGGTTTACAACATAATGTCAAAAAAATCCAATATGAGAAATTTAGAACAAGAAATAAATCAATTAACATATTATTAATTTAATTACTTAATATTACACATGAAATAAAAAATCTCACCATAATGTTTTGTGGTGACACAAGGGGCCAGCCAAAAACCTTCATTAGTGCCATTATGAATATCTCTATTTAGTGTAGGATCGTCGTATATCAGGATTGATCACTCAATTAGTGGAAACTTTTTATTTCAAGGTTAAATCACATGAAACATTAAATTTTTCAAAAAAAATGCCACTGCATGTAGGTTGTCCAGCACCTATCCCTCAGGAATACAGTGACTATGAATAAATTTATCATATTTTCTATATAATAATTTACGATTCCCTTAGGCATCATGTACATTTGTTCCTAGAACTCATGTGGTATGAAGAATCATGCACCAAACCCTCACTCATCAACATAATAATGAGTCATATTCAAACAAAGTCAAGAAGGCATTAATCATCCCACCATCATACATAAACCACATCGATGACACATAAGCCAAAAGCAATGAAATATGAATCCCAAGGCCAATGACACACATGATAGAGATATCATCATAATGGAAATTGATTAATATATCAATTACCATATTCCTAAATGAATTAATTTCATTGTTCCAGGTTCTTATTTATCCCCATAATTATGTGAAACTAGTTTTATTTATCTATTAACCATAAGGTCATTAACCTAAAAGTTAACCCAATTTAACTGAGGTCGTTCTACTAGATGTAATAATATAATATACATGTTATTCCAATTCGTAATATTACGCAAAAATTCATCAATGTATTCCAATTTTGTCATATGTCTCTAACATTAAAATGACAAAGTATAAATAATGTCCTTAGACAACAACTATATTGGATGCCTATATATTTTTTTCTCTAGAAAATGGACCCAACAAATTACCAAAAATGGTCTAATTATGGGGTTTTAATAAAATAGGGATTACCTAGTTAATTAATTTGTGTGAATGGTGAGTATTATCAATTTCACATATTTCATATATTATGAATGATTGAATTTAAAAAAATGGATAATATTCAGAACACCCACAATTATCTAGTGATTAAATAAATACATTAAATTGGAACACCAACAATAAAAATGTGAATAGGATCATAAGAATTACTAGGTATTATAAAATGCAAAAATAAAAACCTGATTCAAAAACTATAATATATTAAATATTTATAATAGTGAAAAAATAAACAGGAGGGTAAAATCAAATAGAATCAACTCACTGGGGATTAGATTCATGATCGGGATGACCATAATGGATGAAGGAACTCCACAATCACCTAGAGAACCCATGGGATTATATATGGTGGGATTCACATGGATGATGAAATAATGAACTAAATTTTACAGCTTTAAAATCACTAATATTGATACATACATGGTGTGTAACAATTTAACATTGTTTAATTCTCTATTTTCATGGTATGCTAAAAAAACACACCATATTTGGTTAAAATTACCCCAATTGAACATTACACACAATGTACTAGTTTTATGGAATTTATTGATTTAATTATTTGAAATCATTTCATCGAATCTGCCTAGATAAAGATTCACATCAGGTAACTTGTACATGGTAGGTTTATTTTATGCATGTAACTTAAAGCCTAACATCTTCCTAAGAGCTTGAACCACCGTAAAAGATATAAAAATCATGGAGTTCCCTCATAATAATTTGATATAGTGTCATATACTCCATTAATTAAAACAAACATATATCCCTAAACTTTAGGTTATGTTCCCATGAAAATTCTCCTCGTTCCCAAAAAAAAGACCCAACCAAAAAGGTTCAAAGAATAAGAAAAATGAAAACAAAAGATGTACCATTATTAAATAAAAGAGGGATATACCTATTAAAATATCGTTTCTTATATAGTCATTAAATTATTCTTCCATTTATAAATTTCATACTCACTATTTTGATTTCATATACTAAAATATTTGAGGGTTCTTTTGTTTCATCAACTCTTCAGGTTCCCGTACCACTTCCTCAATCTCACGGTTTCACTATAAAACATTGACATGGTGGGTTTTCTTGATTTAGAGAAATTGTCCCTATGATCTAATATGATCAATGACAACTCCTCATATGAAATATCGTTCTCCAACTATACCTCATATGGATTTATTACATGCGAGTGGTTTGAAATGTACTTACTTAAGTGGGATTCATGGAACACTTCATGTACTAGAGTTTGGTTATGTGAGAGTGATATTAGATTAACCACAACTTTGACAAAGTCAAGGATTTCAAAGTGTCTGATTTATCCAGGAATAAACATTCCCTTCTTCACAAACCTCATGATTTTCTTCCACCAAAATATATTAAGGAACACTTTTCTCAAACCTCAAGCTCTATGTTCAATAGACTATTATCTATAATGATTTTATATCTACATTGAGAATATTTCATATGGAATTGATTCATTTGGAACTTATCTATAATTTGTTGGATATGATATGGTTGACTTAACTTCTCCTTTCTTAAATTATCCCAAAATGTCAAAGTATAATACCACTCCACACAAATATTCTCAAAAGGTGACATTTGAATGCTAGAATGTAAATAGTTGTTATATAAGAACTATACCAGTGAATGGTGTTGTTCCCAAACTCCATGAAAATTCATAAAACATGATCTCAATATAGACATAATAGTTTTTATAGACCTTTAAAATTTACCTTCCACATGAGGATGACAATTTGTAATGAACCACAATTTTGTAAATAATACATAATGAATGCTTCTCTAAAACTATGAGCTAATCATTAGATCTCAATCATTTTAAATATAGAGTAGAACTACATGATGTATTAACACATTATTTATTTATATGATGATGTGTTTTTAGATAGAGTATTTTTCGTTCATAATAATGGATGTGATTACTTTATAAGGTTATTGACGACCACCCAGATGGTATTATTTCCTCTAGGTTTCCTGGGGAATCTTATGATGAAATCCATAGTCATCTTTTCTCTCTTCTATATAGTTATGGGAAATATTCTAATTATACCATTAGACATCTTTCATTCCATATTTATTTTTTGGAATAAAAGAATCGAGATACAAACCACAAATTCCCCTTCTTCGGGTTTCCCACACTGAGTTTTTCTAAAAATATATTTACATCCTATTGATTCTTGGATGAATAGAGGAGGATGAGCAATCTACATCATCCAAATTATCCCTCTTTTGTTTTAGTTTTTATGGGACACATAACTGGGTTCCAAACCTAATAAGCCTATCATTAGAGAACTATAACTCTAAAATAATTTCGACCTTCTTCTTCAGTAACTAATCATATATCTTGACTTATTTGATCCTCTCAAGTATAGATGGTTGTGCAGTAAAATGTGAATAGTCAAATGAAAATAATAATATTATTACTATATCCATAATTTTAATTTCAAAAAAAATTTGAACAATTTTATCTCTAATCATTGGTAGGGATGTTGGGTCCATTTTTCTTAAAGAATCTACAACTATTTTTCCCTTCCCAATATGGTAATGGATTTAAAAATTGTAATCCTTGATCAAATCGATCAATATTAATTAATTTATATTAAGATCCTTGTGTGTTCATTTATACTTGAGGCTTTTGTGACCCATATATATTTGATAATTTTATCAGAAGAAATAATATACCCAAAAAATCAATTAAAATTCAACTTCTTCTAATTATTGATCATGCGTTGGATAGTTCTGCTCCAAAATATTTAATTAGACAAAGGAAAAGGCTATTACATTATGTTATGTTATGATTAAAACACCAAATTAATTTTTAGATTATAAGTATAGTTTAAAAATATTTCTCCACTAATGGTTAATTTGGGTAAAGGAATAATGATAGACTTTTTCATATATTTAGTACTTTATTCACAATCATCATTCTAGAAAAACATGACTCTCTTATGATAGATATTATTAAGTGTTCTTGAAATTACAGAGAAGTTTCTCACTAATCTACGATAGTACCCATCTAATCAACAGAAATTATGGAAATCCATTATAGATATTGGTGTGGCACATTCTCTAATAATTATGTTTTTGAATTATCCATAGGGAGCACATGATTACTGATAACATGGCCCCGTGATTTTACATGGTCTAGGTATATGTCCGATTGAGAACAAAGAAACTTGTTTAAGATGGAGACCAACAAATTATTCTAGAAACTCATAAAATATTACCTTATAATAGTCATTAAATTAAGGATGAACATTACTTCAGAATCATTCATTTGAATAAGAAAGGTTTTTAATGGTCAATAATATCCTTGATTTGGATGATAACATAAAAGGATATTTGTCTTCCTCCTTGTACTTGTATAAAATATGAGGGTGATTCATGGTATGGAGGGTTAATTACTTCTACCATCTATTCATGTGGGATCAATAAAATGAAAGGTAATATATACCATGAAAATAATAAAATTCTACAAATGGTTGAATGATATGGTTTTCCATATCATCCCCCAGACATCAACTAGTGCTAAAATAATCATAGGAGTTTTCCCTGATGATATCAAATCATTAGGGGTGTTGAATCATTGTTCTAATAAAACATAAATGATATGATAATATGTAATGTATTTAAATAAGCATGGGAAATATCAATTACGGAGTAGAGGTTTCATGTACTTTAGTCACCATGATCAATTCCATCATTGTAAATTTCCTTTTCTGTTGGTCTTTGATATTATTGGTGCCCCTCACACTTCTTAGCACATAGAATAGTGAATTTTCTCGGATAATTTCCTAATTATCTACATTTATGACATAGAACTACTAATAATAACATATATTAAACAGTATTTCCTTACATTATGACAACTAAAATATCCATTTTACAAGAAATTAGACATTTTATTCCACATTTTTCTACACTTCAAACAACTTGGAGTTCCTTTGTGATATTTATTTTTTCTCCATATTCTGAATTTTTGACATGTAGGAAATAGAATCTTCTATATTTTATCACCATTATTAGATGAAAAAACCTTAAGATTATATCCTTCCCTTATTTCTCATGTTTTTATATTCAACTATGTGTTCATTTTTTATTAGGAGTTTTTATAGATGTTTTGACATAATCCCAAGACATCTTACATTATTTCCCATCATGTTAGGAATCTCATTTGGTTAGTAATTATACTGAAACTCACATGTGTTGTTGAATCTAATTCTCTAATTTCTATCCAGTAACTAAAAATAAAATAATCTTTTGGGAGGGTAATTTTTAAAATATTATACACAAAAAAAATAAATTTCTGAAGATTGATGTGTAACTCATAAATGACATATATTCCTTAACAATTGAATTTCTATGATTCAATATATAATATCCATGATCTATTTCCTAATATAATATATTATGGTAGTTTTTATTCCCTAAAGAGGGTTAATAATAAGCTTCCAAATTTACGAGGGCACATGATATGGGAGTGTCATCCTTGTTATGCAGAAAGAACCATTATTGTTCACCAGGTGATGATTGTGTGTATCTTAATACACCCTTTGAAGTGTTATTACTCATAGGTATAAAAATTCTATATTCACATCCACTTATAGTAGTAATGAAGTGATTTATTTTTTGGGAACCACTTAATCTATACATTTCCAAATGTTAATGAAGTTTTCCTTTTTTTTCTTATACATAAGCATCTAAATAGAGTTTTCTAATCGTAATCCCCAAAAATAATTATAAATTTATGTAATACCATCTACAAAAACCCATATATTTAGTACACCATAATTCATTATATGTTACATAATTATTGAGATAATATAACCCCATAATATATTAGGACATAGTTACTTTAGTCAATAAGGAAAATAGAACATTAACATGAATCTTGAGTAAAACTTTATTTTTTAAAAATATCGAATAATACCATTACAGTCCTTGGATCTTCTAAAACTGCATGGGATTGTTGGATCTGAATCTACGGATTATACACAAGAGGGGGGTGAATTGTGTCTTTTTCAAATTATTACAATCTCTTCAATTTAGACAAATTTTGTTCACTATGCTTTTGCACGATTAAATATGCAGCGGAAAAAGTAAAAGCATGAACACACGGATGTATAGTGGTTCGGGGAACAGAAGGCCCCTAGTCCACTCCACCAACGCTCAAATCCACGAGCTTGGCGATTTTCACTATCTGGTCCTCGTTTCCACAGACCCGTCCACAACTGAGTACAGGCAGTTGACACCTTTACAAGATTCAGGCAAACACAGCCTTCCTGGTTCAAACACGAACCCACACAGCTTAGAACGAGAAGCTGATCACTCAAAAAAAAAGGGTTTCGATAAAGAAACACTTCTCCAGTTGTTCTTCACAATTGCAACAGAATGCAATTGACAGTAGATAGATCGTCGTCTTCAGAAAATAAAGATCCGTAATCAAAACAGTTCTGAGTCGATCCAGTTGCAATAGATATTACCATAAACTTCACAACTTCAGCAGCAGTAGATTCACAACAGGTAGTCGATGTAGAACACGTGAATCTGCTATCAAGATCTTCCTTCAGTAATAAAGGTCTTGCGCTTCTTCTCGATCACCAGAAAAGAACGCTTTCACACAGTCTCTGTTTTCTTGCTCGTCAAAAAGATCAATCATTCTATATTTCACACACTTTCCCGTGCATATATATATCCGAAGTTTCCAAGATAGAACATATATATTCAAATATGAGAAAATCTTCCGCATAAATAGATCCATGAAAATCTCCTTTAGATTCGCGATATTAAATGAAATAACAGAGCCGTTGTAACTCCCCTGAAGAATCGGCATAAAAAGCTCCGTTTAAATCAAACATTAATCCGTTGTAAACCGTCTTTGATTCAGTCAAAGTCGTATTTAAGAATCAGCTCGAAATCCGCCTAATAATCCGCTTGATTGACTAATTCAAAAGGAAATATCGTCTGTCAAAAATATCCCGACGCCAAACGTAGGGTTGATGACGTGGCTCCAAACGTAGGGTTCACAAACGTAAGGTTCAGAACGTAAGGTTGAACATACATACTTTCTCTTCAGTATTCAAACGTAGGGTTGATCATCCATACTTTGTCTTGCTTCAACTCTCCAAAGAACGTACGGTTGATTATAAAAGTAAGGTTGATGATCCATACTTTTGAGAAACAAACTCAACACTGAAAACTAACGTACGGTTTCTCTTCCATACTTTTCAACAACGAAAATGTAAGGTTCCTTCCAAACGTAATGTTCTTCTTCCATACTTTTCAACAACGTAAGGTTCATTAACCATACGTTTCAAAATAACATAAAAAGTAAACTTTTCATCCATACATTACGTTCATCAACGTAGGGTATGAACAGTGATTCCAGTACGCGCTAAAATTGATCTCGCGCTACAGTGATTCCAGAACACGCTAAAATTGATCTCGCGCTACAGTGATTCCAGAACACGCTAAAATTGATCTCGCGCTACAGTGATTCCAGAATACGCTAAAATTGATCTCGGAATAAATGAAGTATAAAATCTCGTTATATAAAATAAATTCCTGCAAAATACTCAACGAAATAATTAGTAAATAATTAAGGGTATTTGTGAGCATCAAAATCATCATAAAGAGACAGAGTATTATTTAAAATAATCTCCCCCTTTAAAAAACATTATTTTGATTTGTTTAAAAACAATACATTGCTCAACAATCTCCCCCTTTTTGATGATCACAAAACCCATAAAATAATAGAACTAATTTAATTGCAACCTTGATTGAAAAAAAAAGTTTTATAAAATTTTAGAATTTTGAAAGGATTAAAACAATATTTAACTATAAAATTTCTCCCCCATAACTCTCACATAAAAATAAATTTTCAAATAGATAAAAGATAAATGTCGTATATATCCAAATGCTCCTATATATCCAAATTTCTTCATAGGAAACGAATGAATTTAAATGTTGTGTTTATCCAAATTCTCCCCCTTTTTGTGATATCAAAAAGAATGAAAAATTACGGATTTGAACACATTCAATATTGCACTGAACTATAAGTAAATGCTATAATTAACTGGGTATGAATAAGTGAATTTTGTATACTGGCTAACTTAATCATAAATCAATAAATAACGAAACAAAAAAAAGATAAGAAAAGAATTTTCATTCACAAGCTATTATATAAAAACGACAGTGATATACAGAGGAATCAAGGTGTAGGGATAAGACAGGGAAAAAGGTGTCTATCTCCTTTGAACTGCGGTCTTGATCTCTGTAAACTGTTCTCGAAGCCTCTTCATCATCCCATCTCCTAACTTGATGATAAGATCCCTATTCTCCTGAGTCATATGAATATCTTCAATCAAATTAACTCTGAAAAACTCATGCATTCTTTCTTCTTTTTCAACAAAAAGAGCCAGCTTTTCTGATAACTGATTCAAAAGAATCCTAATCGGTTGCTCTCCAAATGTCAACTGATCTACCAAAAATTTCTGATTATCCAGCAAAACTGACAAAGGGGCACTATTACACTGAAGATCGTGTAATCTGTCACTCATATTGCTCAGTGCTCCAGTAATTGCTTGAAATCTTCGAATCAAATCAGGTGAAGAACCTGATCCACTCACAGCACTATTTGCAACAGATTCAAATTTATTCTCCATGTAAATCTTCATCTCAGACAAATCATCTTTCGTTACCATCTCTGATTTCAACTGATCAACAGCATGCAACATATCAGTTTTAAACAAATCTACTTCCTGTCTTGAAACAGTAGATTCTTTCAGCTTCTGAAACTTTAACTGCTCCAAGTTCAGAGAACTTCTGAGACTAACATTCTCAGACTCTAACTGAGAAATACGCTTGTATAACTCAACAACTTCTTCTTTTCTCGAATCAGGGGCACCCTGTGCTTGATTCTCATGTCCAGAATCAGATTGACGAAGTAGGACAAGGGGTAAAGAATCTGCATCTGATTGTTCTTTGTCCTGAAAAGGTTGATCCACTGAACTATTCTTTGAAACTTGAAACTCTTCCACTGAAAAATCTTCCTGAAGTACTTCTGTATTAACTTCAGAAGTGTGTTCATCACGAACAGTAGTCTCTCTGACTTCTACTGAATGATCAAGAACAATATTTTCATGAACTTCTTGAGGTCGGGCCACTTCTTCACCAGGCACTGCCTCCATAAGTTGTTCTTGTGGAATTGCTTCTTCAACAGCCACAGCAGCAGTTTGAGGTTCTAGCTGAATTTCCGGTTGAGCTACTGGTTCCTCTATCGGTGCAGTCCTCTCCACAACAGCTTCTCTCACAAATGAATAAGAAATTACAGGTTCAGAAGATTTCAAGGCAGGAGAGATAATTTCTTCATCAATTGACCTCTTCCTTCTAGATTGAAGTCCTTCCTGACTTCTCTCTTCCTCAACTTCCTCCATCTCAAAGCGAATTCTTCTTGCCACTGTACTAACCCTTGATTCTGCTTGTCCCTCCTTGGACTTAGCAGGTTGAGCCTGAGCACTCTCCGAGTCTTCCTCAGCTCCAACAGGTAAGAGTTTTCCTTTAATAGTGCTCCAGAAATATCCGACTTTCCTCAATGTCCCAGCATTAAAAACATTACTGTGGTGACATTTCACCCCAGCACTTACCAATCTGATCATTCCTCTTTTAAACAACAACAATGAAATGAACCTTCCATATGGGAAAAAGGTCATTCTTGCTTCACTCTGACAGCAGTATCTCAGATATCTTATCATAAATCGAGGAAAATTAAACTTAATATCACTCATCAAAAGATACATTATATACATGTCAGGGTACAGAATTTTCTCCATCTCAGCCATCCTTGGTGCTAAACCAGTCTGAACAAACTTTACCAAGATTTTCTGATCAGGCTCCAAATCTTTAATAAACATCTTCTTTATCACTTTGGTTCCAAACAGAAAAGACATAATGTCTTCAGACTTATGTACAGAATCTCCAATATTCCGTAAATCAAAATGAAAAACTCCTTCATGAGGGCAGTTAAGAATTTGACTTATCTCTACAGATGATATGGAAAAGTCCTTATCCTCTATTTGAGCCAATAAACTATCCTCCGTATCTCCAAGGCTAAACTGAACAGTTCTAAAGAAAAGTCTTATTTCTGCCTCATAAAGAAACTCAGAGTTTTCACTATTAAAAGCTTGCTCAAGGCCTTGAAACGATAGCGCTTGCTTCAACAGCAAATTAGTTTCAAACATCCATTCTAAATCGATGACTTTACCTTGCAGTATCTTCCGACCAACTACTTTAGATTTCTTTGCAGCACTGCTCTCGGCTTCATCTGGACGCTTAGTCTTTGCCATTTCAACAACGATTTCTGAAGGTTCGTAAGTTTAGGGTTTGAAGATTCAGAAAAGGGTTTTGGAGCAGATGTGCGGTTTTAGGTTTTCGAAAGGGTTTCCGAAAAAGGTGAAAACAGGTTAGAAGGTGAAACGGTTCTGACAGCCTTGATTCCCGTGTAATCACTAATCATTACTTTTATTTAAAACAAAATAAAATTACTTATAGCGGGAAACAAAAAAATTAAGTAGAATTCGAAAACAGAATAAGATTAAAAAGAAACTATTTAAAATTAAATAAACCTAACTCCCCCTTAATAAATTCAAACCTTGCAGTGGGAAGTGGTTTAGTAAAAATATCTGCTAATTGATTTTCTGTATTTACAAATTCTAAAAATATATCCTTTTTTAACACATGATCTCTTAAAAAGTGATGTCTTATATCAATGTGCTTAGTTCTAGAATGACTAATAGGATTTTTTGAAATATTAATTGCACTAGTATTATCTCATAAAATAGGCGTATTATTGAAATTTAATCCAAAGTCCATAAGAGTGTTTTTCATCCACAACACCTGTGCACAGCAACTACCTGCAGACACATATTCTGCCTCGGCTGTTGACAGGGCAACTGAGTGTTGTTTCTTACTAGACCATGATACTAAAGACTTTCCTAAAAAGTGACATGTTCCTGAAGTACTCTTCCTATCTAATCTACAGCTTCCAAAGTCTGCATCTGAATATGAAATTAAATTAAAATCAGAGGTTTTTGGATAAAGCAGAGATTGATAAATAGTACCTTTTAAATATCTAAAAATTCGTTTAACAGCAGTTAAATGAGATTCTTTGGGATTTGATTGAAATCGAGCACAAAGACATACTGAATACATTATATCTGGTCTACTAGCAGTAAGATATAACAAACTACCAATCATACCTCTATATAACTTGTTGTCCACTGATTTTCCAGTTTCATCCAAATCAAGTTTTATATTAGTACACATAGGAGTTGTAAATGTCTTGCTGTTTTCAAGCCCAAATTTCTTAAGTAAATCAGTAATGTATTTGCATTGATTTAAAACATTTCCAAAATCTTTTTGAAATATTTGAAGACCCAAAAAGAAATTTAATTCTCCCATCATACTCATTTCAAATTCTTTTTGCATTAATTCTGAAAATTCATGACAAAGAATTTTATTGGTCGATCCAAAAATTACATCATCAACATAAATTTGAACCAGCAAAACATTATTTTTCACAGTTTTCTTAAAGAGTGTTGGATCTGCTAGTCCAACAGTAAAATCATTTTTCAAAAGAAAAGAACTTAGTCTTTCATACCAAGCTCTTGGTGCTTGTTTAAGGCCATAAAGAGCTTTAGTATGTTTGAAAACAGAATCTGGTTTTTGAGAATTTTCAAAACCAGGAGGTTGCTCAACATAAACTTCCTCCATTAAATAACCATTTAAAAAGGCAGATTTAACATCCATCTGAAATAATTTAAAATTCATATAAGATGCATAGGCTAAAAGGATTCTAATGGCTTCTAACCTGGCTACAGGTGCAAAGGTCTCATCATAATCTATTCCTTCTTCTTGATTATATCCTTTAGCTACTAATCTTGCTTTATTTCTAGTTATTATCCCTTGATCATCCTGTTTATTCCTAAAGACCCATTTAGTTCCTATTACTGGATAATCATGTGGTCTTTCAACTAATTCCCAAACCTTATTTCTCTTAAACTGGTTCAATTCATCTTGCATTGCTATTACCCAGCTCTCATCATCAAAGGCTTCTTCTATGGTCTTAGGTTCTTGTTGGGATAGGAAAGCAGAGAATTCAACTATGTTTCCAAAGTTTCTTCTAGTTTGAATACCAGTCTCTAAGTCACCTATCACAGATTCTAAAGGGTGATTCTTTGAGGTTCTAGACTGTCTAGGCATTACATTCAAAGGCTCTTCAGTATCATGTTCTTCTGAACTGGACTGAATTTCTTTTATATCATTTTCAAAATCATTCTTTAAATTCTCAGGTCTCATGTTTTCATTAGAATCAGGTTCATCTATTTGTTCTATCCTTTTCTCAAAAGGATCAGATTCATCAAATTTCACATGAACTGATTCTTCAACAATCCTTGACTTTTTATTATAGACTCTATAAGCTTTGGAGGTTGCAGAATATCCTAAGAAAATACCTTTATCAGATTTTGGATCAAATTTACCAAGATTATCTTTGGTATTCAAGATGTAAACCTTGCATCCAAAAACATTAAAGTAATTTACTTTAGGTTTTCTGTTATTCCATAGTTCATAGGGTGTCTTTTTCAAAATAGGTCTTATTAAAATTCTATTCATTATATAACAAGCTGTATTAACAGCTTCTGCCCAGAAATATATAGGTAGGCTATATTCATTTAACATAGTTCTAGCCATTTCTTGAATAGTTCTATTTCTTCTTTCTACAATCCCATTTTGTTGAGGTGTTCTTGGAGCAGAGAAGGTGTGTTTAATACCCATGTTTGAGCAAAAGGAATTAAATTCCTGGTTCTCAAATTCTCCACCATGATCACTTCTCAATGAGATTATATTAAAACCTTTTTCATTTTGAATAGATTTACAAAAACCTTCAAATAAACTAAAAGCTTCACTTTTAAATTTCAAAAAGAAAATCCAAGTAAATCTAGAATAATCATCAACTAATACATAAACATATAATTTACCAGCTAAACTTGCTACTCTTGAAGGTCCAAACAAATCCATATGGATAAGTTCTAGAGGTTTAGTTTTAGCAACTTTATTAACAGATTTGAATGATGATTTGTGTTGCTTGCCAAGCTGACATGCATCACAGAATCTGTCATTTTCAAATTTGAGACTAGGCAAATCAGAAACTAAATGTTTCTTAGATAATTTATGTAAAGCATATATATTGCAATGACCAAGTCTTCTATGCCAGATCCAGGATTCACTTATATTAGCAGTTAAGCAATTTACTTGTTGTTTACACAAGGAATACAAATCCAAAGTATAAACATTATCAGTTCTGGGTGCTCTAAACTTAAACAGTTTATCTTTAGAAACAGTACAACTATTGTTAGTAAAATCAACAGTGTATCCATCATCACAGAGTTGAGAGATACTTATCAGATTGTGTTTTAACCCTTGTACATAAAGTACTTTGTTGATTGAGACTGTCTCTGGATCTCCAACTGTTCCAATACCAATAATCTTTCCTTTGGCATTGTCACCAAAGGTGACAAGTCCTCCTTCCTTTCGAGTAAGAGAAGAGAAATTAGCTGAAGTTCCACTCATGTGTCTTGAGCAGCCACTGTCCATATACCATATTTCTTTCTTTCTTTGGTGACCTGCTACCTGCAAAGACATTTAAACAAATTTCTTTGGTACCCATATTTTGTTGGGTCCAGGAGTGTTAGCAAGCAGTGATCTGGGTATCCAGATTTGCTTTGTTTTCGTAAAATTGATTGAATCATATAGATCGTTGGAAATATAAGCTTTCTTAATTCCACATATCTGAGGTTGTCTTAGAAAACAGTTTTTAGCTATATGACCTCTTGTTCCACAGAAGTTACAAATAACCTGTTTAGTGCTAGGAACAAAATAATTTTTGTATAACTTAGGTTTTTCTCCTTTACTTCCAATTCCAAACCTTTCCTTTTTAATTACAGTTTTTCCAAGTATCTCATTTAAGGTGTTTTCTCCTTTTGTAAAAATTAATTCAGCCGTTTTATAAGATTCTACTTCATCCTGTAGAGTTTTTATTTTTGATTCAAAATTAACTTTATTTGATTCAGCAGAATTGTATTTGTCAATTAATTCCTTATGTTGTTTTAGAAAAGTATTTCTCTCATCTGAAATATCTTTGTACAAGTTCTTTATAGATTTATATTTATTAAATAATGAGTCATACCTTTCTTCAAGCATATTGCAGTAAGCTGCAAGTTTTTTATTTGAGAGGCTTGTTTCAGAGTTTGATTCATTATTTGAGTCAGAGGAATAGTATGAGTGTACCTCATCAGTTTCAGCCATGAAACACATATTTGCTTTTAAATTGGCTTCCTCCTTCTCTGAGCATGATTCAGAAGAATTACTTGAGTCTTCAGAAACACTCCAAGTAGCTTTCATAGCTTTCTTGTCTTTCTGCTCATAATCATCTCTTTTGAAGAATTTCTTCTTCTTTGCATCTTTCAATTTGGGGCAATCAGGTCTGATATGTCCCATCTTTTTGCATTCATAACATCTCACTTCCTTGCTATCCTTTTTAAAGGATTTCTTGAAGTCTTTCTTCTTACTATAGAACATTCTGAATTTTCTGGCTAGCTGTGCCAGTTCTTCATCCGAATTTGAAGAATCAGAGCTTTCTGATTTAGCACTCACTTCTTTGTTCTTCATCTTTCTATCCTTTTGTTGAGAAGTCACTTTCAAAGCAGTATTTTCCCTTTTTATGTAGACTTTATGCTCATTTACCTCATCTTGCATTTCAGCTTCGTACATCATCAGTGTACCAATCAGTTCTCTCATAGTTAGATCTTTAACAGAAGTTGATTGTCTGATTGCTGCAGAGATTCCATTCCATCGAGTAGGAAGTACTCTCAGTACCTTCAACGCTTGATCAGCCTGCTTGATTGGTTCTCCTAGAGCTGTTATATTATTGACAATTTCTGTCAATCTTCCATTCATCTGAGTGATTCTCTCTCCTTCAATCATTCTGAAAGTATCGAATTTTAACTTAGCAGTTGCATATCTCATCTGTCTTACATTATCTGTTCCTTCATAAGCAACAGCTATTGTTTGCCACATTTCATATGCAGTCGGGCATTGAGATACTCTGTTAAATTCGTCTGGTCCTAGACCACAGATGATTGCATTCATAGCTTTTGAATTTATGTCATACTCAGCCTCTGTAGCAGCACTCCATGTATCGGGATTTTCAGGAATTTCATAGGGAGTCAGAATCTTTGAATAGACTCTGTAACCAAGATTTTTCAGATAAATAATCATACGTGATTTCCAGCAGCCATAATTGTCTCCATTAAAGTAAGGTGCTCTGACCATTGACATTCCCTCTCTCATATCAGCCATGATACACTATGTATAATCTTTAAATACTTCTAGCTTCATAGGACTTTAGAAATAAGAAGCTCCTCCTCTGATACCAATTGTTGGATCTGAATCTACGGATTATACACAAGAGGGGGGTGAATTGTGTCTTTTTCAAATTATTACAATCTCTTCAATTTAGACAAATTCTGTTCACTATGCTTTTGCACGATTAAATATGCAGCGGAAAAAGTAAAAGCATGAACACACGGATGTATAGTGGTTCGGGGAACAGAAGGCCCCTAGTCCACTCCACCAACGCTCAAATCCACGAGCTTGGCGATTTTCACTATCTGGTCCTCGTTTCCACAGACCCGTCCACAACTGAGTACAGGCAGTTGACACCTTTACAAGATTCAGGCAAACACAGCCTTCCTGGTTCAAACACGAACCCACACAGCTTAGAACGAGAAGCTGATCACTCAAAAAAAAAGGGTTTCGATAAAGAAACACTTCTCCAGTTGTTCTTCACAATTGCAACAGAATGCAATTGACAGTAGATAGATCGTCGTCTTCAGAAAATAAAGATCCGTAATCAAAACAGTTCTGAGTCGATCCAGTTGCAATAGATATTACCATAAACTTCACAACTTCAGCAGCAGTAGATTCACAACAGGTAGTCGATGTAGAACACGTGAATCTGCTATCAAGATCTTCCTTCAGTAATAAAGGTCTTACGCTTCTTCTCGATCACCAGAAAAGAACGCTTTCACACAGTCTCTGTTTTCTTGCTCGTCAAAAAGATCAATCATTCTATATTTCACACACTTTCCCGTGCATATATATATCCGATGTTTCCAAGATAGAACATATATATTCAAATATGAAAAAATCTTCCGCATAAATAGATCCATGAAAATCTCCTTTAGATTCGCGATATTAAATGAAATAACAGAGCCGTTGTAACTCCCCTGAAGAATCGACATAAAAAGCTCCGTTTAAATCAAACATTAATCCGTTGTAAACCGTCTTTGATTCAGTCAAAGTCGTATTTAAGAATCAGCTCGAAATCCGCCTAATAATCCGCTTGATTGACTAATTCAAAAGGAAATATCGTCTGTCAAAAATATCCCGACGCCAAACGTAGGGTTGATGACGTGGCTCCAAACGTAGGGTTCACAAACGTAAGGTTCAGAACGTAAGGTTGAACATACATACTTTCTCTTCAGTATTCAAACGTAGGGTTGATCATCCATACTTTGTCTTGCTTCAACTCTCCAAAGAACGTACGGTTGATTATAAAAGTAAGGTTGATGATCCATACTTTTGAGAAACAAACTCAACACTGAAAACTAACGTACGGTTTCTCTTCCATACTTTTCAACAACGAAAACGTAAGGTTCCTTCCAAACGTAATGTTCTTCTTCCATACTTTTCAACAACGTAAGGTTCATTAACCATACGTTTCAAAATAACATAAAAAGTAAACTTTTCATCCATACGTTACGTTCATCAACGTAGGGTATGAACAGTGATTCCAGTACGCGCTAAAATTGATCTCGCGCTACAGTGATTCCAGAACACGCTAAAATTGATCTCGCGCTACAGTGATTCCAGAACACACTAAAATTGATCTCGCGCTACAGTGATTCCAGAATACGCTAAAATTGATCTCGGAATAAATGAAGTATAAAATATCGTTATATAAAATAAATTCCTGCAAAATACTCAACGAAATAATTAGTAAATAATTAAGGGTATTTGTGAGCATCAAAATCATCATAAAGAGACAGAGTATTATTTAAAATAATCTCCCCCTTTAAAAAACATTATTTTGATTTGTTTAAAAACAATACATTGCTCAACAGGGATGACATGAAGACATAAATAAGAAATTTCTGAGCTATGTTGACTAATGTGGGAATAATAAAATAATAACATGATAATATAAATATATTTGATTTAGTAGGAATATCAATGGGACATAAAAGGGGCGATAATCGTAAACATGTACATCAAAGTAGGATATCTGATGATTACTAGAAGGCAACTTAAAAACATGGAACCAAAAAAATGACAATATAAATTTATGTTGAGGATAACAACAAATATATCATAACATAGTGTTTTTAGGATAACCTACCATACACTATACATGTAAAATCATGTGATGAAAACATTACCCAATTCATTTTAGGTTTATATAATTATTTACCCTCCCGTTACATTCATATCATGGGCATTTAAATGATTCCAACATTGATCATAATAAATAAATATGTATTTCATCAATCAAATCCCCAAGATTGTGTATTTTGGCATACATTCATGTAAATATGCATTTAATGAAGGATATGTAAAATTATATGATTAATTTTGGGTGGTAACGATAATTTGTGTCCACCAAAAAGTGTTTCGCATAGAAAATTATAGGATAAATTTCACAGCATAACGAGGGTTCATAATGATTAATGGACGGGTTAATTATGAGTCAAAGTGGTATATAATCACATAGAAATTTTATGGAATGTAAGAGAAGGATATATAAAAATGTTGCAGCATGAAAAATTGGAAATCAAAAGGCATAATAAAGAGAAGGTACATGAATAAAGAGGAGAAGGAGTGGATCCCTTAACAGGAAAATGAGACACTAAAACCACGGGAACATCATCTTAAAGGGTAGGTGGATCCATGGGAGTCATATAAAAAGTAATTTATTGAATAAATTAATATTCTATGTGTTTCTAGTGAGGATGAAGGGGTTTTTGGGTGTGTTTATTTTTCAAAAATAAAGGAGAATTATTTATTAATTTCCAAACATAGGTTCTAGACTCTATATATTAAATAAATTTAACAAAAATAACCCCATTGTGTTTCACGTAGTTTCTACTAAAGAGGAGTGGTTTTAATTATTTTATAATAATATGAGATGACCAAATTAAAATATTTCCCTTGGTGATGTGAAAGTGGGTCATGTATATAAATAATTGATTTTAAAACAATAAAATATAATATTTCTTTAGTAGTATTCATATAGTATGTATAACATTAATCAAATAAATTTTAAAAAACATTATTATAAAAGAAAAAATTTTTTTGGTCTTTAATACATCTTAAGGAATATATTACCTATATTTTGGGCATTTATAATGTCACAATACAGACGATATATTTACGTAATATTTTATTTTGATAGAAAAATTTTAATGTCTTTAAAAACTATGATAAATTCAATTTTTCATATTTTTGATGTTTTTATTTTATATAATAATTATTGTTTTTAGAACTTTATTATCTATATATGAGAATTTAATCCTTTAAATAAAAAATCCATATTTATAGAAAAATAGTATTTTTTACAATAACAGTTCTACAACCCCTATATAATTTACATTTAACATCATAAAATTGTATTATACTTTATAATTAGTAAATATTGTTTAAGGTAATATTTTATTAAAATATCATTTATTTGAAAAATGTATTTCAAATAAAAATGTGTACTGATGTAAAGTACATATTTTCCAAAAGTAATATTTATATTTTATCATATCAAAATCAAATTTTTATCAAACTCATTATCTAATCATACAAACAAAAATAATTAAAAGGAATAAATAAAATAATTATGTAACTGAATGGAATTAAAAAAATTCATACTATTATGGTCTAGATATATGGAACTTTACTACACCAGTGAATACCTAGAGAGTAGTGTATGTGATGGTGAGATTTTCATGGGGTGCTTTGGTGAAGGTTGTTTTGTCTATGATATTGGTGAGCATGAAAATATCTGTGAAATAGTTTTGGTCATGCTTTATCCATTTAATCTCATCATGGGAGTTTTCATGGGTAAATCCCAATGATGATAACTCCCATGAAAGCTCCAATAAATGATCTTTATAGGGTATGATCCTACTTGTCAAGGACATCCCTCCATTTATCTTTTCCAATTGGACATTATCTGGAAAATAAATATATATTAATCATATTATAACTATATAAAAGATATTCTATAAATGTTTATAATGCTTAATATTATTTTAAAGTTGACATTATATAACATATAATGGTAAAACCTATCAAAAGTTTTTCATGTGTTTTCAATAAAATCATTTATTAACAAATAATTTATTCCTTCAAAAGTGGAAAATAATTTATAAAAGTTCAATTCTTTAAAATATATCAAAAAACTTTTAATACGTATCATATTTATATCATTACCTTATAATTTCCAATCACCAATATACTAACATATATTTTTTTAAAATCAATATATGGGTGTTAATAATTCTTTTTTTCTAATCATTATTCACTTTAATGGTTTTGGTCATCACACCTTTTTCATGGTTAAAAATGTATATCATTTAATAACTTAAATTTTATTTATTATAATATATTTTAGAAAAATACTTAATAGGTGTTGATGAAAAATGATTTATTTCACATCTTAGTTGTGGCATTCCACAGGTACACATGAGTGACGGAATAATTATTCAATGGATTGAATGAATGTAATTTTAATACTAACATTTCTTTAATAAATAATAATTTTATCATAAATATCATTTCAATTCATTAACTACAACAATATAACATGCCATGGTTTTTGGTGTAGTGAAATGAAATAGGTCGCAAAATGGAGACGGTAGTCATTTCATATGCATGAGAAACACATTCATTTTACATTAGATAGATGAGAAATGTATAATAGTTATTCCATAAACATGAAAAAAATTCATTATAATTATATTAATGATTTAATAATATTATTATGGAAACAATAGATTTGGTGAAGGTCGAAGAAGAAATAAAGGTGAAAGACCTCAGTAAAGATGATTATAACTTCTTTGAGTATCATTATTTAGTATTCACCATAAGACTTCATAGGATTTTATTTTGGTTTTAATAAGACGTTTAGTTCATAGGGAAAATAGTTTTTAGGTTATTTGAGTAAATATTATCCAAGATATTGTGCCCAATATCTGTGAATAATTTAGTTTCGTAGGTTTTAATATATAATTGATGGTAGTGGAACTCTTGTAAATATTATTATATTTAAAATCGTATAGAGTCATTTTCCTAGAAAAATTGTAGAAATAAGAATAATTTTTAGATATTGGATATGTTAGGGTCTAAATACACTCATATAAACAATTTTAGAAACTTTTTATGATCTTTTGATTCCATATCTGTTAGTTTATCCTCATCATTAACCATTTTGACTGTTACCGTTGTGACTATGTTTTACGATGGTTACTATTCATTATGACAAAAAAAATGACATAACATGAAAATTTAGATATATAAATACCAAATATGGAAACTATATTATCAAATTAAGTTTATTTATGTTGTAAAAATTTATTTTAAAACAAGCTTAAAAAACATAATGAAAAATGTTTTTATAAAATTACATTGTTATACTTAAAATAGTATTTTTAATTCCTTTCCATGAAAATAGAATTATATTAATGGTAAAAAATTTAAAGGAAAAATTAGTCCTTTCCTAGAAAAGCAAGGTCCATTTATTAGAAAAAAACGTACAGAAATCTGAATGTAAAAGATTTACATAAATCCCTCCAAAAAATGGGAAGGAGATCATCTAGCACATGATCAACCCAATGAAAATCATTACCATTAACACCATTGTAAGAAAGCCCATCCACCAATGAATTTTCCTCTATATACACATGAGTAACAAAGCGGTCTCTTCAATAGAGAGATTCTAGAAATCTATTCCAACGATTAATGATCTTTCAAGAAAGAAGAAAATCCCTAGTTTGAAAAGTAGAAACTACCATAGTAGAGTCAAATTCAATCCAAATCTTGTTCTAACACCACATTCCTACATACAACAACCTAACAAAACCTCAAACATTTTCACTTCAAGAGAAGAAGACGAAATACCACAAGAGCCATAAATGATCCTAAGAACATGTCCCAGATAGTCCCTAAAGACAACACTAGTTCCAGAGGGACCTGGATTGCTCCTTGAAGCACCATAAAAGATGAATTTAATCCACCCATGAAAAGGGTCAGGTTAAATGAATTACGTTATACCATACGTAGGATGAAAATTTCCTTTTACCCTAATCTAGTTAAGCACCAATAAATCAGGAGTAGGTTTTGAGAAATAAACACCTCTCGGTGTTTCCACCTCTCAGACCATCGTGAGAATCCCTACAAGAACATCACTAAACCAAAGTCACTGCGACTCATTTAAGTATTTGTTTGTTGATGTCCATATAAGATGTAAAACCTCGTCTGTAGCAGCCTGAAATAGATTCTGGAGCTGTGGTGACAAGATCAAAGAGCTCAAGCTCTTTATGAAATCACCATTTGCATTGGAATGAGGTAGAGGAAATTCAAAAATGTCATAATCTTTCCCCTATATCACCATAGCCACATCACAACTGAGGAAGAGGCGGTCAACTTATTTCCTATTCTAAAAGCCCAAAGTTCTAATAGAGCAAAGAGAAATAACATATAACTGCAAAAAATCCTCAGTTTTTATTTTTTATGAGCCATCCTCCATGAAATAGTAGATCAAAATGGCCTTAGAAACTTCTTATTCTGGTTCTCTATCCATTTCTAATTATTTGAGCTACAAATGGAGTGATTATAATATCATTTTTAGGTGATAATTCCACTAACAGAAGGTTCCCATGCCCAAAAATCAACCCTAGGAGACCAACAATATTTATCCACAATGGAAGTAATATGATCTGGATGATTATCTATACCACCAAGCTGATCCTTGATAGATAGATAAAAGTAAATATTTTAATCCCCTTTAAGGCCAAGTCAATTAGGTTGTTCCAAGTCCAATTAGATTTCCAAAAATGCCGAGAGGAGTTCTTGGAAACAAGCCAACTTGAGTCAACATTAATTTTTAAAACAACATTCTTGAAGGTAGGCCACACCGAAGAGTGGACATAATTGTGTTTCTTTCCTTATGCCAATGAATGTACCTGACCCTAACAAAACTAGTAGCCACAGATTTCATGTTTATAAGCTTCCATATTAACCTGACCTACAAAGATTCATTTAAACTTCCCATATTTTTCATGCCCAAACCACCCTCATCATGAGGCTTGTAGACATAATTCCATGTAACTTCTTCCATAATCAATTACAATATGCCACCACTCCATATAAAGTTATTAATAGAAGTATTGATGCTCCTGATTAAACAAATTGGACATTTATAAACCATAAAAGAATGATTTTTTTTGGAAATGATGATTTCTTTTACTAGGAATACCCTACCATCCATTGAAATATATTTTCCATTCAATTTTTAATATTTTGTTTTAATAATACTTACAATTCTAGAGAAGTGACAAAAATTTGGCCTCCCCTAGAGCATGGTAATTTCCAAATAAATGGAGGGAAAATTCCCCTCACGAATCCCCAATTCTATGATGATATCACATTTTTTGATAGGTGAGAATCCGCTTCCAAAGTAGGAAAATGACTTTCTCCAACTAACAACATACCCAGAAACCAGTTCATAGTTTAAAAGGGCTCTCTTTATATTCATGATGTTTCCCTTATCCCGTAGGGTGAAGAGGATGATGTTTTTAGCATATAGAAGATGTGAGGGAGAGACAATCCCCCTTCCAGCATGAATATAATTCAGTTTCCCATTGCAGGCCATGATGGAAAGAATCTTTCTGAGATTATCCTCAATGATAGAAAATAGGATGGATGATAACGGATCACCCTGCCTTACACCTATCAAACATTCAAAATATCTTTCAGGGGATCTAATTATAAGAACTGAAATATGAGAAGAACATAAAATTATTTTGACCCAATTGATGAAGACATCATAATACCCATATGTGACAAGGATATTGTAGATGAAACCCCAATCCATTGTATCAAAATCATTCTTGAAATCTAATTTGAGAGAAAGATTTCCACCCATGATGGGTTTTTTGAGAAGACTAACACACTCCGAGGTGGGGATAAGTAAATCTTGTATTGATCTACCTTTGATGAAACCAAAAGGATTTGCAGAATTTTTTTGGAAGGAAATTATGGAGAGCCTATTGGAAAGGATTTAGAAAATAATTTTATAAATGGTGTTACCAAATGCGACTGTCCAGAAGAGATGAATTTCATTTGAATTCTTTTCCTTCTGGGTAAGGGCATGGTGCTGAGCATTCAATCCTCAAGGAACATATACACCTCTCAAAAAATGAATGACTATCTAGAAAACATTAGCTCGAATGAGATCCCAAAAAGTTTGTAAAAAGAAGTTACCAAAGACATCAGGACTAGGTGAGCACTCAGGTTTGAGGCTAAAAACATCCTTTTTAATCTATGGATCAAGAGGCACAATAGTTAGGGTGGAATTGTCATCTTGATTAACCATTCTTGGAATCACCACATCCATAGGGTCAATGATAGAGTGGGAACCGTTAAGTATATCATTAATGTAATATGTGAGATGCTCTGAGATATCCATTATATTATCAATGAGGCTATCCCCATTATTAATCAATGAAATATTCTTGGATACATTCTTGAATCTTTGTAGAGAATTGATGAATCTCTAGTTTCTTTCACCGTATTTTAACCACTTAGCTCTAAAGGAATACATTCTCAATGAATCGTTCATATAAAGAAGATTTTTTAGGTTAAGGGATAGCTCACCTTCCACTACAATTTCATCAGAGAATTCATTGTTGTTATTATGTTATTGAACTATTTTAATAGTATATTCAATTGAAGAGATATCAACATCAAGGGATATGAAGCGATATTTTCTTCACATTCTTAAATTCCTCTTTAATGTTTTGTGTTTGTTGATGAAGGTGAGGGAATCATACCTACAATTCATAGATCCCAATGTGTTATGAACAATGGTCTTGCCTTCAAGGTGAGAGACCCAAGCGTTTCTATACCTGAAAGGGAAAGGTGGTTTGTTTTCCTTATCACTAAGATTCACCAAGATAGGATGATGATAGGAATTGAGTCTGGAAATAGTTTAGAATGATTGATACCCAATGTGTCCAAATATTCCCCATTAACAATGTCTCTATCCATATTTCTAGCCAAAAAGATGTTCAGGTGCCTCCTATACAAAGTATATTTGGAGACTACCAAATTAATCCCAATCAAGTCATTTTGATCAATACATAATATGAAATCATTGGATGAGATTTAGTTTTATGATGATCCCATATTTTTAATCAGGATTTAAGATCTCATTGAATTCCCCTAGATATTTCCAAGGATTTTTTATAGTATATTTATGAGATTCTATATCCATCCACAAATTCCTGTGATCCTGATAACTTTTGTGAGAATAAACAAAAAAACAAGAAAAATGGGAACCAAGAAAGCTAAAGGATCATGTTACATGATGTTCCCTTGACATAACTATGGTGCTGTTGTATATAGAATTATGGGCCAACACCCATTGAGTCTTGACCTATATTGAGAACCTATTGGAATCTACTAGGTGAATCCCCAATTTTTCCAAGTGAGGAATACTATTGGAGAAGATATTTTTGGACTCAGAAAAACCTATAAGACTTGGTTTGTGCTAGTAAATGAATATCCCTATGGATCTACATGTTTCCATATAGCCCATACCCTGAAAATCCAAAACAAAATCTTCATTTAAAACTAGATCCAGGGTTCGAACCCCTCATATTTTTACCTCCATGATTTTTAGGTGGTTGTCCTGCAATCTTTTTTGAATGTGGAGAAATCAGGTCACTTATATCAGCACTACTAGTTAAGGTACCCATCCATTTAGAGAATAGCTCAGAGATAACATTACCTATCCGGATTTCATGATTTGAGGTAATTCTGGAGGCATTGTGATTAGGCTTACAATCCTCATCCTCCAGTTTTCTCTCATGTAAACTGTTTGTAACATCATGCTCCACTAGAATGGAACAAATAGAAACCTGGGTCTTCCCTATAATGATCTTATCTGCCTGAACCTCTGAAGGAGGTTCCGGGTTGCTGTGAACATGTATCACTACTATGTTGTGGGATTTTTCTGAATTCAAACCATATGATGGGATCCCGTCAATAGATATAGTGCCTGTCAATGTATGAATATGTTTAGTGTCGGTAATAAGGCTGACGGGGGCATAGGTGTCTTCCATGTTTGAGGTGTTTTCCACATAATCATCATTTGAGGTTTCACTATCCCTCATTGACAAGACCAAGTCCTTCCTATCGTTAAATAACCCTATAGAAATGAATTCATCATCTAGTTGATGTGGGAGATCAAGAACCAGATTATAAATATCATCAGATATTACCATATCAATATTTTCCTCTTCCTTGGATTCCTATTAAGAGAGAGTTCCATGTATGTTCATTATCTTGATCTTATTCCTCCTCTACTATTTCTGAATAGGTTTGTTAGCCATTATTGGATGTGCAAGACTGAGTATTATTAGGAGGTTGCATCTTCACAGGAGCATGTACTTGAGTAGGATCCAATTGAGACTTATAAGGGGCTTGATAAAGTCCTCCCTGATCACTTATGATTCCCTCCTTTCATTAAATCTCATTTTTTGATCTCTTTATCTTGTTGGCATGATTACACACCATATATTTGGGAAAAATAACCTATTTAATATGCACTCTACAATTAGAGACTGAGTGCCCCAACATTTTCCAAACATCATAGAAGAGTGAGACATTATTAAATTCCACCCTTCCTTATGATATGTTTCCACGAGCAATGAATGAAATGATATCAAGCCTCTTGATTTTCAGGTTGACATCCACTAACATTCGAGAAAATATCCCAAATTCTCCCTCCATGGTGTGCGGATCCATTCTAATTAGTGAAACAATACAAGATTCAAGATCGTTCAATGTATTTGGGTGCCAGTAAACCCAGTTCAACCCGTGCAACCACACCCATATTGATGCATTCATCTACTTGATTTTAATATCATTAATGTTCACATCCCATTCAGATAAATAATGAAATCATGGTTTTAGTTGCAGGATTCCAGTGTTCCATATAGCGTTGAATGAATCCTTAGAATATTGAATAAATGTAATAAGCCCGACCCAATAGGTATTAGCCTCCAATAACGGTTACCCAAACAATGGGAGATTATGTTTTTTATATCTTCATAAGACTACGTCTTATCCCCCTATGAATATATAACATGTCTATGGATCGAAAAATTACATAGATTGATTCTTTGCTGAAGATATTACAGATCTTCCACTATAGAAAAGCCCCTGTTTTCAAGTCGCTATACAATGGGGGGTCTGTTAGAATCACCCTTGGAAGGATCTGTGGAGCCAGAAAGTGCTTCCACAAAGGATAATCCATTATTCTTTACAATTTTGGGTTCAGGGGAGTCATGATCTTTACTCAGATTCGTCGGGGTGCCTCGGCCATCCTGAAAGCCTAATTCCCCTTCAGGATTTTACGATTCCATTAACGAAATCAAGAACCAGATCGAAGAGGCAAGGATTCTCCATCACTAGATTCATAGAGGAGAGCTTCCACGATCACCATCTCTTAAAATATTTTTCTGAAAATATTATCTATTATATTAATTAATATTAATTTTCAATAGTTGTCGAATTAATTTATTAAGATAAAATTAGACTGAGGACATAATAACACTTTTATGAAAAATATAACTTTTTTTCCTTTATTTTTAGCCAATTGAAGAAAATATATAAATGATCATATATTTTTATAAATTTTTAATAACAAATTTTCCATATTTTTAATAATCAATATAAAAAATTACTTATAAAAAATAAATGATAAAAAAATGATTAGAATGATTTTTTTATTTTGAAAATATTTACAATTATAATATTCCTCCTAATTTTTATCTTATTTCCTTAATGGAACTACATTTTATTATTACATGATTTTTATTAATAAATATTTCAAATTCCTCAAAATTGAAAATTTTAAAGAAAATCATAATTCCTAAAAATAGTTCAAAAATAATATTTCTTGTATTGATGATATTTTCTTAATTGGGTTTGGTCCCAAATAATTCATTTTATAAAATTAATTTGATAATGTAATAATATAATTCCTTTTTTTATTTAATAAGGAATTATTAAATTAATTTTTGTGTATCATGCATTATAAGATATCACTCATTTAAAATTATTAAATTAAATTATATTCTAAAATCTTGGTGTGTTACCAGTATGATTCTCAATTGATTTTATATCGTTAATTAGAACAAAAATCTTGGAACATGACTCTATTTATTTCCCTTTCTGTGGAACATAACACATATAGTGTAAGGCATGGACATCTTGATTCATATAATGAACACTATTAGTAACCCTAATAATTATTTTAATTTGTTTCTTTCTTGATTGGTCAATTTCATTATTCGAACCAAGTCATTAATATAATGTAAAATAGAGGAAATTATCTTACTCATTAACCTTTGGTTTAGAGTCACGTTTCATTAAATCATGATCAATAAATATTCACTTAGTCATCCTCATGAATCAGATCCTCAATTTCAAACTCATTGAGGTATTTCCTTGAGAATATTGGGTGAAGCCCTATAAAAAATCATAACCTTTATGTTAGGGCATTTAACTGTCCCATCTTCTTCAACATATATGATTGTAAATGAGACTAAATGAAAGTATTTTAATATTATCTCCATTAACCTAACCCAAATCATCTTTTTTTGATATCATTTGAGGTTTCAATTTCTTCTCAATAAATCTCAGTGAATCTTATAATTAGCTTAATCAATCATGTATCTATTTTTAGCAGAATGTTTTCATCTTCATTCATTATATTTTGACTAAATGAAAATATCCAAAATATTAATCACATTTGGTTGAGAAATTAATCAATCATCCAATTTACATTACCATTTATGAATCTTCACCTAGACACAAATGTGTATTTAATAGTGATCCACATAGGAAATGATATCATGAAATAACAATGTGATATATTTTGATTTCAGTTGATCTAGATCCTTGGAATGTATTGCTTCTAAAATTAAAATTAGATCTGAGATTCTATTCTAATCTTGATCGATTGATCATCCAAGAATTAACAAGGATCATGTTTATTTCCTCCCAAATGAATTCGAACACCATTATGTTATAATATAAAATTAATTGTTGATGATGTATTATGAAGTCTAGGAGGTTTCGTATAATATTATAATCAATATGTATTATGATATTTTTTTAATTTTTTTTGTTGAAAACATGGAACAAAAAAAATAAATGCCACCTTGGTAAGTCATATAAAAGATCTATTAGGATAAGTACTTTTCGATCTCAGGGGAAAATCATTATGAAATTATTATATAGCAATTAATAAATCTCTTATAACCTAAAATAACTCACACATGTGGGAAAAATAATTATAATTTTTTTTTGGAAACGAATATTGAGGTTTAGATTTAAAATATAATTAATCATTTAAACAAAATTAAAATGAAATTATATAAAAAATGATGAATCTTCGTAAGATATTTATCCGTATGATTTTATACATTTCAATGAGAATAGAAAATTTAATTCATAATAACACATTTAGGATAAAATAATAGAACTATATAAAATATCATTGATACAAACCTATTTAAAAAATTTCAAAAAAATATTCTATTTAGAAAATATCAGAAACATTAAAAAAGATTTTATGTTAAAAAAATATAAGAAATATTAAATGTAGAATCTATTTTAAAATTCAGTACATAAATAATTTTTTTAAACAAAATATACATGGAATAAAAGATTCTACCCAATATGATAATGAACCAATGAATCTCTATTAAAATAACATTTATCATCAAAACATTGAGATTTTCATTAAAGGGAAATGTTAAAAAAGACTAATAATGATTCCATATTTTGTACACTGAAATATAATAATAAAATTCATTAATATATCATCCCATTTTCAAGTTGAGATTAAAAGTGAATGGATCAAATCGGATAGCCTTTGGTGTTCAAATTTCACCCCACAAAAATTGAAATAACCATATATAAGCATAGTTATATAAAAATTCATGTCTAACCAACACTACTAAAATATAATATCATAAAACATTTAGGTGGAACCATGATAGATAATATACTAAGATCGATTATATTCCTCCATAACCACCTTTATCGTAAAATAGGGAATAAAATACTATTTTATAATGTAAGGAATCCACCCTATAGAGATTTATTCAAGTCATTGGTCATCCTCAAACATAAATTTTTTATAATATTTTGATAAAATTTTACATTTTAAAATTACTATGGAGTGAAAATTATAAGGGTAAAAATTGGAAATTTCATATTAGAAAAGAACACACTCTCTTAATTATCCTTCAAATCCATATGTTACTACAAAATAAGTATCATGATAATGCATTCCATAGAGGATTCATTATTTTAAGGTATGATTATTTCATTCTAAATAAAATCAACAAAAACATTTTTCATACCTACAATATAAAAATTATCAAATTCAAATATCTATTGGTAGTTTTTCCTATCTTCTTTTATTGATGTTTAAATCATACGTGGGGAAGATATAGTTTATAATGTGATGATCATATTATAATATATATATATCTCAAAAACATATAGTTTATCCAATAATAAAGTTCATTTGTTACATAATAATGTTCATGTTCATGGGTGGTAGAATTTTTATTGTATGGATAGAAAGTTCGTGAGATATAATCTACCAAAAGTTCACCCTACATGAGTGCACAAACTATACCGAAATTTGATAAAACTGAAAGGACGCAAACTATTTTTTTTACTAGTATGAAAAATATGGGGTGTCTATTTCAATATGTTCTTTATCAATTAATAGGAGCAATGAAACTCTGATCTTCATTAAAAGTTCTTCCCTTTTGAGTGACTGCAGTCAACAGATATGAAAACCATAAGAAATTCATAATGAATCACAGATAAAAAACTTAAAATCACAAGATTATTAATATCTAAAATACATTACATGGTTCCAACTAATATATGAAAACCATCACTTTTTTTTGGATAGAAATAGATTCAATGTTATGACACCACATTACCATTGAATATATCATCCTAGATCCAATAATTTTTTTGAAATATTTCCAAGTTTATTATTCTCATGAAGAGTTTCAAAAATAATCCTGTAATTCCATTCATTAACCATTTCAATCATAATATTTAAAGGTATTTCATCGATGAAAAACATGTCCCTTGAATCAAGGTACTTGGTAAAATTTTGATTAATCAATGACATAAACACCATAGTAGAATCATCCAAGAAAAATGGAATTACACTATATTAATGATTGATATATTTATTTCTGAAAGTATTCATTACAAAATTTTACACTATCACATAGAGAGTGTGATTACCCATGTGAGGGTCAATCATAGATACCCACAATTCCCCTTTATGTTGAGAAAATAAGTCATCGGTCTGGGGAACATGATATTTCATATTTAATGGGACCTTGCTTAACATCTTTTAAAAAATATGAAGTGATGATTCCAATAAAATATTTTATGAAAAAGGACTATGTAAATCCATAGAGATACAAAACAAGGTATTATTCCTTAAACATCCAATTAAACTATTGAGTTCATTAACTAATTCAATTATGTGGTTTTAGTATGATAAGATGTAATTGAAGTCATTTTTACCCCAAGAATTTATTTGATATATAACTGAAATTCTTTATTAAGTGTAACCTATAAAAATCAATCTGGGTATACCATTGGATGTTTCCCTTCTATAGGATCTGTCTCACTCAAAGAAATCCACAAATATTTTTCAAACCAAAGAGATGACACAAGCCATGTAGGCCTTCCAATTTTAGGATGAATAGGTACTAACCTACTATATCATAGATCTTATTCTCCATGGAATGATGAACCCTCCCATCAGGGGTAGTGAAATATACCCTTCTATAATATTAGTCCATATGATCATTAATTTTTTTTATCCAATCCATCATAATGATTATATTGAAAATATATATTTTGGGGACTTGAAAATATTTGGATAGATCCTCTTTAGATATCTAGATAATACATGAGGGGCATTAAAGACAGAACAATTTTTAGGGTGATGTCGATATCTCCATTAACTAATAAATAAATCCAATGGAAACATTTAAAAAATTAAAAAAAATTGTATTCATTAGTTTTTTATAATCATGTTTATAAAACAAATAAACATCTTAAGATGATGAAATGTGAAGGGAACCTATCATAGTTTGATGCCCCTCATTAGATTCTATTGGTGTTAGCTCTAAAGAAATAAAATTCATTATTTTAGTCTTAGTATAGGCCCTACCACTATCTTGGGTACATACACTGGATAACTCTGTGAATATAAGAATCCTCTTCGGCCTCCTCACCAATAAGGATGGTTGGAAATTTCTTTCTATGCATCATATTATTGTTGATATCTCATTATAGAAAAAACCCCAATATTCTCCTCATTTTATGGTTTAATCTTCATATCTTATGAATTTTCCTCACATATACACATGAATCTAAAACAAAAGAAGTGTCTGGAAAAAAATATTTAGGTACTCAAAATTTACACTCTGATGGAAAATGTGAGTCGAACTTACCATATGTGAGGAGGTATCCAGTTTAGATGGCTGATGTTAACCACCGCTATTGTCTCTCATAGATTCATCCTACTTCCTATTTATTTCCAATAAATTGACCTAACCACTTCCAACCTTCATAAAAACATAAAAAATCCAATACATCTCAATATGGTCAATTTTAACCATCAATAAATCATTAGATACCATATACAAGAGAAAACTAACAAACTCTATATATCTATTAGAATAATCCTTAATTAATTGGACACCTTACCGAATTCATAAAAACTCGGTTCATTTTGAAATCATCATAGTTTCCAGATTAAAAAAATTGAGTAAATACAACATCAAAAAATTGAGTAAATATAACTAATCGTAGCCTGATATGAAGACTCCCACAACTTTCTTGTAGGAACCACATCCACAAAGTTGAAATATTTTATTTTTAATGATTTGGTATTATTATATAATTAAAAAAATCATCACTATATTATCCAACAATTCTTTTAATCCCTTAGGATAATTTCTATGTCAAATATTTAGTGGCAAATTATTGATAAACTCATTCAAATAGTTCTTATCCCTACTAAAACTAACACCTATAAGAGGCTGATCTAGACCAATTCCTACTTCTTGATTCATATTTTGAGTATTATATTGCACCATCATAATGATATTTTGATGATAGGGGGATTTAAACATTAAAATGTTTCCACTTATCCCACTAGAGGGTTCACTATGGGATTTTAGGAACATTTTACTACATGAAAATGTATAAGGATTATGAAAATCATTATATTGAAAAAATTGCACCAATCAATAGAATAAATATTCATCAAATGATTATAAAAATCAAAGGAAAACTTTTAAATGCATAAAAATAAACAAAATACGAAACATCACACTATTTATAGTTTTCCCACATGGCTTAAAAACAATTTCCCAACCATATGGGCCATAAATTAACTCTTCCAATCTAGTCATTGGTTTTACCTCGTGGTATGTTAGACACATGACATAATCATGCACCACAGAAAATTACAATATCCTTCTATTTTTTAATCTCATATACCCCAAAACTGGGGATCATATCAATATACATTTCATAATACTCAATTATCAACATCCATGGTATCTTAAGACCCATAAAAATGAGTGTTGGCTAGAAACTTACTCAAAACCAAACCCACTAGTCCTGAAAATTATTCCTCTAATATACAATTATCCTCTAAATCAAATAAATAAAAATTTCTCTTTGATACCATTATTTCACAAACCAACCAAGGATACACCAAATTCGACCCTTGATCGTTACTGTTAAAATTCCCAAATAACATTCTGTATCCCCATGGACTGCAAACTAGTTCTTTCCCATGAATAATACTATATGAGAATATTTTTAGTCAATAATTTAACCAAAATGTAATATATGAGATCCTAAAATAACCTCACACTATACAGTAGGGTCATGAACTCAATTATAAAAGTGATAATAAATTCATTAATCATATGAATGATCATAAAATAAAATAATAGAAAATCATAACCATAATATTATAATATCAAATAGAATTACAGAAGTTCAAGAAGTGTTCTAAAATAAATATAATCAGGATGGGAGGAACAAGGAATAATTATATGTGTATAAAAATTCCAAAAACAGATCATTAATGAATCAAAATAATGTAGAACAATATTTTCTGATCTCTGAATGGGACAATGTGGCATCCCACCATGTAACCATAATTTTTTTCTTTAAAGTGGAATGTTTACTCTTACTATTCTTGTGAAAAATATTTACACCTGCACCCAGTTGGTGTATGTTGGGTGGGAGAATAAAAAACCCATATAATGCCACCAAATATTTTATGAACATCCTATGTTATAAAAAACAAGGGTATGTTTATTTAAACACTGTCATACTAAAAGATAATTTAATTATTTTATAAAAATACATGGAACATGATGCATCTATTTTAGTATTCAATTGTTCAATAATGACATAAAACCAAATATTTATAGAAAATTTAACTTGGGATATTCCATAATGTCACTACAGTTGTCAGACCAAGGTTATTGACATCACAATTTGATTCAATTCTTTTTTGGATTGTAGTTTCACTCTTATGTTCTGGGTGTGTTCGGTTGGAATTTTTACGTGTTTACTTTGTTTGTTTTTGTTCTAGTTTTGTCCTTGAGTTTTCCCCCCTGCGGTTTCATGAAATATAAATGTTTTTGTTAGGTAGATTGATGTCCATAGTTGGTTCATGGTTTTTCAAACAATGTTCCATTCTCTAGGTAACCATGTGGTGAGTTTTATTTTCACACAAAAGATGCTTCATAGCTTCTGCATGGTATGAAAAGATTTGAATACTAATTGTGCAGTAGGTGCCAATTATTAAGGGAGGGGTTCACAGTCCCCACATGGTTTGAAACTCTATGTGGTAAAACCATGTGGCATATCCTGATCATTAAAATATGGGTTTCTTTCTTTCTACCTCTCCCAAAGTTTTAACACCAACTCCCCCTTTATTTGATTTCTATAGAAATTCCCATCCCTAGACATGCCTCCCCTTCCACCTTAATCCATTGGGATATATTTTGGGGAATATTTGTATTGGATACTTATATAAACCCTTAAGTATGTCAATCTTATCTTGATTTTATCCTCTATTTTTGGGTTTCTTTCCTCCACCATTGGGGTTTTGGTTCTCTAGCGGGTTGGGTTCCCTTTTAGGGTTATAAATTTTTTCCTTTGTCTCATTGTTGATGGTTTTTGTTAGATAATTACTTTTAAGATCATGTGGTTGTGTGATTGGAGTTATTCACTATTTCATGGAAGTTCCATCACCCTAGGTAGGTGATTCCATGGTTAAACTCTATTTGATAAATTTTATTTTCTAGCTTGTATATTTTATTGTGTTCTATGAATTATGTTTGATGTTGAAAAAGTTTTTTTGGAATATTCAATGTGTTTTAGAATTGAAAAATGAAATTATAAAGAAAGTTTTGCATGTTTCATGTTTTATTCATATGAGGACATTATTTTTATGCCTTTAAGGTGTTTGATAAAATGTATTGATGATGTGAAATATATTTATAAATGTATTTTATATACATATGTCTTAAAAGTGATTTCTAAAGGAATTAGTGTGTATTTTTTGTAAACTCTTATTGTGCATTTTATTGTTGTTTTATTAGCTATGCAACATGGTTATTAAATTGTACAAGTGGTGATAATCATGTTTTAAAATAGTTTTTGTGTGTCTTGGTTTAAAAAGATGGTTTCTTAGAGGAGAAATTGTAATTTAATAAGAATGATTTTTTTTGGATTGTGTGTGTGAAAGTGGTTGTCTGTGAGATAGGTGAAATGAGAAATGAGCACAATGGGAATCCTCAGTGTCTAGGTGGTAGAAATATGACAAGTATTATAGCAATTAGGAAGTGGATTCATCCCAGTTTCACATAGTGGGATTGATGACAAAAAACAAATACTAAATATTAATGATGATTGGGGGCCAATATAATTTTTTATGTTTCTCCTTTCTAGTGTCTCATGCATGAGAACATGGATATTCATGGTTACAATGTTGATTCAACAAGGTTTTCCTTATGACTTTTCCATTCCTTCTTGTTTTGAAAATCTCAAACACCTTATCTTTAAGGAAAATCACTTTTTTAAGGAAAATCGTTTTTATACGGAAAATCGATTTTATAAAAAAATCGCTTTTATAAGGAAAATCACTTTTATAAGGAAAATCGCTTTTAGAAGGAAAATTTCTTTTATAAAGAAAATAGTTTTTATAAGGAAAATATATTTTATAAAGAAACTCACTTTTATAAGGAAAATTGCTTTTATAAGGAAAATTTTTTTTATAAGGAAAATTTCTTTTATAAGGAAAATTTCTTTTACAAGAAAAATTATCCTTACCATATTTTTATCCATATATTTCTTAAGTATAAGATTCGGATTCATTTCCATATTCTCGGAATCATTTGAAACCATGATATGAAGCATTCTGTTTTAGGCTCTGAATTCTAGATAAGAACTGTAATGAAGTTTCATTCCGAATTCTGGATACGAACTCTAATAAAGTTATACTCCAAATTCTGGATACGAACTCTGATAAAGTACTACTCCGAATTCTGGATACAAATTCTCATGAAGTTCGACATCGAATTCTCATTACGAATTCTGATGAAGAATTATCATTCTGAATTATCATTCCGAATTCACCTATTAAACAGAATCTGATCATCTTTGCTTTATAAACTATGAATTTATTTAGACTCCGAATTTATTTTTGGTTAGACTCCGAACATTCATTTTTCTTACACATTTATAATTTGTCTACTCTTGGATATTTCGATTACACTCTGAACCTTCACTCCGATCTTTTTAGTTTGACTTAAAATGATGTCGTACATTCTGTTACACTTGTTTTGTTATAAAACGATGTCGTCTATTCTTTTATAAACTAATCATTGGTTAAGTTACACGTGTACATGTCCCTCCGATTTTTCAAGAAAATATGACCGTTGGAAAGGAGTCCAACCTTGCCTATAAATAAGAGCTCATTTGGAAGATCTCAAAAAGACATAGAAGTTGATCGATCTAGAGACCACACGGTGCTAAGGTGATTTCTAGAGAGAGAAAGTTTTTTCATGCCTTGTGCGTACTAAACCGCTCGTTCAGTTTTTTCTTCGTGCGACTCCAAATGTAAGTGATTACATTCGAGGACTTTCGGGGATAGGAAGACAGAGGTGCCGACTACCTTGAAGTTCGAGGGCGTCCTTGCTGAGGAAGACAAAGGTTACCAACTACCTTGAAGTTGAGGGCTTGCGGGGATAGCAAGACAGAGACTCCGATCATCATATTGAGGGCTTACCCTGGTGTGGGTAAGACAAACTTTCTTGAATGAATAAATCAAGGGACCTTTATCCAAGGTTGTTGGATACCCTTCTCTTTAGGTTAAAAGACTTATATCTTGTTACTTGTAGTTTTACTACTTGTTTGTTTCCGCTGCATTTTGTATTATAAGGAAATTATAACATTCTTATACTTCCTTACTTGTAATCTGTTTCATTCAGATTCTATATGCTTTAAGGTAGAATCTCATATTTTAATCTTTAGTTATGTTTCAATTTCTGGATCCATATTTCCGGAACCTACTTTAATAATAACTAACTTTAAAGGTTTCGAAGGAAATTTTAAACTATAAAATTCACCCCCCTCTTGTATATTGAGCATCTACATCATTATTTCGATCCTACAATTGGTATCAGAGGAGGTCTCTGAAATACTTGTAGTCAAGTATAAGTTTTTCTTGCTCACTTTTTCATTCCGAACTTTTTCATTCTGAACTTTGTCATTCCGAACTTTGTTATTACGAACCTTTTCTACTAACAAGTTTGTGTGCCAAAAGTTATTTTAATAATGGAAGGAATTAATTTTGGTTCCATTGATAATCTAAATCCTACAAGACCACCAATCATTGATGGTAATGATTATGAGTACTGGAGAGATCGAATGAAGACTTTTGTTATCAATACTGGAGTGGACAACTTTGTTATGCTAACTGGGGATTATAAAATTCCTAATAAGTAAGTTAGGACTTTTACTAACTAGGAAATGCAAGAGTATCAAATCAATTATAAGGTACGCAATACCTTACTTTTTTCAATGACTAGAAATATATATAGGCAAATTTCTTCTTGTGAAGTAGCTAATTGTATATGGAAGAACTTACAGGTTACACACTTTGGAACTTCTAATGTGATTGAGACTAGGAGAGCCATGCTTAGAGCTGAATACCATGACTTAAATTTTCCTTATGGTGAACCAATTTGTAAAGGTCAACAGAGATTTGTGACTTTCGTCAACAGTTTACAGTCTATGGGAGAGAAAGCGTTAGATGATGAAGCACTTGTGGACAAGATAATTGATATTATGCCTAATGAGTGGGAATCCAAAAGAACTACTATAGATGAGAATAGGAAGGTCACTCAAATTTCTCTTGATGATTTATTTGGAACTCTTCTCCAGCATGAAATAAGAATGAAGAGAGATGATGATAACATCAAAATGAAGAATGAAAATGGTACTGTTGCCTTTAAAACAACATCAAATCAGATGAAAGCTAAGACTCCTGAGAGAGTAACCTGATCCAAGTCTAAGAAAGTCATTTTCCAATCCCAATCTAGTGAGAGTGAAGTCTTTGAATATGAGTTAGAAAATCTTTCTCGAAGGATGAACAAGATAGCTGGCAAAAGAAATTTCCAATCCAAGTATAATATAAAAGAGATATAATTCTTCAGTTTATCGGAACGCAGAATCAACTTGCTGATATTTTCACAAAATCATTTCCTTCTGATAGATTTGAATACATTAAACAGAAGTTAGGAATGATAACCGTAAGTCAATCTTTCTTAATTAACTTTCTATTGAAAAAGTCTCCTTACATTAATAAACTCCTTTTCATAGGGGGAGTAAATTTGATTGTTAGAGTAACTAAGTTTTTTTTTTCAAAGTTTGTTTTCAAATTTTTCAGAACTAAATTCCGGAATGGAAATTTCTAGAATTAACATTTTCTAGAATGGATATGTTCATATAGAAGGCCTCTGGAATCGAAATTTTCGTATTTAACACTTCCAGAATGGACAATTTCATACTTGTATTTCCATAACAAGATTTTCGTACCGAGTCTTTCATAATGAGTTTTTCGTATTATATTTTTTTAATGAATTTATAGTACTGAAATCCTTATAATTTTTTTCGTACTGAGTTTTCCGTACTGAGTTTGTTTTTCGTAGTGAGTTTTTCGATTTTTTTGGTAGTCTAATTTTTTTCAAATATTACCCATTACGAATAATCCTCCTAAGCCAATATGAAAGGTATGATTTCCTTACTCAAAGTTTTCGTAATCATACTTTACTTGCTGGTATTTTCTGATACTTTGTTTTCGGATTATAGTTTTCTTAAATCATTGTTTTAATAAAAACCTCAAAACATCGGATTCAAGTTTTCTTGAGAATTGGTTTTCAACCGTCAGATCTGATCTCAGCTTGTCACAACCGTTCGATCAAACGAGGGAGTTGAACCCTTTTATCGTTGCCTATATAAAGGGGACCCAAAATGGTTGTCCCAAATTGGTTTTCAAGCTCTAGCGTACCGATGCTCTGCCTCTCCATTTTAAATCCATTCCGAACATCAGCTTTCTCCGTTCCGAACATCTCAGAGGTCTTCATATCCGAATGTCTGTGGAAGTAGCTTCTCAAGACATGTCTTCCTCTAAGCCGATTTCGAAGTGGATAGTATATAGAGAAAGGTTGGTTCATCCTGATTTCTTCAACAAGTATGACACTCTTATATCCAAGAATATTTAGATTAAAGGATGGGAAGATGTTATTGTGTCAAAACCTCGGAATCAAGATGAAGTGTATTTAGATTTGCTTATAGAGTTCTATGAGACTGTCTCCTTCCTTACGGAAGATGGAAGGGAGAATGTGTCTTTTAAGTATTACGGTAAGACTTATAAGCTTTCATATGAAAAGGAAGCCAACTTGGTAGGGATGAAAAATGAAGGAGAAACTGAATTCATATCTCATGTGTTGCCGAATTCAAAGGGAAGCTTCGACAAGGAAAAGGCATTAGAGACTCTCGGACTGTCCGATGGCAAGTATCTGAAGATTTCTAGTCTATCTATGAATTTTCGGATTCTAGAATTATGGGTACAAGGCCTTATCGAACCGAGAAAGGGTGAAAAAGATAGTCTGAAGAAGAGTGAGATCTATATTCAAGATTTTCTGATAAATATGAGGAAGTTTAATATGATGAAACACATTCTTATTACCCTTGAGAATGTTAAGAAAGCGATTCTGAGAGCTCAGATCTTAATGTATCCAGAAATCATCTAAAAGTTAATAGTTCGGTGCCTTGAGTCTTTGAAAGAAGCTTTCAAGTCTAAGCCAAGATTTTTCATGATTATGTTGGTGAGTGATGGTACTCTCAAAATGATGGATGTAGTCTTCGACAAGAAGACTGGTCAGTTTGTTGATTTACATGCTCAAGAGGAAGCGGTTCCGAAAGTTGCTGAACCTGAATCTTTTAAGCCAGTGAAGAAAAGAAAGTTGAAAGAAGTTGAAGGAGAAGCAGAGAATCCCAAATCTAAGGAAGTTCATTCCACACCTCCAAAACTAAAGAAGAATAATTCTTACCCTGATGAGGTAGTTTCTAAGTTGAGGGAAATCAAAGAAAAGAGAGTGAAAGGGGAGCCTCAGTTTGGCTTGGATCCTGCATAGGCTATGGCCTTAAAGGAAAGAACATCGGATGAGCTAGAAAAACAAGAAAAAGAAAAGAAGCTCAAGAAAATCATGTCTGAAGCTGAGGTGCTTTAGACTTTGTTAAAGTTTACTGAGATGGACTCCGGAGACATTCCAGTTCCGAGATCTTTTTCTTTGGAATCTCTACTTGAGACTCCAGGAAGAATATTTTTGCTCCGGAAGAGGATGTTGCTAAGCCTGTTGAGGGTGTTGAGCAAGTTGATCAAGTGGAAGAGGAAGAAGCTGTTGCTGAAGGTAGTGGTGAAACCGGAGATGTTTTGAAGCATGTAGATGATTATAAGGGGACACCTTTGGAACATTTGTCGCCCCAAACATCAGAAGCTGAATCATCGAAGTTAGTCACTCCAGGAAAGGATGAGCAGGAAGGAGAAGAAGAAGTAGCTTATCATGCAGAGGAAGAACAACTTCTACATGATATTTCTCAAATGGAGAATGTAATGGAGGTGCTCAAAAAGCTGATGATGATGAAGACAATGTTTTTCAAGTGTCTAACAGTGAAAAGAGAACTCCAGAACAGAACTCCATTCTGAAAAGGGACAAGGGAAAGCAACATGTTGTTGATACCCCGAGCTCAGTGGTGGTAAAGAGAAGGGAAGTTGGTAGTTCTTCAAAGTGAAAGCTTGAGCATATTGAAGATGAAAATTCTCTAAGCAAAGTCTCAGATTTGGAGTCATCTTCGTTGGGGCATGACTTTGTTGTTCAATCATTAAAGAAGATGGTAGGTACTATTCTGACTTTCTCAAGTATTGATTCAAGATGCCAGATGCTCCAACATGCTTTGAATCAGAAAACAGACTCTATATCCTTGGTTATGGACAAGTGTATTGAGATAGATGCTCAGTTCAAAACTTTCTTTATCAGATATGAAGCCCACAAAAGATCTTCCAAGAGGATGAATAGTTGGTCGAGGAAGACTGTAGAAGAGATGAGGCTCTTTGATGAATTCCAAGATAATGTGAAGGATGCCTTTGAGACAGAAGACAAGAAGATAAATGAACTAACTTCGTCCTTCGAATAAAAGTTGACAGAGGAAAAGAATTTCTTAATTCAAGAAGTTAGAGATTTGAATGGGAAGCTGAGTTCTATATCTCAAAACTGGAATTATGAAAGGAATCATCGGATTGAGTTTGAAGATAAGTTTTTAAAGCAAGAACAAATCTTGAAGGCTCAGGAAGAAAATCTTAAAGCTCAAGAAGAAAAGATTCAATCTCAGAAAGAAAAGATTGAAGCTCAAAATGAAAGAACTGTTGTGTTAGAGAAGCAAGCCGAGGAAGACCATAAAGAGTTAAAGAAGATAAAGACTATTCTTAAGGGCCTCTTGGTGAAGTAAAAAGATCCAAAATAGACAAATCCGATCTTTTTACGTATCTTAACTTCCTTGTTGTTGAACGTTCAAACTTAATGAAAATTGTGCTTTCTCATTTCTTTTGTTGTTGTTACTAAATTTTTAGGTACTTTGTTATATTTTCCATTCCCTCAAATTATTTTTGAAAATCAAAAATTGGGAGAAGTAAAAGAACCTTAATAAAAGGGGAAAAATAATCTTATCAAAGGGTGAGAAAGAAAAAAAACTCTAATAGAGTTCATCTAAGGGGGAGTTTTTCATTAGAGAAGACATTCTTATTCTTAATGAAATATAATTCTGGAAATCTAGAATACGATCCTTATAGTTTCAAAGACTAAGGAGGAGTTAGTCGTATTCATCTAAGTCCATAAGAAAAGGGAGATATGCCTTAATGTTTTCATTCTTCTTAGAATTTCTTTTTCGTAAGGATGTTTGTGCTTTCCAAAAAGAGGGAGATTGTTGAGCCAATATGGTTTTCCTTATGACTTTTCCATTCCTTCTTGTTTTGAAAATCACAAACACCTTATCTTTAAGGAAAATCGCTTTTATAAGGAAAATCACTTTTATAAGGAAAATTTCTTTTTTAAAGAAAATCGCTTTTATAAGGAAAATCACTTTTATAAGGAAAATCTCTTTTATAAGGAAAATCTATTTTATAAAGAAAATCGCTTTTATAAGGAAAATTGCTTTTATAAGGAAAATTACGAGTATAAGGAAAATTTCTTTTATAAGGAAAATTGCTTTTATAAGAAATTTTATCCTTATCATATTTTCATCCATATATTTCTTAAGTATAAGATTTGGATTCATTTCCATATTATCGGAATCTTTTGAAACCTTGATAAGAAGCATTCTGTTTTAGGCTCTGAATTCAGGATAAGAACTGTAATGAAGTTTCATTCCGAATTCTGGATACGAACTCTGATAAAGTTCTACTCTGAATTCTGGATACGAACTCTGATAATGTACTACTCCGAATTCTGGATACAAATTCTCCTTAAGTTCGACATAGAATTATCATTACGAATTCTGATGACGAATTCTCATTACGAATTCTGATGACGAATTCTCATTACGAATTCTGATGACGAATTCTCATTACGAATTCTGATGAAGAATTTTCATTATTAATGCTGATGACGTATTCTCATTCCGAATTCTCATTCCGAATTCACCTATTAAACAGAATCTGATCATCTTTTCTTTATACACTCCTAATTTATTTAGACTCCGAATTTATTTTTGGTTAGACTCCGAACATTCATTTTTCTTACACTTTTATAATTTTTATACTCTTTGATATTTTGGGTACACTCCGAACCTTCACTCCGATCATTTTATTTAGAATTAAAATGATGTCGTACATTCTGTTACACTTGTTTTGTTATAAAACGATGTCGTCTATTCTTTTATAAACTAACCGTTGGTTAAGTTACACGTGTACAGGTCCCTCCGATTTTTCAGGAAAATATGACCGTTGGAAAGGAGGCCGACCTTGCCTATAAATAAGAGCTCATTGGAAAGAGCTTAAAAAGACATAGAAGTTGATAGATCTAGAGAACACACGCTGCTAAGGTGATTTCTAGAGAGAGAATGATTTTTCATGCCTTGTGCGTACTGAACTGCTCATTCAGTTTTTGCTTCATGTGACTCCGAATATTGGTGATTACATTCGAGGACTTCCGGAGACAGGAAGACAGAGGTGCCGACTACCGTGAAGTTCGAGGGATTCCATGCTGAGGATGACAGAGGTTGCCAACTACCTTGAAGTTGAGGGCTTACGGGGATAGCAAGACAAAGACTCTGATCTTCGTATCGAGGTCTTACCCTAGTGTGGGTAAGACAGACTTGATTGAAAGTATAAATCAAGGGACCTTTATCCAAATTTGTTGGATACCCTTATCTTTGGTTTAAAATACTTATATCTTGTTACTTGTAGTTTTACTACTTGTTTTTTCTGCTGCATTTTGTATTATAAGGAAAGTATAACTTTCTTATACTTCCTTACTTGTACTCTGTTTCATTTAGATTCTATACTCTTTAAGGTAGAATCTCATATTTTAATCTTTAGTTATGTTTCAATTTATGGATCCATATTTTCGGAACCTACTTTCGTAATAACTAACTTTAAAGGTTACAAAGGAATTTTTAAAGTATACAATTCACCCCTCCTCTTGTATATTGAGAATCTACATCATTATTTCAATCCTACATACTATACAAGCTTTTACTAAGATATTGTGTTGTTAGGGTCCAACTCATTGTTAGTACCTATAGGGATCACCAGGGACTTTGTTCTCTCTTGGAATACCCAACTTACTATCAGTATATGGTCTATGTTGTGGTTATTTTTTAAATCAATATTTTTTTACTTTTATGTATTTTTCCACAAAATATTTTGACCTTATTTTGTAAAATATTTGTGTTTATTTTCTTTATAATGTTTATAGCATGGAATCATTTTGTTTAGTATAATCCTACTATGCTTGGTCATATGCACTACTTTTACTTTTGGGTGTAATAGGACATGGTGATGATTATTTTTGGTAAATGAAAGGTGTTTCGATTTGGTTGTTCAGGGTTTTATATTTTTTTATAGCGGGAGTTGTAGAGGTGGCATGAGTGTGAGTCTCCTCTTTCAATATGGTCCTTTTGGGATAGCTTCTTGTATGAATTTTTTTAGATCCCTTTTTTAGTTTAAATATGGTCAAAATTAAAACTATAAAATTGATTATTCCATGTGTGGTTGAATATTTTCAGTATTTGATAATTATTATTTGTAGCTGGTTTTGACTATAAAGTTGGTAGAAATAGTTACCATAATTTATTATTGATCCTAAGGAACTTCATGGAAGTATGTGGGGATCAGGAATGGCCTTTGGTCCATACCAGATACCGAGTTTGGTACTATTTTATTTGACGTCCCTACTTGGTTTGTGACAAGGATCAAGGGGTCCAATGATTCTCAATATTTATTTGAATAACTATCACACACTATATGTTAGATAGATTCCAATCATTGTTATCTATTTTTCAATACCATTCAGTGTGAAACACTCATAGATTGGAATTTAAATCTATATATAAATTTATTATCTTATGGTCTCCACTTAAGAACCAAGGGTTTCTTATAAAGGTTGACTAATAGAAACCTTTATTTTTCTAAAAAGAAATATCATAAAAAATATTATAATAATCAAAAAATTATTACAGAAAACATGCATTAGAAATTATTTTCATAACCCAAAACAAATAGAGGAATATGAAACACCATATCATATATAATTAAATTTTTAATTCCACGTATTCTATAGTTTCAAGAAAATAGGAACCTATGGTTTGTGAAGTAAAGGGAGAGCATAAAATCACCAACCATAATCAATTCTAATAACATGTGTATAGAGTAAATACACTTCATATTGGAATATAAGATCCCAAAAGGAAAATAAAAAAATAAATACCACAATAATACCATCATTTTTTAAAACTAACATTTATCTTCCATAGCTACAAGGGATGTTGAGAAAAAAATTAATGGTCTATAAAACCAAGTTAGATCAGAGGAACCACATATTTAATTATTTATAGAATATCTCTGATGAATGCCCTAAAAAATCGAGTACCATGGAAGGTAGGAAGGTTATTTAGTTATTTTGAGGGTATGGGGTTTAAATGAGAAGAAAATGATGGATTAGGAATGATAAATCAACCATCGGTAACATTTTAAATTCACGTTTTTAAATTGTTGGGTTGGTCATACAGGTTGACCACAAGGTCTAGAAAAATATGTGCTGATAGAATGTATTTAATTTTCTCCCATGGAGGAAGCCACATAGAAAAATAATCTCCACACTATCAATGAAAATTATGTTATAATTTACTACTGTCCAATATATGGCCCTGTTTTATTGTTTTCACCAATATACACAGATCATGAGAGACACACTATTCACCGTTTTCTCTAATTGTTAAAGGAAATACCTAAAAATGAATAGTATAGGTGTAGTTAAATAAATATATTTTTTTGAATAAAAAAGTGACACTATGGGTGTGACTCAGACTAGTGAGATCTCATGAGATATAAATCACAACTCAATTCATTAGAGGGATATATACATTTAGTACCACCTAATGTTATAATGATATAACCACACAAACACACACAAACAAACACACACAAATATATATATATGTGTGTGTGGGGGTGTTTCTTTCTGTCCACCAAAAAAATTAAAAGCATTCCAAAATCAATAAAAATAACATCATGCCCAACCAGTGTAAATAAACTAGGCATCCAACGATATAAAATATCATTATAGAAAAATAACCTTAAATGAAGATAATAATATATATCTTTATTATACTATATAAAATATGAGGTACATGGTCATGTAAATTATTTCCCCATTTCATTGAATCTATGATTATCTATGGGAAATCCCATTAACCAAATGAATGAATTACATGGTATTAACAAAGCAATGGCATCAAATGAAATGTTATATTATGTGTAGTTGATGAAGATGTAAGATAAATGTTGTGATGGATCATTTAAACCATAGATATTTTATTTTAACCAAACAAAATACATATACAAACATAGATAATGAATCTAAGGGATTATTTTATCCTAGAATACATTTATAAGAAATTACACAATGGAATACAACATAATAAATCAAAAAATGGGGAAATTAAATGGTCAGTTAGCAATGAAAATTAGTCAATTAGAGGAAGACAAAATAAAATATAATTTTAATGAAAATAATTTCTTATTTTTACGCACTGTTGAAATAAATAAGGTAAATTTTATTTTTAAATGGAATAAATATAAGATTAATGAAATTAAAAATTAAATTTTAAATTAAATAATTTTTATAACATATAATATTATTAAATTATTTTAAAAATATAAATAAGAATACAGAAAAAACGGTTGTGAAATTATGAAATGGGAGTTTATAACTTTTTGTCGACATTTTTATAAAAAAAGGGTGATTAAGAAGATTAAAAAATACATTAGAATATATTTTTTAAAGGGGTTTAAAAAATAATTTAACAATAGAAATATATAATAGTGGAATTTTGAGAATTGGTTGATTTAATATATAAGAAACATGGATTAGATGTTAAGAAAAATGATATGGTTCTATTGTAAATATTATAGGGATTTAAAAAATGGGATATAGAAAATGGATTTATAGGGACAATAGTGTACCCCAATAAAGAATGTGATGGAAGAATCAATATTATAAATAAATCCTTTTTGAATTAGGGAAAGAGGAAGTGAGATACATAGAGTTGGTGATAATGAACAAACAATAGATAGTGAAAAAGAGCAGGAAATGATGCTTATAAAAAACATGGGTTATGATTAAAAAAATACTATAAATTAATAATAATTGGTGGTATAATTGAAAGTAAGTCATTCATAACATTTGATATGAATCAGGGAAGAGTATATATAAAATTCAGCAAAACTACTTTAAATGAATATATATTCGAAAAGAAACACTTACATTAAGTACAATCCCACATCGTATTCTAAAAATATATTAATCATTTACATAATTTAGAAAAACATATTGGTTTATTATATTTTTTTATTTAATTCTATTTTTTTTAATATTATTTTTTTTTTCTGATTATTAGATTGATTTTTATTTCATTAGTTGTTTTGAGGTCATTTGATTCATAATTTCAACAATAGAATCCTTATAATAGTATTATCCAATAGTCACTTTTTAATGGTTCCATAAGATCCCAAACTTTCAGGGCCTATAGATTGTATCATTACAAAACAAGGGAAATCAGTACTTTAGTGAATCATTGTAATAAATAGTATTGTCCGTAGTTATAATATTTAAAGCTGTGAAAATGTATGTGCTTGATTACTTTTGAAATCATTAGTATATTAACTATTTAATTGATCTTTAATCATATACATGATGTAATTCAACTATTAATTTTATATTCAGTTAATAAATAAATTTTGAGAAATATTTATTAATGGAATAAGAGATAGTAAAACATCATCATTCACATAGGTATCATATAACATCATCCAGTGAGAGATATTTTATAAAATAATATAAAAAAAAGAAAATAAATAAATATTTTGATTTTAGAAAAAATTTAGGATATAATTAAAGAATAATTTTATGGTATAATTTTAAACTCTCTTATGTTTTCTGAAATGGGTGATGAATATTAGAAATGAAAAATGTAATCTTTTGGAAATATGGGTTTTTAAATTATAATAGATTTTGAAAAAGTGTCTCCTTAAAGGGAATTGGTAATATATCATTAGTATTACATTATAATAACTACAATATCATGGATAGTTAATGATATATTGACGAAGATATTATTTATTATTTCAAATTAAAAATTAGTTATGAGAACATGCTTAATGTGAGGGAATTGGTGATCCTTCGTCAATAATAGATAAAATGACACTAATAATTTGTGAATAGTACCATGTAATAAAAATATTAAGAGGTTTAAAATATTAGTATGAGAAATTTATCATAAATAATAAATTAGAATTCAACTTGGAATATTTACCTTTGGCTTTGAGATTCCTATTTCATAGGGACCCTTAAGAATTCATAGGAGATGATTATGACTATACTAGAGAATTAAAATGTTGTAGGGGGAGAATAGAGATGTGTTTAGGTATATTATTGGTCATGGAAACTAATTTTAATGTGGGGAGAAAATATTTTTATTGTAGTGTTTATATAGGAATGTTCGAGGGGTATTTTACAAAATATTATTGATAATTTTATTAATTAGAGAAATGATTTTAAATAAAAGTGATTCTGATTACATTCACTAAATTTTAATTTTAAAATAATGGGTCATTGGAAAATAAAACCCTTGAAAAAATGAGAAAATTTCTAGATGTTATTTATTAAACGAATATAATCCAATATAGTTTTTTTAATAAAATATAACACATGGTTTAAAATATAAAATATATCTATATAAATTCAACTTATTATTTTTAAATTATTTAATTTAAATAATAAATTTATTTAATCCAATTAAAAGTTTTATTAAATTTTTAATCTAAATTTTTTTTCATGTATATGTCATAAAAACAATATTAGTTGTAAAAAACATTTTTTTAGTAGTCACAAAAAATTTAACTTTTAAAAAATTTAAAAAACATATCTCTATGTTATTTTTAACACAATTATTCATAAATATAATTCCATACTATCAAATTTAATTATAAAGATCATAAATTTATATTTTAAATAATTTCATATAACACATGGAAAAACATATTTACTTGAAATAAAGAATGTTTGTTTCCCTATTAGTGATTATTTATTTTATTTTTCTTTTTTTATTATTATATTTTTAAAATTAAATATTTATAAATTTTAAATACATATAATGAAAACAATATCCAAAATAGATGAATTTCTCATTGAAATTAATATTCATACAAACAATTATATTGTGGAAAACATTATAAACTATTATTAATATACTTTGTAGAGGACCATTTTACTTTTTTAGCAAAAAAATTATAAAAATAAAATAACCTATTTATGATTATAAGTCATTCTAAATATAAGAAATTTTATTTTCAAATAGAATGAATCATTTAATGATAACATTATTTTGATATAAAAATTTTATTTTGTATTTTTAATGAAAATTTATAGAGTAAAAAAATGTTCCCTGACTATGATGAAATTAATTTAAAAAATTATTCATTATATTTGAGTAAGAATCATGATAATTTTTATAATCCAAAATTAATATGTAATTATAATTTTTTTTTAAAATTTTCCTTATTTTATGTATTGTTATAGTAAATTTAATGGTCATATATTATAACACATTTTAATATGAAAAAATGTATCATACAATTTTAAAAAGAAGATTAGAATTAAATTCATACTAATTAAATAATGTTATGAAAGTAAAAATATTAATAAAATTCATCTAGTTATCAAATAAAATTACATTTTTAAAAATATTAATGAAAAAACACTCAATTATACTGAATTTAATATTAAAAATAAAAACCATCCAAAAGAGATAGCTCACGTGATAAACATGTCAAAAATTATGGGATAATATCATTTCAAAAAAGAAAATAAGTTGATTTATCATTTAATGTATTAATTTTTGTAAAAAAAATTATATAAATATTCATTTGAAGTATATGTTTTCACATTATTATAACTTAGTGAAATTTTTCCAAAAATATTCTTTCTGATGTGTATATATTTACAATTTTTTTCACTTGTTTTCCTCATCTAAAAAGCTATCTATATTATTAAATTAATAATTTATGACATTCAAGACCTAATATTACATAACATAAAAAGATATAAATGTAAATACTATGATCTTATTCTATCTATACATATATTAAAACTCTACATGTTATGTTTATTTTCAGGGGATTTATTTCAAAATATTACACAATTTTATTTAAAAAAATATCTAGATGTTTCTGTGATATAAACTAAGACAGCCTAAAACTACACTTCTTGAAATGATTATACAAATAAAAACTTTTTATTTATAACAGGAAGTGAAAATAACTCCCAAAATAGAATTTTTTATTTATTTTGTATATAAGTACGTAATAAATCATAAACCTATAAAATCAAATCCCCCTTTTTACTAAAACCAATATATTCAAATAAAAATCAACCTTTCATGAATGAACAAAAAATTAAATGGTTAATCGTACAAATAGAGTGAGAATAAATGATTAGTAGGGGTATGACATGAGCAATGTCAAGTGAAGGAATTACTAACAAATAATAAGAAATTTAGAATCATGGTTAATGGAAAATAGGATTATTAAGAGAATAATATCATGAAATCATATGAAGTAAAAATTCAGTAATGATATTATAATAAAAAATAATCAATTAAAAACCATAAAAGAATGATCTTGTATGCATGATATATAAATATCTATGTTATTACATTGGAATCTACACATCCTGGGAAAGAATCTTACTGCCATCACAAGTGGAAGATCTTTCCTCACGATATAATGATATTTCAAATACATAAGTATATGATAATATAATATCATTTCATAGTTGACCGATAAAACCTTTATATAATAATTGAATGTATAACTACCCATGTACTGTAATAGAAAAATATAACCATATCATATTCATGTGTACACTTATTAAATAATAAAACTTCATCATTTTTTAAGGTAAAGTCCTGGTCAAAGACCAAAATACACTTTATTAAAAAAATGGAGATGAGTTACATGAAGCAGAACGATGGTATCTTATTACAATCTCTTTCAAAGTGAGGGATAAGGTCAACCAGAAAAGTATCACTCCATGTTATAGCTTGGTTGGAACTTTTGTTGGAAATTCCATCCACCACCATGTTTGCTTCATGATACTTATGGGTTGAAATGTATCAAATTTCAATAAGAGAATTGAGGCAGTTCAACCAGTATGCGGTAAGAGGCTAGGCCACATGGATCACCCCATTCCTAATAGCATGCACAATAGTGGTGGAGTCACTTTAAATCCAGATATTGTTCCATCGTTTATTATTGACAAATATAATGGCATGAATCATCACCATCATTTCTTCTTCAAGAGCAGAGGCATTGCCACATCTCCCAAAGAAGAATCCATGACATCATATGAGAGAATCTCTAAAAATGGCCCCACATATTGCAGGACCCGTGTTTCCTCTGGAATCTCCATCTACATTGATCTTGATCCATCTAGGAATCAGTGCTTGCTAAAACACCTCATGGTATTGCTTTATCTTAGTATATATGCCATCGATTTTGAGCCGTCGAAGAATCACAAAGTCCCCAACTGAATTATTGCAATGGGATTTCTAAAGTAGGGATGCTTCCATAATGCCAATAAGAATCCTCCTCTGACCTGTATTAAGATTTAATGATTAATTTTTGTGAATAATTATATTTCTATCATACCATTTCACTTGTAGGATCTCATCAATAGCATAAAGGAAGAGGTTCTTGATTTTCCACGAAGAGTCATGTTCCACACAATGTTTTAGATGAGAGTAAATATAGTCAATGGATAACCATCTGCAGTCAAATAGGTCAGTAACATTATTCTATATAGAAGAAGCTGTAGAAAAAGATAGAAAAAGATGGTTGGTGTCCTCCGTAAGCTGATGGAATAATTTACATTTAGAGCATAGTTAGACACCAAAGGACTGAATACAAACCTCTATAGGAATACGTTTATGGGAAATGAACCAAAAAAGATTAAGCCTTGATGGATTAATCCATGGCCTATAAAAAAATTCATCCATGAAAAAATGGTGTCAGAGCTAGTGAAGCAATGGTAATATAAGTTTTTGGAATCCGAAATACCGTTGTGAGCAAGCTCCCAAGTAAGGAAATCATTCCCATTTACAAAGGGGAAGTTGTCCACAATGTGCATAATGTGATCAGGGATATTAGATGGACAAGAGTGCATTACATATTTTGTGGTGAGGTTGATGTTATCCAGAGGGGCATCATGAGATAACATGGAAATGGGGGGGGGGGGGGTCCAATCCCGTTGTCAAGCAAGAAATTAATTTTAGAATTTGATCTAACCATCCATCTAGAGTTATGCATGATGTCAACAAAGGTATTTATAATGGATGGCCAGATGGAAGAATTGAGATAGCTATACTGAACTTTTTTAAGTTTCTTCCCAAATCTGTTATGAGGAAAGGCCATGGAGTCTGATTTATTGTTGGTCAACCTCTAGGTGAGCTTTTCTAGAAGAGCGTCATTAAAGAGTTCGAGATTTTTAATGATAAGACCGCCTCTTTCAATGGGTTAAAAAAAGGTCAACCAAGGGATAATAACAAGCATTATTTCAAGAATACTGCCAGTCTAGACAATGTTTTTGAGGTAGCCATTAACTTTTTTTGATAATACTACTAGGCCATTTATATATCAATAGGGAGTAAATGATTTTGGAGATAATTTTTGATTTCACGAGGTAGATCCTGTCATCCATGGAGAGGGATTTCTCTCTCCATAAGGTCAGTTGATTAGTCAATTGATCCACAATAGCATTGAAATACCTAGATTTAGGCCTACCCCAAAAGAGGGGGACTCCTAGATAGGTAAAGGGGATGGATCCCTCTTTTATTCCAGGACATTCAAAGATAAAACCTTTTCAAGGAGGGAAGGTTTTCCCAAATAAGACAAAGTATTTATTTCAACTAACGAATTGATAAAAGACCTCTTAATATTGAGATAGGGCCTTTTTTTAGGTTAATGATATTTTTTCTACCCCTATTAAGGAATAGAATAAAGTCATCGACATAAAGAAGATGGGTTAGAACAACTAGATTTTTGGCAGCTTGTATGGTTTTTATCATACTTTGGTGAACAAGGGAGGAATGGATCCTTCTAAGGTAGTCTCCTATAATGGAAAAGGGAATAGCAGAATGGGGGTCACCTTGACGCCCTCCTTTTGAGCATTCGAAGTATCCCTTAGGAGAACGTGATCAAAGATAGTCAAATAATTTTCACGCATACCATAAATATCTCAAGACATATAAAGCATTACCCAATGTGTTAGAGGGATATATAATCCCATTAGTATTCATAGTGATATATTTATTCATTTGTTTTCCACATTAATGTGAAAAGAATTATTAATACACTAGAATAATATTGTGATAACATATTTAATTTGAACATGAATCTAGTTTAATATACTATCTTAGATTGTATGTACTCAAAACTTTTGGTAATAAAATGTAGTGCACTCACACTCTAAATAGTTAAGAATATTCAATAAAATTAATAATTTCTCAATTCAACTGAATGTATATGTATTTAGTTGAACACCCTTAACTGAAATTTATGATGTATATGGTATGAAAATATGGAAGGATTTGTAAAAGAGTTTATCTTAATAATTTTTAATGAAATGTTAAACAAAATAAGTGATAGATCATTTCTTTAATATATATTTTATTTCCACCACACTGCACATTGAAAAGAACATATATAATTAATCAAAGCAAGTATATTAATTTATAAAAATCCTTCCATTTAATGGTATACAATATATAAAATGATCAAATGGGTTTTGTAAAAATGTATATTGAGACAGATAATTGATATTTTTTATGATAAAAAGAAATTGTATAAGTTTTAAAGAAACAATATATTATTTTTTGTACAATACTAAAATAAAAAATGATAAAAAAATACTCCAAGGACTAAAAGATACAAATTCACTATAGAAAAAATACATTTTAGAATAATACTTATGAATCGATTTAATATAAATTAACTAATTGAAAAAGTTACTTGAAATTAATAGAGGAAAACAATATATAAACTAGTATAGTCTATTTTATAAATTTTATATAAGCATTCATAAAATTGAGTAACATTCCACTTTAAAAAATATATTTCCAAATAGGATAAAAAGGATAAAAAAGTATTTTAATAATAAATTATTTTAATAGTGATTGTTTAAATATAAATATATTTACATTAAGGTAAACATGGATAGAAAGATAAGATAAATGTAATGGTTCATTAATAAATATCATTGGAACCAAATAAAGGGAAAATAAGAAAGGAACCATAAAGATATAAGTATTTATATAAAAGATTACAAGGGTGTATAAATAACCTAAATTAAGAATAATAGTGAAATTCAAATACGTAGTGAGAGAGTTATAGAGTGATAATGAATAGTTCAACAAGAATGAGAAGGATTAGGAAATTTCACTTATGAGTAGAATAGGGTTTGAAAAATATTTCCATAAGGATTCAAATGATACCAAAATTTCTCAAGTAAAGAAGGTAAAATAGAAAATTACACATCATGGTTCTAGACATGATATATTGAAGATAATTTAGATAATAGCGAGATAATACTAGATAATAATAAGTTTTTCGATTGGAACCATTCCCTTATGACCCAACACACTTCGTTTGTTATATAATGAATGAGATTAATTAAATTAATTAATTAATTAATTATTTTAGGATATTATTATTTTTTTATTACGTTTTATTAAAGCTTTTAGTTTATTTATTCTAATTTTTTATTCATTTATGAGATTAAATTTTCATTCATTGATCATTTTAGGTGGTTCGGTTAATAATCCACGAAAATTATTTGGTATAACAATATATCGCAAGCCGTTTTCCAAAATGATTCATAAATTCCAAAATATTAAATTTATATTACATATATAATTTAAAATTTATGGTATAATGAAATATTAGTAGATTATTACATTTCCAAAAATCATCCTTGGCATGATTTTTTCACATAGTGAAAATTACTATGATTTTTCACATTTAAAATATTTGTTATCATGACTACATATTCATTAAAAAATTAAAAGTATAAATTTATATGATTATTAATATTATATTAAAACATGATGTCATATTTTTATTTATAAAAGGAATAAATGAAACAAAAACATCATTTATTATGTAGAATAAATTCACCCATGGTGAGTTATATTTTTTCCAAAGTGTTTAATAGAATGTAGAAAAATAATTGTTTGAGTTTTATAAAATAATATTATAATTTAATTAAAGTTATAATGATTAATTTTTATTAATACAAATTCAATTTATAGTTTTATAAAAGAAATTAAATAAAGGTTTATTTTTTTTAAATATATATTTTGATTTAGTAAAGTATTATGAAAAAGGGTATGGTGAGAGGTTAATAGTTACTTATCAACATGAATGGTCTAAAAGGGTGATAGTTACATGGTTATTTAATGATGTAAAAACACAGAATGTATTTTTAAATTGTTTATAAAAAAATATCTAATATTAAATGAAAATATATTACTATGAAATCGTTCATTCGACATAATAACATATTTTCTGAAAGAGTTTGATAAGAGGAAATGGGGGATCCATCACCAAGAATGGATCAAAATAAATTTTATACCATAATAATATAACCATGGTAGAAAATAAAGAGGATGTTTAACATATTTTTTGTGATGTATAGTTCTATATAAGAAAATTGATAGTGGCCAGGAGATCTCAAGTTTGTCTTTGTGATGCATATTTTAGAGGGTGACTTAAGCATTCAAAGGAGGTAATTATGATAAAAATGATCTTAAATGTAGTATGTGGAGTTTATAGGTATATTTAGGTATGAAATTTTCAACACATTGATTTTTGGAATTGGGGGGAAATGGGTTAAGGATGGGTGTTCATATATCAAAGAGCGAAGGGAAGATTTGAACAATGTTTTGATAATTTTATAATTTATGCAAATAAACGTGAATAATATTTATTAATATGAATTTTATTGGATTATGATTATAAATTTAAGGTTTATTTTATAATTTAAGAAAACCCATCATTGAATGGAATCAATGAAATACTTTAACAAAAGTAAAAAAATAAAAAATAGTTTTTATTACAAACAAATATAAAGTTTCCATTAAAATTTATAATATTGGTTAATAATGTAAAATCACTATTGATAAATTAATAATATTACACAATGAATACATTTTAATTCAATAATTTTATTTATAAATACTTTAGGTGACATTAATACATTGATAACGTTATAAAACATTTGAAATTCCTAAAAACTATGATTGTTTTCTATTCAACAAAAATTAATTGTTTTTGGAAAACTATTAACATATAAAAATTAGATAATTTATACATAGTGAATGTAGATGTTAATCAAATTTTATAAAATTAAAATAAAAATTTTTATGATTTAATTTTTTAATTTAAAAATATAATACCTTTAAAATTATATAATATCACATATAGGCAATTTTGTTTTCTAAAAATAACTAGGTTGTGGGATTTCGTTATTTATTAATTTATTAATGATTGATAATTATTTATTTATTCATGTAAAATACATTTCAAAAAATATATCTCATAATTAAGAATTTTTTTCTTTTAAATCAAATTTTTGGAAAAACATTTATGTTTTACAATTTGTATACACTAGTTGATATAAAATTCCATTGGAAATTTTACATTTCATAAAAATAATATCTCATAATTTAAAAAACAATTTATTCATAATAATATAATATATACATGAGGAATTATGTTTTCAATCATAAGTAATTAACATGTTATAAATTTTTTTATTGTAAAACATGTTGTACAATGATTACAAGAAACAGTATTCTATAATAAATCATGTACATCCAATGTCATAAAAATAATTTAGAAATTAAGTAACTATTACAAAAATTAAAATATAATTTAGGCTAAGATTTGATATTTAAATATTTATTTTAACCCATTTTCCATATAAAATGTGCAATGAGTTTACTTTAAATGGTCATATTTCAAATTTTTATAAATTTCTAAACATTTATCATACTTTTATGAATGTTAGATTTTGAAAAATTAATTACCCTTTAAATGTTAGTGTCAAAATAAAACAATTAATAAAAATAATATTGTTATCAAATAAAAATAGTTGTGTAAAAAGAATCTAAAAAACATACATCAAACGCGATAGTATATTTTTGGGAAAAATTTAAAGGGGACTACATTGGTGATAAATATTTAAATGAAATATTTTTTGTTATATTTTGAAATAGGAATGAAATTAATTTTATATTTTTATATTTAACTTAGGAATAGAAACACACACATACATATATATATATATATATTAATTGAAATTTTTATAGGTTACTCACATTATTATGATCCCATGATTTCTTATGTAAAGAGGGTTATACTTAATGTCATAAGGAACCATGATAAAAGGTGAATCAAGATTCAATGAAATTTAAAACTTTATTTGTAAAAAAATGAAATGTTAATACATTATTATATCATCAAAAGGAAAATTGTTTAAACAATTCCATATTAATTGAAATTATGAATTCTGAAAATTATTACATATGGATAAAAACAATCTTGGCTTACCCATAATTGGGTATATTAATCTACCATAGACACGATGTTATATTGGTGTAAAAAAATATAATGTACACATTTTTTAGTGGCTAGATTGTTTTTATAGTTACACCATTTCAAGTATCACTTCCATAATTTTTTTAAGTATTTATCAATTCACAACCATGGAGTCCTTCCTCTTTATTTTCCCAACACACTATTTTAAAATATGGTTAATTAGTTTATATACATGAAAATATCTTTTAGATCACCATAGAAAGACATATAATTATTCATCCTCAAATCATATAATATATATATTTGGGAAACCAAATTTTCTATGCTTTTACATATTAAAATAAGAATGATATCTACTCCTCAATTAGTGAGTTTGGATAATGTTTTCTAATTAATCAAAATAGTAGATATAATAGCTTCTAATGAGAATAATTATGTAGTGTAATTATCCTTTCATCACTATTACATGCCCATTAATATTTATAGATATCAAGAAAACTATATCTTCACAAACCTACTTCAACAATTATGACATATTAATTAAATAATCTATTATTTTTATCCCTCATATCTCTATGTTTATGAATACTTACAATACAAATAAAATATAAATTTTAAAAAACATCCATATATATTTATATTCAATATATAATCAATTAATTCAAAGATAATGATCATACTGTATTCTATTTATGCATCAAGATATTCCAATTTCATTTAAATTTAAATTGGTAAAAATATTTTTTGAAATTTCGATTCAATTAGAAAATATCACTTCCACGGTTAAAACTTTTCATACAAATTAAAATCTTTATTATTCATGAAAGTTTATGACCACTACATATTAAAGCCTCAAAAAAAAATTCCTCATATCTAACTTAGAAAACACCTTTATGATCTATGAGGTTAAAATATAAATCTCTTAATAAGTTCTTTCATTTTGAAAATAAAATCAAACAATACCATTAAGGGCCATAATATAAATATATTATCTCCATGTACTAAAGGATTTATTAAAGAAATTTCATATGAAATGAATCCTTTTCATGATGATTATCCAATTTTAGTTTAATCCCTTCAGATGTGATAATAAAAAATAATTTTCTCAAAATCATGTTAAACTTCTACCTTTAAATTTTATTTAACCATAAATTACCGATTTAAAAACATTTATTATTGTAACATGGTAGTTCTATATCTTTTTGAATTCTAGTTTTAGGCTACATAGTTCTGACTAAAAAATATACAACACACTAAAAGTTCCTCTATGGATTCTCAATAATCTAATCCTTGTTTTGATGAAATCAAAATTACTATAAAATTTAAAATAGTTATAGTCTACTTCAACATTCCATTTTGGATTCCCATTATATTAATGAGAAAAATATATAATATAATATACTCTCAAGATACTGATATCCTCATTTTACACCCTGAAATTTCTAACTTTATTCCATAACATCAATTACATTTCTAATAGGAAAATAACATATTAAAGATATCTTCATAACACCAATAAAACTAGTGATTTTTTTCTATAACAATGAATAGTCATTTGCAAAACATTAATGATGATATAATCCCACACTAAACATCTTAATACATCTGTAAAATAATTCCTGAATGTTTTGTATCCTCCACCGAGTCTTTTTTCAATCTATAGAAACCATCCTAAAAATTCATTATGAATCAATAAATATTTAATGAATTCTTAAATCGAAAAATATAATCTCTATTTGTTACCTAAAATTCCAAAATAATAAATAAATAACATCCCTGTAACATCATTCTATCAATTTTGGGTTTCTGAAAATTAATAAATAAATCCATGTATCCTTAGGATTTAAATAATTTTTCCCTAATTTCATATTCAAAATAATGTTCAAAGAAGAATATATATTGATTGAATTATATCTTCACCCATTTTCAACTAAATGGAAAGGGTTTGATGACGAAATTTCCTTTCATTTTCTCCCCCTTTATCTCATAAATACATGTGTTATATTTTCTCCACTCTCATATACCTTTATGAATACAAGTATTTCACATATTTTGACCAAATAATACTTACTTTTTGTGACATAAAGAATAAATAATTATTCATATATCCATATTAAGGGTTTCTCAAACTATTTTATGTGAGGAAAATCATTCAATACCTTCAACACCATTCATATATTATTTTTCACTTGATGATATATTTCTAATATTTAAGCTATCAATAGCTATTATTTTCATATATTGTTATAAGATTAATCTCTATGTTCAACTTTATATAATTATATAAATTAATCATCATTTTATACTCTCAAATATATTCGATACCACTTATGTAATGTAATTCAACATTAATAGTTGACTCTTGGAGGACACTTTAATTTATTGTTTCACTGTAAAATAAATTTAATGTAAAATTAAAATATATATATATATATATTGTTAATTATAAAATTCTCATAGAATACTAACACATAATATGGGGAAGGAAACTATAGTCTACGTTAATAACTTTGTTGTTATATACTACAAAAACTTTTATCCATAATATAATGAAACATGAAATTTTTCCTACCATAATTATTTCTCCTTGTGATCTCAATCAAATGTACACAAGATAAGAATTGAATAAAAATTAGGAAAAAATATTTGGGACTCACCAGACATGTTTTATAAGATGATATCATATGTCATGAAAAAAACATGATAATCTAAATATGAAAATGTCATTACAACTCTATTGGGTACTCATTTATTTCAAAATAAGGAAATATTCCTCCGAGTCTTTAATAAAAACACAGATAAAACAAATTTTACATAGGAATAATTAATAGTTAAACTATTTTCATATAGGTAGATTTTACTATACAAAGTGTTAATTAGAAGTTATGTATTTTTCAAATGAAAAACAAACAAAACCCATATTGCTTATTTATTGTTAGTGATACTTTATCACTTTTTATTCAACCATATTAAGGGTTTGAAACCACTTAGTATATAGAATAAAACACTTATTGATCGCCAAATTTATCTTGATCACTTTTGATATGTCTAGTATTTATTTGATACAAATTTATCGACATAATAGGTAAAATACGAACTAAAAATCCTTCAAACACATTATATTACTGATTTAGAAATATACCATTTTTATTTTTTAGATCATACATTGATACCGATGGAAATTATATTAAAAAGAATCAATAATTCTAGATAATATTCTATTAACATTTGAAAATTTAGTTTTTTTTTAGTTATACTGGTGCTCTCCCATAAAAAACATATTTAATTATTTATGGCACCTCGATTATACTATAGGGTAAAGTTATTCCATGAGAATGAATTAATCAATAAAAAAATTTTATAAACAATAAATTGAAGTGGTTATAGTATATTGATTTTTATTTCATTAATAAAATTTTCAATTTCTATATCATGTTGAAATAAAAGATATAACATTATTATAGATAATTACACTTCAAAAGTAATTAATAATTGAAAATAGGTTTGGATTTTAATTTTAGAATTTAGAGGTAGTTGAAGTGGATAAACACTTCCAAAATACAAGTGAAAAAAATATTGTGGTGAAAGAGACAAAAAATGAAGCTTTTTTAGTAAAATTTATATATATATATATATAATATAGTGGAATAGGACCTCAATATACCTATGCATATAATTTAACATAACATATTGTATAAAAAATCAGAACACTGGGAGTTCATTAAGGAAACTTGTATTTTATATAATATATAGAATTTAATGGTTTCTTATATTCAAGGAGAATGTTTACTATACCATACTAATTTTTTGACATGAGAAGGGAGAAATAGTGGAATATTGAAAATGAAAATTCAAAATTATATGTAACACTTGATTTTTTTTGTAGAATGACATCAACTATGTGATTGAAAAATGAATCATTTCAGGATTTTATTTTTTTGAATCATCTTGGATACTTGTTCTAGGATAATGAAACCATATTGGTTTGATGTTTTATTTATTTATAAAAAAAATCAAGAGATTCTATTATGTGATGAATACTTAATGTGGCATTGTGTGCACAAGAAATCATTGTTCACTATGATGATATTGAATATTTTATTATATATTTGATAGTGTATTAACTATTTGACAAAAGAAGGTGCTATATATGGAATAATTCGATTAGTGTGGGAATTTTCAACTGAATGTTTAAGGTATTTCAATGTTGTTGAAGATCATCTATTCCATCGTGATATATAACACACCATGGTCACTATAGAAGTTTGTAAATTATTTTTTTGATTGTTTGATGAAATTGGAGATTAATGTGATAATTCAACTCAATCTATCAAGGACCTAAATCATATGAAATATAATTAAAAGGGTTTGGATGATTATATGGATAAAAAAGAATCTATTGAATTTTAAGAATAATTTATATTTTTAATATTATAATTGAAATTAAATCAGCATTAGATATATATTTTAGGATTTTATATGAATAATAAAAATGAAGAAAAGTATTGAGAAGATAGTACTATGAAATATAGAAGATAATATGGGAATTGAACGAATTATATACCCATTAAGTGTTTATAATACTCACATACTCAGTTCATAAAGAATAAATACTTACAACCTCATATTGGTGTTACTTATATAGACAATGGAGACCACCTTGGTTTTGTACATGTTTTCTATATAACTAATTTATTTATTGATGTTATGTGATTTGTCTTTCATCAAGAAACATTAGTAAATATTATAATATTTTATTTCATTTTCAATAAATCATTTCATTAATGTTTTGATGATAAATTATGGGGTTGACAAGAAATTGTAAAGGTGGATAACATCTACCTCAAACAAGTGTATATTATCGTAATGAAGATACTTATTACTATAAAATTTTAATATAATAACTATAATTGTGTTATATAATGTTATACAAGTCGGAAGATATTTTAATACAACATGTTTTCAATACAAATCACTACTACTTTTTAATTTATGATGATTATTAGATCATATGATCTTGATATTTCCAAATCATTAAATGGATTTATCCATTCAAATTTAATGGACAACCAATTATATTTTTCAAACCATAGTGTATGTATTTATTGAGGTAGGGGGAATGAATTAGAAGTATTCATGTGTATCAATTTTATTAGTGACAAATTTTCTTTAATTATGTAACATAAATAAAAAATGTTCACTCATTAACACCACATATAAGTGAATCCACATTAATCATTGGAATACTGGTTTTTTAAAATTCATATAAATTCAAGGATTCAAACATTCACAATATTTTCAACCATTCTTGACATTTGAACCCTATGGATCATATCTCCCATTTAAAAATATATCAATTAAATAACATTTATAATAATCATGTGCATAGGGAAGGAGATACGTATCCATCATCCTCAAATTGAAAAATGTGGTTAGTCATTGTGATCCATCTCTTTTCATCAAACATGATTATAAGAATTTTTATTTATTTTCCAAGAAACAATACTTGTGGAATCTTAACGTTGAATATACTCTTTAGAGTTATTGATTTTTTTTGGGTATCTGTCTATCTATTTTTTTTACAAAAATCAAAATTTTCTAGGTTTATTCATTTGATGCAATATTATTAAATGTTTTACCATGAATCCTACTCAATAATAGGTATCTTACCTCGTTATAATCTAATTACATAATGTTATATTTTATGAAACCACATTGGCCTCATTTATTATTTTACTCTTAAATAGATATTAGAACAACCTTAGACTAGATTATACTTGAATAATTTTCTATTGGAATTTCATCCTTCATTTTCATAGCTAGATAATATTTTCACAAAATATTCAATTTTTTTATTTATTCACTCTATATGTGTTATAGTGAATAAGCCTGCATTAGTTATTTTTTAATATTCTATTTCATTTAATAAGTGATATAATTCAAATAAATCAAGACAATATTTGGTGTAAAAAATTCTTTTTCCTTCCATTCATGAACCCCTATATATTTAAATTATTGTTTTAATGTTCTCATATTTGTTACGTCCATTTATATAAATTCTTATTATATTAAATTTATTAACACATAAAAATCATACATTAAAAATCATATATATTATATTAATGTCTAGGTTGAGATCTTATATTAAATTTCCATCAACCTCCATGTTCATTGTATTTTAGAAAAATATCATTGATGTGTTAAAAACAAAATCCATAGTAATAGCAAAACCAATCCAATTTATATCTGAAACCATCTTGTTTTGCTTAAATAGAAAATTCCTTCTATGTGTAGTTTTGTGATTTAATTTTTCTAGACCCTATAAGTTGACACTATAATATGAGGGACCTATTTTTTACCATTTTCATTAATGTTTTATAAATTATTTCATGTTATTAAATCATAATATCATTATCCCTAAACATTAAATACAAGTATTCCATTATTTATGAGGATTATATTTTTTGTTGTCATCTCTTTTTTAGGTATGATTTTATTGGGATAAATTTAACCATTATCATTATCTATTTGGATAGTTATGGTTCCTTATTAAATTATATTTATCTGAGTAAATAAATTTAACAATTTATCATTGACACAATAATCACAATTTATATATTCATAAAAAATAATTTCTTTAGGAATATTTTATTTTTCCAAAACCATGCCTTTTATGATTTCATATTCCACTCAATAAATAATAATTAATTGTTGCATATTTTAATTTAAAAAATTAGTTCACACCTTGAATTCCTCATATACAGAATTAATATTATAAAAATATATTTTCACCTTTTTCACTAAAATAATGCTTGGAACTCTCATTACAGCTCCAAAAATATTTTTTAGGAAAAATGGATGTGGTAGAAACAATAAATCAATTAATATAAAAATATTGTCTTCTATAGTATTTTTACGATATGATTTGTTGAATCCCAACAAAATTTGATCTCCATTAGCCAAGGGTGGCATGGGTTACAACCACATCATTAAATCTCTCTCTTTTTCCACGATTGACTATTAAATTTGTCACAAATATATTTACCACACATAAATGAAATTGAAAGATATTTTATCTCAAGTTATTGGTTTTATGAAATATATTTATCATACTACTATTTATTATGAATATATGGGACTATCTTATAAAATAACAAGAATAATGCACATATTTTGAGGCATGACTTATGAAATTTAATTAGGCATATAATTGTTGGATTTTTATCCTTGATCAGTTGTAAGAAATACACCGTGTAATTTATTTAATAATAAATATATATTTTTATATTGTTGATTAGGGTCTATTTTTATTGGCTGAAATTCAAAATTGATTTAAAATACATGAAATTCAAAAGTAAAACCATTCTGAAAATATATCCAAAATTGTTCTAAAAATTTATATATGAGAAAATTAACCTGGAATAAAACATTAGTGGGAATGAATAATTGAATTTCTGAGAATGTTTTGATAAAATATGATATTTAACATTAAACATAATAATTTTAATTTAAAAACCATATGAATTCAGGTTCTTAACACATAGAGACTATAGAGAATCCTCCTTCCACACACAATGTAGTTAAGATTACATCATTCCATAGCCCTATAAATATGGGTTCTTACAACCATTCTATAATATTTTTAAAAAAATCCATAAAATTAAAATTTAAAAACAATTATTCATAAAAATCAGGAAGTGGAGTTTCTATGAAATATATAAAAAATAGATGATAGGAGAATGAGGGACAAAAGTTTCAATATCATATCATAGGGAAAATAATTTATTATTTCATGATAGAGAGATTTATAATTAATATGATTACAAAAAAGACCATGTAATCCTATTTTTTTTAATTCCCTATTCAAGAGAGAAAATGTGTGCATTTAGGAGAAATATGGTTTATTTTTTATTCATGACATTTTAATAAATCTAATGGATTAAAAACATGGTCTAGGCACTAGTTCATCGACTATTTGAGAGTTAGAACATGAAAAAATGGATACATTATTTTGATAAATGGGTTTTAAATCAATCTTTCAACCATAAAAAATAGACATCCCTATAATTCATTATGTAATTATTAATATCAAATGTCTTACCAAATACATTCACCTTCCTAGATGCCTCAATTTATCTATGATTTGTTTCTTATAGATCATGATTGGTTTCCCTTATAATAAGTAAAACATGCACTATGTATTCACCCTGTAGTAAGTGTTAATATGTTTCGAACAGACTGCTTCGTCCCCACCCTAGGTCTCCATCGACGGTGCTGGCCACTGCGCCGACCCTTCTCCCCCCAGTAGGGGAGGTGCCTTTGGCGATTGGTATGGGGGAAGGATCCGGTTTCACTCCATTTTCTAAACCTGACCTTCTTCCCCCTTTTCCTCAAGATCCGCTATTCCCGAATGTTCCATATCTTTTCTAAGGGAGCCCTAATATCCCGCTTTCGCATTCAGAGTTTAATGGATCCTTTTCCCTTCTGAACCTCACCCTCTTGGCTCACATTAAGCAGCTTCATCCCTCATTTGATTCATTTGATCGACATGTCTTCGCATTGTGGGATTTACAGAAGCAAGCAATGGTGGGTTTTCTCGACAACATGCATATTATGATACGCTTCTCATCAGAGGAAGATCTAATCAGAGCCTGGTCCGGGGCTCCTCGCAGCTTCAATGACACCTGCTTCTATATTTTTCGTTGGTCTTATGACTTTCATATGCGGAGTGATTCTCCTTTTGTGGAGATCTTGGTGAGTTTCCCTAATCTCCCCATACCGTTTCAAAATCCCTCTATGATTCGTATGCTTTCTAACTTTGTTGGGGGATACCTTTACTTTGATAGCCGAACGAAGTCCCTATTCCATCCAGTTAACCCGTGAATATGTGTGGAGGTGGATTTGTCCAGGGTGCCCTTTGAGTACGTATGGATTAAAGTGGGAGAAGAATTTAGCTGTAAGATATCGGTCATATATGAATCGTGGTTTGAGTTCTGTTTGGGATGTAAGAAACTGGGTTATTCACAATCTTTCTGTAGACGGGGGGCTACAAGTATCTCCAAGGAGATGACTATGGTTAGCGACAAGGCAACAGAAGTTCACACCGAGCTCGAAGTGCATGAGCTGATTTCTGTGGGTGGGAATTTGGGATGTATTGATACAAGGGGATCACAAAGTGGACCGCGGGAGGAAGTTTCCTTGGTCACTGTGGGTTCTGGTTCTGAGAAAAACCCAGTGGGTGAGGCCCCTAACAGTGATGAGGAAAGGGGCCTGTAGAATTTATCACAGGAGGTAAACCCCTTGGTGACCGAAGTTTTTAACCGACTGAGGACTAATTTGTGTGCACCTCAACTCCAAATGCATGCTACTTTGGGGGTTGGGAGACCTATTGGGGAAGAGGAACCATATGTAGGTGTCAACAACCGGGAGGTTTCAAAAATGGTGGATGAAGGAGTCTACCCGTTGCATGGTAAGGCCTCTTATGTAGAGGTGTTGAGCTCGGAAGGTGGAAAGAGTGGTAGAGGAGTTACGCCCTTTGAACAGGCATTTAAGAGTGTGGTTGTAGACAGTGGAATCTACACATCAGTTGAAGGTATTGAGATGGTAAATCAATTTGATGCTCTGGGTGTTGGGGACCCCACCCAAGATGATGGAAATGACTTGGCACAAGCCTATGCGAATGCAGAGACGTCTTCTGAGAGAGGGTTCAGTGACGAATTATGATGCCGATTTGCTGGAGATATAGAGGGAGAGGCTTAGGAGAGATGGTATCCTAGTCCGAGGTGGAGCAATAATATAAGGGGAAAAAGGAAGGAGAAAAAGGACTACTCATATTTATCCTTACCGATGGAGGCCCGATCGGCAAAGACGACGACAGAAAAGCTGAAGGACTGCGGTCCCCATCCTCCCAAGGGGGCCATCAAGCAACGGGAGGTGGATGATAACCCTCTTGATATGCTTATGACCTCAGATGAGGTTATGTATGAAACTGTTATAACAATCAACTCTCCCGATGATGAGGTAGAAATAATGATGACGAAGACTCTCAATGTGGACACCAATGACGAGCAGAGTGTGTGGATGGACAAGCAAGACATGATTCTGGTTCGGGGGTTCAACAATAGCAAGATAAATGTAGAGGAGTACATAAAATCATGGGGAAAGATGGAATTCAGGTTTGAAGACCTTCTAATGGAGCCACCAGACATCCAGGTAAACACAATATCATGGATACTGTTTAGAGAGGTTAACACTGGTAGGCTGCAATTCCATTTTAGTGACTTTGTTCTGTCCTTCAGTGCTTGACATGGTTTCTCACTTTTTCCTTAAAAGTTTTTGATAATAATAAAAATTTAAATTTGAAGTGAAGTATTCACCCTGTAGAAACCCTACAATTTTTTTTTGAAAATACCTAAATCATCATGGACCAAACCTATGATTTAAATTACATAAAAACTAATGGAAAAATAAATAAATTCCTCAAACTAAGGGTTTTAAAAAGTCTCAACCACTGGTTTTCTTATCATCCAATGGATTGTTGTAGGAAGTGTCTTGAGAAATATTGGGCCATTTATGCTATGTAAACATCTCCCACGGTAGAATATCTTCACATACATGGTCATGATTTCCTAATACCCATATCAAAGAGATATTGCTTTGTCATAAGACATTTTCTTACTAAACACCAATATGAATCATGGTGTGGATAAATGTGGAATCTTACTAAAGAGTAATATTATGCCAATTAATCTCTTGGTATGGAGTGGTTTAGAACTTATTTATATTATATATATATATATAATCATGACCTAAGATAAATATTTGACGTATCTCCTGGTGATAAGATACCTCACTAATACTCTTGGGAATCAAAAATGGTATGGAACACAATAGATTTAATTTCCATTGTATAGTTGGACAGGAGAACCATAACTATATATATATATACTAACAATAAAAAATAATCACCCATAAGACACCATAGAATATATCATATTTCCTTTATACATTGTCGAATCCCCCAAAAATAAATGTTTTATAACAAATAGTTTTTTTTAACAACATCAATGTGAGATGATTTACCCACACATGATATAATCTGAAACAAATTAATTCTATAGAAAATATAATAATTCATTACTTTTAAATGACTAGGAAAATCATAAAAAATATTCAATGTAACAACATATTGACTACTAACACCATTGAATAATTCTATAATTTTAAAAGTATCAAAATGAAAAAAATCAAGTACCAATAATTCCCCCATTCAATACTCCACCCAATAGCTACCTCTAATATCAAACTGAACCACAAATATTACTAAATCAAAGAACCCTAATAAGAAATTTATATGCATTCTAATTACCTATAACACATTTAAAACAACTTCATATTCAAAAATATGCCTATTTTGGGTGTTAGTACATAAACCCATCATAAAATCCTCAGAAGACATCTGAAATATGATACCTCTGTAAAAACATGTTAGTAATTTTTTTTTATAAAATTAGAAATAATTATAAAAATAATTGAAAAAATTAAATATATCTTCAATAAGGTACACATAATATAACTCACACACACACCCCTCCCCCATGATATCTCACCCCCATGGAATGCACTGACTCGTACCCTTTAGGATCCTTGTCACCAACCTAATGTATCATCCATAAAATGGGGTATGTTGATATCCATAAAGTATGTGTGGAGACTCACCTCCAATTACCGAAGTTCTCCCTTTAATGTAAAATCCATTATCCCCCCAAAAAATTCAAAATCCTTGTCCAATGAATAATTCTCCATCCATATGTATCATGAACACACACAAAATAAGGTTAATTCCATTTTTATGTGAACCCAGTTATTTATTAAAATCTAGTTCATATGTCTTTTAGGGAATATGATGTTTTTTTCACCCACAAGAAATATTTTAAAAATTAATCAACAATATGATAGTACTCTATAAAAGTATTTATTAAAGATTATACATTAATAAATTAAATCACATAACTCTATAGATATAATATTTAAGGTTCCTCACATATATAAAGTGAGTAAAACCCACCAAAAAAATATGATCATCAAGATTCAATAACACAATGAAAACAAAGATCCATTATATTAAAAACCTCTTATGGTTGATCTCAAAAGAATACCCACAAAACATATCCTAGATAGAATATCTCAAAATGAAAATTATTGAATTAGTTTTTTATAAAAGAAAAATAAGAAAATAAGAGAGTTCAATTTAATAAAGAAGTGATACTTTTGATCCCTAGAAAAAACAATCCAACATTAAAGGGTAGAGTGTTCAAAAATGTAAGGGATCACATAAATTCCCAAAAAAGACATGAGTTTTAATATCCATATGATATTTAGAAGCCATGGGTGTGTAAGATTCAATTTAAAATCTATTTAAAAGATACATTAATGATGACCATGGATTAGTTTCAGTATTTTTGAATTCTTGAGATAACATTATTAGTGTAACCATATGTAACCCTTGATCCAATGTATGGCGGAAAAAATTTTCAAACAATGTTCCAACAAATGAAAAATAAACTCCTTGAATATTTACCATGGATATAAACTTATAACCTTTTTTTCTCAAAACATGCACCAAATAAATGGTATAAATTTCTCAATAAATTGTTACATAGGAATTATTCATGGATTCCCTAAACTGTATGCTCTTTACTGACCATCAAAACCACTATAACACCTCTCTATATTCTCAAGTCCAACCCCAACATCCTAATTGTTGAAATTTACATCCAAACACGTTAAAATATATCAAAAGGAGAGAAGCAAGTCCCTTGTTGAAAATGAGAACCATATATCTCCTCATTAATTAATTACTATGTGATCATCCATTTTTTATACTATGATATCTCTCTTCTGTTCATAAATATCTCCATTCCCCATAAAACCATTATGGAGTAAGCAATATGTTTACATTGATATTTTTTATCCTTAACCTAAAAATCCTTTATGCTTCTACAAATACTGCTTTGTAAAAACATACATCATTCAATGACATAAAATTATATGAAAAAATTATTTACCATTTTAAACACCATTAACCTCATAATAGATCATTCTTTAGGTTTATACTTCCATAAGATTGATATATATAACTATAATTTTATTACCTCACCAAATGTTACCATAGATTCTATATTTATTGTTCTAAATGAAAACCCGCTGAATGGAAATAATAAACTCATATTTATTTCATTATTGATGTATAATACGAGATGTTCATGAAAATCTGCATCATGAGAAATTATATGAAATTTGAGATTAATGGAATATAAGAACAAAAAAACATGATTGATGGATCATCCAAAACAATTTATATTTAATTTATCTATTTTTTAAAAGTATATTGTTTTCTGTAGTTCTGTATTTATTGATGAACTGGTAAAACCCTATCATCGTATAATCATTTCATAGAAGGATCAAATGGTATGATATCTCTAGCCTCAATCCAAATTTTCTCTTAATTTTCATAACATTTAAATATAATCAATAGGTTCTAATGTGGTCAATTTTAGCTGCTTGCATCATTCATAGTTGTTTTCATCTTGTATATTTTCACAAATTAATTATTATTTTCAATCTATTTAATAATTGAGATAATGGAAGATGGGTGCTATAGTCAATCCCGATTTTTTAGAGAGGACACTATCTAGGGGTTGAAAAAATTATATTTAGGTTATTTTGGACCCAAATGAAATGAACCTAGGAATTTGATATAATAAGGAATTTATAAATCATGTCAAGGGTTGTTAATTGCACATAAAACGAAATCCAATCTCTTATTAAATTAAAAATCAACTTTAAAAAAATTATATAATTATTATAATTATTTTCCTTACATGGAAAAACTCTTTTAGATTAAGATATATCATTTTTAAATAAATAAATATTTATTATTATTATTTAATTTAATAATTTATTATTTAGAATAAATTATGATTAAATCATGGAAATAATACAATCTTGGTTAATTAATAAACCCTAATGTGTTGATAATTTTTATTCTATAATGATAGGTTTATGTAATTTTTAAGAGTGATTCTAATCACATAATGTGTGTGATCCTATATGCCTCTTTCTCCATGGAAATAGGTGAAAGATACTAATGATTTTTATTCATATAGAAAAATTTTGTGGAGCCCACTATGAAATATTTTAATGATGAAATGGTATACATTGTAATATGATTACTTTTAAATATAATAACAATTTTTTATTTCTCTAATAAAGAAGAGTTCATACTAGTGTCATCATCCGATGTGCTCAATAACTCCTTTATATTTTCAGTATAGAACATATACATATAGTACCATACTCATGGATTTATTTAGGCATTTCAATTCGCATCCGCGAGCCTGAGATATCAAGTTCCATTAAAAAATAATTGGGGAAAAATTCCCAGATTATTCATTGATGCAATATCACTTGGGACACACCCAACATAAATTAATTTTCCATGAAAAAAGGTAATCAAAATATTCATCAGTGAATTATAAAATATGGATTGTGGTATCAATTAAAAATAATCATAAATTATAAGTTTCAATACAAATGTTAATATATTGAAACATCTAACAACACATAAAAATATGGATTTTATTCTTGTAATATATGTTCTATAATCTATTTCACTAGAAATTACTATGGATACACAATATGAGAATGCCTATGAATATCATACGATAAATCACCCCATCTAGAGTATATCATTTTATCCTATCAAATAATATCATAAAATATGAAATAAATATAATTTTTTTCATGGAACATATAGGTTCTCATCATAATAGGTAACTTCTATTACATTGAGAGTGACTTTTACTCTGATGACATTATCACATAATATTTCACAAAAAATAACAATCTTGATGTTATAATACAAATACTACTATTTTAAGAAATGAATACATGAAATCATATAGTACATATAATTTGGTTATAAAGAAAGAAATCCATCAATCTCCAACTTTCACTAGATCCAACAACTATCAACCTTCTATATGCTAACTCTCACATGATAGTCATGTATCCACAATGTTATCCCTTTTATGTTACCCAGTCGTCAATTATATAATTAGAATACCATTTTAAATGAATACTGAATACATTTAATAAATAGAAATTCCCTATAATAGTAAATGATTAGTTTCTTCGATGTGTAGATACATAATCATATTATTTCATGAAATATATATAACATCCCCCACAATGTTCTTTGAATATAGTAATCATCTTGGGAATACCCACCATAAAATAAATTCTGAAAATAACAGGGAAAAAAATAAAAATGATTAATCTCAAATGATCATTATGAGTTGGAATGTGAGATATCAATCCATTGTCATATTTAATAATATATTGTGCAAAAAGGAATGGTAACTTGAAGTTAAAATTTTAAATTATTAAATAATAATTAAAAGACCATAATAATGAAATAATTATCTAGAAGATCATAATACATTAATCATTTAATAATAAAAGATAATGATATATGAGATTAAATCATAAGTATAAGAACATGATATAGATATGGGAATAAAATTGGTGGCATAATCATAATATCATATATCTTATGATTAGTTTTTTATGAAAAAACATTAATCACATGTGATTCTTGGGATAACTACATGTGTAATTTCCTTGGGCATGATATAACCTCTTATCTGCCCTCTTTTGGGCTTTGTATAACCTCTCATATACCTCTTTTTTGTTTTTGATGAACTCCATTGTACCCTTGGAGCTAAAAACCAAAGAAAAATACCCAATGATTTGGAGTGATTTGAAATACTCTCCCATCACATTATAATAATCTTTTCATATGTATTATATAAGAACATTAGAAATTATTTTAATTTCAACAATTATAAAAACATGGAATACAAACGGTGTTTAATAAAAATTTTATCATCATTATCATAAACCATCCATTTAAATAAAACATTTTCTTATCATTAGATAATATTTTTTCTGAATAATATGAGACATTACATTATTTTTATGTCAATGAAAATACCCTTAAAAGATCATATGGACATTACATATAGAAAATACATTTTCAATTTGAAATCACATATTTAAATTTAAAAAAAATTCAATAATATAATAAAAAATATTCTTTCAGAAAAATCATGTAGATTTGTTGGGGAAGCTTAAATTCATTGAACATTTATGATATTGTAAAAATATATTCATGTGGTAAATGATTAAATACCAGATTCCATTCACAAATATATTAAATAGTTCCATGAATTTAAAATGGAAAGAATATTCATTTTATAAAACTTAATAGAATGTAAAATATGCATAAAAATTTATTTTAAAATTTATTTTAGAGTATTTAAAAGATTCGTGAATTGTTTTATGAATGTATGGAAATGGAAGAAACAATTATCTAATAAATAAAAAACTATGTTGATTTTAACTAAAATTATCATCCAATAATTTGAGTATATAGAGAAAGGAAAGAAGACATATTGTTTTCTTATTTATATAAGAATTCATAGGGTAAGAAATGGAATAAAATTTGTGATATATACATCATATAATTTCATCATCAAAAAACATAAGTATAAAAATTCCTTATAAAAAGTGAGATTGTAAGATAAAACACTTACCCCTTTGGTGAACTTTTAATTTGAATTCACAATAAAGAGATAAATTTAAAGGATCATTAAAAAATGAAAATTAGGATATTCATTACAAAATATATATAATGGGAAGTTTATAACTATCATGAACCGAAATACGTTAATGTATTGAAACATAGATTAATGAAAAAATTCATTATATGATGAAACCATACATATATTATGAAGAAATTCATATTTGATTTTAACCTACGATATAATAAATTGAAAATAATTAATCATATATACTATAATGATATTAAAAATTATAATACCATTTTTTGGTTTACTTATTACATCATACCATAGGTTCATTTACAATCATTAATTATCGTCAACAATTTGGCTGTTAACTACTTCATTGTTCTTGTATATATTGGTTCAACAGTTTGGGTTCATGCACCATGATCACGATCCAATAATCCTCATAATTTTAATCATGTAATAATTATCAGATTAACTCATTATATATATATATATAGAAATATTTTTATAATTTACTGAGGTAAATGAATCATATCACCACATGAAGATGACAATATGGACATACACACAAGTTATGTTTCCTTTTTTTGATATATTTACCAAATGAAAGTCAAAAAATTATTCACCATTCAAGAATCATAATATTATCATAAATATAATATATCATTATTAAATTAATACTTAATAGATTTCATGTAATACAGAAAAGAAAATGGAATCTCATTACTTTGAGGAGGTGGTATTCCACACGTATGCACGAGTGATAATATCATTTCAAAAGGTATGGAAAAGTAATTTCCCCAACAACTAGTTTAGTTATAACCTTATTTTACTCATTTAACATGTTGTCCCATTGTTTTGATTTATTTTTTGGGGTAATTCTTCCCACATGATTTGCATGCAGGAAGTTGAATCATCATTCCTCTATAGTAATCCGAAAATTCCATTTTTCACTTATTTATTCCAATTAGAAACTCACCAATTTATAGGTTGTTAGTTTTATATTTATAAATATTATTATTCATAATTATATGATTTTTTAATTCTTCTAATATTTCATTTGGTATTTCTTGAGGAGAATCACTGCATTATCCCTCACACTTTGTGTTAACATTATCCTTCTTAGTTCCTTCCACTGGTTAAACTAAATATAATAATTTCATAAATAATATTCATAATGAGATATTATATAATAATAAATAATCCTTTATATGGTGTCAAAATCCTGAAACATATTTTCCAATATAATAACCATTAAATTTAACCAAGTAGATCAATCGTTATTATATATTTAAATCCATTATACTATTCTATATTTAAATTTTAAATTAATGAAATAAAATATTAGGGTAACGTATATCTTGATGGAATATTATGGTCACCTATTATGCCAAAGTGATGATCGAGTTAACACTCATTCCTCAAATTTCACTATTATTTCACATTTTCATATCTATCACATAGCCACATGTAATTTTCAAAATCCAAAAATTTTATGTATTTCCTGTGAAAATGATACCCCATTTTACCATAGAAATGTATGTTATACTATTATCAGGCTTATACTAAGGGTTATGACTAATGTTACCTCATCATATTTTCCATAAATAAGTATAAAATTATCTAATTCGAACTGTGGAGACACAAATATTACATACATAAATATTACCTAGTTTTTTTACGAATATATATATATATATTATGTTCTTGGTGCCACAATTATATTAAAATATCTCACACAAACTAGCCAAAAAGGCCTAACATAACCCCCTAAGGGGATATCCCACCCACCAAGAATTATTTATTTAGTACATTTCCAGTTTCTCAGATGGAAAGAAACCCATTATTGTCCCAAAATCCTAGTATATTATCATGACTAACTTATCCTTCTTACATCACCAGAACTAAATCATGCACGTGCCATCACCTACCAACACCATCTTCTATTTCACTATCTGATAGTATTTTAATAGTACATGTGCCTAACATGTCGTGATCCTAGTACATCTTGAATTCCAAGAATTAAACATTAACACTAAAGTACACACTCATTGGAAAAGGTTTTCATTAGTTATGATCGACTCCTAGTGAGGGTCTTCAGCCCATCCATGCGCATGTCACACGTTCCATAGTTCGGAAATGGATTTGAATCACTTTTTCATGATATGGACAGTTTCCGAGTATAGTAGAACTCAATCCTGATCCATTCCAAAAAACCATTAAGGATTACAGTAATTGAAGAGTACAAACATAATAAAATTATTTCATGAATGATATTTATGCTATCTCATAATGTTATTATTACATAGTAAAGGTCATACACATACACTACTTAAAACAATTCTTCATGACATATGAAAATTAAACAAAACAAATAATCATCGTAGATACTTAGTAAGGATAAAAATGGGATATATCAATAAAATGATTATATTTATGACTATCCTATAAGTAATTTCATTAGAAAATGATCATTTTATTTTAAATTCATACCCAAAAATTTATCGATCATAATAAGGACATAATGCTTTAGCTGATCATAAGAAATGAATCATAGAAAAATCATAGATTATGATCCATGTGATCATATCTTAATATTAATATCTTGTCATAGAGAGTGGAATAAAATGTTTTTCATATACCATATCATATAAATCGTATTTCATGGACCCCACCTAGGAATTTATCAAAGGTTAGGCTAGGGATAACCACATATGTCACTACATCAGGCCAGGAATAACCATCCATAACCTATCATTCAAGTATTATATAATCTCTTATAAACCCCATTTCTATCTTGGGACAACCTACCATATACCATTTGACCACATCAATAGTAAAAATTACCCAATTAATTTGAGGTATATAAAGGACTCACCCATCACATAATTATAATACATTCCTACATATTCCACAAGATAATAATTTTCATTATCATTTCATCATAGATTAACCGAAGGAAAAGAAAATGAGTTTCATAAATATTTCATTGTTATAATCATAAATAATCTCTTGAAATAATAAATATTTTATCATTGTATCATTGACTCATTGATTAATAAGAAATACCAAATGGTGTCACTATATATGAAAATAACATAAAAAAATCACAGGAACATATGTTTAGGGAAAAGAAATTATTATTTATTAACTTTTAATTTAAAACATAAAAATATAAAAATTATAATAGAAAACTTTTAATTGAAAATAACCATATAAACTGGTAAAATAATAATCAAGGAATATAATATTCATTATGGGAGGAAATGTTTTACATGTGGTAAATATTAAAAAACAATTATGTTCACATCATGGGTAAAAATACATTTCTTTGTAAAAAAACAACCATATTATTTCTAAAAAATTTAATATAAAATAAAATATGGCTCAATAATATTTAAATGAATAATTTGATATTATTATAAACATTAATTAAAACCATAAAAAATATATGTACCTCAAAGAAAAAAATTATCGGAACAATAGAATAAAAATTTTCTGTTTTCCTTAAATTCATCCTTTTTGGCGATTGAATTATTAGAGAGTGAAATATTATAGAAAAAAAAGTATTTATATAAATATAAATAAGAGAGAAAAAATATATTTCACATAAATTACAAAAAAATTCATCATCATATAATTTAAGAATAAAAATTATAGGTAAAAAAGGTATTATTAAATAAAACCATAACTATTTTTGTAACTTTTGAACAGGAAGTACCATAAAAGAAATAAATTAAAATTATACCTTAAATACCATGAAAATAATAATACTGATGATGAAATTGATCAATGATTTATTAGATACACCTCATTAATATAAATTGGAGCATAATTTTAAACACGTCTTAATGATAGAAATTGGGACGAAAAAGTATTTCCCATGAAAAACCTGCTTCGTACGAACTACTAAACTATATTATAAAAAATTTATTTTTTTTAATCTATAATAGAACCATATTAAAACATATCATACCATATATGGGTTACATATATTTTCTTATAAGACATTCATTAATAATATTTCATTATAACACTCATTTCTGGTATTAACTACTTCATTTTTCAAATATGTTGTGGTTCTACAGTTCTAGTCGTTACACGTTGATCATGGTTACATAACCTCATTAATTTTAATTAATTTCTAATTTCAATTTGTATTATTTTAATAATATTTTATAAATATTCAAATAATTTTGTGATAAAAATTGAATTAAAGCAATTTCTAGGGATAATAATTCATATGCACACATGAGGGATGTTCCCTCTTTTCAAAGTACAGAATAAAATAAATTTAAATAATACAACACCATTATAGAATCATAATTATATCAAAAATATCATATATATTCACTGTATAAATCATTATTATGATCTATGTAAATTGAAATTGAAAAACAAATCACATCCCTTCATCGAGGTGGGAGTCCACACACATGCACATAAGATGTAATCAATATCTAATGAATGTTAAAGTAATAAGGTTGATAAGATAATATAATTCAAGAAGTATAATACTTTCATAGATATTATATATAAATATTCAACACATCCTAATAAAATACCATCATTTATATTGATGTATAATTATTCATGATGCTATGTGGAGTTAATTTTCCATATAAACAGAAAAATGACATCTACATTTATCATTTTATATGAATTTGGTCGAATAAGGTTGTTCCATAATCAAAATAAATTATCAGAGAATTGATAATTTTTTTATTAATTATGGTGGAGGATATACAATAGATATATAGGAAATAAAACAAGAAATAAACATTGAAATGGTCAGGTAAGATGATTCCCAATTCATTAAGAGAACACCATTATCATACACCTTATCCATTCCTAAGACGGTCTTAGATTAAGATAATATGTTCAATAATGAATTAATTTAAGATAAGACTATATTAGGGAAAGGATTCTGGAATCTAGACATCTCAATATTTTTCAGTAAAGGATAATTGGTGGTCATATTTCATAATTGAGGGAAATGATACAGTTTGAATTAATTAAAAGATTTAAATATAATATTCATCATAACCAAGTCATGTGAAGAAAAACAGAAGGAATTTAATAATTAGTAATTTAGAAGATAAATATAATTTAATTCAATACAAATTTTCCTTATTTAGCATTGTTTATTCCCATATCATTTGGTTTAATCCCTTGGTAACCCTTTTTATCCTTAATCTGGGTAACATATTCTTTTAGAAATTTTAGTTTATAACTTTACATAAAAGGTAATATGTAGTTATAAATTGTTATATGGATTAAATTTTTACATTTTTATATCACACATCCCCTCTATGAGTTGTTTTAAATTTTTAAATAATTTATTAATATATTAGATTGCATTAACAATAATTTAAGTCATTTTTTGGTCTATTTATTTTATTTGACTTCATTGATTTCCAAAAAAACAATGTAATTATAATATTAATAAATTAGATGTAATTTTTTATTCATAATTTACTAGTATATTCATGTAATACCGTAATTAATAAATAATATTATTTATATAATTTTTGAAATCATATACAATTATTTTTCTACTACATGGATGAGAACTATATCGGCGTTGCGTAATCATTTAATATTATTAAATCAAAATAAAAAATTATTTATACATTATTAACCTAAAAACTTTTCTATAGATTCAAAATATGATTATATATTATTCCATAAATTCTTATTATTCATACGAAAACATTTTATAGAAATTAAAATCATTAAAGATATTTTGTATTGATCATTTTCCAAAAATAATAGAAATGTTATAATCAATCAAAATGGGAAATAAATTTCCATATTTTCATATATTTAATGTATTTTTTTGAATAATAACTTCTTAAATTGCATAACGGTTAGTTTTAGGAATAGGTTCAGGCATTATTACATAGTTTTAACAATATTTTGCCACTTTTCGCTTACTAAGGGTACAAATATAATCCATATTTAATATTCATGATGCCCAATGTTAAAAAGTATATATTTAAAAAAATTGAACCAAAAAATTCCAAATATGTATTACATTTTTCAAAATTCATTTTATATATTTTTCGTGAATAAATTTTAAAATTAATGTTAAATGTGAAAAGAAATACATTTTTTAGATAAATGTTTTTTAATCACAAAAATGAAATAATTTCAAAATAAATTATAATATTGAATCTTATTTATTTAACAAGAATAGATTAAATTAAATGATAATTGTGTTTGTTTATGATAAAATTTATAATATACTGGTACCTAAAAATTACTTTATTTGATTAAAATAATTGAATGTATTATAAAAATATACATATTCTCTATTCACATAAAAATTATCTTTTGAAGAAAATCCTAAAACATCACCCTAATATGACACTAATATTTTTATTTAAAAATGAAATTTATTTCCTAAAATAAATTTTCGTTCTATTGTAAAAATTAAAAAAAATTAAATACATAAAATGAATGACAACCCATTTTTGAAGAAACCATATTTTTTATGCATAAAATTACTTTAATGAAAAATGGGTACTTATTTATTATGAATTAATAAATATATATTAACTATATTAAAGAATTATTGATATATATAATTTATTATATCAATTCATACATCCAATTTACCGACTAGTTTATAACATCCATATTTAGATAATAATATTTTTATATATTTTTTGTTTAGCTAATTCTTAGTGATTCATTTTAATAATGTTATCAAGAATAGTATTTTTTTTAAACAATTTGTAGGGTGTTATATATTTATTCATTTACACCATCAGATTTACTTCCATAGAAGCTATACTAAAAAAAATTCATCCCTCTATGAATAATTTTCCATGAAGTGATACTTTTGCAGTATGTTCGTTTCTGTTGGTGTGACATTGGCTCTATGCAAGAGCAAGCACTATTGTATAATCACAATATGTTGTGATTGATTTATTAATACTATAAATCACATTAATATCATATATAATGGTTCATATCCAAATATATTATATGCCTATATAATATGAAACCATATAATTTGGCTCTAGTGTAGAATTAACAATAACTGGATTCTCAAAACAATTCTATATCATTGATCCTACATTCAGACTAAATAAATATATTAGTTATGAGTTTATACCACTATAATCTTTTTTTAAATCTATCATTTGTATATCCATTGATAAAAATCATATCACTTCCTCAACACACTTGGAATATATCTTTATTTCAACATAAACACTTAAGGATGGTCATAATAGTAGATCAATATTGCCAACCATGATCATCATTATAACTAAATTATTTTCTCAAAGCATATGGATCATATAAGGTAGTACATATGATGACATACATGATTGATCCTATAATTTAGTGAATTCAGAATAATTTATTCTATCCCATTCTTATATTCATTAAATGAAAATTTTCTTTGGAAGATGTATACTATGTGAAAATTGAACAATAACATTATATGATAGTTCCTTACAAAAACTATATTATATCTATAAAATTTATATTCTTTTACTTAGTATAAGAATCATCATGGATATGTCACAAATAATTTTTATCACACTAATGTATTTTTATTTTCTTATGTCCTTCATGGAGAAATACTTTTTTCAAATAATCCTAATATACTATGATATTGGTATGCCACTTACAATAAGTAAAATTGCATTTAAATATAATGATTGGATTATATCCTCACTCCCACTAAACCAATAATAATCACATGCATCACATTTGTTCTTAGTGAAACAAAATCATTTATTGTAACATAGAATTGAATATTCCATTACCTGGTTCCTTGATTCAACCGAAAAATAGATCTATAAAACCTTTACACACATTGGTAATTACCTAGTGTTAAATATTATTTTGGTTGTGTAATATTGACATATTCATGAAGGTTCCAATTGAATAATTTTTTTACAAACACACACTTGATCTCATTATCATGGGAAGTTGTTACAGCTAATTTAACTAAAAAAGATTTACAAATTGAAACTGGAGGAATATTTCATTATTGTAAATTCCATGAAGGTGATTAAATATTTTAGAATCATAAAATTCTATATATGTATTAACATTACCTTTTTTTATTTTTCTTTATAATAACTATTTTCATATAATGAGTTTTATATCAAATGGTAGATCAATCTAAACCATCACATGGCTATCATATATGAAATCCAGCTTTGAATCCATGTTCTCTTTCCGTCACGAACATTTTGAGCTCTTTATAGCCTCCTTATTAGAAAGGGGGAATTAGTTTCAACTAATGATGACTCACCATCCTCAGTGACTAGAAAATGGAGTTCCTCTAGTTCTCTGACATATGAGGTGATCAATATTGTACTTGTTTTTAATGAACAATATCCTCTATGGTTACCTATGGAATCAATTCAGGTACCAACTCTATTGTGTCTCAAGAGTCAACATAATCAAAGATAATCTCAATCCCACTATCATTTTTTAGATGTTCAACCTACCAAAAATATCTTTCCCTATGATTCTAACATTTTCATACAAGGGGTATTAAAGGTAATATATCATTATTACCTTATGATACCCTATAAAAATTCACTTCATTTTTTGGAATTCTTGTTTACTATCTAAAATTAACAGAAGAAACGATTCATTTATCCTTGTGTAATTGTATGAATAAATATATTTCTTTTCATACATTAATTAATTTGGAATTAAATTAACAAATTAGTTGGTGCTCTACTTGGAATACTTAATGTTTCATATAATGTATATCTTAAATAGCATAATGGAATTCTATATGATGCATCATCGACGATACCATGTCATAGGAGGTGTGGTACCTCTTTAAACTAACACCATTCATCTATGGGTAATGTGGAAAGAGTATATATTGAATCTCTAACTCCATTATAATTTCAATAACAACATGGTTAATATATTCACCAACCTATTTTGTTTGAAGCTTCGTTATCATCTTTATATGTTTAAGAACTACTTCATTATTTAATGCATTGAAATTCATAGAGTTATATAAAATATAAATAATCATGTAAATATATAAATATACACTCATGTAATTAGTAATAGTTATGATGTAATAATATCCACCTCAAAATTCTACTAGAATAGGCCAACACACATCTGTATGATTTTGACCCCTTCTAGGAGGTATGGTCATGACTAAATTTTTCTTTCAATCATTCGGGTTTTGTTAATGAAATTATTTCCAATTAAATTATTGGTCTCATGGTTTTTCTAGGTATTTCAAGCGTGATAAAGCTGAAAAAGGATTCCATTTTGTGCTGGGATCATTGTTAGTACATGGTTAATATTAAACATGTGCCTTGGTCTCGAAAGTTTTGCATCCAATCTCCCATACAAAGTCGATTCTACATGACCACCAGATATTTTATTCATATAGTGTGGGTGGAACACACAAACCCTACAGATAAGTCCCCCTATTAGAAATGGGGTTCCACATAGTTAGTGAATGATTTGTCTAATAGTGTGTAAAACAATGTTCCACATTAAAGAGTGTAAAAATAACCACTTCCCCCTCAGGCATTTTTAAACCATACCTAATTTTTATTTCATATCCACCTCATGTAGCTTGATGAAAACAAGGAATTCATCATCATCAAATGGTTATTATCCCTCAATATTGGGTTTTTTGAAGAAACACATGTCTCAATTGACGATTTGGGTTATTATAACACCCAACATTGTTATAAATTATGAAAGAACCATGGTGTCTAATTTCTTATCCTTAAAAATCCGCAAAACCCTTGTTTATGGTATATTTTATTTCTATGAATTAATGTTTCTTGGAGATTTAATCAAGGGATAAGTTTAAATGAGTAGTTGTATACGAACTTGAGGCAGGTGTTTTATAAGTTATATCCCATTTAATTTTTGTTTATCCTTCTTTATGTGGTTTTTCAATTTTTACATTTTTTGTGTATTTAATTCATCAGTAATAAATGAAATGTTTCTTGAATAAATAATGTGTTGCATCATTCAAAATCCTTTTTGGAATAATTATTGTAGTGTAGACTGAAGCTATGGTAACCCTATTAGCGAGCCTCTCAATTGAAATGGTGAACTAATTTTTTAAATGATGAATTGAATGGTTATTATATTAATTCAATTTTTTTTGTTTTTAGATTTATAACATGGAATAAATGGATTTCATGATTAACATGAATAAGTGGATATTTATCATGGATTGAAAGAGAGTAAATGTGTAAAATGGAAGAGGTTCTCCCATTGTTGAATTAATTTAGTTAAAGGGTTATGTGTGTGAAACCCACAGATGATTCTATTGATTAAATATATATGGATGGTGGTCATGGAGGTCCAAAATATTAGGATAAAAATTTTAATGGTAGTAAACCTAAATGAATAGTTGTTGGTCATGAAACAGCTAGCTGTGGAGAGTAGGTTGGTCAATAAGGACTACATTAAATAATGGGTGTTGGTAAAGAATGGTCCACATTGTGGAAAAGAGGTTATTTATGGTTGTATACATCAGGAACGAGTGTTGGTTATAACATTAGACACCCTAGTTATAATACCAAAATTGAAACTTTTTACACTGAATTTATTTAAACCTTTTATATATGGTTCATATTCATGTGGAGTTTGAAATAGGTTCCATGTGTTAGTATTAGAGCTGAACTAGGATCCCCTGGGGATAAATAAAACATTTCTTTCTTATCTACTTCTCTATTTTTTCTATAATTATATATACATTACCATTTTCAATATGTTGTTATATAAATCATTGGTTGTGGTATACTGATTTGTACTCTAACCACGATCGGGACACCATGAGGTACCCTTGCTGATTTCTTGGTTGCAGATCAGGACAAGGGTAAAGAAACAATGACAGAAAGTTGAGTTTGGACATGGAGATGAACTGTGGATGAGGAATGTAGGATTATTTTAGTTATATTTTCGCTATTATTTATTATATTTCCTATTTTGGGTTTTCCTGTGACACATGACACTAGTAGGACATGACATGTTTATTTTACTTGGTTGTGGTTATGTACCAAGATTTCAGATTTATTATATAATGAATGGTTATTGTTGGTTTATAATTATAAGTGAATTAGATAATTTTTCATTGATTTACATTATTATCTTACTATGGAATACATGGTATTGTCTCGCAATTTATATCATTATAATCACACTTCTTGTTGGGAACCTATGGATTGTATGGAGGCATGCTTGAGATTATGTGAAAAATCGGTTTTAGGAACTGGTTATATTGTCTCTTAGGATGAGACTTTATATGGTGGTATCACATTAGTTTTATTTTCTAATTATTTATTTTTTGGGAATTGTAAACATTAGATTAAGAGGTGTTGAACATTAGAAGTAACCTCATTATATGGAATAACTAACACATGTGGGGGGGAAATAGTTTTTAGCATGTTGGGATTATTCTTCATTGTATTATAGTGATAATTGTTTTATATTTCACCATTTAGTGATAATTTTTTTTATTTTTTTAGTTCTTCCTTTGATTTTATTTAAGGACTGACATTACAAGAGGTTTTTATATGCATGCATCATTTTAGGAACTCAAGGTTAAATTTGATATTTACCATATTATAAATACACAAAAAAATATGTTTTTGGTTGGGTTCTGTGAAATGAAAAAAACAAGTTCCCGATTCTTTATGGTTTTAGAGATAATATTACAAGATATGGAATATAATAGGTTTTAACTATGATGTGTTGAAAGGAAATTCTTAAAATAGTGGCTGATAAAAGGTGTAATTTTATGTTTTACTTACCCTTGTTAGTCACAAACAATGATAGAAATGGTTTAGGGGAGTGATTAAGAGTGGTTATGGTCATTGAAATTGTATATACATAATGGTCAGGTTATTACCTTTTTATCATTAATTTTTGTATCTTTTGGAATATATTTGTTATGTGTTTTGTAATTTTTGTTTGCATATGTAGATAGATGACTCCATAATGAACTTTTCTAGTAAATATAGATTGAAAATAACAAATAATTTGTTGATAGAAGTGTGACAAGACCCCACATTGAATATAGATAATAGAGGTGAAGTGATGTTCCAGGAGGACATTGCTCATTTTATTCAGTTTTTGGAGAGATACACTGGTGTGATGCATTGAGTTTGTTTGACCTGAAAATAGAGTTTTAGTTATATCACCATTTAATGTTACCCTTAGACGGTTTTCCTGAGGTATTTTATTTATATATAGAGACCATGATGAAAATACTATAAAATTTAGATAGACCACCAGAGAAGATAGTTATTCTATTAGATTACGTGTTGTAAGGACAAGAAAATTTTTTGAGGTATATCCATGTACTGAATGAGTAGTTGGAGGGAATAGAATTGAAGGAATTCCTAGAAATGTTAAAAGAGAAATTTTATAATGAGATGTTGAGGAAAATAAAAATATAAATATTTCATGTGATTGACTAAGGGGAGTATATCGATAATGTATTATAATGACCATATTATAGATGTGATGTTAACTTTATCAATGTTAATAGATGACAAGTTAGCTTCAACTGGTCATTTTAAAGATGATATTAAATGGGATATCATGTCCCTAGAAAATGTATTTCATTCAATGAGTACAATTTTATTATTCAATAGTTAAATAATGGAATTCATGGGACTTCCATGTTTCAAAACATCAAATGTATCACTAAGAACATTCTCATGTGATAGATTTTGATGACACTAAGCTTGAGGTTCATGTATCCTTTGAGGAGGATCTGTTTCATATCGTGGATCATAGTGAGAAGGATTATTGAGGTAATGAATTTACTTTAGTTATAGTGATGTTTGAAAATGGATAAGTTTAAGAAGAAATATTTTTGAGGGACTGTGATATAATGGCTTAGTTTCCTAAATATTTTACCATGGAGAGTTATTGATTATTAGGAGAGTAGCTGGAGGATGATCTGTTATAATATGGAGAGGATGCAATTGAATGAACTGTTTGATGAGGTTCATTCCTATTTACTGTTTTATTTAAATCCTTTTGATTTAGTTAATGAAATTTTTACGAAGAGTGTAATTGGTCTATGGGGTGTTCTAAGGATTCAAGGAATTGAAAAGGTACTAAAAAGTGAATCACTTATTGGGAGATCCATTATTGAATGGTTAGTACTATAATTTTTCCCTAGCATAGAAAACCATGTGGCATAACTCCCTTGGAAAGTGGATTGTGAAAGTTCTCTACCACATTTTTTAATATTTGTGAGTGTCTCAGAAATCAAGTATAGCTAGGGCTTTGTCTCAGAAATAAATTATAGCTAGTACTCTATCTTAAACTGAGGTTTATGTGATTCTAGTGTATACTTATTCCAATAGTTTAGTGAAACTATAGACCTATTTAAAGAGTGAGAAAATAACCATTTTCCCCGGGATTTAATAATCTTGACACAATTTTATTACCCTCTCAACCTCCAACATCTTGGATGTTGAAATAGGTCCTTTATACTCGTCCAAGGGTAATTATAATTCAAAATTGTATTATTTAAGGCACTATAGGTTGTGAACCTAAGCTTCAGGTGAGTCTAACAGTAAAATTTGTTTATTTTTTAATCCGAGAGTGTCTTGTTTATTCTCATATTAAAGACACAAACAATTGTTTTCTAGAAAATAATACATTTAGGTTTTGAAGGTTGATTGAGTTAGAATCATGGGATAATGTTATTAGAGTTGTTATCTATGATAAAGATGTAGATGGACTAAAATCTATATCATGTATTCTTATTGTTCATCAATGTGTATATGGTTATTTACATATATTTTTGTAATTCCTATTTTAATCAATGGTTGGAAATGAAAAATTGGGTATCTAAGTGAGGTTTTGGACCTATAAAAAACCTCATGGGATCCGTTTTTGAATATTACACAGGGGTTATCATCATTAAAGGGGTGAGAGACACCATTTATAATGATAATTGAGTTGATAAATGATGAATTAATGAGTTATGAGATTTAACCATTTTTTATTTTATTTTTTTGATGCTAACATAGAATAAATGTGTGTTTGGAATAACCTATATAACATAAAATGTATTATTTCATTAATGTGAGAAAATATATAAATGTAAGTGGTTCTCCACTTGTAGTATTATTGTGGTAAAAAGGGTCATGTGTGTTAGAACGTGAGAAGTGTCTATTGGTGAAATTGGTATAAGTGTTAGTAATAGTGGTCCACACCATGGTGAGGATTTTGGTCATGGTGGCCCATATTGAGTAGTGGTTGATTTTATGGATGACCACAACATATAGTGGAAGTTCATTATGGTAGTCCACATTAAGGAATGGGTGTTTGTTATAGTGGTCCACACTTGGGTAAAGGTGTTGGTCATGGAGGTCCACATTAGGAATGGGTGTTAGCCAAGGTGTTCCCCACCTCGATTCAGATATTTGGATTGATAATTTATAATATTAATTTATTTCACCTATTGATATAATATTTATATTTATGATTTAGGATAAAACCTATTTGGTTTTTTGAAACTACAGTGGAAATCGGGTCTGTTGGGGCTAATAAGAAATACTTTTATTAACTTCCATAACTATTTTTTCTATACATATACATACAACTTAAAAAATAGGATATTGTTGTAGACATAATTTTTTTTGTCTTATTGAATTATAATCATAGATTTTTTAATCCACCATGAGGTTCCCAAGAATATATCTTGCTTACCGGTCCTAATAAGGTAAATATACTTATAATGGATGGTTGAGTTGGGACATGGAGACATAACATCGATTAGGGGATTGGGTAAATATCAGTTCTTATTTTGGAGTTTCTTTAAACATGTATTATTTTGGATTTTCTTGTGTAACATAATATAATCAGGATATGGAAAAATTGTTTTGACATTTTTATGGTCATGTATAATGTTTTGGGATCTGTTATACGATTCATGGTGTTTTTTTCATTGGTTATCAGTAAATTTAATAATTTTAACATTGATTTATTTTATTTTCTTACTCTATGAAATAAGGTATTGTCTCCCCAAATACATCATTAGACCATATTGGGTATTATTCATCATTCAGAATATATTGCGGGGGGGGGGGGTCACAGTGGTGTTGTGGTAAATTTGAACATCTGTTTCTGTTATAGTGGCACATGGTCGAGGATGTTAAACATATTTCTCTACCAATTATATAATATCTCTTTAACTTTCATCTTTTTCAATAAATTCATTGTTTTTAATACTTCTTTGTAATAAATTATGGAATATTTTAAGTGGTTTTACCACAAAAGAGTGTAAATATCTATCTTGAAAGAGGTTTTCAAGATGCTTCTTATTTATATAATAATATGGCGATTCCCCAATTGGGTGTGAAATGATTTAGGAATACATGACTCATAATCAATTTATAAAACATGTGTTTTTTATTTAAATATTGAAATAACATAACATAAATTTTACATACAAGAACATATGTTTTATTTAACAAATAAACAGATAATATTTACAAAAAATGTCAATAAGTATCATCTATTTCTAAATAGGATACATAAAATAAGTTCTTGGTCATAATTTATATATAATAAAAATATTTTAAAACCAAACCAATCCATGTTGTCAATAGAATTTGGAAATAAATTATAACAAATAATCATGGTGTGCCCACATTAGATGCTCAAATATCTATCTCTTCACTATTTTTTTGGGATCCACTTTAATATTTCATTTGAATACAGGTGCAATAACCACAATTGGTATATAATAATGAAAATGTTTTCATGGAATGATTTAACCTGATTTTGAATATACCTAATTCTTAGCCATCGATCTTCTCAAAATTTCTCTTTTCATAGATCCATAGGTTTTCACATATAAAATATATGATGTTTTCTTCTTTTTTGTACCATGGGATATTGTTCTTTTCTGGGAAGGATGGTTCTATAAAGCCTCAGACAAAGAGTGTGCCTGATGGAAATTTTCTGTTTTCTGAATTTATTTATTCTTCTTTAAATTTAGGGGTTTTTATTACCTATGTTCTTTTCAAATTGTTTAATTAAAGAAATAAGTTTCAAAATATACTTTCTAGTAATTATAATGTTGTAATGGAAATGAGAATGGGGAAGAATTTAGGGAGTGAGGATATAATTAGATCTCTAGACATATCATCAATGATATTAATGATAGTGATATATATTTCATTTATGTATCAAATAATATTGACTACTTGTATCCCAACTTGCACTGAATCTCCATTTTTATTTGTTAATAGTGAATTGAAAATATCATATCTTGTGTGTCCTTCCTTTTCTTGATAATGATCTTGTTGGTGAGACACAATTCCATATTGATTAATATCCTCATGTTGCATTAATATTCACTAGACAGAGAGGATTGTAAAAAATATGATATATTCATAGAATCATCCACATGTTTTAATTAGAGAGATACATGTCCCACTCAAGACTCCATTTCAAGTGGCTTGGGATGTGGGGTTTACAACATGATCAATTTTCACTCATGGAGTCATATGACGTGCACGAACCATAACCATTCAAGAAATTTTAATCCACTTAGCGGTATATCATTCCCTAGTATGGATCATAGTGATATTGTCGAAGTCATGTGAATTCCAAATTATACTATTATTAAGATAAAAGTTTTTTCTATTTTAAATATTATTAAATTTGATAAAAATATATTTTTATTTATTCATCAACCATAATTTTTTGAAACCCAATAACCATCCTAATTTGCTTTATAATATCATGTTGCAATTATATTCTAGTTGAAAGGATCTATATGTCCCATATCATATCCTCTATATAAGTATGATAATATATTCAATTTTATTTAGGTATTAGTAACTATCCAACCATGTTATCTCATGGCTCCTTGATCTATTGTGTTGAGTCCCATATACTAGAATATTGAATAATGTTTTCCATCACATTTTCCTAATATTTAAAATAAAAAATAAAATACAGTTTATCAAATGATAATGTGAACAAGGTTAATTTTATTTAAGAAACAATTTAGATATTATCCAAACATTAAAAACACCATAAAAGAGGTTGGTTAAAATCATTAGGCTAAGGTTTTATCTGAAACCCAGAAGTGACAGGTGAAATTGACTTAATGTTCAACTTGATTGATTTTATGTTTATGTATAAATAAATTAAATATTATTTATTACATATTTTAAATATTAATTTGTTTTACTCATTTAATTAACTATATATAGATAAAATTAGGAAAATATTATAATTTTATTATATTGGGAATTATTTATTCATTCATTTTTTTAATATGGATTCGATTTATTCGAATAAATAGCTAACTATAAAACTGATATATATAAATAAATATAATAATATGATCTTGAGATTTATCTAATTGTTTATTTGTCTTACAGATGATAAAAAACATTGAACCCATGTAAATAACTCCTTAAACATGTATTCGTTCTGGTTGAGACATCCCACCGTTGATCCAGTGACTCCTAGATTAGTTTTTACTTATCTCCAAACAAGAACCTCCTCCACTCACCTTATAAATCCATCATTTATAGAATATTTACTCACTCATAGGTGGGGGGTACCAAAGGATTGATTTATTGGGTTTACACAAATGAAATGAGAATGACATTGACCCCAACAAAATGATAGGAGGGGACGATTCATAGATCATCAATTTTATTTAATAATATTAAATTTAATGGTAACCAATAACATTCACAATTCTTTTATATTCCCATGGTCAACCACACAGAAGAAGAAATTATAAATTACAAATATATCTATAGATCAATTAAATTTATACTTTAAATTATATTAATATCATGATTTAATATTATACTTCATTTTATTATTTAATTAAATGAATTTATATTAATTCTATAAAAAATTCCATAAAATTTCCATCATACATAATTATAAAAAATTTAGTAAATTAATTTAATTTTATATTTAAAAAGTAATCAAATATACATAGAGGAAATGATATTTACTAGTTTAACATACTCAATATGGTCCTCGTACATTGTATTCACAAAGTATCCCATTTAAATTATGTGGCCAGTAATTGTAAGGCATTAATTTTTCAATAATGAACGAAAGATTATATGAAAATTATATGGCATGTGATTCTATTAACACAGATATATTTTAATAATATTAAATACTATAATCATATTTTAGGTAAGAATTTAACTTATAAAATAATTAAATATATAATTAATAATCCAATATCATGGTTTTTATGTTTAATTAAATAAATAATGAGATAATTGGGAATTTTTAATTAAATAATAAATTTTTATCTCCGCATTAAAATATTCAAAAATGTATAGTATATTTCATGTTGTGCAACTGGGATACATGATATGTAGTATCTTCTTCCTATGTCTGTGAAAAATTCCTTGGGTCTATTCATTTATTTGGATGCATAAATGTATGAGGTGAACAATATCTACACCTGCTACAAAATATGCTTCCTTGATGTTTCATGGTTTTTCAATCCGTATTTCATGTTGTAAATTCATGATTATGTTTGGTCCCACAATTTTTTCCACTGATAAATTATTTGGGATACACGATGTGTAAACTAGTTATGTGGAATTTAGGCTAGTCAAACCCACAATCCATCCTAGCCCAATACATATACAACGATCGTTAAATGCATTGCAGGTGTAGTTAATAATTGATGACCCAGTTCTATAAAATGTCATTCAGGATCATTTAACAAAGTTAAATAATGCTTAAATTCATGCTACTTTCAGGGAATTCATTTTTTATTCAATCAAAATCCCCATCATATCCCAATGGGATCTTATTATTTTCATAACTTGACGTAACTTCTATGATACAACTTGAATGTTCCAAATGAAATAAAAGTTAAAATTATACATGAACAAGTCTTATTTTTTCAGAATCAATTAATAAACATAGATTTACCTGGAAAAAAATCTTGTTAAAGGAAATTAATTTGAATAAAATTTGACCATAAGAAAACTAGAACAATGAATGTGTGATCATCACATATACAAGAAAATTATTAAATTTATAGAATGATAATTATTTTATCTTTTAATTTTTCCTTTTTGATGAAATTATAGGCTAATATCATTAAAAAAATTCATCAAAGGATCTATTTGAAGAATCACTCTAGTAGTGATCGATATGTGCTCCAAAATCATAGAACATCACGACATAATCCCTTGGTGGTAGCACAATCATTTGTAATCTATTTCATCCTTAATGATTGATATAAATAGTAATATATATTTTAATAAATTAATATATTAATTATATTGAGAGATCTATAACAAGTAGTAGGATGGACACTTCAGTTCTTCGGTGTTTTCTAGAGTGGATTATCTCCAATGATTGAGAGAACTCTATTTTGGATTTTATGCAAAAGACAGCCCAAACTGGAATGTGATATAGCCAAGTATTTATAAATATTGTGTATAGTTTCTAATTCCACATAGGCCATAACACATCCCTTATTACTTACCATATACCATTTATATTAATAATATAATAATCATTCTAATTTCATTTACTATTAAAATAAACGGGGGTAAATAAGTATAATTTGTTAATAAAATAAATTAAAATTTTTATAAATTTTATTTAATGTATCATTTAAATAAATAAACTTAAACTTGATCTTAATCCATCCAAATTATTTATCATGGCATTAATAACGACATATTATTTAATAAAAAAATATCACATCCATTTTTTACTAAAAAATACTTAAATATTTTAGTCATTCAATATTATGAATAAATGTGTTTTTTTCCTAAAATCATATTTATTAGTTTGAATTATGCATTATTAATTCATGGTGATAATGTAATAATGAATAATTATAATATTAATATAGATGTTAACTATGAATTTAGACTCAGATAGTGTGAACCCTAGTAGGCCTATCTCTCTCAGTAGAACTATGAAGTACTTCTTAAAGTCAAAGGATAGCATATACCAACAATTCAAGGAACTTATATTAAAATAAGTTAATGTCACAATGAAACACATCCTCAAATTAATGATTACTATGAAATATAATAACTTTAATATGATATCTCTAATGAACTAGGTTTCATGATCATGTATTCAACCTATGTCATTAATATCTCATTCTTTGAATATCAAGAATTGAACCTTCTCAAATAACACCATGGGAATGGTTTTATTAAGGATGTTAAATTACATTAATATTCCCTAAAGTATCATCTTCGATAGAATCTTAAAAGGAAATTAAATTATGTCATTATTTATAAATACAATATCACTAATGACACAACCAATAGATCCTAATTCACCGTGAACAAAATTCATCATGATCTTGGTAAATGTATCAAATTAGGAGAATAATGATATCAATTTATAATAATATTAACCTAATATGGTCAATAAACAAATCAATAGATAGGAACAACCAATTACACATGTAAATATTCATTTACTACTGGTGGGACATGTTCTCATAACCTTCTGTACTAGATGATACTAAGGTTTTACACCATGTGAATAGTTTCCCAATTTCTTATGAGCCTCCACCCATGATATTCTATACCATTTGTGTCCCATAAAATTATATAACCTATGTATTGTACAAATAATTAAAGTAATTTCATTTAGATTATATTTTGTACTCATATCTTAGAACTACTCTCTCCTTTCAATGGGACAATAAAACATATAACACTATCAGATACTATGGTATGTAGAAGAGTAATCATGATATGATAATTTTTTCAATAATATTTAAAATGAGGAATACATGTAATCATAATGGGTATTGAAGTTGTTTTTTGGGAATAAACTCTATCTTATATATTCACTAACATAAAATTAATTCACACTATCTTAATCACTAATTTCATTTATTTATCATCTCCAAACACAAAAAATATATATGTTTATTATATTCCCTCTAATATTGAAACATAATATTTTCTAAAACACACATCCCATGGGTTTCCAATATACCTTTTCTTATTTACTTTCTTCCAATTACCATTAAAATCACATTCATTCTCTTATTCCATGTCACATAACACTTCATATCAAATGATTATATATATTTATATCTCCTTTAGAATTTGGAAATTCATAGAATATCTTTGTTGAAAAATACTCTAACTACAAAAAATTTCATATTTTTATTGAAAAATGAAACTGTATAAAATATATCAAATATACTCCTTGTTAAAACAACGAGAATCCCATTCACTATTCCTACATTAATTTTTAATATTATTATTATAATGGGGGAATAAATTGAATGATTCCCCAATTAATTATTCTAGGGAGTAAAACAATATTAAAAAATATCATAAATATATTCTGTTATTAATGGTGATTTAACTAAAATTTAAATGGAATTTGTTATTTTAGTTACTAAATTTCTTTAAAATATATTGAATACCTCAAGAATGGGATTTAATTTCTAAAATAATAATGGGGTATTTATTTTCAAATATATCATCTTATTTATAAATGATTTCATATATTTCAAAATGGGGAGATTATATAATATGTTGTTAGTGTAATTAATCCATCCCATTAGTGATCTAGTATTTTACACTAATATATATATTTCTCTCACACATATAACACTACATTGTGAAATGTTTAAAAAATCACATAAATAGAGATAAAAAATTTAGAAGTATTTTTCTATGTGACCATTGAATTTTTATAAAATTATATTTCTGATTCTAATTCCATTTATATAAATTTAAAATGATAGAGGGGAGATATTGAGTAATTAGAAATCTCCCATTGAATTATTAATCATGATATGATATGTAAATATGAGGGATCTAATTAGTCATCTTCTATTATTACTACTATGATAGTCTATTATATAATTCAAATGTTTTTAATTAACTATTAAATTATCCATGTTTTTAATCTAATCATGTTTATCTTAGTCATCTCCAATACCTGAACCACGCTTCCATTAATTCCCTCACAAAAAATTCATAGACGTATCACATCTCTAAAGGATTTGGTGAGGCTCACACAAATATCTATGCTATTATAATATTCTCACAAGTTTTATCTATAACTTTTTAATAAATTTACTGAGTAAAAGAAACTCTAACTAATATTATCTCAAAGATACTCATTAAATTATATATATAAACAATATTAAATATCCATTTGAACTAAAGTCTAGGACACTATGTCTATGAATATTAGGGGATATTTTGAGAAGCGTCATCCTCTGAAAGAAAAATTTCATCATTAAATTATTATTGAATGTTCCACAAATTTTAGTATCCACATGAATCTACATATAACTAACCAATGTTGTGTGATATAGATTCTTTTTAATTTCGTTGATGTGTTAAGTTCTATACTAAACCAAGATTACATTGTGCTATATGAAACACCGTATTAGCTTGTGGTATATGAATCAAAATTATTTCAATATCATACAAAGTAATTCTAGTTCATTTAATATTATTCATTTCATTAAAAATATATTATAAATGAACAAATAAATATTATAAACTAATCATTATAATGGAAAGTATGAATACTATTATCTTCCTTCTAATTTTTTTTAAATGAAAGTAGATGAGTCTATAAAATAATAAAACCACTCTTTATGAATTAAATATAATGTTTAAAATTGGTCTTATTTTTTTCTTAACATGATATACAAACAAATTTAGTTTTAGAGATAAAATTTGTGTTATCTAAAAATGCTGTTTTACCCCTCTTTTGATGGAGAACCCATTTTAAATCCAATTTTTTAAAACCTTTATAAGATCTTTTTGTCAAAATAAACTTCTTATTTCGTAGAATGACATAAGAATTTACATTGTTTGAATATTTTTTATTTTTTTTGATAATATTAATTTTTATATGAATTGTGAAAAATACTACATTTTAAATTTAAAAATGCTTCTTCCTCTAATTTATTTATATAAAAATTTTATCATTTTAATTGGTTTTAAATTATAACTAGATTTTGTTATAATAATTTAATCCAATTTTGATTATTGGAAGTAATTTCATATTGATATTAGATTTAAATTCACATCAATCAATTGATGGGTTTTACTTTTATAAAAACCTGTTATCTAACTTATACAATAGGAATTAATTTTAAAATAATTACAACAACTTATATGTTTTCATATTTTGAAAAATTAATTCCATATTTCGAATAATTGGGTAATAATTTTGGTAATAGGATAATTTTATTTTTTGGGTACTATAAATATTAACTATAGTGATTTTTTTTACCATAGTTAAATGTTAATCATGAAAATTATGGTATCCAACAATATGATAAAGATAATAAAATTATCCTTACACCAAATAAAACCCTATCGGATGAATGAATGTCTTCCAATAAAACCTATATGTTATAATTAATTCATTTAAATGGCTTTTTTCCTTGATGGTGATATAATTACAATTAAAACAAAAGATAGCAATAACATGTCACTCTCTTAACTCTTATAAGTATAATAATATTAATGAAGTGATAAACATGATAAATCATCGAAAAAAAATAGTGTCCAGAAATTAATTAAAATAAATACATTATTTGAATTTATTTATAAATATTATATTTTAAGTATTTACATTAAATATTGACACAACAGTGATACAATAATTATTTTATTAAGAGATATATTAAATAAATTATATTATAAACTGTGAAATAAACATTATATGAAATAAATTTTGTCATACATGATTATTCTAGGGGAATATGTCATGTAATAAGACTATTCTATTATTTGTATTGAAGTTATTTCCATGTTTAGATTTTATTTAAATTCAATGGAATTAATAGTGTTAAAATTGATACTATTGATATTTTATTAAAATATCATTTTAATAAATTATTTAAAAAACATAAATAACATATAAAATTAAAAAGTTTATTTTATAAATTCTAAATTCTACTCATTTTTCCAATTATGGAAAATTTACTCCAAATTAGTAAATTTAATAGCCTCTAAATAATTAAAATGTTGTGACTTCTATTAAAATTAAAAGCAAGTAATTAAGGGTAAACTTAAAATATAAGTTTTAAAATAAGATAAATATATATCTTAAAATTATTGAATGAGATTATTTCCAACTATCCTCAAATAATAATAGAAAAATATCACATTGGATCTATTCGATCTCGAAAATAAATTCATAATAATATAATATTTCAAGACTTTCCAAAAAGTGCCCCTTCACCCTATTATAAAAGGCCACCACATCTACCCATACACTGACAACACTCATACCCCTTTTCTCATCCAAATTATAATATTATAAGTTCACATATTCCCTCCCATCATCATAGAGGACAAAAATTATGTATAAATTCATCCTAAGGATAATTTTTGTGCAAATCAAAAGGAGATTCTCGAAAAAAAATTAACATTATTTATCTCCTCATTTAAAATTCTCTTCTTCTAATAATGACTCTACTTATGTTTTTTACATACAAAAGTAAAAAATCTATTAACTTATACATTATGATATTTTATTATAATAATGGGACAATATTATATCACCTTTTATCAATCTTATGAAACATAATATCACCATGAATTTGTACATATGAATTACCGTCTCCTTGCTGTTGTGTAATTTTTATTAAACAACAATTAATTTTTATGGGTATAATGATGAGTTTATTGGATGTAGATAATTAGTATAAAAATAAAATAATTATATATCATTAATATACCATTATTTCTATACCATTTAACCATTAATTCAACAATATCGCAGCTCGTGCGTACGCACGACCTACTATCTCCACGATGCGATGCAATTAATTCTATATGATATTCATTAAAACATTATTATATACATGAATTGAAAAAATTAATATTATGTTGATTATAGAAATATCATTAATTAAATGATATAATAATGAACTTTAATGTGGGACAATGGAGTAATCTAAAAAAATGCATAAGAACATAAAGCAGGTAACATCCAAATAACGAGTGACAATGAAATGTTACTAATAAGCAGATGATATTATGATCATATATGATATCATTAAAATAAATATGACACTTTAATAGGTCTAAAACATTATTCATATCATTATATAAAAGTTGTGAATACATATGATGGATATTGGACTTGTGTTAAGGTATAATTTTGCAATGTCATTTTTATCCGAGATTGTTTATACATATGTATTTTCTGGGATATATCTATTATCAATGTACATGTTTTAGAAAAATATTTTTATAAAATATTTAATATTATTCTATGTATTATTAAGGGAATTTTTACCCATTTTTTAATTTGACAAAATGGTTTGGAAGGAATTTTACATTCGTTTGACTTATAAGGAATGTTTTGACTTTTTCGATAAAAAGTTTGTGGAAAATGTTTTTTTATTTATTCAAAATGATTAGATTTTTATGGTTTCTTGATGCCTTATTTCCATGAAGATTAATATAAATGATCTCAAATTTATTTTTAAATAAATTTATTTCTTTTAAAATTGCATATAATTTTATGAAAAGAAATGTTTTTCGAAAATAAAGGATATTATCCTCAAGAATTAAGATAAAGTGTTTTATCATAATTTTTTTCCATATAATATGATGCTATTTAAATAGTTTAATGATTAAATATCTATTAATACTATGATTTGATTGTGCTAATTATGGAATAATATTTTATATGGATTATGTTATGATTTAATGATGATTAAGAAACCTATTTTATTTCATGGGTCATTCTTGGATGAAGGATTTATATATTTGTGTAAAGTCTGATAATGATTTCATTATGAGAAAATTGGGACCTATATCCCCCTCCAGTGCATTGGGTACTTATTTATCCCTCACGATATATAGTTGGTAGAAATGAATAGTAAATCTAGTTCAGTAAAACAGGGATAAAATGTCTTGTAAATATGGTTCAGTAATACAGTGCTAGAATGAGTAGTGTACGGAGGTCAGTAATTGACAATATCCACTATGATAGTTTTTGAAAAGAACCTCGGATAATATGGATTTTTTATTCTTATGTGATTTCAAATATTCCTTATTTTATGCCAATTCTATTTTTGCATGGTTCACGTTCCTTTATGATTTATTCCTCACATACTACCATGAATTATTTAATGACTCATGATTTCTATATTAAAAATTTATGTTCATGTTTTTACATTTTTATGTTCATGGTTTGTTTTATGTTCTCCATGTTTATCCTTACTAGTAATTTTATGTCACCTTTTTTAATTTTTTCCTTTTCCAAGAATATAAAGTGTGGATTTATGGATTAATAAAATATGGTGTATGTTTATGGGAGATGTCGAAGATCTTTCACCATACTAGAAAAATGTGTTCCATGTTTCTAGAGGGACTAAAGTAATATTGTCCTTGGGTATCTATTTGTCTAATGAATTATGTATTCTGAAAAATAAGTGTAATTTAAATTCACATAATGCTTGGTTTGTTATTTTTGGAATTTGTGAAAAGGTTTAGTTAACTTTGGAAACTCGGATGTTAAAAGATTAGTGTGATCCATATAGATATTTCTATGGACACCGCTATGGATATTCCAAAGGATAAATATAAAAATAGGTTACTATCCTAGAATTATGGAAACAATAATGAATAACCAACGAATAAGCATATTCTTTTATATATTGAAATTACACCCCCTTGATTAAGTGGTTTTCATATTATGTTTTTTCCTCTCACGATAATATTTTTGGTTTTTCGAAAATGGATGGAAATAAAAGGATTCATGTTAATACAGAATATGATATATAATTGGATTTTATTCTTCCTGAGAAACCAAATGAAATAAGAGTTATAAGGATAAAATTAACATTTATTCCTAATAAGAAATATCATAACATGATAAATAGTCAAATCTTTTGTGAGTTTGTTGACCCACCTAAACCCAACTAATAAGAGAAATATAGAGTTTGATGGTGATAATTTATGAAATAATGTTCAATATTACTCATGTAAATGATGTGGGAGGAGGCTTCATAAATAATGTTTCAAATGAACTGGATGATTAAATGGGTGTGGAAAAAAGGGACCCAAATCTAGTAATTGTAATGGAAAAGGATTAGTTAACACAGTGAACACGATAATTGCATTGCTAAGGAATCCATAATGGTAAACTATTTTAAATATGGAATGTATGCGCATTATTAAAATCGATTACATAAGTTAAAATATCATGAAATGAATCATCATTTTTGTATGGGTAGAATTTATGTTGCTGACAATGATGATATTATAAATGATATATGACATAAAATAAGTTTTAAGGAATAAAATGGTGATGTTCTATCATTTGATTAATAAGATATTAGAATGATTGAATGTTTATCAAAAATACTATTATATAAGTTATTTTATGGTATTGTGGATTAATGAAAGATATAATGATTGTTACACTATTGATTTTCTTTATGAATTTGAAAGTATATGTTCAATTATACCGGTAACCATGAAAAGTTATTCATATATTTATTGGTGAACACATGAAATGTGAATAATGATTGTTTAAGGAGATAAAGAGATATTTTATATTATTAATGACCTCATGACATATATAAATATAATATAACATCATGGGTTGAGTATGTATAATATTTGGGAATTTTTGTGATATTTAATTTTGGATTGCATGTATATTTTCACTAAGATTCTATGGTAATTCATGTTATGAACAAATTCCATGAGAATAAATGATTAAGGTATTCACATGTTTGTAATAAGACAACTAATAAATATTATATGTGATATGGTTGATAAATGTTATGCTTATTTTGTTGACCTATTTATAAAGTTATAGATTTTCAGTTTTTGGAAGGATTTTGAGGTAATGAATTTATGGATAGTATGAGTTATACTTCATTTGATGTTTTTTATTAATGTATGATCTTTCAATAGGTGGAATTAAGAATATGTGATTAACTTTTCTATCATTTTGTTTTGAAAGACATGGAATTACTTATCATTCTATTTATTGATTACATGGTTTGTTAACACTTCAAGAATGAAAATTCAACTTCATTTCATTGAATAAGAGATAAACTGGAAACTTCTCATGGAATGAACAATGGTGAGATTTTACCAATGTCATGTATGAATTTCTTCTCATATAGAAATCTTCAACATTATTAAAAGAATCTATAATCCCAAAATGTTATCCTAATACCTACCTATTCGATAAATAAGGCATTCTATTAAATCATCATATATTTACGTCTTTCTTGTTGTTAACATTCTCAAAAAAATTATGTCTATCACTATCCATCATAACTCGGTGGTTATATTTTTCATCTATATCCATGTTTTCACTTACCACCTATGTTATCCTATGTGGAAACCAGTGATGAGTTACATTGGGTAACCATTATATTTTTAACTTCCCTATTAAAATGAAGTTTTAGTATTTCAATTTAAGGTGTGGGTTTCTATGAAAAAAAATTATAAAAAGTAAAAAAATTATTACCCTGATGAATTTTTAGGTTGAAGTTAGTTTTAGGTACGGTAGAATATAACACCCTGAAATTTTATGCGATAGATTTGTTTTAATTTCATTGATGTCTTGTGTTGTACGCTACACCAAGATTAGGTTGTAATATATGCAAGACTGTATTATCTTGCAATATATGGAACATTATTCATGTATTTTTTAAACACAATTTTATGTTCTTTTAATAAAATTCATTTTACATAAGACTTAGTATAAGCGAACAACTAAATATTTTAACCTAGTCATTATAATGGCTCATATGAATAGTATTAACATCATTCTAAATAATATATTTAAATTAAAATAGATGAGTCTATAAAATAATAAAATCACTCTTTATGAGTTGAATATAATCTTTAAAACTCAACTTTTATGTTTTATAGACATTATATAAGAACAAATTCAATTTTATGCATAAAATGATAATTTTTCTAAAAATGATATTTACCACCTTTTGACAGAGAACCCATTTCAAATGTACTTTTTTAAGATTTTAGAAGCTTTTTTTCAAAAAATTAACTTCTTAATTGGAATAATTACATTAAAATTAACTTTGGATGAATTTTTTGTATTTTTATGATAGTATTAATTTTTAATGAAAATTGAAAAATACAATAATTTAAATTATAAAATACTTTTTAATCTTATTTGTCTATATAGAAAGGTTATCCTTTTCATTTATTTTATGTTATAACGTTATTATTTTTTATCATTTAATCCAATTTTCATCATTGGATGTAATTTCACATTGAAATTAGATATAATCAGACATTAATCTTTTGATGGTTTTACATTAAGAAACTCAATTTATCACTTATAAAATAAGAAAAAAAAATTATTTATTTACAAAAACATGTGTATATTGAATTATGAAAAATGGATTCCATTTTTGTAATAAGTGGGTCCAAATTATGTTAATAGATTAATTTTATTTTATTGGAAATTATGAATAGTATCTACGTTAATTTTTATTTACTATAGTTAAAGGGAAATCGATTAAATTAGGGTGACCACCAATATAATAAAGATAATAAAATTACCATATCACATAATGAAATATGATTTGAAGAATTAAAGTCTACCAATATCACCTAAGGGTCAGAATTTATTCCTTTAATGGGAATTTTCAATGAAAGTGATGTAATTATAATAAAACGAAAGACTGTTACAACATAACACTCTCTTATATCTTATATGTATAATAATTTTAATATAGTTATAAACGTGATAAAACATAGAAAATAACTAGTATCCAAGAAATATAATGAAAGTATCTATATCAGGTGTATTTATTTATAATTTTTATATATTAAATAATTACAATTAATATTGACACAATAGTGATACAATAGTTAATTTATCAAGAGAGATATCAAACATATGATATTATAAATAGTAAAATAAATACTATTTGAAATAATTTATTCCATCATCCATTTTCAAGGTACATATGAATTTTTTTAAAACTATTAAATAATTATTTTATGTTATAGAAATTTTAGGATTTTAAATAAATTCAATGAAATGAATAGTGTTAAAATTAACACTATTGATATTTTATAAAAATATTATTTTACTAAATTATTTTCAAATAATAAAAAAATTAAAATTAAAATGTGGATTTTATATGGTGTAAATGTCAATTAATTGTCCAATTATGTGAAATTTACCCAATATATGATATCTTAATATCCTCTTAATAATTAAATTTTTTTTTCCACAAATAAAATTAAAATAGGGTAATTAATGGTACATTAAAAAGATAAGGTTTAAAATAAAATTAATAAATATCTAAAAATTATTAGATGATATTATTTAGAAGTATAATCATATTATCCTAGAAATATATCACTATGGATATATTATAATTCTAAAATCAATTTATAATAAAATAATATTTCATGAAATTCTTAAGTGCCCCTCCTCCCTCATATAAAATACCTCCACATCTACCCACATACTCCCAACACTTATGCCCCATGGATCAACCAAATTATGATATAATAAGATCTCAATATCCCTACCTTTTATATAGAGGCCACACATTGGGCATAAGACCATCTAACTGACAACATTTTTTCAAATCAAAAGGAGATACTTGAAAAAGAGGTAATTGTTTTATAACATATTTCAAAATTCATTTCTTATTACAATTCATATACTTTTTATTAATAATGACATAAAAATACAATATCTTATAAAATCTGATATTTTATTATAATAATTTAATAAAAATATATATACTTTTTTCTATCCTATTAATAAGAATATCATAATGCGTGCGTACGTATGACTTACCAACTCCATGCTATGGTGTACCTTTTTTTTATTCAACAACACTTAATTTGGATGGGTATAATATTGTGTTTAATAAATTTAAATAATTAATATAACATTATAATTATTATATATAATTAATATACCATCCAATTCTATACCATTTAACCGTTAATTTAATATTGTCGTCGCTTGTGTGCACGTACGGCCTACCGTCTATAAAATGTGATACGATTCATTCTACATCATATTCCTTAAAAAATGATTCTATAAATAACTTTAATGAATAAATATGATATATATTATACTAATATAATAAATTAAATGATATGACTATATCCTATCTACTGCAACATGAAATTTTCTGACAAAACTTGAAAAAGAGAATAATGTAGTTAATTTTCTAATAACTAGTGAAAATGAAATGATATTAACAAAATGATGACAATATGATCATATATGATATCATAAAAATGACTATGATTCTTGAATAAATAAATAACATTATTTATATCCTTATATAGTATTTTTATATACATACATAGGATCCTAGACCTATTGTAAGGGATAATATTTCAATCTCATTTTTGTCAGAGATTATTTATTCGTAAGTATTTATTAGGGATATATTAATCATTCATGACCATGATTTCTAAAAATGTTTTCATAAAATTATTATTATTCTTCTAGGTAATTTTATTTTCATTTTTAACCAATTTTTAATTTTAATAGATGGGTTTTATGGAATATTTATTTCATTTACTATACAAAAAACTTTTAATTTTTTTTGGAAAAGTACAATGAGAATGTTTTTTTAAAACTTATATGACATGAATGGGTATTTACTATTTCATGACGCCTTATTACCTTGAGGAATCCTATCCATGATTTCACGATTATTGTAATCAAAATTTTATTCTTTTAAAATTCATTTTCATTTTGAGAAAAGAAACTATTTTTAGTGAAGAGTGAATATTATCCTCAAGAATTAAGTTCAAGTGTTATATCAAAATTATTTTCCATCTTAAATGATGCGAATTAAATAGTGTTTTGTTTATATACCTTTTATTACTATGATTTGACTGTGTTAATGGTGGAATGATATTTTTATGGAATATGTTATGATGTAATGATGTTTATGAAACCCATTTTATTTCTTGGGTCATGCTATGATGAATGATTCATATTTTATGGAACTTATAATAATGATTTCATTATGAGATGGGTGTGACTTATATATCCTCCAATGATTTGGGTAATGATTTATATCTCATGAGATAGACATGGTTGAAATAGAAAGTGAATTCAGTTTTGTAATATTGGCTGGAATTTTATATAAATTCAATTCAGTAATACATAGTTGAATTGAGGACTGAAATTGGTTCAGTAATAGACATTGTCCGCTCTGATGGTCTTGGAAATGATCCTTTCTTGACCTAGAAATGATTTTAAAATCGTCTTTTTTTTTCTAAAATTTCATGTTTTATGCCAATTCTATTTTACCATGGTTTATGTTTCATTTTAATTTATGCCTTATGTACTTCCATGATTCATTCATGACTTAAGATTTCGATATTCAAATTTTATGTTCATGTTTGAACATTATTATGATTATGATTTTTTTTATGATGTCCATGTTTACCCTTACTGGGCATTTTAGATCACAATTTTTTTTTATTTTATACTCTCCCCAGGATAGAAAGAATGGTTTTAGGTCGGAAAACAAAAGTTGAAGATCTTTAATAGAGATGTTGAAGATATTTCACCATGTTAGAGGAATGTATTCTTGAATTTCAAAGGGAATAAACTAATACAGTATTTGGGTGTCTATATATGTAATGTATTTTGTATTAGACAAAATAAATGTAATTTTTATGTACATAAATAATGCGTTGTTATACTACCGATATAATTATATATTTTTATAAATTTATATTAATGTCAAATCCATACTAAAGATTCAATGGATCTTTTATTCTTAAAGCAATAAGTTTTATGTCTATATCCCCCTAAAAAATGTCACTAATATAATCATGAATGATCGATAAATATAAGTTCCCCTTGATTATATTATCTAAAATCAATATATTTCCATACCATCTCTTGAACATGGAAGATAAAAAATAGATTACGGTTTATCGAAGCCTCCCAACCCCTGACAACAAATTACCTCTTTTGTGATATGGTGTCCTTATAATTAATTATCAGTTATAAAGTTCATTTTTCATTAATTTTATTTATAATTATTATACTATGGATAATTTTGTTTAATTTAGTATTATAATTACTATAAAAATTAAATCTATAAATTTTTGAGAGAATTTCAGAATAATTTAATTGATTTATTGGACTATGGAGCTCAATTGGAAACTTTTAGATCCCATTTAATTTGTTTATTAAATATAAATAAGGATTAAATAGTTTTTCCTCTTGATAGAAAACATTTTTTGTCCATTATGACTCACTCATTCTTTGATTTTATAATTTAATAATTTTATATATAATTAAAATATAATTATGACATGATTATGAGTAATTTTTGATCTATTGGTTTATTTTTTATCCATTTTGAGATGTGAGAAGTCATATGACTAAAAAGAAATCTAACCCAAAATGATCAGTGAATGTAATGATGAAATAACCATATTTCCCTTATAACCCAATATATATTACTTATAAATTATCAACAAGTAAAAAATATTAATAATAAGATGTATTAATTATAAATTATTTTTTTGAGAAAATATTGAGTACAATTATAAAATATATAGAGTATAATAATAAAAAAATAACAATTGAAAAGAGAAGTAGATAACATATATACAATGATTGTAATTATTATGTGTGGTTTATTTAATCCTCTAAATGACTATTTGATGTGTACATCAAAAAATTTAAATTCAGACATGGAATTTAGAGTTTTGTTTAATTTTAATTATGATGGGAAAAGTTATATAAAATTTTATAGATTCAATCATCGTTTCATTGAAAATAGTAGATTAGAGGATCAGTGATGGAATAACTTGCATCTTGTGGTTCCTAAAGCCCTCCAAATAAATAATTTATTTATTCAGATTATCTAATGAAATATACATAATGATATAAAATATGTATATACCATTGAAAGACCTCAATACATATAATCGTCAATACATATACAAAAAAGTAATATTTTGCATTTGTAGTACAATAGCTATAATATAGATTAAATATGATGAGTTAGATAGAAAATTTCAATATGAAGAATATAGGTCTAGGATATTATTAATAATATTTGGTTTTTTTCTACAAATTATAATTAAATAATCATTGTTAATGAAATCAAAGAGAGTTATATTTATATACGTTGGTATGAAATTATATGATATCCCTATAAGGATAAAATAAATATTTGATGAGGATCATATAAAATTACTATAACAGTAAATATATTTAGTGGAATAAATTATTCTACTTCCCACATTATCTATTCCAAATAGATAAAATGTATTAAAAATTAATAATGTCAAATTCATAAAAAAATCTATTAAATAACATAGTTGAATGATACAAATCCAAAACTGAATGATATTTTGAAATATTTTTTTTCCATAGATGTACATGGTTTCCGTTTAGTATTTCATTGACACTTGAGAGAATTGGGATCCAAAAATAAGAAATAAAATTTAATGATATTAATTATCTAATGGTGGATATAAAAAACAATATATTGACATCCCTGATGAGTTTTTGTTAAAATTATTTAGAAAAAATATTCCAAATTTATTAAAAAATATTTTATTGTTTTTTTATCCCTCAACAAAATTTAATTTAGGTTTGAAAAAAATGAAGATTGATAATACTTATTTTCATGAATGAGTTTTACTTTTTTAGTTGTTTAGATCATGTGAAAATTATTTCGGAAGAAAAAAATGCACTTAAAGTGACATATTGGTATGATGATTATTTTTATACTTTTGTATATATTTCAAGTTATTATTTATTTGTTATGGAAAATTAAAGAATCAAATATTGTTTTTAATATTAAATTTATAATGTTTATCTTCATTTTTTATTATAATTATGTTGCCCATGTATGAGAAACAATGATTTCATTTTGAAAGTATTTATTGTATTAAATGTCTGTTATTATCACCATACATTAAATACATATTTATACCTAAATAAATAAATTAGAAATTATTAATTAGGGGATTTCCTAGTAAATTGAGAGGACATTCCAATCACATGGAGTAGTTAATATTACAAAAACTTTTGGTGATCCTGTTTTAGGGTCACTATTGAAGCATTTGGGGAGGGGGGATAAAACATGGAGAATACTTGATTGACATTCTAAATCAGGAAACAAGGAAATTTATCCCTTATTATTTAAATGTTTTAAAATTTATATTGAAAGATGATTCACCCCATATATGAGTTATCTTATTTTGGGGTGATATGAACCGTATAGTAGGATGTATACCCATTACCACCTTCATTGATACTTTATCGATAATTTATACAACATAAGAATTAATAATTATGTTTCCAATATATTTTTCACTATTCATGGATTATAATGATATTTTGAAAATTATAATTAATATAATTGTCAATACTGAGTCCTAGATAATCAAAATCAGTAGGAAAATACATTTTACAAATATTCAAAATTATCACACTATTTTGATTTTGTGAATATAGAGAATAGATTACATGATATATTATATATAGTTTTTATATCTTATGATATTGATTAAAATATTCAAAAAAACTTCCCAGTAGGTTTTATCCATTGATTAACGATCCTATTTAAACAATGATCCCCTATTAAGTTATATAAAAAAATATTAAGTATTTATGAAATCATATAAATACTATTTGAATATTATTAATAATATTTTGGATACTCTTCCATTTTTGTAAAAATATGTTATAATACCATTTTTTAAATATTTTCCCTAATAGATGTTATTATTTTATAATTTCTAACCTTTAGTGTCACATGTTTACCCCGTGGTTTCTTATAATCATATAAATGAATTATTTACCAAATCCCTTTTATTATATCATCTATATATTTCATTAATTTAACATTGCTATAAAAAAGTAAATAAGAACCCTGAAAATAAATTAATTGAAACTCTAAATATATTGGAACTCATATATTTATTTAATACTCTATATTATTTTTTTCTAAATTTCTATAATAATATCAAAATATCTTCAGAAATTATTAGCATATTAATTCTATTGGAAAAATAATGTAAAACATATTCATTGTAAAATAGTACAATAAAAAGGTTATTATAATTTTTGTGACAACATTGGACATCATAGAGTGTCATTTAGGATTCCCCATGAAAATTTGATTCATTTTTAAATTCTAAGTGTAAAATTCACACAATCCATAAGGGTTAGTCCTAGGTCATAAATTATAAAATTATGAAAACATTGTGCATAAACTCATATATATTACATCTTTTATGAGATATCAATATCTAATATTTTAGGAGGAATTAAAATCTAATGCTATAATTAATCCATGATCATCTCATAAATTTGATTTTAATCACATGAAAAATTGAATTAGATCATCATCTTAGCATGTGAATTCATTTTTATTTGTTCCTGTCTTGACTATATAGTCTCTTATTGATTGTTTTCAGTTATTATATCTAAATCAAACAGATATTTATTAAGACAAAAAATTTATTCATATTTATTATTTGATTCCTTGATTATTTATACGATGAACAATAAAATACAACCTGAATTATTCCTTGGTTGAACTCTTTCTTCATAAGCATTCTTATAATAAATTATTTATCAAAATACAATATATATATAGATATCATACAATATTAATTTATTTGTTATTTTATATTGAATTTCATCATAATTTGTTATAAAAGTTTATATACTCATATATTTTGGTGATATATTTTGTTATAATAAGAATATTTAACATAAAGAAAATAGATAGCCTTTTAATATTATAGAAATAGTTCATAGAATATGAATGCAATATAATTTTCACTATGATATTTGGTTATATTTATTCAATGTTTATTCCAGAAATTTAGTCAATTTCAACTATAAATTATATGAAAAACAACTCAAAATATCCCCAACTTTTGTTACAATATTTGAGTAAAATGATAAACTTTAGGATAAATCAATAAAATCAACATCAATACATATGAGAATAAAACAAACAATTTTTTTGGTTTTTATTAATCTATATGACTCGTATATTTTCATTTCTTTTTCAACCTAATTATGATGGTGAACATTTTTTACCCAATAAAATTGTTAGGTATAATATGGATGATTACCTACAGTGGTGTTGAATGAGTGTTTGATGAATTAATGAAATTTTGAATTTATGTTCATTCAAAAATATTTTCCTTGGGATTATCTATGTAACTATTAGTCTAATAGAAGAAAATATATTTTTTATTTTCGTACATGTCATGAGGATCAAATAATTAAAAAGGATAATTGATGAACCCCAACTTTTCTTTTATTTAATTTTTGATATATTAAAGAATATTGAGAAATAATGGAGTTTCTTGATGGTGTGTGGAGAATTTTAGGTGAACAGAAGCCTCTCTATAAAAGATTCATGATCAAATATATCATTGATGTCTGGTCCATGTTGATTATGAATACATTTTTCTACATTTTGGGGCACATTATAAATGATTGAAATCATTATAAAATATAATTGATGATAATACATTATAGGATACTCGATTTATAAAGAGTGAAACTGGCTATTTAAACCTACATATTGAATTTTAAACATTGTAGCATGCATGAATAAAATAAAATTGGATGACGGAACTAAAATAAGTGATGAATATAGAATTTTTAAATAAAAATTTATTATGAGAATGATGATTCTCATAAGGTGAGTTATATAATATTTATCATACTAAAATATAATGAGGATTATAGGGAGTTTGAAAGTGACCACGAGAAATACCTATTCCATTTAGTCTCTCATTTTTTTAAAAAGAAATTTAAATAGGGAACTTTAGTGAGAAAATTATGTGTATAAATTAATTTTAATTATCATGTTCAATTAATTTAAATAAAAAATTATATAATTTAGTATAACAATAAAATTAATAGTGATTTTAAGATGAAATATCTTGAGGTCATGGAACAATTCATTTCAAATTTATGTTTTCATAGGGAACCACTATTTCATGGTTAGGAATTCAATATTCAACTATCAGATAAAAGGGATCAATTAAATTAGTATCTAACTACTAATGATTATAGATATTCATAGTGTTTATGTTCCATAGATCATATTTGGATAATAATATGGATTAAAAAGGGGTGTTTTAAAAACATTATGTATTGGTTAGTCAAATATGGGAGTTTAGAAAGTGACACATGACATAATGATTTAACATCTACATAAATATATAATTGTTTTTGTTTTTCAAATTTAGTCATAATATCCCGAATATTATGAAGATAATGACTTTATTGGACTGATTATTCCATTAAAAGGTTGGGGTGATAATAGTACTTGGTGAAAAAATATATAACCCAATCCATTAGATCAATATATTGTAGGAAAAAATGGACAAGAATATTTTTGATGAAAAATAAATATAATATATGATATTTTGTATATGTAAAAATTAATAAATATAGTGAGGTGGAAAAAAATAGATATAATGATACAATGAGGACGATGATTAGATAAATTAATTATGTTGAGGTTTTTATCATTTCATGGTGATTAAAATTAAAGATGTTTTTTCACTCAGGGTAGAAAGTAAGTATTTAAAATAAATGGTTGTTGATAGTTTTTTTAATTGTCTATGAATACTCCCATTCCCATGGAAATTACTAATAATAATAAATAATCCAATTTCCACTAGGATAACAAGAATCATAATCTGAGGTTGTAGTCACCCAAATTGAAAACAAATATATGTTAAATCTGCTATGAATATCATTTTTAGTTCTACAATGATCAATATAAAGATATATAATATAAACAATTAAATGATAAATTGTATCTAATAAAGAAATTATTGTTAGAACTGAATATCTACCCTTAAAATATTAATGATCATCATTCCTATATGTAAATGTACAATTTAGTGTTAGTATAATTATTGTATATTTAATATCAATAAATTTTTTTATAGTAATCATCATAATTCTATTAGAATCATATTTATTTCTAAATCCAATGATAAAGGATAACATAAATGGCAATAGAAAATAGTACCCTACTTAATCACTCTTGGGCTTGATTTTCTAGAGTTTACATTTGAAAATATTATAGTTCCATAGGAGGCTCATACATTTTCCATACCAGTTAAAAATATGCTCAGAGTGATGGGAATGTAAGGTATGAACTGCTATCATCAATTTATAAAAATGAGTTAACAAAAAATAATGGATACAAAATTTACAAGGAGATTTTAAAAAAAATCACAAATGATATAAAGGAGAAAAAAGGATTAGAAATAAATGTAAAAGTTTTCCAGAAATTAGTTTCAAAATATGTGAATATCGTGAAATGAATGTGATTAATTATTTTGTGAGAGTAAATACAAGATTCAAAACTATCAGTCGATATAGAGAAAAGAATGTAAACACCATAAAATTTATGAAACTCAAGAAAAGTATTCCATAAAAGTTTCACACCATCATCTCATCTCATGAATGATTGTTAACATAATTAATTAAAAATTGATAAGAATCAATGAATACTTAAGGGCTCTGTGATGAGAAAATTGTTTCTATGAAAATAAAAGAAAATAAGAGGTTTAATATGTTATTTAAATTGTTCATAAATATGATCATCTATGATGAGAAGTTTAGTATTTATTGAGAGGAGAATACAATGGTCTTTAATGTGGGTAATTCATTAAATTAATGAAACTATAAAAGTGGAAATGTATATACCAATGTAAATTTGTTTTTAAATCCCTTAACTATAGAGAGGTTATTTACTTTTTTTATATGTTTCATATACCAATAAAAAAGGATGATTTTGAGGGAAAATATATCTAAGGATCATTCACCAAGGAAGAATCATTCAAAAGAAATTAGTTACAACAAAATGGGATGAAATTAATGTCATAAAAATACATTCAATGGAAAAATATATATATCAAAATGGACACATATAACAGTGATGATATTAATGGGGTTGGTTAATCTCAATGAAATATCTTAGAGAGTGTAGATTGATTAAATAGATGATAAATATATATATATTCACAGGAAAAGTTCCATATTTTATGCAATTTAGTTATTAATTCAAATTCATTTTCATTAATTTTTATGTATTTTTACCCAAATGATCATTTTCATTATAATTGATTGTAATTTGTGTTTTTGAATTTAATTATTTAATAAATAAAAGCATTATAAATTTAATATTTTGAAGAATATTTTTTTTGGAAAAAATAAATTGTTTTTAAGAGTTAAATGTTTCCTTAAACGAGCTAAAAAGAAAAAAAATGTCAAAGGGGCATCCAAAATGGTGAGGCATGTGTGGGTAAATACATAAAAATGTTTTTAGGGCTTTCAATAGGAAGGCCCATCATGTTTGAGTGGAAATTAGGAGGAACTGAGGTGGGGCATCCTTGGGTCTACCCATCAGAGATGTGGTCTTCACAAAGTTTATTTAAACAGGAGGGAATATATGGTATTTTAATATGTGAGAATACATCAAAACATAGACACTAGGAAATTGAAAAAATAATTTCATCCAGATACCATATGCACATCTTCTCCATTAAATATAAATCTCACCATATCTCCATCCATTATATGTTGTAGATCCAACATTCCTAATACCTGGGGATGACAGTGTCCTCAATAACATTTACAAGGACTCTATTAAACATAAATTAAACTTTTTATGTTCCATAATAAATTTTACAATAATTTTAGGAATCTGTGCATTCATATCATAGAGTGAGAGGAATGATATATGTTATAGGTTCTATCATGTGTTGTAACTGAGGAAGAAGAAAAGAATTTTTGTGGAGTATACGGTGAAAGGGACATGCATGTCTGTAGAGGTTTTATTATTGGAATATGATTGATATTTTTTAACATCATTTCAGAATAGATAACATTATACACCGTAGGGTTGATGCATATGGGTGAAAAGTTGTTTACTTCATGTTTATGTGCTTCCTGTGTAATGCTTATTTCATTTTAATAGTCCTTTAACCTACAACACCATATGTGTAGAGATGTATTATAAAGAGGTAATAATAGAAATATACATAAATTTAATGATGAATTTATTGTGGTGTTTAAATTTTAATATAACTTGTTGGGTTTTATATTGGCAGTGGCATGATGTTCCCATGATAGGAATGTTATTCCATTGAAGATCAAGGCATGGTAAAAGTTTTATAGATCTCGATTTTTTGTAAGCTCTATGTCATAAAAATATATTCCATGATGTAATGTTTCTATCTATAATGATATAATTGATTATATATTTCTCCCCATGGATGATTTTGATGATATCTAATGGGTTCTCAAAGTGAAAAACACATGGGTATTACAAAATTTAACGATGAGTTAGTGGATGATTTAATTTATAATATATAAGGAAGAGAGATACATATAATAGATACATTATATTAAGATACAATAGATATATTTGGGAAGATAAAATGGGATATATGTAGATATATTGGTCATGTATTGTTATCAATATAATAGAGAAATTGTGAGCTATGAATTGGATAAAAACATGTTGTTTTGGGAAATGACAGTGGATTGAAAAAGGGAGTAGATACATACTTTAGGTCTTATTTTTCTTGTCTTTTTAGTAGGTTAATCATGGAGATCATAAAATTGAAACCAAAGAAATTACTATAAGTATTCCATTATAATCCATGAATGAAATTATTTTTCATATTGATACATTCACTACTTTATGATTAATAGATCATTCATGGAAGAAAATAAGTGAATCAAAATTGGATATATGTTACAAAGGGAAGGTTAAATTGATGAATCTTTGTGTAACAAAGGAGAATAATTTTTCAAAACCATTGTATCTTCATATAAATAAAAAACAATTTCAAACTATGTGATATGTTATACCCTTGTTTCTAGGTGGGAGATATATTTCTATGGGATGAATCTCTATATGATAGAGGGGAATGGGGTTTGAGAGATGAATTAAATCCACTTTTATATTTATATATTTATTTTAATCTTTCTCGAATGGTTTTAAATTACATCAACTCAATAGGTAAATGGGCCTAGAGAGATTTATATAGCACTGGGTTAGAACGAGATACTCTTAATAAGTCCCAAAACTATTTATTGGGAGAGATCTCATCAGTGTATTTTATTTTCCTAAGCAATGATAAACCATACTATGATTTAATTTTCATATCTTCATCCATTATTTGATTTTACTTTTTCATTAAATCTACTTTTCTTATATAGTTCAATGTACAAATTAGGGATAAGTACTTCCTATTGGGATTATAGTTTTCTCTTTTACACATGGGATTCACCTTTGGACATACATATATTATACTCTATTTTATTATTTTTATAGATTTTTTTAAAAAAAGTTATATTTTTTTTGAGACCATTGGATATAATGAAAATATAGGCGTGATTATGTTTTTGAGTTATTTTGTTGGGGGAAGGGTTATCATTATATATTTGATATAGTAGGATAATTCTTTATCCTCCCATTTCATATTTTATAATTTTAGAGTATTTTTTTCATTTTTCTGTATTTTTAATTGAATTTACGTAGATGGTATTTAACGTTACAATGGTATGGATTAATTGTATATTGACTTGGAAGGACATTATTTTTCTATGGATAACGGTCTTCTTATTTTAAATTTATTAAAATATAGAAAATGAAATAAATCTAGAAGGAAGAAACACAAAATCATTTCTAAGAAATAAAAATCCTCTACCCCACATTATAAAATTAGAATTCATAGTGGAATGGTATGACTGGGAGGGAAGGGAAATAAAATCTAAGGTATGTTCTACATCCAAATATGAAATAGTTTCTAGTGTATATTCACTCCCAACTATATACCTAATGAAATAATAAAAATTATAATTTAATGTCCCAACACAGGTGACACACACTGGTGTTGAGAGAAGATCAATTACAAGGCCTCATGTGCATCTCCCTGTTTTCTAGAGCCATTGAACTAGCGGTGATGGTAAAATATAGTTAATGGAAAGAATATACCCTATTTATAAAAGTAGCACAGTAGTGGAATAAATATCCACATGATATAAAAGATAATAAACCAACCAGTATCACATGATAAATCATATTGAAAATTCAAAATCCAAAAAAGCATTATAACTATTGGGATAAATTATTGGAATGTGTCGATACGAAAAACCCAAAATAAATACATGAACCGCTATCTATCATGATAGTTATAAATAACACACATTTCCATTATCCATTCTCTATTCCATCTTATCCAACTAACATAGATAAATTTCGCTTAACATGTCTTGTATGCATGAAATTTATTTGTGTACTGATTAGTTATCCTTAGTACTACATGAGTAAAACTAAGTTTACCACCACCAATGGAATATAAATAAATATCCATCAAATAACATTGGTTATAGTTTTATAAATAAAAAATTATAATTCATCAGTTACCATTTATCATATTTATAATTATTTATTAATTCACCAAATAAACTATCATCTTCTCAAGGACACCTGAACCCTCAATACCAACTTCCGCCCATTCCAGATTCTAAGGAACCCCACTACATCATGGTTTTAATTAATAACATCATTAAAATATATCCCAACCAGTTGAAACCATAGTCTAATACCAACTAATAGGTGTAGAACATCTTTTCTAAGAACTCATAGGTATTTGGAGCCTTAGAACAAACCCCACACCTTAATGTCCCATTGGTATTTGAAGACTTAATCCTTGTCCTATACTTGTGTCTCATAATGTTATTTAGTGCATTGATATCTATTCTACACCAAATATATCATATTGGTATTTGGAGTTATCAGTTCTTATCCCACACCTCATTTGTTAAAAAATCTCAAATGTGGGATTTTGAAGCCGTAGTCTGGGTCCCATACTCATTTATCACTATAGGATATTGATGAACTAGACCATGTCCCACAATAATTTATCTATTTATCCCTATATATTCTGATGTAATAGACCATGTCCCAAATGCATATATCACATATATCACATCAATCAAGGATAATGAATATTAACCTTCTCACCAAAAAACCTCATCAATGTATACCATTTTTATTAGTTAATAAATCATTTTGAAACACTTTAATTTACATGAAATAATATGATAAATAACGTTTTTACCATTTATCTTTATTTTATAACATATCCCATTAACTCATTAATTTCCAAGTTAACCATCTGATTATTTCCATTGTTAATTAATTCAAAATCACAGTAAATGACATATTACAATAATTCATTGATCAAAAAATTCAACATTAAATCATTAAATGAATTCCGTAATCATAGAAATCGATTCATTAATTCAAAAATTTATTAATATATTTCCACAATAAAAAACCCCATTAATTGTTTCTTGATTTAATTAATTCAATTTCACCAATTAAACCCAAATCAATAACAAATGAAATATAAATTTATTTAATCATATTATAAATAAAATTCACCCTTCATATAAATTGAGATTTTAAAATTACATGCACATAAATAAATAAGCACTATGAAATTGAAATTTAGAGAACCTACAACAAATCAATGAAGAGGGATCACACAATAGAAATTACCCAAATTCAAATAGAAAGGTCAACCCCACTGTAGAGGAGAATATCTTAAATCAAATCCTAAAAACATGATTAAATTTATCTTGATCCAACAATCCTAAATATTGATCTAAAACCAACAAATGGATTAGAATCCCTTTTAATAAGATACTCAAGTGTGTGGTAAAGGAAGATCTAATTAGGAAGAAACCACATTCTTAGAGAGGTACAGATTTTTCAATGGATTTTTAATTCACAAAGAAACTAGATTGGAATGGAATGAAATCTCACTGGGATACTCCACGAAATGATGGGAATAGATTAGAAATAATATAGGGTCATTTTGGGATCAATACTAGGTTTTCACGAATTTGAAATCTAATTTTTATTGCTATCTAAAACAGTGCGTAGGGGAATCTTTTTTTACAAAAATTATTCCTTAACCATTCTCCTCTTCTGGGGGTCTATGTTTTCTACTATGAGGGTCAGTAGATTGAAAAAAGTACACCAGTCATTCGAATATTCTCTATTTGAGTTCCCACAATTTTCTAGGTTGGGCGTATTGTTTTGGAAACCTTATACTAACTATGCGCTACCCCTCTTCTTAAATTATTTATACAATTTTAACCTAAATATTCCAGATCATAAAATCCCCCAAACTTACAAAATCTCATCCTCGAGCTATACTTTCAAGAATCTCTATGATTTTTATCCAGAATGATCAATCCAGAGGGACCTCATATCTACTTATCTCTATTTTTCTTCATGAATACATACATGTTTCCATAAAACATGAACTATTAGCACAACATATCCCTAAAAATCATTCGCACTGTGATCTAAAAAACATATCATATGGTCCTCAAAAGATGCATCTATCTCAAGATAAACATCATCGACATCTATCACATGAGAAGTGTCTAGGTGATACCATCAATGTTTTAACATATTGAATGAATCATTAAAAAACTATAACTCAATGGAAGATCCAATCGATGTGACACCAACCCAATTATTTCCAAAACCTCATATAGTCCCACAATCCTGGGTGCCAACATTCCCTTGTTCTGTATCTCATGGTGACGAAACCTTTTAGACACCTAATGGAATTCATGAATACCCATTGGAACTCTGTGGGGTATCAATGTCTATTAGTATATGACTTATTTCTACTCTAAGCCATAGAAATACACTTTTGAATCATTATACACTACTTTGACATGTCCTGAATGAGACTTGGTCGAAAATAATCTAACTCACCTATATCCTTCTATCATATAGGTGATCATCATGGACTACCATTATTATTCTTTTATGGGGTCATTAAAATTGCTTCCTCGCAACTATGTTATAGGCGAACTCCACCAATTATTGGTTCTTCTCCCAAGATTGAAAAAATTCTAGTACATATTTTTGAATATTATCCTCAAACGCATGTATCTTAAAATCCTACCACCCATATGTCAATGGGTGAAAATCTGTACTCAGTAATTCTAGTGTACCCAACATCTACTATATTCTCTTCCAGAAGATAAATGTAAAATGTGAGTCACGGTATGAAAATATAGTCTATGGAGCCCTGTTCAAATACGTTATCAATTCAAGATACAACTCTCCCAACATCCCCAATGATAATGTCTCCCATATAGAAACGAAATGATCTAGTATCATTAGTTGGTCCACAACTACGAATGTAGAATCATTATTCTGACTTCTCCTCAAGAGACCGACCATAATGTAGATACTAACCTCATCCAACTTCCATTCATTAATTGAAAATAGTTATAGTAGACCTATAAGTTTTTTATTCTCAACCTTCACCAGTTCATAGATTTAGTATCATGTGATGATCTCTACAATATCCTATTTCATGCAAGACCACTAAAATTATCGTCGTAGGTGACAATAAATTTATGTCCCACCTTGTTTCATGTCCCACTTTTAGGCATGATATTCCCATATTCTCCTTCTATATGGTCATAGACATGACAAAAGTATTCCTAACATAGATTATATCATCGTCATTTTTGGTGCAATCAGAAGGAAAATATCCACATTCATGTCTTTCCCTCAAGTATAAACACTTCATATCCTTAAAATTATTACCTATAAACTGTCTCACAAGTGATGACCATACTAGAGTTCATATTAAATTCAACTTATCCTATGTATCTATAATCCCAAATTTTATCTCAACCAGTAATGTTATCATTTTTCACTCAACAATAGATCCTCAAACTACCAGAGTATGATATTTCCTACAAAATGAGTCAGAAACATTGTTTCCTTTATCGGGAAAATATTCTACATAATAATCAAATGACAACATATGATCAAAACATATATAGTACAATAGATTCACATATCACTATGAGAAGATATACTTTAATCTCATGCCGTCCGTATACAGAATAAATTTCTCACCTAATAGATAATGCTTCCAACACATCAAATCATAAACTACTATATCTAACTTTTTTTCATATATAAGGTAGTTCTATTAACATTTCCTAGTTATCTTTGACCAATAAACCATAACCCTTCTACTTACATAAAAATACTCTAATAAATATCATATATGTATCAAGAAACACTCTGTACACCTTACCTAAATCTGGAAGGATAGACATTAATGCTAATTCAAACTGCTTTGTTAGCTCATGGAAGAAATTCATACATTATTCCATCCATTCAAACATTATCCCCATCCTTTTTAGGCATGAAAGTTGTGATACCAATCTAGAAAATCTTGGATGAATATCCAAACAATCATGCTAATCCCATAATGCTAATGCTATAGAAAACATTTCTGGGTTTCTCCAAAGATACAACTTCTTAAAGCTTCTCTTGTTCCATTGACACAACTTCCTCCAAAATTATGTGATCTAATAAGTGTGAATGATGATTCCATAACGTAAAGTAATATACCCTTTTTTGTAGCCAGTGATATTTTAGTGTACCCAGATAGATTTCATGATATTTTACATGATCATCACGAGTCATGTGTTACACTAAGATGTCATTCAAAAACACTACATTAAACTGATCTAGGTAGAGATAAATGATTCTATTCATCAAAACCATAAAACCCTCTACTGCATTCATCAAACCAAAGAGCCTCACAATGAACTCAGAAAGTCCATATCTTTTTGACAATGAATGAAAAGGTACATTAAATGGTTATACTATAAAATTATTAAACCCTAATCTCTAATAAATCTAGGAGAAAACAAAAGCTCCTCCCAACTAGTCCAAAATACCGTTGAGACATGGAAATAGATTTCGGTCTTCAAAGTCATTCGGTTCCACTTCCGGTAATCAAAACACAACATAGAGTCCCATCAAACTTCATTGAAATCGTGACAAGAGATCCCTAAGGAGAAAAACTCTGACAGATAAATCCTTTATCTGTAAACTATACTACCTATGAATTTATCCCTTGATGATTTGTTTGATTCATTCTATATGGTCGAAGAGAAATGCACTCAGCACTCTACATGAGAATAATTATAAATTTCACATATCTATAAGGTGGGATCCATGAGAAGTCAATAGGAAAAAAAACATGAAACATTTACACTATGGGTAGATATAAATCATTATTTTCTCCTCTATCATCCATAAAAAGACTAGAAACATCGGTCATGATCTCCCTTAGTCATTGATAAACCATCCCTATATGGAATTCTTGGATATAACACTCTCCAAGATAAATATATTGTTCATACTCAAGATACATGAAAGTCACTCTCCTATGGTAACAATCAATTTTTTCTCAGTACAGTACAAACCTATTCACACCAATAAATATGATGAAGCTGGTCATATACAGAATTGAAAGATTCCAAAGAGAATGATACTCCCCAACCTTGAGAGAATAACATTTTAAAAAATAGATATATCTCGATCATTCTCCCAATGCTATATCTATCATCATCTCCCTACTCATAAACTCTACTTCCTGGCTCAAACAATTCACAAAATTCACCGATATAAATGAATGAGAGGAACCAACATCAAACAAGGCATTATAAAATACATAAAATAATGGAATATTATATCAAACCATCAATGGACCAACCTCGATATCCAAATTTGTACGATGAAATATATGAAATTGTTATGCCTCTCTTCCTGTTGATGAATTTTGAGTGCCCTGTGACATACCACTGTACTAATATGGGAGAGTATTCACAAAAGCATAAAATCTACGACCACTACCTCCACAACTAGTATAAATTTAATTAAAACACTAATAAGATGTAGAACCACCCATTCCAATGATCTGAATTTATCTAGCTATTCCATCCTTAATTGTAAATCATGGGTTGATGAGGAACCACTATATATATATTTCCCATCCTCCCACAACAATAACACTCTACATGAGGTTGGGAACATAGTTAGGATGGTTTCCTGACCTTCCACACTGATAGTAAAGCACTCGGATCAGATCCTGTATAAATTATCATTCCCATTGCCAAATCTTCTTTCCCATGATTTAATCAATGTTATCATAATGATGGATCCTAACCTCATTAAAAACAACCCTTGATTTCCCAACAGAAACCACCATCCTGCCACTGGAAGCCTTTTCCAATTTCATCTTTGTTATGACAGTCTAATCTACAAAATCACCAAAATTATTTTATCAGTAGTTGTTAGATGAGACATAATATCATAATAATTCCCCCTTGATAACATCTTGACATAGTTATATCATCCACTAAAAATGATGGATAAATGAGTTGCAGGTATATAAATAAGACATCATTGTTCATCATAGACATACTCCCCTAATTTAACAAGACAAACTCAACTACCCTATCTCATCATAGTATCTCTAGATATTACTAATCAAAGAACCTCTCTAAAGAGTCCTTAAATACCACCCTATCTATCTGAGCTGTTCGGGCCAAAACATACCACCAGTGATTTATTGATCCTAACAACATATATTCAACTAACTCAACCATCTTCTTAGTAGGAGTCTATAAATGGTCATTTATATAATTGATGGACTCAATTCAGAACTGCACTTCCCCAGGACCACCGTATCTTGTTAAAGTCATAAGGTTATATAACTGAAACTCTCATATCAACTCAAACATACAACTCACAACCCACTGTGCATCTATGTTAATAAACGACATAAAATAAGAAACATTTTCACAAAAATACTCTCTTTTTTAACCTACAATAATATCTTGCCTTGTGGTCCACTTCTCTAGGATCATCTCCATCCCTAAGCTCTTGTTGTCTTCTCAAAAAACTTTTTCATGGAGGAATATCTCTACAATATCAATAACATGCCTCTGGTAACATAACACAACATTTACAAAGTTAATAATATGGTTTTTAAAAATACATAACATGTCTTTTCACAAAACCCATCAACATAGTCAAAATAGATGTTCCATCAATACCCTAAACCAACTAACATCGAGGTATTGGTTAGAAAAGTGTACACTCATTATCATTGTTCATGTCTCATAAGACACCCATTTATTCACTTATTTCAATGATTTTGAATTTTAAATTCATATTAATAACCTTTCTCATTTCTATTATTCAAGAAAGTAAATACATTTAAATTTCAATGACTTACACATAACCCAGTTTCCCATGTGTGCCTAAAATCATATATGTCCCAAAACAATCCTAAATGCCTATAATGATGCATGCATAGAAAATTCTCTTGCCTATCATGGCCAAATGTCTAATCATAGTATCCCAGAAACATTAATCAAATCACACAAAAAGTTTATTATTCATGGTGAAATTGAATGAGCTATAATCACACATAAAAAAAACTATAATTCCACCATGGGTACATGGATTTTATCCTCCTACATTTTGTTAGATTCTTCGATACATGAGTTCTTAACAAAGGCTAAACTCAACCTATTATCCTATATACATTTAAAAAATAGTAATACAATATAAAATAAATGAAACCCCATTGATACCACATTTTACCAAACAGACCTAGGTTCGACACACTGGTTCCACGATCCGGTCGGTTACATGACCTCAACCATGTTTCCCCACATGAAAGAGGCTTCCAACTGACAGTGTGTGTATAATATTGATCGTTGATAGACTATACCCACATTATCAATATATCGTAACTGATTTAATAAATAAAAAATATCCATTTTATCTAAAAAAAAATCAACTACATGGTATCACATAAAGACTAAAAAAGAAAATAAAATATCTAAAACTAAACTGTAGAAATATCCGGGCAAATACGTGTTAAGTATCTATATGAAAAAAAACAAAAATAAATAAAGATAATTAAAAGTCCCATGTGGGTCCCAAATAAAATATGATTTCACCAAAATGATCTATCAAAACTCATCCATTTAACCGAGTTTCATTAAGCTTAACCTATCATAAAGCCATGACATCTATTTAGGTACCGATTAGGCAGCCCGAGTAGGGTGTGAGTACAACTCAATAAGACCACACTAATGACGTCTATAAGAATATATAGTCATTAATAGTTTATACCATTGTATAACTATTATATTACAATGATTAATTAAACATTTATCACATTTCCAATATTCTTATAATTCCCCACATAATATATCAGGTTCCCAAGGACACATGAACCCCTAATACCAATTTTCCCTCTTACCAAAGTCTGAACAACACCACAATACCATGGTTATTATTTATCACATCATTAAATCATATCATGACAACTTTTAAAAATTTTCTACTGTGAACTCATTATTTTAGAACATCGTGTGTAACACCGCATGGTTATTTATTTCTTTAGACCCTACCCCACAACTAAATGTCACATGGTTTTTTGGTGTGTCAGTCCTTGTCCCATACTCGTATCTCATATGGGTATTTGGAGAATTAGTATTTATAACAACCTCATATTTCATATGGGTATTCAGAGCATCAATCCCTATCCCACACCACATTTATCTGACAATCACACAATTTTGATTTTGAATCAATAGTATGTGTCCCACAATAATTTATCACTACAAGTTTTTGATGTATAAGACCATGTCCCATATAAATTTACCAATTTATCAGAAAGGTATTTTTTATGCATTAGACCATTCCCCACACATGTATATCACATATATAACAATAACACGTATACCACATCAATCAAGGATATTCAATATTAAACCTATCGTCAAACAATCTCACTAAAGTGTACAATTTAAATAAATCAAAAAATCCTTGTTCAACACATTAATTTATAGAGAATAATATGAAAATACATTATTACACACTTTATCATTTTTTAATCATACAACCAATTAATGGTCAAGCCAAACATCTCATAATTTTCATTATAAATTAATTCATAATAACATTAATCAAAAAATTACACCAACTCATTTATTAACCAAATCAACATTCAATCAATCAATCAATTGCACAATCATATGAAACCATTAATTAATTCAATGATTAATTCATTTAATTCCCCATTATAAACATTAGACTAATCAATTCATCAATTAATTAATCTAATTCTAAATTTGATAATATAAATAATATCCACTAATTAATTAACAAATTCATTCATTCTATCCCCAATCCCAATGTCCAATTAATTAATTCCCCAATAAATTAATTCAATTTCACAATTCATTTTCCCCAATTAAAACGAAAATAAAACATAATCATATTATATTAAATTTATGAAATTATCAATACAATTTTCAATTTAGTGAAATTAGTATTTAAAAATTACATACACATAATTTAACCAAGACCATGAGATTCTAAATTAGAAAACCTACCACTAATCATTGACTAGTGATCACCCAATGGAAATTCCTTCAACCTGAAATGGAATGGTCAAACCCACAATGAAGAACGAATTATTTAATAATATACAAGAATTTTTTAACGGTTCGTGATCCATCAATCTTAGATCTATATCTAAATCCGAAAACCTAAAAACATAAATCTTTAACCGTATTATGATATGTATGGAGATATAGATAGATCAAATTGAGAAGGGATAATATATCTAAAAGGTGATAATCCACAAAAAATATCATCATTACACCATGAAAGGAGTTCAGAAGGGATTAGAATCCATTTAGGAGCCTAATAAAATAGTAGAAAAAGTTTAGGGCTGAAATATGTTTGATTTGGGGTTAATACCATAGTTTTTGGGATTTAAATACTAATTATCAGTTTAATAAATACCAAAAAAAATGGGTTTATGGTCACGGGTGCATGGTTTTCCAAAATAGTGCACCATAACATTATGCCCCTTATAAGGGAGGGGGGATGGGGGTTAATGGTTTCTCATAAGAGGGTGCATGGGATGACATCCCATGTTCTATATATTCAAATACCCTATGTTTGGATTTATACAATTTGTTGAGAAGAGTGCATAGTCTTGGGAAACTATGATCCAACCATGAACTTCCCCCTCTTCTATCAAATTCTATCAAATATTCATCCAAACACACCATAGGTAAAAACAAAAAAAAAGTCAGAAAAAGAATAAAATAATAATTAAAAACAACCCTAATATATCTCTTGAAATGTTCTAGTACATACAAGGAAAAATACTATAATATTGTAAATGATAATGGAAATGGGATAAAAATTTCTAATATATGGAATACCATGATTAAACTGATGAATAAATGTACTTGAGGCTTATAGAATCATTAAATGAAGAAGAACCACCACCAAAATTTATTATTAAAAACAAGAATAATTGAATAAAGAATATTCCACTTGAACTGAATTGGTTATAGATGAATTTTAAAATAATCAATAGAATAATGATGAAGAAGAGATCAAATTTTCAATAATTTTCCAACAAAATGAAAAAATGGATGAATTACATCACATAAAGTATATTTAAGAAGAGTATTACAATATTCTAATATACTATTTGTATCTTTTTTAATCCAAAATTATATAAAACTTATTTTTCACTCCATTTAATATTGTAATTTGATTCCAATGTTGATTATAGTTACATTGGATACAACAAAATTTCAGGCATTGTTAAATACGAACTGAGTAACAATTTTTGATTCTCCTAAATTTGAGCATAAGAGTTAAGGTCGATCAATAGGATATTGAAAGATTTGGTGAGAGAGAAATAATTAATTTATACTAGTATAATTGAATAATTATATAATATATAAAGTGGAAATGGCATTGAAGTATATGTCTCCTCACTAAGATATCACTCTCGAGGTATGGACACAACCATTAGCAGCTAGGCGGTCATCAAAACCCGAAACATAATACATTATCCCCCAACTTCCCTAAATCCTCCACTAATTAATACCCCAATCCCACTACATATATTTACTCATCTCATTTATATTACTACATGTAGATTCTATAGATACTAATAATTAAACCAAAATATCCCCAACTACTATATCAATATTCTCAATACATTGTAGGGAATCACAGCTTCTATCCACCCCATTCAAAAAAACTAGGAAAAAAACATACTATACTCACATTTAAAATAATTTCCCATCCATTAAAAATCATGATTCCATAATATTTAATTTCTATCTTCTTGAAATACCTCCTTAATCACCACAGATTTCCTATAATTTCCCCCTCCCTAAAAAATTACCATTCCCAAAAGGAGAAACCACAATTTTATATCATGAATTATTAAGCACTGGATTGAATATAATTGATAGTGTATGTGTCAGTTTCTTGAATGTTTTTGTACTACCATTAACTATTTCAAGAGTCCATATACGAGATTCATTTACTCCTTGTATTTGAAGAGTATTAGGAACCTTATGAAACTTTATTTGGTGTGGAGTTTATCAAGCCTCTAGAAATTATTTTCAATTAATATAAAATCACGAAATAACAACCTAATTATTACTTTTATCCTTAGATATAATGTTAATTATATGATTCCAACTCATGGGTTCTACTCTATAGATCTATGATATAACAACATAACCTTTATTACTACAGATAGTTTTCTATCCACATCTACCATGTTACTATTACCTACCATCAAAATAGATACCATGTGATTCTCATCGTTTATTCACACAAAACATTTATTAAACCCCTAATGCACCCAAAAAATAATCTACTACATTTTTACTTCATTATAACATATCATATCTATAAAAGTAATGTTGGAAAAATATTTTACAGTAGTTACAATACAATATTCTCCAAAACCCACCTCATCTCATACAACCAATACCACTATGTGTCCATCAACAAATGTGTATGACCTCGTTTTATTAAGGTTCAAACAATCCAATCGGTTTCTAACGGGTTTGTTCATAGAACTAGAAGCATCCTATGATTCTATATCCATTTGGACATACATTCCAAAAGTAGGTGCTCATTAGTTGTGAACCGATGAGGCTTAAGAATTTGCATTGGTCAAGAGGATGGGAGGTCAGACTCATCACACCATTTTGGGGGGAATTATTGTATACTATGGGGCTATCATTAATGATTTAAGTTTTGTTGGAGAATCCTTATTAAATTTCCAAGTATGAAAATGAGCATTCCTTTAGATATGACAATCAATGATTAATATGTATGAGATTTATAGAATCTTTTATATGTATTTTAGGTTCTTCAATGATAGAGAATCATATGTATTTTTTAGAGATTCTTATTCAATGGTATCCTTCAATACATTATATAGATATCCCTTGGTCATTATGATAACCATACTGGGTTTGAAGCCACTCAGTGGGACACATAAAGTTTAATGTCTTTCAGAAGGACATAGATTATTTCTGAGTTGGGATCATACCCACAGATGGGATACCAATGTATCCTTGTTTAGAAAAGGAATTAGAACCCACATAGATTGAATAAAGAAGTATGAGGTCTATCCATGATTGATGGACCAAAGAAAGATGTCATAATTACTTTTACACTCTATGCCCACGTGAGTCATGCTCGGTGTGAGAAACAAGAGGTATTAGTAAAGACATACAATTATTCCATGAAATATGCAACTATAAGAAATAATGTGGGGATTATGTATGTATGACTGCCCAGATAGATGAGGATTGAGATTTACATCATAGAAGAAACCCGGGAACACGGTCCATAATGGTATATATTCTTTATAGAGATTTGGATACTCTAACTTGGGGCTTACTCCTGTGGAAGATGCCCAAATTAGGAGGGGACTTTCGATTAACTTTTATTCATGATAAAGAATCCCAAATAAAATGAAATCAAGACCGGTTAAGAGAAATTGTGACTGCATCTTATTCTTGAGAAGGAGGCCCAAATCAATATAAAATTAAGACTAGGGCTTACTCCTATGATGGAGGCCTAAGTTAATGAAAATTATGACTGGGGCTTACTCCTGAAAAGGAGGCCTAGGTTAGGGGACTTGGACTAGGGCTTACTCCTAAAAAGGAGGCCCAAATTAGGTAACATGAAACATGGGACTTACTCCTAATAAGGGGTCCTACGTTAAAGAAAATTATGACTAGGGCTTACTCTTGATAAGGAGGCCCATGTTAGGGAAATTGAAACATGGGACTTACTCTTGAGAAGGAGGCCTATATTAAGGAAATTTAAACAGGGGCTTACTCTTGAAAAGGAGGCCCAGTTTATGGAATTTAGGGCTCACTCCTAAGAAGGATTCCCATATTAAAGATATTCTTATCTCAAAGGATGAGGTTAAATGAATGAAATAATTATATTTAGTGACATAAAGTTATGTAAATCACTAGATTTTGAGATATGTTCCATATAATTTCATTCAGAAAAGGAATCCAAAAAAGGAACCATGCCAAAAATGGCTATGAAGTGGGTTTTGAAGGCTAAATCTTTAAGAGGAGAGGTGGTTTTGAAGAAATGAGTTGAATAGAAAGGAGAGGCACCCAAAAAGAGGTAGGCCTGTAAGTCCTATTGGGGTGCGCATGACATGGTCGCACATGTATACCTGCGCGACACTTGGGTACTTGCATGCCGGTCAACCTATAAGGTAATACATGGGCGAGGCATGGTTGAAGCCCTTAGTATTATCCCTAAAGACATCCAAATGAGTGGCATAGGTCTCATGATGGAATAAGGTGTAGCACAAGTGTGACCATTTCCCTTATGGGTTAGACACTTAGGCGCGCAAGTGTTGGTGAATTTCAACAGTTAGTCCTTGTTCCCTCTTGTGAGATCTTCCATTATAGGTTTGAAATTACCTTAGATGTGTTCGGAAGTCTTTAAGAAGAGACTAGGGAATCAGGTGCTCAAATCTGACTTTTGAATTTTTTTCATCCCTGAAATGGGGGCCCACAAGGGGTATTTATAGGCTGCTGATGACCTTGGGAAAAAATCAAATAGGGCGCATAGGTCACCTGTGTGCCCAATATGTGGCATTTATGTATACCTGCGAAAACTTCTTGGAACTTGCATGGCCCATGCATAAAGAAATCCTTTTTCATGCCTTTATCGATTTTTATGTTTCTTCTAAGGATGAATCACTTTGTGTTTATGGTATTTCCCTTTTAATTTGTTATACTCTGTGACTCAAAGGAGCGTCAACAAAAGTAACCCCTAAATGTTGGATCTAAAAGGAAGGAGTATTTGACTCTGAGGTAAAGGAGAAAACCAAGAAAAAATCGAGCTCAAGTTTGGAGCGCGCAGGGAGCGTCGCACAGGTGTGAGTCGTGGAGGCCTCAATGTGGAGGTATGTGGCCTTTACTAAAAATATGTGTGCCATTCTCATGCAAAGTAGCTGGATTTGAATGCATCTGATCCTTATCCATACAGGTTGTTCTCATCGCGCATGTTGCTGATTTTGTTGTGGTTTCATAGTTTCTGTTCATGCCATGCTTCTATAGAGGTATTTTAACCTGCGTGGTGATACCTACGCACTAAAATATGCGCGATATAGTTACACTTTCACACCAACATTGGACTTGAATGCCTTAATGACTTAGACATTTTTTAACTTTTCATCACAAATTTTATGAAAAATCAACTTACTTAAGAGTTAATTATTCAACCTTTGTGCAGATTCAATGGGTCCTAGAAGAATCATAATTGTTGATGAACTAGCTATCAAGCGGATTTATGATATGATGAGCATCTTTGGCCATGAATACTGTGATATCTGCGACAACACTCTCCCATATTGGAAAATGTACCGAAGAAAAATTGTGTTAATTTCCCACATAGCATGTACCTGCCACCTTTTTGGAATGGTCATTTTCTAGAAGTAAATGTTCCAGATGCAAAGAATTATTTTCCCGAGATGCAGCCGCACTGCTACTCTTCTATTTTGGTTATAGTGTTCCTTAAGAGAATCACCAATGGTGTTAACTTTCAAATATTTCCTCCATTCCATTTCCATGCAGATATGAAAACGGAAAACCATGGGCTGATTGTTTTCCATTGCTCGTTTATGGAGAGAAGATGATCATGAAATTATAAACAATATCTAAAAAGATTACCCTATCCAAATGGCTCTTTACTTCCAATGCTCCATTCTCAAATCCATGTATCCTTCTTACATGTCACTTGGGCAGAAATAGAGTCACTTTTTGATCAGCATAAAATTTCCTCAAACCGCACTTGAGAAAATTCTTTTACAATTTCTCCAAGAAGAGCTGGCATGATTGCATCTCTTATTGTATCCTGGTGAATTAATGAATTTCAGGTGGTTGCTGATGTAGCTCAGGATACCGTAAATCAAATGAATAGTTATATTGACATCCATTTTTAATTATTGGAAAAGAGATGAGACTCCAGTCTATGGATGTCCTTGTAACTATTGTGCATCAATGAAAAATACTTTCATCTTTAATCATTTATTCTTGCATTCATTTTCTACCTACATTAAATTTTTACCTAAGCCAATAGGCCTAGTAAGCATAGTTTGATTTATTCTAGGATTATAAAAAATATCCCTACAAAAATTGAATCTATAATTTATCAATATTACCAAAATCATATGAAATGTATGTTTAGTGAGGTGGGACTTGACTTTTGTTCAGAGTTCCCTTGTCTTTTTTGGGTAGTTTAAAGGCATGCACGTCTGACATAAAAAGGATAATGTTTATGGTAAAAATATCTTTGACCAAATGGATTAAAATTAACTCAATTCCTTGATAATTTATCTAAAAACATATTTCCATATTTATGTATGAGGGAAAACATGTAAATTTTGACATAAGAAATTTTGAATATGAGGAATGATACGAAAAGGGATAAAAGGCATTATAAGAATTATTTCTCAAGAATGAAGTTAAAATTATTTAACAAACTCATTAGGGGGTTGAATCATACAGGGCCACTTAAGGGAATTGGTTGTATATTCAAATAATAGAATCTTTTGGCTGATAGGTCTATTATGTAGACTACTTATGCAAGGCCTCCTAAGGGCACATGCTGTATAGTCAGATAAAAGAACTCTCAGAAATTTTACTTTTCTACTTCTAAAAAACCAGTGGAAGTTGATGGAGATTCATTTTTTCTAAATCATAGAGTTTTCTGTAGGAAGAGAGGTACTCGAACATGGAGAAGATATTTCCAATCAAGATTGTCAAATAATTGGATGAATGTCACTTTGGAAAAGGTTTGTACCAAACGTAGGGAAGAGAAATATGAACTATAGACTTAAATACTTTTACATCATGAAAAACAGAATGGGAAAATATGCTAAGGATGGATATTTTTTTTTCAGATCCCTATATATTGTCATTATGGCGAATAAGGACAAAATATGTTTTCTTCCCAAGAATGAAGTTACCACTATTTGACAAACCTGTTAGGGTGTTGAATTATGCAGGGCCACCTAAGGGAATTGGCTACATAGTCAAATAATAGCATCTTTTGTCTGACAGGTATGTTATATAGACTATTCATGCAAGGCCGCCTAAGGGAACATACTGCATAGTCAGGTAGAAGAACTCTCAGGTATCAGACATTTTGTGACCAGAAGTCAAGAAAATGGTTATAAAGATCCAAATGTATTTAAGGATATGAGTATGACACATAAAAATGGGCATTGTACAACATATGTAAAGATACACAGGACAATGCTAAACATAATCATGTTGTGGCTGGGTCCTGAATTGAGGTGCTGGACTACACTACGTATCCCATAAGGATGTGAATCAAGGCATACATAGTTCTTGAAATAATGTTTAACGTCATGTGGGATGAGAGAGTAGGAGATCTTAGTCTAGGGTCATAGAGCTCGGACCATAACAATGAATACACAATGTGTGTTTTATAAACCTTATTGTGAATGAAAACTAGGATTTTCATACCACATCCATGTTTTCATAGGGGGACTTATTAGCCAAGGGAATGAAAGTGAAATTTGGTGTTAGGGCCAATGACTTGGGGCTGGATTCGAGGGATGCTCGAACGTTCCTAAGTATCCCATAAGGATGGGAGTCAAGCCGCACATAGTTCATGATATACCCTCTATATAGATTTGGTTCATACATATGAAGGGTGAAAGGGGACTTTAGTGCAATGAATGTTTGACCCAAGAATAAGGTTCGGGAATTGTCTTGTATGCACGTAATCTTTGGAATATAACATGATTGGAGATCAATGTAAACAATGATTCCCTCTCAGGTGAGGGTGTCAAAGAATGTTGTAGTTTATTGTTGTACAAGACAAAAGTGAGAATAGTTTAACGTCAAATAGCAAGTACGATGGTGAATCAATGAAAAAAAATATTGGTTCTATGGGCGATTTCACTAATCAACATCGTATGAGATTGAGGAGAACTGATGCGAATAGATTGGTTTTGGGCTTGAACCTCGGTTGTATGCCTATGTACCCAGCCTAAAAATCAAGGATCAAAGTCCGCTTAGTTCAATTGAAGAATGAATTTGTGATCAAGTTGTTCTTGAGGACAATGACCTAAAAATGTTGTTGGGACATACACATGGTTAGTGGACCAGAGAGGGTGTTATGGTTGGTGTTTACTCTATGATCACATGAGTCATACTCGGTGTGAGAAATAAGAGGTAGCAACAAACCTAATGATGAACAGTTTAATATCATGTTGGGAAATGGGGGATTATGCAGTATAACATCATGCAGTAAGGACAAAAGATAAGATTATGCACTTTAATGTCTTCCAGTAAGGACTTGGGGGACTATGCAGATTAATGTCATGCAGTAAGGAAAACATAGTTTGACATCATTTTGGATGAAAGGGGAAAAATATAGTTTAACATCATGTTGGATGATGGACTTCTATACAGTTTAGCGCCATCTAGCTAGGACATCACCATTTAACATCATGTTGGACGTATAAGGGACTGTGCATTTTAAAGTCTTGCAGCAAGGAAAACACATTTTAACGTCATGTTGGACAAAGGTGTGAATACTTTATGGTCATATGCATGGACCAATGCTACAAAATTTAGCATCATGTAGCTAGGACAACATAGTTTAACGTCATATTGAACGTTGGTGTGAATAGTTTAAGGTCATATGCATGGAACGATTCTACACAGTTTAGCGTCATGTAGCTAGGACAACAAAGTTTAACTTCATGTTAAAAATTGGTGCGAATAGTTTAAGGATATATTAATGGACCGATGATACACAGATTAGCAGCATGTTACTAGAACAACACAGTTTAACAACATGTTGGACGTTGGTGCAAATAGTTCAAAGTCATATGCATGGACCGTTGCTACATAGTTTAGCACCATGTAGCTAGGAAAACATAGTTTAACATCATGTTGGACGTTGAAGGATTTTTATTACACAAAATACTTATTCAGAAATCTGGCATTGGTTGGAGTGGCGATGAGTTCTCCATCCATTGATATTAAATAATAAGATCCATTGGAGTAGACATATTGTATTATGTAAGGCCCTTCCCACTTTGGCACAAGCTTAAAAGTTTTCTTTCCTGGTATCATTGGAGTTCTGAGAACCAATACCAATTCTCCCTGAATGAATGAAAGAATACGAACTTTTTTATTGAAATATCATGCTATTCGATTCTGATAGACTTCCAAGTGATGCAGGGTGCACATTCATTTCTCATCCAATCGTTCCAATTCATCCAATCGCTTTTGAGATTGGACATCTGTAGATGAATGATCACAAATGGATACTCTGAGAAAAGGTAATTGAACTTCAATGGGAAATACTGCTTCTATTCCATATACAAATGAATATGGAGTTTACCGCGTTGTAGTGCAGGTGGTGGTTCGATAAGCCCATAATGAATGAAAGAGTTTATCAGGCCATGATTTCTTATCTTTATCCACCATCATTTGTAGTATGTTTGAATGAGTCTTGTGGATGTCTTCTATCTGGCCATTGGCTGTTGTATGATATTGAGATTAATCGTTAGATTTGATGTCGTATTCTTGATACAAATTCTTTACCTCAGATGAACCAAATTTGGTGCCATTTTCCGTCAATATGGTATGAGGGACACCAAATATAGTAATGATGTTAGACTTGATGAAGCTAACAATGATTTTAGAACTGACTTATTTGAGAGGTATTGCCTCTTCCCATTTGGAAAAGATGTTAGTAGTAGTAAGAATATACTTAAACTGCTTGGATGTAGCTGAATGGTAAGGTCCCACTACATCCATTCCCCATGTGGAAAATGGCCACAAGTATTTAGTTGTATGAAGTAACTCTGGGGGTTGATGAATGAAGTTGGCACATACATGGAATGAATGAAACTTCTTTGTGAAATCAACACAATCTTGTATCATTGAAGGCCAAAAGAATCCAAGCCTTCGAATTTGATCAGATAGTCTATGTCCAGACTGATGGGCACCACAAACTCCTGCATGTACTTCTTTCATGATAGCCCATGTCTCTTCACCATCAATGCATCTGAAGAGAACTCCATCAACACCTCTTTTGTAGTGAATTTTTCTAGGTTATTAGGGCTATCATAAATAGTAAAATTGACCACACATCACTGGATATGTTCTATCCCATCTCTATTAGTTGGATGTGTTCCATTTTGAAGGTATTACCTGATAGGTATCTTCCATCCTATAGTATGACCATATGGTTCAGGAATGGGACTAAATTAATTGATTTCATTTGTTTGGGTTTGAACATTTGGTGAAATTGTATGACGGTGGGAAATACTAGTGATTGTTTCGTCTCGATTTGGATCTATGAGAGCTGTGATATATTAGCCAATGCATCAGCTTGAGGATTTTGTGATCGTGAGACATAAGAAAATGTCGGTTCCGAAGGAAATTCCACCACTAACTCTCTGACATAATCATACAAAGGGATTAGTTCTTATTTTATGATTGCATATTCCCAATTGACTTTTTTTATTACCAGGTCTGAATCACCTTTCAACTTTATGTGATTCACTTGTGCTTGAAGCACCAACTCCAATCCTGTGATGAGAGCTTGATATTCCGCTTCATTATTTGTATCGCCTTCCCACAATAACAAGGAATAGGGTAGCACTACCTTTTCGGGGGAAATAAGCACGATTCCTAACCCATCTTTGTAGAATATTGGATCTTCCATTTTCTTCCCTGTTGGACTTCTAGAAGAACCATCAATGTACATTTCCCATGATTAAATATTATATTGAATATAAATGACTTCTTCATCAGGATGTTCAATATCTAAAGATTTATCTTCTACTGAAGGATGTTTAGAAAGGAAATCAGCCAGAGCATGGACCTTTATTGCCTTTTGAGACACATACTGGATATCAAATTGCTGCAAAATAATAGCCCACCATACCAGACGTCCTGTAAGCATTGGATGGATAAGGATGAATTTGAGAATGTTATTGCGAGATATTAATTGGACCTAATGATTTTTAGGTAGTGTGTCAATTTATGAACCGCAAAGACTAATTCTAGGAATAAATTTTCAATATTTGATTATCGGGTTTCTGCTTCAAGCATAGTTCGACTAAGATAATAAAGGATGCTTTCATTCCCAGCATCGTTCTTCTAAGCAAGGAAGGAACCCGATGATCTCTCTAAATCCGTCACATAAAGAATAAGTGTCCTTCCATCAATAGGTGAAATTAGTACCGGTGGACTCAAGAGATAGTTCTTGATAATATTGAATTCTTCTTAACATTATTCAGTCCACTGGTAAGTGACTCCCTTCTTCATCAATTTGGTCAAGGGTAAACTTTTTCCTTCCAAATTGGCGAGGAAACGCTGAATATAAGCTAAGTGTTATTGAAGTACTCTCAATTCCATCAATTTTTGAGGAGGTGACATACCAAGGATTGGCTTTGTCTTCTCAAGATCGACTTTGATTACATGATGGCGTACAACAAAGATAAGAAATTTTCTTGAGGTTTCCCCAAAAGCACATTTTAAGGGGTTCATCATCAAATTGTGTTGTCAATGATTGTGGAATATGATTTCAAAATCAGCCATGTGATTAGAACATTGTCTATATTTAACCACCAAATCATCCACATAACATTCACGAAAATTCCATAAAAATGGTTTGAAGATACGATGCATGGCACGCTGATATGTTGTGCCTGAATTCTTCAGGCAGAAAAGAATTACCCGATATCAAAACACACCATGAGGGGCTCTGAGGGCTATATATTTCTCATCTTATAGAGACATTCAGATTTTATTATATCCTGAATATCTATCCATGAAGGAAGGTGCTTCATAGCCAGCTGTTGCATCAATTAAGAGTTCGGTTATTAGAACTGGAAAATAATCCTTAGGACAGTGCCGATTAAGATCTCTGAAATCAAGGAAAACTCTAATTTTTCCATTATTCTTCTTCAAATGGACAATATTATCCAACCACATGGGATATTGAACTTATTTGATGAATTTATCATTGATAAGCTTATCCACTTCATCTTCAATTTCGGAATCATAAGTTAGGCGTGTTCTTCATGCGTCTTTCTTAAATCCTCGATGTTCTTCTGGAAAACCTAAATGATGAGTAGAAACATTAGGATCATGTCCTAGAATTTTTGTATTGTTCCAAGAAAATATATCTTAATTTTTCATCAAAAATGAAATATACATTTCATGCTTTTCAAGAGTCATGGATGCACTAATTAAAGTGGGGCGTGAATCTTCTTTTGTACCCAGATTTATTTCCCTATGTTCATCCACAGTTGTAGAAGTACCCTCTCCAAAATCTGGAGGTGCCTCCCTAAGATCTTCCTCTTCTTCTTCAACACATGTTATTTCTTCTGTTTCTACTTGAATAGTAGATAATTAATTATAATTTCCAAGATCATGAGAGATGTTAAAATTTAAACATCTTGAAGAAGAGGCTACCATTTCCGACCCTATTGATGATGAAGGGTCTTCCTTAGGTAATAAAGAGTAGATGATGGATTGAGAATCAACATCGTCGTTCCCATATGATATTGTTATAACTTCTTCTGGACTAGTTAGTGATGTATAGACTTGCTGGATTTCATCAGAAGAAATGAAGACATCTCCATATGAGCTTTCATCATTTCATGGTGAATCACCACTTTCTCCCATCATGTCTGGCTTGATTTCCATAATTGACATTATGGAAGTTTCCTGTAACATCCCAGGTAAATAAAGAATATTTTTTTTTCATATTTATCGATATTTATGAATAAAATGTTAATATTAATTTAACGGTAACACAATTCTCGATTGTGTACCCAATACGCAACAATGAGTTTCGTTGAAATCTTACGTTGCACACTAATAATAAAATAATATTATTTTAAATGGTAGTTAACACCTAGCCGTTGTAATGGCGGGAATGAATAGAACTAACTAAAAAATGATTATATATGTTTTTCAAATATTTTTAGTTTTTTCCAATAAATTCAAGAGGCTTAAAATAAGAATGAATCCAATTTTAAGCATAAATCTTCTAATATTCATTAAAAGGTGGATTAACCACCTTTTGATGAGAACCCTTTTTAAATATACTTTTGAAGATTTTATATGTTATATTTGACAAAATAAAATCCTTCTTTAGAATCTGAACATCAAATTTTAATTTTTGTCAATTTTTGTTATTTTTCCGATAAAGATAATTTTTAGTGAAAATATTGTATTTTAATTTAAGACCTATTTTTAATCTAATTTATTTATATGATTAAATCATCTTTTGAATTTTTTTTAAAGTTCAATTAGAATATATTTTTACCATTTAATCCAATGGTGGTCATTGTAATTAATTTCACTTTGAAATTGGACTTAAACTAGTGTCAATCTTTTAATAGATATTGTTTCTTAAAAACACGCTATTTGTTTTGATAGTGGTAATTAATTGCTAAATTACTTAATGAAAATTTTACCATTTTAATTTTGTACAAAAAATATAATTTTTTAATTCAGAATATCAAATATAGATTAGGGTGAAATTTTGGTATTTTTTTTGAAAAACTTCAATTTTCGATGAATAGTGAAACCACTAAGTGGTATTTAAAAAACGAATTATTTGTTTAAATAAAACTTTACCACTTCTGTGAATTGAATTTAAAAAATATGACATAAATGGTTTTCATTAGGATGTAAAATGTGGTTCAATGGGAATAAAATAATTTTTTTGGTGAATAGTAACTTTTAAGTTTTATTAATAGCGATTAAAGGTAATTAGTGCAATTTAAGGTAATGATAATATCATAATAATATGAAATGACCTTGAAACTTGTCCTGAACTTATTTGAGGAGTCATGGACGACCATGAGAATCCATGGGTCAACATGGGGACCCCATGGAACCACATTGGTAGGAAAATGACATTAATAACTTTTTATTTAAAGTTAAAATAAAAATGTCACAAACATGTATTGTTTTATTAAAAAAAATTTACATGGGGTTATACAAATTATAATTTTGATTATAAATATCCATTATAAAGCTAAAAATATTTACTAAATCATTGTATTTATTTTATAATTTTTAAACATTAAATAAATTAATTTATTTATGACACCATGATGATGCAACAATTACCTCATTAATAAATGATTTAAATAAAATGAGAAGATAAGGTAAACTCTAAGAATTAAACAGGTCAAAACCCTATTTTATGTATGGATTTAAAACACTTATCACCTTATCCTATAAATATATAATTGTGGGACCTTAAATATACCTGAAAATTATTTTATAATAAAGTATCTTTTCAATACATTCCAAGAGTGCCCCTCCTCCCTCTTATAAAAGGCCCCCACCTCTACCCCCTTACCCACACCTCTCAAGTCTTTGGCTCAACAAAACTCTGATCATTTTATCTCTCAACATCCCTCTCTTCATCCTAGGAGCCTTACCTTTGGCAGAAATCTCTTCAAGAAACCCTTTTGGTTCAAACCAAGAGAAGTTACCCGGTTTAAAGGTAATGTCTTTACTTGTGTTCTTCCGTTTTATTTTGCTTCCCAACCCCATAAAATCTTTTTATTCCTTTATTTTGTAAGAAAACCATTATCTTAAATATACTAGGATGTTGTTATGTGAAGGATTAGTTCTACACTTACACACACCTCCGTCTAATGGTTAAAGAACATACTGTTTCTGTGGATGGCGAATTACTGCCTCACGAAACGATGATTATTCAATCTTCACTTAACATCTTTCATGGTGGCCATTATGATGTCACTGTATTTTGTATGTTATATATATGGTATTTAAGTTTTCTATATACTACTTTATTTTATATTTTAAACATACCTTTATGCTTTTCATGTTGTGCAAATGCGATAATTTCATATGAAGATGTGTGGACTAACGCCCCCTCTAGTGATGTGACTCGTTCATGAAATACATGGAATGTATAAAAATTAAATTAATGAACATATGTGACCTATATAAAATATATATTATACTGGAATTATAATATATATATATCTCATTTATTTTTAATTCCATTAATGTGCCAAAGCAATGAAAGTAGCGTTCATGCGTACGTACAGCCTACCGTCTCCATGAACGGTGAATTTCATTTCTTGTTATCTCCAAATATAATGTAATAAGTATATAACTAATATATACTGTATATATATGATATTTAAATCATTAATACTATTCTGGATATGATGTACATACAACTACATTGACAATGCTTTTCAAACAAGATCATTTTTTACTCATGTACCGAACATCCACAGAACGTATTATATGAACTCACATAATTAACTAATTATTATTACATGATAATATATGATATTAATTGAATAATAAATATTAAATTATGTCCTTATGCAATTATAATTTGACCAAAGTTTATTATTCAGGAATATAAAGAAAATAACAAGACTAGTCGGACTTGAGGTAATGGATCCTACCTCTCTCTTTCTTTTTACGTACTCTCTTATATGTCATTTCTTTTAATCTCATCTTTATTACTTTTGGGGATGTTATTTTATATAAACAATTCTTTATATTTTATGTTAATATTATGAAAGACCCTATTTGATCTCATAAATCCATTTTTGGATGTTTTATGTGGTGTCGTTAGGCTGCCGAGTTTTCGTAAGGGTTTTTTCATCTCACTTTTATTCCCATGAGATTTATGCTAAATTTTCCACCATATACTTTGAATGGTGTATTTACTACCCATTATACTACTCTTTTTGTAATATACATTCGATTATGAGTATTTACATCAATGTTTTATAGCCCTTCTTTCATGGGGTGTACGTTTCGAAAGCTACCCAAGTCGGTAAGGGAACCGTTGACCGTCCTATTTTTAAAAGACTTATTTTGTTATGTCTTTTAATGTACATACTTTTTTGTTGGGATATGTTCTTCTATATACTTATTGATGTAAAATTTATGTCCAAGTGATGAGATACCATTTTCTCTCTCATCAAATAATTTTATAAATTTTAAAGTGACGCGGTTAGGCTGTCGAATTTTACCAAGGGAACGTCTTAACCCAATTTCGATTTCTTTGGGTTCAACATGTAGTTATTGAATATGTAATCCTTTGAATATGTGTGAATGTACTTTTATTGTTTTACACTTAATATTCACTTATATTGGGTTTATATATATTTTTCAAACATAATTATGAAATTTATTTATCCTTAATTTAAGGATTCCTTTTTTATAAGGGATTTCATCGGATTTTACATTTCTATTGAGACTTCCTTGTTGTTATGCACCAATTCACTATTATATGGTGTATATACTGTCCTTTGTAATATTATATCATGAATCCATTTATTCTCATGCTATTATAAAGTACTGATTAAATATTATTCCTCAATTATTGTATTCAAGTGTCTCTCATTTCGTTAAAAACACTTTAACTAAAATTTCATTTTAAAGGTTTAAATGATTTATTATTATAAATAATTCTCATTAATATCCATGTTATCAAAATGGTTTTATGAATTTATTTATATGGATATTAATGGTTTAAAATGTGAAAAGTGTCAAAGTGGTATGCGACACTTTGATTCAAAAATCTATTTATTAAATGTTTTAAATGGTTTTGGAAATGGTTTTTAGAATTGATTCATTATTTAAATATATTAAAATGTTATAATGTTATTGAAATATGGGAATGCTATCGTTCCATTATGATTATGTGATGTGTTATGATTATGTTTTGGTTCTTGGGCATTTTTTATGAAGACGGGTGGTTTCATGACAAACTAAGGGCGGGTGAGCCCGATATAGCTGTCCAATGCATTGGGTAATGTGAATGAGTTAAACGTTAAGGTTTCTCCGAAGATATTTAGGGAATATACTATAATGGGTATTCCAAACGTAACCATGAGGGTTACTCCCTATTTAAGAATGTTACGAATGCCTCAAGTTACCTTTATGTATTATGATTTCTATGAGTTATTCATAAATCATATGATTTCATGAGGTATGGTAACGTGCTTATGTTTTTTGAGTAATGTATGATTTCATTGATTCTTATGTACAAATTTACTAATGTTTCCCATTCGTATTTCTATATCCCTTACTGAGATTTTTAAGCTCACCCCATGTTTTATTGAAATTCTTTTCACAGGTCAAGGGAAAGGTACATGATATGATGATAGTGCTAGTGAAGTGTCAAGAAAGAATTCATGTTTTATTTTACATATGTTTCCAAAGATGGGAAAAAATGAATATTATCTTTTGTGTAACCAGATTGTTTACATGTGGAATGTAATGCATGATTTAAGATCTAAATCACTAAAACTCTAAACCTGAAAAGATCATCAATGTGTATTCTTGAAATAACTCAAGATTAAGTAAGGTTTATGGTTGGGTCCTTATAGTTGGTATCAAATATCGGTTTAGATAAAATTAGATGTTAGAGTGTTGTTTAAGAATAAGTGACCAATTGTGTATAACCACAATGGATATTATATTAGATAGAGTCATTATTATTTTTGAATGTTGTAATGATTTTGAGATAACTTTGATAAGTATATCTTAGTGTTTATCTTCCTCTTTAGTACATGCTGATTTTGTTGATATACTCACACTGACCTTTTTAGTTTTAGTAAATGGATGGATCTAGCAGGCACCAAAGTGAAAATGGGTTTGAATGAAACTGTGGTGGTTCTCCGATAAAGAGACTGGATGAAATGGGGGATTCAAGGAGAAATATCGTGGTTATTATAAACCAACTATCAGGAGTCATGATCAGCCACTTGAACCTTGGTGAGTTCTCTAATGCATCTTGTATGAGATAACCAAATCGATGTGGAACTTTATGTGATAATTATAACGATAACCATTAGAGTTTATATGATCCTTACTTTTGAGGTAATTATGGGTTACTATATGTTATGATGGAAAATGAAATGCATGAGATAAACTTGAGGTTAATATATTTTATCCTTATTTTTGAAGATTTTATCTCGTTTTGAGGAATGTTTTAAGAATTATATAGTTTTGGAAAATGTACAACACACAGACCGTGTGACAACTTGTCGCGTCTGACAAAGCTGAGGGAATCGAACCCACAACCAATGTGAAACTGGTATTTATCGCCTTCCACTAGACTACGTGAAGTCCCGGGTTAGTTTGACTAGTTCTTTATAGTTAGATTATTTTATGAATCAAGAGTAAGTTGATTTTGGGTTATCTATGGAAGTTATTAACCTATCATGGAGGATATGTGGTTAGGTTAATTACCTTTCAATATGAGACTTTAAGAGAAACTGGTGTTATTTGGAGATAAATGTTAATTTGTACCTTGGAAGACTATGTGATTAAATCCTTCAAATATTTGGGTTTAAATTTAGTTTGGTTTACTTTAAAGAATTTTATGGAAAATTTTTTTATTGAATGGTCTTCATCGAAATTTCGGTTCTGTTGGACAAATTTTGGTGATTAAGAATAGTTTTACTTTTGTTATAAAGGATTACCATTTGTGGACTATCTGATATTCTTCTAACAATTTTCGTTTTGGTTAAGGTCTAAAGAAAAGGGAAATATATAGTTCTCTTTTGCGGATTAGGTGATTCTCTAGAAGTTGATTATAGCTCTCTTAATGTGAGCATGTCATCCTAAATACTCTTATTTGGAGAAAATATGAGGATATGTAAGAAATCTATTAGGAGATGAGAGTCTTCACGACAAGTAAGTATGTTTCCTTATGATTTAGTTAGGCTCAAAAATAAATTCCTCAATGAAAATTAACTTAAAAACAAAAATGTTGTCTGTTAACTTTTCTTACTGGGGAATCAAATACCGTTTAACCCCTCAACAGTTTGTGATTTTCTGGTGGATAACTTTCTTCTAAACATGTTTTCTATCACCCTCCCTTAGAACATGACCCTTTGTTTTTTCTTCCATATCAATGTTTTCCTACATGGAATCCTCGTATGGGTTAACTCGGGTGACCTTTGTACTTCCCTTTCTATCTTTTAAAGTGACAGTTTAATTTACTCATTTTCTGATGTGGGGCTTTCAATAAATTTTCCATGACAAATTTTAAAAATTGCAAGGACATAATTCCCAAAATGGGGGAAGGATGTAACATCCCATGTAAATAAATAATATTAATTTTTCATATTTATCCATATTTTTGAATAATATTTTAATATTAATTTAAAGGGAACGCTATGCTCGATGGTGTACCCAATATGCAACAATGAGTTTCTTTGAAATCTTACGTTGCACTCTAATAAAAAAATAATAATATTTTAAATGGTAGTTAAAGCCTAGATGTTGTAATGTCAGGAATGAATAGAACTAACTAAAAAATTATTATATATGTTTGTCAAATATTTTTACTTTTTTCCAATAAATGTTAGAGGCTTAAAATGCTAATGAATCCAATTTTAAGCATAAATCTTCTAATATTCATTAAAAGGTCGATTAACAGCCTTTTGATGGAGAACCCTTTTTAAATAAACTTTTGAAGATTTTCTATCTTATATTTGACATAATAAAATTCTTCTTTAGAATCTTGACATCAAAATTTACATTGTGTAAATTTGTGTTATTTTTCCGATAAAGATCAGTCTTAGTGAAAATATTGTATTTTAATTAAAAACCGCTTTTTAATATAATTTTTTTATATTATTTGATCATATTTTAAATATGTTTCAAAGTGATATTAGAATATATTTTTTCCATTTAATCCAATGGTGGTCATTGGAATTAATTTCACTTTGAAATTGGACTTAAACTAGTGTCAATCTTTTAATAGATATTGTTTCTTAAAAACACGGTATTTGTTTTGACAGCGAGAATTAATTATTAAATTAATTAATGAAACTTTTATTTTTTGAATTTTGTAAAATAGACATAATTTTTGAATTCGGAATATCAAATATAGCTTAGGGTTAATTTTTGGTATTTTTCTGAAAAACATCAATTTTTGGTGAATAGTGAAACCACTATGTGGTAGTTAAAAAACTAATTTTTCATTTAAATGAAACATTACCACTTCTGTGATTTGAATTTAAAAAATCCAACATACATGGTTGTCATTAGGATGTAAAATGTGGTTCAATGGGATTAAAATAATTTTTTTGGTTAATAGTAACTTTTATGTTTTATTAAACGCGATTAAAGGTAATTAATGTAATTTAATGTAAAGATAATGTTATAATAATATGAAATGACCTTGACACAAATACTAACCTTATTGGAGGAGTCATGGACGACCCAGACAATCCATGGGTCAACTGGGGGACCCCATGGAGCCACTTTGGTAGGAAAATGACATTAATATCTTTTTATTTAAAGTTAAAATAAAAATGTCACAAACATGTATTATTTTACTAAAAAAAATTTACATGGGGTTATACAAATCATAAATTTGACTATAAATATCCATTAGAAATATAAAATGATTTCCCACATCATATTAAGTTTTTTATTAATTTATAGACATTAAATAAATTAATTTATTTATGACACCATGATGATGCAACAATGACGTCATTAAGAAACGATTTAAATAAAATGAGAAGATAAGGTAAAATCTAAGACTTACACTTGTAAAAAACCTATTTATGGGTGGATTTCAAAACCTTATCACCTTATCCTAGAAATATAGAATTGTGGGACCTTTAATATCCGAAAATAATTTTATAATAAGGTCACTTTTCAAGACATTCCAAGTGTGCCCCTCCTCCCTCTTATAAAAGGGCCCCACTTCTACCCCATTACCCACACCTCTCAAGAATTTGGATCGACCAAAATCTGATCATTTTATCTCTCCAAATCACTCTATTAATCCTAGGAGCCTTACCTTTTGCAAAAATCTCTTCAAGATACCCTTATGGTTCAAACCAAGAAGAGTTACCCGATTTAAAGGTAATGTCTTCACTTGTGTTCTTCTGTTTTATTTTTCTTCTCCAACCCCCTAAAATCTTATTATTACATTATTTTGTAACAACACCAGTATATTAAATATATGAGGATTTTTTTTATGTTATGGATTCGTTCTACACTTACACACACCTCCGTCTAATGGATAAAGAACATACTGTTTCTGTGGATGGCGAATTACTGCCTCACGAAACGATGATTGTTCAATCATCTCTTAATACATTTCATGTTGGCCATTATGATGTCACTATATTTTATATACTATATATATGGTATTTAGTTTTTCTATATGCTTCTGTATTTTATATTTTAAACATATCTTTATGTTTTTCATGTTGTGCAAATGCGATAATTTCATACGGGGAAGTGTGAACTACCGCACCCTCAATTGATGTGTCACCTTCATGCAATACATGGAATGTATAAAGAATGATATTAATGAAAATATGTGACCTATATTACATATATATTATACTCTAATTATAATATATATATATCTCTCTCATTTATTTTTAATTCCATTAATATGCCAAAGCAATGAAAGTAGCGTTCATGCGTACGTACGGCCTACCGTCTCCATGAACGGTGCATTTCATTTCTTTTTGTCTCCAAATATTGTGGAATAAGTATAAAACTAATATATACTGAATATATTTGATAATTCAATCATTAATACTATACTGGATATGATGTACATACAACTACATTGACAATTCTTTTCAAACAAAATCATTTTTGACTCATGTACCGAACATCGACAAAACGTATGATATGAAATCACAAAATTAACTAATTATTATAAATTTATAATATATGATATTAATTAAATAATAGAATTTAAATTATTTCCTTAAGAAATTATAAATTTACCAATGTTTATTATTCAGAAATATAATGAAATGAACAAGACAAGTTGGACTTGAGGTATGGGATCATACCTCTCTCTTTCTTTTTAAGTACTCTCTTTTATGTCATTTCATTTAAGCTCACCTTTCTTATGTTTGGGGTTGTTATTTTATATTCATAATTATGTAATTTTTATGTTCATATTATGAGAGACCCTATTTGATATCATAAATCCATTTTTGGAAGATTTAAGTGGCGTTGTTAGGCTGTCGAGTTTTCATTAGGGGTTTTTCATCTCACTTTTATTCCCGTGAGATTTTTTCTACATTTTCCACCATTTAATTTGAATGGTGTATGTACTGCCCATTATTATACTCTTTTTTTAATATAATTTCGTTTATGATTATTTACATCAATGTTTTATATCCCTTCTTTCATGGGGTGTACATTTCCAATGTTACCCAAGTCGGTAAGGGAACCGTTGACCCTCATATTTTTAAAAGACATATGTTGTTATGTCTTTTAATTTACATATTTTTATTTAGGGATATGTTTTTATATATCCTTATTGATGTAAATTTAATTTCCAAGTGATGAGATACCATTTTCTCTCTCATCAACAAATTTTATAAATTTTAAAGTGATGTTGTTAGGCTGTCGAATTTTACCAAAGGAACTTCTTAACCCAATTTCGATTTCTTTGGGTTCAACATTTAGTTATTGAATATGTCATCCATTGAATATGTTGGAATGAAATTTGATTATTTTACACTTAATATCCACTAATATTGGGTGTATTTATATTTGTCACACATAATTATGAGATTTATTTATCCTTAATTTATGGATACCTTCTTTATAATGGATTTTACCTCATTTTACATTTCTATTGAGACTTCATTGTTGTTATGAACCAATTCACTCTTATATGGTGTATATACTGTCATTTTCAATATTATATCATGAATCCCTTTATTCTAATGATATTAAAAAATTTTGATTAAATATTATTCCTCAATTATTGTATTCAAGTGTCTCTCATTTTGTTAAAACCCCTTTAACTAAAATATCATTTTAAATGTTTTAATGATTTATTCTTATAAATATTTATCATTAATATCCATGTTTTAAAAATGTTTTTAATGATTTATTTATATGGATATTACTGGTTTAAAATGTTAAAATCTTCAAAGTGGTTTGGGACACTTTGATTCAAAAATCACTTTATTAAATGTTTTAAATGGTTTTGAAAATGGTTTTTAGAATGGATTCATTATTTCAATATCTTAAAATGTTATATTTTTATTGCAATATGGGAAAGTTATCTTGCTTTATTCTTATGTTATGTGCTATGATTATGTTATTGTTCTTGGGTATTATTTATGAAGACGGGTGGTTCCGTGATAAACTAAGGGTGGGTGAGCCCGATATAGCTCTCCAATGCATTGGGTAATGCAAAGAGGTTAAACATTAAGGTTTCTCTGAAGATATATAGGGAATATACTATGATGGGTATTCCAAATGTAACCATGAGGGTCACTCCCTTTGTAAGAATGTTATGAATGCCTCAATTTACCATTATGTCTTTTGATTTCTATGAGTTATTCATAAATCTTATAATTTCATGAGGTATGTTAACATGCTTATGTATTATGAGTAATGTATGATTTCATTGATTCTTATGTATACATTTACTAATGTTTCCTTTCTGTATTTCTATATCCCTTACTGAGCTTTTTATGCTCACCCTATGTTTTTTTTGAATTTTTTTTCATCGATCAAGGGAAAGGTACATGATATGATGATAGTGTCAAGGAAGTGTCAAGAAAAAATCCATGTTTTATTTTAAATATGTTTCTGTTGATGGGAAAAATGAATACTATATTTTATGTAACCACTTTGTTTTAATGTGGAATGTAATGCATGATTTATTATCTCATTCTCTAAAACACTTATCCTAAAAATATCCTCAATGTGTATTCTTGAAATAACTCAAGATTAAGTAAGGTTTATGGCCGGGTCCTTATATTTCCATAAGAGTATTTGGATTTGGGTCTATCCTGTCAAATTGACTGATAGGCAACACGTAATATGTACTCACATGTATGAATAGGTTTACTAGAATCTTTTCCAAACCATATAGAGCATTAACATTAGTAACCTCATTTGTTGTGGATTTCTCATTTCCCTCCATGTGATAAAATTCTGCCTCAATGTATTGAGATTCACATGTTTTGAATGTGGCTTTATCACCATAAAATATCCCAATTTGACCATTGAAACAATATTTGAGACATTGATGGTATGATGAAGGGATAGCCACATGTTTTTGTAGCCATGGTCTTCCATGAAAAATGTTGAAAGTAGTATCATGTCGAACAACCATGAAATTTGAATTGGATACATGATCTCCGAACTGATTTCTATGTGTGATCTCGCTCAGAGGTTCTTGTTCATTTTTATCATATCCTTGCAACATCAAATTTGAAGGAGATAATTCAGATTCGGTGAGGCCCAATCATCGAAGTGTACGAATGGGGATGAGGTTTACTCCTGAACTAATATCAATAAAAGCAATTCGTATGTCCACACCATTGACCTTGCCAGATAAGTACAAAGGTATAATATGTCCATGCATGACATCATCTTCATCTTAATCTATAAAAGATATCAATTCATGGAATTCTATAGGATCATTCTCTACATGGTAGACTTCAGCCGCAACAATTTCAGTTTTGAATTCATGAGGACTTGACAATGCCTCGATGAGTGCCTCACGAAGATCTTTTGATAGATTCAAGGCATCCAGAATTCATAATATGGATGATACTTTGGAAAAATGTTTCAAGAAATCATATTTTTTATCCAAAGGTCTACGTTTTCCAATAGGAATATGTGGTTTCTCAGGTACCTTAGAGGTTGATGCTTTGGAAGTAGATGCTTCATGTGTCGGGGTAGGAGTTTGAAATACTCCTGGCTTTGGAATATTAGACCGAGTAGGTCTATTTTCATGCTGAGAGGAAGAAGGTGGAACCTCTAACAGATCCTTTAGAATAACAATGCCAGGCATGAATATGCCATGTGTGGAAGATCTTTCTTGTTCTTATTGAGCTCGCAGAAGGGCTCTACCATGAGTTTCTGCAACATAAATAGTTATTGCAGGGGTAGAATTGGAGTAGTGGATTCTGGGATATCCACATCTTTTTCTGTATCCTAGACCTCTGGAACTCCCTCTAATTCCTTTTTTTGATACAGGGAATTCAGGCTCATTAAGATCAAAACTATGACTGACATAAAGACTTGTTAAGTGAATCATGTTATCCAAACAAAAGATCAACTTTTCATCTGATGAAGACACTATCTGATTAGCCAATTTAGGCTGTTCCATTTGTTGGGTTGGTGACCGTGGCTTTGAAGTAGATGGCATAAAATCTACCAGAGTCAAAGACATATTGGCCTTTGACACAATTTCACCTTCCTCTGATTGTTCCTCTTTATTTTAATTATGTTTCCCCTTTTAGGATTTTTCTTTTGATGAAGGATGTTTTTCTGTGGCATTCGTAGTAGAAGACACATTTAGTTTCTTCAAATGCGTTCGCAAAATGGAATGAGTTAGGATAATCTTTTTCCTAATTATCCCATCATCATATTTCTGCACATTTGTTATTTTTACTTATTGCCACTCACCTTCTTCCTCTGTATCTGTAGCAGTAACACATGCTACCTGAGCTGAAGAACATTTTAGTTTGACTTGTCTTGAGTCCACCATCTTTTACAGGAGAAATTTGAAGACCAAACACTTCTGAATGGGATGCCCCAACATCTGATGAAATGTGAAATAGATGGGAAGGTCTTTATCTCCTTTATATTTAGGCCTTTTGGGCCGTGGAAATTGAACCAAATTATTTTCCAGAGCTGAAATAAAGTAACAACGAACTTGTTCATTTCGAAAAGAGTAAACATTACTCTTCAGATCCTCAAATTGTTTTTTTCTTTGAAATCTTTTATCATCATGACAAAACGACCTCTGTTGTAGATGCTCAGGAGATGGAACCCTTTTATAATATGATGGTTTTAATGTAAAAGCCTGTAAAAGTGTTTATTTAAGAATAAATGTAGCAGTCTCTACTTTACCCATTCTCCATCTTGGAGCTAATGGAATTACACGAGTTTTATCCTTAGTATTTGTAAGATTCTTTAATATGTTGAGTGATTTAAGTAAGGTCTCGAAACCCTCCTTTGTATTTCACATGGATCAACGGTGTGCATAACTCATCACACAAATTTTCCACACAGATTGGAAACAATTCTTTTTGAGGGAGTGATAAGCATAGGGAATATGTTAATCCCTTCCAGCGAGCAATGAAATATGAAACCCATTCATTCTCCCTTTTCATACAATTTTTAAGATCAAAAAATTGTTTTCTTTGGAAAAATTGAGATGAATTGAAGAAGTAATCTTTATCGGAGATCCTCCCATATGTTAATTGATCGGGATTGAAAGCTTGTATACCAAACAAAAGAAGGCCCTTGTTATGACTGTACAAAACATCAATGCTTAACTGCCTCTTGTTGCTGAGGGGTTCCCATCATAGGATCTCTATGAGAAACAACATGTGTTAAGTGTTTCTCTGTATCTCCCGTACCATTAAATATTGGGAATGTCGTACTTTCAAAATATGTTGGGGGAGGAATTGAATCAACCCATTTAGGGTAAATTCTATTTTATGATTGAATTTGTGCATTTTCCCTCTGTATCTTCCAGCTGAGCTTTTAATGACTTAATAATAGTTATAAACTTCTATGAAACATCTGGTTGATCATGGACCTGAGAAGGTCCAAAAACTGGAGTTTGGACAGATGTGGTGGTTGGTACTAGAACTGAGGATAACACCACCTATTATTGTTTCACCTGACCCATAGGATTAGGCCGGTGAGGGTGTACCGATAAAAGAGGATACTCTTGATCCATCTTAGTATCCTTAATAAATTCCCTTGGCTGACTGACTCCAGCACACTTAGAAGGAAGACAACCTTGAAGTAGTTCTCCATTCAACCTCCTTAATTCTATCATTTTTCCTCTTGTTGTGCGAATATTTTCTCTAATGAGAGTGATTGGCCTCTTACAGAGAAATGGAATGTAACCTAACTCCTTCATTTCCCCTTATTGGAAGCCTTTAGGAGAGGTTGAATTTGATTATTTTAAGGAATACCTAGATTTTGTGTAATCCAGTGATTTCTTGTACGCACAACTTCTTCATTGGTGTCTGTGTGTAAAACATCATGAGCATGATCCTCTTCATCTGATCCCTCTGAGTGAGCCTCATTTTCTATAGGATCAAAAACAATAGCATTGATGACATTAATTGATGCATAACACATTACATACCTTCTATCAGAATTGTTGTGATGTTGCCTTCTTCCATATCCTTGATGAGACACTGCCTTTTGTTGAGTTGATCCCTCAGGAATTTCTTAAAGAACCGTAATTTGGAGGGAATCTCCTAATAATTCAGCTATGCGTTCCTCTTGTGGCTTCTTCCCCTATTGAGTGAATACATACTTTCTCTGAGGAAGAGATTGAGGATTTGAAAAAGTCCTCAGTCCGGTGGACTGGGGCTGTTCCTGCTATTTCGGATCAACTCCTCGAATCCTATTTTTTTATTTTGAGGGTTGGGTTAAAGGATTCCCCAGTCTGGAACGACGGGGTGATTCTTGAGCTGCTACATCTGAGACATTCTTAAAAGGTATCATGATCTTGCGGAATTTAGTCTGGAAATTTGATGGATGCATTAACCTACAACCACTCAAATCACCTAGTTCAAATGAATGATGGATGATTTCTGACACTTCTATCACCTGATGATGTGCTCGCTCTAAATGAGAATCCTATTCGATATTATAATTTTCCTGATGCAAAAGGAATTTGACAACTTGTTCTTTGTATGCATGGCTTTGGGAAGAACTAGTTGACACATGTTCTTGAGAAAGCCTTTGATTACAAACAAATCCAATTGGTTATGGCCGTCCATGGGCAATAACATTTCATGAGACCATTTTTGGAGGGCTTTGTTGACTAGAGAGTACAGTGAAATGCAATGCTCATTGAACAGCCCATCCTTTGATATGAATACCAGATAGGGCATTTTCAATTAACTGGCACAATCTTCTTAGTGAGCTAAGGCATGAATGCTGAAGGTATCTCTATTGCTTTTCAGCCTTCAGATATCAAGAAACTGAGACAGAGGCCAAATCTATTTGGCGTTGTAACCCTTCTATTATCTTGACAGGATTTTCATATTGATCATTAGATATTATTTTTTTCAATTGACAAAGAGTTTTCCACATGTTGAGATGAATATCGTGAATACAATCTTCTGTCAACATCTCTGGAATGTCATACTAAGAGTCAGCCAAAGGCAAAAACATAACTAGAACTTCACCTTTCGCTAGTTTTTTCTAATATTCATCACTTCCTCTTTATCATTCAATGAAGTTTCTTCTACCTGATTAGACCAAAGTTGGTTCTTCCTTATTGCTTCATCAGATTCAACAAGGATGGTAGAGAATTTACATATCAAACTAGAAGATGAATGACCCATGGGTGGTTCAGAGAATGACCTACACCCCAGGTTATCTTCTGATTGAGAATGTATTTCACCTTCTAGCGGTAAAGCATCAGACATGAGTAGCTTCACATTTTCAAGTGCCTCAAGATAAGAGGTCATTCTCGACACTACATTGTCTATTGGAGCATATCCTATGAAATGTGAATTACTACTGTAGAGTGGACTTTCGCAGCTAAATTCATCATCATGGGGAGGAACACCATGGTGGGTTACAACAAAAGATGAAACCTTTTCCTCCTTGAACTTTTGGCCATACAGAGGGTTCCCGTGGATGTCATCTGAAGATGATACCTTGAGATTAACCAAACTGTCATGAAGAAAGCCTTCATGAAGACGTGTCTGATGAATACCTTCAGAATTAATGGTCCCATTTTTGGGAAATGAGAGGGTAGAATATTGAGTTGCAACAGATTATTGTCTGATTGCATCAGGAAATCCAGCATTGAGCAAGGCCTTATTACAAATTGGCTCTTGATTTCATGATTGTGTTGGACGGGTCTTTGATTTAGACGCCTTCTTACTCACTTTTGGAACCACTTGTTGACAAAAGTGGTTAATATGGGAATTTTTATGTGCCTTCATAGAAGAAATAGTTAGGTTAGACTGATTATCTCCACTCAAATCAGGTGTATGTTCCTGACTTGGTTATTCGTATGACATGGTGGAGTATGACCCACAACCCTCTTGGACTATAAAAATGGTGTGTATCTGTTCCGGAGTGATATGTTGATGTTTCACTCCACTGGTAGGGATAGATTGGCATTTCATTCCCTGTGATGCTGATGAAGCTGTTATAATCTTCTGAATGGCATCCATAATATGAGCAGGGATTTGATTCTACTCTTTCACCATTGTCAGAATGTTCTTGGTGACTTCAGCTGCCAGAACACGAATATACGTCAATTCCATTCTTGGAGTTGGTGTGTGTTCCTACTCTTATCCACCTTTTCCTCTCAGTGAATTATGACAGTACTCATGTGTGGGGGCAGAGAGTTGAGTCTGCTCTTAATTTGTCGTCAGAGATTTCTGACGGACATCTCTGGATGCTACCAAACGAGACTGTTGGCATGCTTGATGAATATTGGAAGGTGTATGTGCCTGCTGTGTATTACTTGTAATGTATGGTTGACTATTTCCTTCAATACTAGCAGACAAGATTCCAGACAGAATTGTTGATTCTAAAAAGGTGTACGTTTTTGTTTATCAATTGCCACCATATCAGATTGGTGACCTTCTTTGGTTGTAGTTAGATGAGCCTGCTAACTAGGTAATGAGTTATAAACATGTGTATATGCCTACGTATAATACTCTGCTGGAATTGCCTTGTGGGATTGGTGTGTTGCTACCAGACAAGTCTGCTAGGGAGTGACATCCGGACGACCGGTTGTATGTGCCCGCTCGTTGCTTTCCATCAATTTGGCTTGATTGACTTTTCTGGTGGGGTCAGAAGTAAGAACCTGATCACTGTTGACAAGATTTCACCTCTGGAAGTTTTTCTTGCATGCTCGGATCTGAGGATCCTGAACCGAATCCATGAAGGCTATACCCTCAATATGTTGAGGGCACACTTCCGCACAAGTCTGGCGGTGATTTTTGATGGGAGTCCCCAGGAAGGACTCCTATATTTTTGAATTAAGGCCTTGAATGACCTTCTCATTAACCTCTACAGAAAATGGGAGGGACTGGTGACAGCATTCTGGGGATGACGACCCGAAACAGTTGGAAATGGTGGTTGGCACCACGAGTTTCTTGATCGCTGGTCGTCGCTGTCCGAACAACCAGGGTGAATTATTGACTTAGAGGGCTGATATAGCTTCCTCCAGAGTCGTAATTGAATCATGTTGACACCATTCATTAACCAGTGTATTTTTTACCCAGCGTTGAAGATGCTGATTTGGTGATGTCATCCTTAGAGCGGATGATGATCCTGCAGGAGTAGCGGCATATGCATTCATAGCAGAGGTATTCACAGGTGTGAGCTTAAGAGAAGCCATTTCTGTAACGCAGATGATCGTGGAAAAGAGTGCCTATTTGATATAACATATATTATCAAGATAAGTTCGAGCACTACATCTTTTGAAAGATCACATATGTTATTGATTTTTTTATTGTGCCTCCCATTGAGTTTAAATAGGGGCCTAACAAATAAGTAAAACATCATTTTAACATGGTTAAGGATTCACATTGTGTTTACGATTTTTTGTTTCTATCTAGAAATGGCGATGATCACGTTTGTTTAATTTTCAAACATTACAGTCAGTTTCTAACGGTTTTGTTCATAGAACCGGAAACATCCAATGATTCTATATCCATTTAGACCCACTTTCAAATGGTATGTTCTCATTAGTTGTGAACCGATGAGGCTTAACAATTGGCATTGGCCGAGAGGATTGGAGGTCGGAGTCATCACACCTTTTTGGGGGGAATTATTGTGTACTCCAGAACTCTCTTTATAGATTTATGTTATGTTCGTGAATCCTTATTTAATTACCTAGTATGAAAATGATCGTTCCTTTAGATATGACAATGAATGATTGATATGTTTGAGATTTAGAGATTCTTTTATTTTTATTTGAGATTCTTCATCGATATAGAATCATCTATATTTGTTTGAGATTCTAATTCAATGGTATTCTTGAATACATTATATACTGATTCCTTGGACATTATGATAACCATACTGGTTTTAAAGCCACTCAGTGGGGCACTTGATGTTTATTATCGTTCAGAAGGACATTGATTATTTTAGTGTTGGGATCATACCCATAGATGGGCTACCTACGTATCTTTGTTTATAAAAGGAATCAGAACCCATGTAATTTGAGTAAATAAGTATGAGGTTTATGCATTATTGATGTCCCAATGAAAGAAGTGAAAATTACTTTTACACTCTATGCTCACATGAGTCATACTCGGTGTGAGAAACAAGAGGTATTAGTAAAGCCTGATGATTGTGACATGAAGGATTTAATTATAAGAAATAATGTGGGTCTTATGTATGTATGACTTCCCGGATAGATGAGGATTGGGATTTACATCAAGGCATAAACCCATGAACAAGGTCTATAAAGGTATATGTGCATTATGGATATTTGGATACTCTAACTTGGGGGGTTACTCTTGAAAAAGATGACCAAATTATGAGTGGACTTGTGATTGGGTTTTATTTCTGATATGGAAGCCCAAATCAAAATAAATCATGACTAGTTAAGAGAAATTATGTCTGGTGATTATTCATGATAAGGAGTCCCAAATCAAAATAATATTAAGAATAGGGCATACTCCTAAGAAGGAGGCCTACATTAAAGAAAATTATGACTGGGGCTTACTCCTGAAAACGAGGCCCAGTTAAGGGGACATGGACTAGGGCTTACTCCTGAAAAGGAGGCCCAAATTAGGGAACTTGAAACTTGGGACTTACTCTTGAGAAAGAGGCCTATGATAATGAAAATTATGACAGGGGCTTACTCCTAAAATGGAGGCCCAGGTTAGGGAACTTGAAACATGGGACTTACTCCTAAGAATGAGGCCTATATTAATCTAAATTGAAATGGGACTTACTCCTTAAAAGGAGGCCCATGTTAGGGAACATGGGGCTTAATCCCTAGGAGTATTCCGATATTAAATATCTTCTCATCTCAAAGGATGAGGTTGAATGAATGAAATCTCTAACCTTAGTAACATAAAAATATGTAAATCACAAGGTCTTGAGAGATGTTCCACAAAATTCCTTTCAGATAAGGAAGCCAACAAAAGAACCACGCCAAAAATGGCTTTGTAGACAGTTTTGAAGGCTAAATCATGAAGAGGAGATGTGGTTTTGATTAAATGAGTTGAATAGGTAGGAGAGGAACCCAAAAATTGGTTAGTGCGCAAGTCCTGTTGTGGCGCGCAGATCTTGGTGACACAGGTAGACATGTGCGACACATGGGTACTTGAGCGCCGACCAACCGATAGGGTAATTCTTGGGTGAGTCTTGGCTCAAGCCCTTCGTATTTTCCCTAAAGAATTCCAAATTATTGGCGCGTAGGTTCTCTTGTATGAATAAGGTGGTGCGAATGTGTGACCATTTCCCTTAAGGGTTAGACACTTAGGAGCGCAAGTGTTGGATAATTTCAACACTTATCCCTTGTTCCCCCTCTTTAGACCTTCCATTCTTGGTAAGAAATTACCTTATAAGTGTTAAGAAGACATCAAGAAGAGACTAGGGCGTCATGAGATCAAATTCGACTTTTTAAATTTTTCATCCCTGAAATGGAGGGCCCACAAGGGGTATTTATAGGTTGGTGAATACCTTGGGTGAAAATCAAATAGGGTGTTCAAGTGACCTACGCGCCCAATATGTGGCGCATAGGTATATCTGCACTACAATCTTGTAACTTGCATGGACCATTCTTAAAGAAATCCTTGTTCATGCCTTTGTTGATTTTTAAAGTTTCTTCGAAAGATGAATCACTTTGTGTTTAGGGTATTTCCCTTTTAATTAGTTGGACTCTGTGATGAAAAGGAGCATCAACACACTCCTATAACTCATATACCAAAAAACACCCCCAGATATTTCATCTTTTATAATTCTCTCATCATTACCTTCCATGCCCATGTTTCTATTGCCGACCTCCTCTTTCATCCATTTAGAAATATTTCAAACTAATCTAGTGTTGTCTGACTTGATAAACTTTCCTAGAAATCTTTTCCTACATTATAAAGTGAATTTTATCATGGATTATAGTGTTGAATATTTCAAAATATGTTTACAGAGAGATAATTAATAATATGCTTATGCTATCAGTATTATTTCATACAACACCTCCTACTATATCTATACAATTCAATAATACCACATAGATTCCAAACCTATGATTATAAATATCGAAAAAACACATATTTTAACTACTATTGGTTATCCAATTCTTATTTGGTTCCAATAAGAAATCCAAAATCTAATCCATACATTTCATACAAAATTCAACCATCGATAACTACATTTTTTCCAAATTTAGGTAGATAATAAAATATCCCTCAACACTGGAGATCTTTATCTGAGGTTCCTCACTATAAAAATCATAGATTTTTTTTTCAAAATGTTCTAGATATTTGTTAAATTTTCCAATTGATTCTTAAAGTATATAAATCTGTACTTCAATGTTTTTGAATAGTGATTATTGAAGTATTTTCCTCAAAAATGTTTCTTAGCTTCAATTTCATCCATGACATAGGATGTTCAATGATCAAAAGGATAATTATTTATTTCTCCTCATTACAAATTCATTGAAATACTTCCTATATATCGAATGATTTTCATATACCATTGCTTTTTTACATCATCTAAAATTTATTTTTTCCCACTACTGTAATCATTTTTCTACTAAAACAAGTACTTTTTTCTTCTACTATATTAACATCCATGTCACCTTGAGTCTCTCAGAAAAGAAAAAAAATTGATTTCCTCTATTTAGATTCTCTCTCAAAAAATATTCCAATATATTAATAATGGAAAGAATTGATAGGTTGGAGAATAATATAGGTAGAATAATAAGAAGATTATATTAGCATAATTTACCTAGAATATATCATTGTAATTGAAAATGAAGGTATTATAAGAAAGTAAGTGGTTGATAATCACTATTGAGGGCCGGATACAATCTATTATATTAACGATGCATGATAGAATCAAAATATAGACCATTATTTTTCACATACACACACATTCCCCTCATTCATACTCTAAAAACCCCCACCTGAAATCCCCTATCTCTATTAAAATTCTATCCATTGATTTCATTAGTACTTTTAACCAACCCAAAAGATCTCAAACTACTTTCTCTGTATTTTCAATAGTTCACATGGAAGCAAAAATATTACCTATCCCCCCTACAAATCATTTATCCACCGAATGATACCCAAACTACACTTCCTATCCGATCTATATAGAATTAAAAAAATTATATTTATGGGAATTGAATCTATATATTGTTACAATAAATTAAAATATTTTTTTTAATTTTTAAATTACAAATTTTTGAATATATTGAGATGTAGTTTTGATACCCTAAATGTTTTATAATTATAGTACATATTAATTTTACTATTAATTGGTTTTTTTGATTTATAGGTATTCCTAATTTATCTATAAAAGAGGAAATTAGAATAAAGGGGCTTTACATAGAAAGGGTTGAATTATTTTAAATTCATTATTGTTACCCTCCTAAAATTTTTATAATGTTATTTTGAATTCTAACTAAAAAATGCATGCCCCATTGTATGTTTGCTAATAATTTTTACACTATGGAAAAAAACGTAGAAATACCATGATTTCATATTGTAATTTTCATTATTTATAACACTATATGATTAAAATGGGGTACTAAATGATAAACAATAATCTAATGGGTGTGGATTTGAAGAACCATTATTTATGGAGGCTTGTTGATTTTAGTTTATAAAATTATCTTGCATTTCTCATGAATTTTTCTAATGAACATGTAAATTAGTTGGTTTTTATTTTAAATTCCACTAAGTGATTTACATAAATAATTAATTTCTTCTCCTTAGTGGATTATAGAAAAAATATTTCACATTCATTATAATAATATTTCTTTAGAGATTCTTCATACATGTAAATCTTATATAACAAGCATCGATATCTCAAAAAGTATATTATTATCAAAATTTACATTTTAAATGATTGAGGCATTTATTTATTAGAGATCCATTTATTCCTGAGACCCACTTTTAACATTTTATCATTATTTTTATATTATAGAATCTATTAATGACCTTATTATGGAAACCCCAAATCACAATACTATTTAATCTTTCCTTCCCTTACTCTGGTATTTTTCTATATAAAAAATGAATAAATTGTTGGATAGTGGTCTTCCATGGTTGAAAGGTATGTTTCAAAATGAGAATATGGTGAGATAGTGTTTATTGGGTTTTAGTAGAGCCTTATGATTATCATTTATTGACATAATTGTTTATCCTAGAAAAGAAATGAAAAAATGAAAAATAAAAGAATTAAAAACGAAAAGTTTAGAGAAATATGACTTGTGTATTTTGTAGGTAAAAAAATCACACGTAGTTAAACCCATGAGCTTTTTATAATTAGTTCATGTAGTGTTATTAGGAGATCAAATATTGGTTGGATGAGGAGTACAATATTTTTCCAATGAGAAACATTCAAAAGAATAGAAGAAGTAGATCAATAGAGGGTATCATACATTGATCTTTATTACTATTCATGAAAATTATATTCGATTATGGGAATTAGAGATTATATAATATTTTGTGGAACTAAATTGAGAATTACTTTATATTATTTTTTTGTTTATTAAGATATAACCTTCTCTAAAGGCATATATATTTTTCATATCATGTTCTTACCTAGAGTCATAGAGTCATCTGGTACCTTTATAAGGCCCTAATGATTAATTATGATATCTGCCATTAATTATAGAATATTTGGGAAATATTTAATTATTATAGCATGGAACATGTATTCAATGTATTTGGAAAACATTAATCAATTGTAAATATCGGTGAATAACTGAGATGTGGATAAGAAGATTTAATGAGAGGTGGATCCCCAACTAACATGATTATTATAGATGAAAAGGGATGCCTAAATGGTAGTATTGAGATTATTTTTAAATTTCAAAGGGGAATACTATCATATATAATAGATTTATTTCTTTAAAAATGAATAATTGAAAATATGTTTGTAATGATGCTTTAAAATTGATCTACACGATGTTAATTATTTAATTTTACTGATTTTAACATTAATTATTTATAGTTTGGATTTCAATTGTAATTTGAGTGGATTTAAATTAGATAGGAAATGATTTTTCTATGTGTGGGGTATTTGAACACCATATTTTGAACATGCATTGTTTTTAATTTAAAGGGGTTGATTTCATTAATTTTAATGCATTTTTAACCAATTTATCATATTAATATAAAAAATTTGACTTAATAACATCATAAAATTAATTTAGAAATAATAAAAAAAAAAAATATAAATAAATAATTATGATGAATTTTTTAAGGGGAAAACAATAGTTTTTTAGTATTAAAAGGGGGCCTTAAACTATCCAATCAGGATCACAGATGTGAAAATTAAAGAGTGTATGACGAAATGCAAATGAGATGAATTAAAACTAATGATACTACTATTTCAAGTGTAATACCAAGAATTTACTCAAATTGGGCACAAGGAGCGAGGGTTAGGAATCAATAAGCATGCATAAATGAGATATGTTTTTGGTAAAATCATATTAAAATGTGTAAACATACATTATATTTTCTAATATAGTACTTCTTTAAAACATGGAAACATTATGAAATGAAATGTTAGTGTCTTAGTGATATAAATGTTAGGGGTGGAATAATGCCCTTTTCTTTTTAGTTGTTCTTATAAATGATAAAAATCAAATATAGTTAGGGAGAATATGATTTTCTAAAAAAACACATAAAATAACTCCCATAGGAACACAAGAATTTAAAAGGATCACTACACAATACATGTAGATAGCCATAGTTACATGTTTCAAATAATATGAGACCATAAATGCACTATATAAATCATTTAGGGTTTCAAAAAAGTAAGCAATTTACATCACATTAACAAAACTATATTCCTCTGATAATCCATTTTATTATTTCTTAGATAATATGATTAAAAAATTAATTAGAAATATAAACCATAACATATAGGATTCAACAGGATTTCATTGTATTTTTTGATTTTCACACACTCTCCATCCTAGATGTAAATCTTATTCCCCATAAAATTTCACAAATACTAGATATAATGAACATTTTAGAGAGATTGTTTTTATGAACACATCCATATGATACCATCTCAATTTTGATAATGTACATTTGATATTTATCTTTCTAGTATCCTATATCATATTACCTGAGTCAGGCACCCTATATATGGAACCTCTTCATCTATTAGTACTCTATTTAGTTGTTATAAAAATGAAAAAATATACTCATTATTTGTGGTCATCCCCTCACTTATGAAAATAATATCACAAAATAAACAATTATTCACAGTGCACATGATAACCATCATAAAACTATATATCCCCATAAGAGGGAGGATCACATATTTCAAATTAAAATTTCACTATCCAAATTTTAATTCACTCTCATGAATTTATTTAGTAGAAAAAAATTCAAAAATTATAATACATTTGAGTAAACTATCATCATAGGATCCTCCATAAAATATTAGGATCAAGGATGTTTAAACCCTCAGGAAATATCAACATGTATCAAGATCATTCCTTCATGATTATTGAGTCATTGTATTTCCTACTCAGCATCATCATGGTTATGATTATACAAAATACACTGTAATGACACATTAATATTAATTCGATTAATATTCATATGAAACCATCTAACAGGTAATATAACATTTGGATCATTTTTGAGAGGATATTTATTTTCTGACACCCTTCTATCCAATAACCTTTTTTCTAATGAATTAGTAGTATAAATAATTCACTCAAAAGACAATTTCTTATGACTTATCCTAGAATCCTCGATCAAATGAACTATTTACTTCTATATATCCAATGAAACTTCTGGAATATAGTTCTATTAAACCATCATAACTTTTATTAATAATGTTTTTTCATTGATGAATAGAAAATAATTTACCAACTTCATTGTATGAGAAATAGAGCTTGGTATACATTATCTCATAACCATTGTCTACTATACTTCATCCAATAACCACAGTCTGCTAGACACTATATGAGGACCTATCCTTTCAAAACTTCTACTAATAATCACAGTATGATAGAATCCATCCCATAACCTTTATAAGATAAACTTTATACAGTTGATTTATTCTATCAGACTATGTACTATAACTTTAGAATGGAGGGTATGAATTTTCATGTTATTTATGAATTTAAAATATTATAATAAAAGATACAATACCTTTTTCAAGTAACCAGTCTTTTCCATAAATCGACACAAAACCAATACTCTTATTTTCAATAATCTCCCCTTTGGAATTTGTTTTCAACCAAGGAATTGAAATCACTGATTGTTTGAAACTCATGAAATTGGTAACTATCCAAAAATCTTATGAAAATATATGGGATATCTTTTATGAAAATAAAAATCATTCAAGAAAAAACTGAATCCGATAAATCAATTATTATAATACATTCTGAATATATTTTTGAACTCCAAACTTCTTATTCACAAAAAACATGATCCTATAAATAATATGTTATTTCCCTAACTGTAAAAAACTATTAAAATAATTCAAAAATGTTAACATCACAACTATGCCTCTTTAAAAATGCCCTGAAAATATATGATGTCCAATAATAAGTAAATAAAAAATAAATTGATTGTTATATGTTATATGTTTTATACCTCTTTGAAAACAAATTCCAAATACAATAAGGTATTGGTGAAAAAAAAATTGCACACCATAGTCATGATAATGGTGAAATTGAATGTCAATATTCACCCATATCTTTAGAAATATTTCCTTTAATAGTAATTTAGTGAATATATCAGTTGTTCTTTTCTTCAAAGAAAAAAATTCAAGATTTATTGAATTTCATTTGGAAGTTTCTTTATTTAATGTGATTTTTAATATTATTGTGGTTAAATATAGAATTTTTCCTTTGATTCATGTAAATATTGATAGAATTTGTATTATCAAAACCCAAGACAAGTAGTAGCTTCACATTAATAAAAAAATCATATAGTTATATCATTGTACATAATAATTGTGTTCTGAATTGAGTTATATCTACACACCGAGATTCTAAAATGTTGAGAGTCACTAATAGTTTTTTAGTTTTCCAACAAACACATATTTCAATAATAAATTAATCTACATCGTATGTGGATTTTCCATCATCAATTAATCATGGCCAATCAGAATTAGTATGAACAAACCGATCGATCATTCTTATACAGTCATATTTAAACAAGAAATCAACTATACCTTTAATATGTCCAAGAATTCATTTTACAAACACATGAATGTATTATTTTTGTATTCTATCAAACATGGGAAAATTTTTACAACAGACTCTGAATTTTGTCATGAATTATTGGGATATAATATACATCCAATCATCATTAACTAATATTTTTAATCAATATCCTTTACATGATAATGTTTTGAAAATATTATTTCCATTTAAATGGGTGTAGAACCAAAAATTGATTATTCCATTGAAAATTGTTATATTAGTTTCATATCATGAATATTCGTACAATGGAAAATTTAAATATTCTTTATAAATATTTTTTAACGTAGAATGTACTTCATTTCACCTATAATATTCATTTCAAATAATATCATTATCTCCAAAGAAAACTTTTCACATGTCTCTTCATCATTCATTGTGCATGTGATGAAATTAACATAAAAACTCAATGAGAGAAACCACATTATTTTCTTTTTTAAATAGGTTTCCCTAAACCCTTACTTTTCAAAAATTTAACTTCCTCAATCATGTATCCAATAAATAATACCAAATTCATGGATTTGGCTTAAACCCATAAGATTCATTCTTCAACATGGAATCATTATTTTATCTTCACTAAGCATGAGACCACATAGTTATTAAATACAAACATATTATTATAACTAACTATTGAGAAATTAACAATTGAAAACAATGTTAAAAATAATATATATTCTTTTTGAAATAATATAATGAAGGATTATAATGTTTTCAAGTCATTAAACTATAGAAAAGGTATCCTTAAAATATATTCTTTCAACCTATGAATATCCCCTGAAAAAAAATCTTGACCTATTTCATTTCACTTGACCTCCCTAATTTATGTTTTCTCAAAAAGAAAAATTTGATCCAGTCAGATTTATATCTTCAGGTTTGGGTACCAAATCCCTTGTATTTCATAATTTGATCCAATTACTTATTCTATGAATCAGTGCACTATTGATGACAGAAATCATCTTAGACTTCTATTGAATCAATATCTAAAATGATTGTGGTATATGAAACTATCCTATATTTTATTTTCGATTGGACATGTTCTCCTTAATATCCAATGATATTTTTTTCCACCACATGTATTCTTAGTCTATGGTGAGGTGATTAAAATTTTATCTCATCACCTGAAATGCATAAATTAATATCTTAATATATATAATCCATATATATAATCAGTTATATTTTAATTTTATCTTGTTGTTTAATAGAAATTACTTTATCATCACATCATCATATATATGTACCGGACTTTGAGCCTTTTCTACAAGAGTGATATAAAACATTAAAATATTAGGAATCATTCGTCTTTCTAATTTAATTATTATTGGACATGTATCCTCAACCACTATGAGGTTACCTAAAGTAGATACCACCAATAACTCTTGGACAAATCTTTTTAAGATTCCAAATTTTTTACTATGATTATATAGTTGATACTATATAAATTATGTATTTCACTGTTGGATGTTATTTTTAATGAATCTTATATTATTTCATATTAGATATTGTTCTATAAATATAGATTATTATGGTGAAATATTTATATAATAGCATGTCTCCAAAATAAATGAGAATTATCATATTCAAGGATCACATGACCGACTATCTCAACCAAAAATATATATTAATATTTCTTTCAGAAACACCATTCTTCAATGTTGTATAAAGTTCAATATGTTCTTGTTGAATTCAATTTGTTTCAATGGATCCTTTAAATTCCCAATTGTGTATTTAGTTCCATCATTAGTTCAAATATACATTATAGAGTATACACATTAACATTCTATAATTCTCAAACAAACATACACATTAATTTTGGATCCTATTATTGTTTTTCAATAATATAATTCAAATAATATGGTTAATAAATAAATAAAGGATGAAAAATTTTATCTCCATTAGTTGATTTCTTTTTTATTGGTCCTCATATGTTACGGTGAATAATTTTCAGGGTATTGTTTGAATTTATTTCAAACCACATTTGTATCAGAATTAAAATCATCCATTTTTATTATATCAATCAACACCAATCTCTTAATATTACTATGTTAGAAAAATATTTAATACATCATATATTTTTTACCATTTTCATATTCCCCCGGAACATATGTGCATGCCTCTTATTATCTAACCGAGTCTCTTCCATCATGTTCTGATAGTACAAACCCTAAAAAAATTCAACATAAAATATACTTCCATTGGTTTATTATCCACTGGTTATAACATTACCATCTTTAAAAAAATTAACAATAAATCCATGTTTTTTAAATCTAATTTTTTCTTTTCAACACAATTCGTTGATAATATCAATAAATTTTATTTCAATTCATCAACAAAAATGAACTCCCATTTTTAAATTATCCTTTTCCAATGATAGAAAATACAAATACATTGATATTGATTGGATCATTATTATAAATAGTCAATTATAATTATTAGTATACTTTTTTATGAATTTTAAATCTCCACTCATGTGTGAATAAAACCGACTATCCAATATCAATGGTCTATAAACTGTTGTATCATTGAGAGATGTATCAATAAACATGCCAATCACTTTTCATTATTATTTACTAACGTAATTTTTCAAAACTTCACATATATATTTTTCTGAGTTGTTACAAATAAAAATTACATATATAAATATGTAATAGATAATGAAATATTTAAAAAATAGGTTATACTAGTTGAAATATAATCTCATTTTTCAAACTAAATTTTTTAGGAGCACATGAGCCTCAACCCTGTTGGTGAGGACTCGACACGTACATCGAAGGGACCTGAGATCAAATATGGGGAGAGAAATACTTCAAGGTTATAAAAATAGTTCTATATGAGGCATTATATAAGGCTTTTTCTGATCCTATTATAGCTGGAACAATTAATAAATCTCGGTCTCTGGGCCCCCGGTTTGGTCCTTAGGCCCTGGAAGGCTATCTGGCCACCCAAGGCCTTTAGGCCAGTTGTCTCTCAAGACCTTTTGGCCACCTCAAGGACTTCAGGCCACCCCAAGGCCTTTAGGACAAGTGAATATAATGAATTATCAATCATATAAAAGGGAAAAGGATCCAAATGAGTATTCAGAGCAAGCACATTCACCTGATCTCAACTAACCATAACTAGAATTACGAGATAGTACAACATTTCCTTCAGCATCGAGATTATGCTGTATTGTATAGGATAGCTAGCTGACTAGTCATACGAAGGTGGACTGCTGATATAATGACATGTGTTGGGGAGGTTCAGTCCCAACATGTCTTTTTTGGTTGATTCCCCCTATGACTGATGGGTCATGTGATTGTATCTAAGCTTTTAGGCATTACAAGGGTTTCACCACACCCCTTCAAAGGAGGACTATCAAAAATAATAATAAAATGAAGGCCTTTAGTCCATTTAAAAAAAATTTGTTATATTATTTATGTGTGTTTAATCTTCCTTAGAAATTAATCCCAATACCTCTTAAAATAATTTATTTGTTGATGATTTACCCAAAACCTTTTCCCTATTTTATCAATGAATCTGAACTACCAATAGTATTTGTAGTGTAAATATTTTTTAATGTAATTTTCTTATTTTCCATAATTGTATATCTATAATTTGAATTATTTCTTACCTCTAACCATGGATCCTCGATTTAGACCAAATCATTTACAGATTCATAAATTGATCTTCTTCAAATTTGACTTCATATCATCCTTAATAAATTTTACCTATTTTTGCCTTTTCTAATTCAACATTTTATTTCATAAAAATTAAAGAATTTGAGAATCACTTATATTGGTTATATACATTTTTACATAAACATATGTCATCTTATGAACATATTCTACCATGATTTGAACTAATATTGACGATCCTTATGGATCCTTTTGTGATTTTTTCATATTTAAAATTTAACTATCTTTTAAAATCTAATTTTGGAAATTTAGTAATTCATGTTCAACATTAAATGTTTTTATTAAACTATTTATATGAAATGGAGGAAAACTGATTTTATATAGAGTCAAGGATTTCATTGTGTTTTCATTAATTTAGAATTCATATATCCCTTGAAAATGATTAGAATTCCTAATAATGTTTCTAGAAACAGTATTGGGTTTATAGAAATGTTGAGTTGAATGGGATGAGGTGATTAGATTGAGTGTGGAACCAAATGTCTTTTAGATTTTATTCTTAGTTATATTTGATATAGATGACCCAAAAAAGAAAATCAACAAATTATTTTATATTATATAATGTAACTAACATATTTATGTTGAAAAAATTTCATTGTAAATGATGAGGTTATTAAGATTTGATGAGTTTGGAATATGTGCCGTTAGTTATGAAGTATAGATGATAATATTTTATAAATTTACCAGACATAGAGATCAGAATGATCAGAAAATGTATTTTGTTTTATCAAAAATAGGATTCTAAATGAATTCCATGGACATGTGATTCTTTCTAAATTCATTAACTTATATTTCCCTTTAATATAAAATAGGAAAAAAGGTCATAAAACAATAGGATAACATAGAGTGGTAAACTAGAAACAAATGTTCCTACAAAGAAGAACCAAATATATCATTGATTATCTTTTTATGGTATTTAATGTTATCAGATAGAGGAGTTCCAACCATGTTGGATGAGATGAATTTTTAGGAGGTTTAGAGTGTTTTTGTAAATTTGTACTGTGGGATGTTGTTGAGATAGATGGTCAAAACATCAATATTCATTATGGGAATGTTGTCACTCTAGATAATATTTGAGGAATGATGTATGAGATCATATATTTTGAGGTATATGAATTTTTATTGATGTTTTTCAACTCCAATTTACATGGATGCATGAATGTGGTAAATAGAAGATAAATTTGAGTGGTGTATTCAATTTATTTGTGGTAAATTTTAATTTATTGTTTTTATCCCTCCCATTATTTTATAAAATTGATACCTTTATATAGGGGTGTCGATGCAATGAGAATTTTTGTATTGTTATGATAGTTTTTTTAAGAAGTGAGTGTTCGAAAGAAGATAATGAGAGATATATTGTTCAATCTGAATACACCATGGTATCAAACCAACGATATTAGAATAAGGTAATGATAAAAATCTTTTTCAAATTGTGGATATTTGATATAGTGTTATCATATGAAGGATATAGGACCTAGGCAATTAGATATATAGGATCATGTGAAATTCATAGTTGGATTTTATTACATACTTCTATTCAAGAAACTGAAAAATGTGATGAATAAATTTTTAAAAGGAATGTATGAAGATTTCAACCACCACAATAATAATGTATTTAAGAATTTTGGTGAAGGTTAACCTTCATTGTTGGAAATTTTTTATCATATTACCTATGAGTTATGAAAATGCACTGTGAAAGAAATATAGTATTATATAAGTTATGGATATACCATATATATTGTAATCCACAATGTATTTATATCTTAGTGGATGTGTGGCTATGGAATTTTTCAAAACCCGTCGATGGTATAGATGCTCTTATAATGTAGCGAATCTTGAAAATTGTTATGTTCCTTTTATCTTTATTGATTATATTTTTCCTTATAGTCAGTTCTCTCTTAACCAGAGGTGAAATCTATTTAGAGGAAGTCAAACATAAAAACAATATGAATAGTGAAGCACCTACCTCCTTGTGGAAATAATGATTCTAATGGGTTTTTTAATGTGGTATCATAGATGGGTTCATTTGATGACACTTTTCTCTATGAATTTGTAAGAATAAGAAGGTCAAAATTTATTTTATTTGTTATTTATAGTATGTTTTCTCCAATATTTTATGGGGTGAAAAATAAAATTTGGAAGGATATAATGATTCACTATATATTATGAATATGATATGAAGTTATTCAATCTACTATGTGCAGTGTCCATAAACCTGTTAGAGTGGTCCCATATGAGTTACAAACTACATGAATCAATAGAATGATCGTGATGATTGAAATGATATACTTTTCTATATATTTGAATGTAAATTTTTTAGGGATAAAGGAATTATAACATCCAATATCATCATGGAAAAGTTGAAAAATATTTATTAATTTAAGGATAAATTAAATAAATAAATTTATTTGATCTATATATCACATATTTGATGATCTTAAAATTTGTGATTATGAGTATTTTGGTGTGTTATTTATAATGGTTTACAACATTTTTTGCACCATAAGATGCGTTGGAGATATTTTGGAAAATTAAACTTATATTTATAAGATTATAATAATATTTCCTCATAAATATGTTTTTTATCTTTCATCTATAGAAGGAAAAGAACATGAAACCCACCATTTCGATGATTTGAAAGTATTCTCAACACATATTCAACGAGCTGAAACTAGATATTATGAATAGAGAAAACATTAATAAGGAAATATAAATCTAGTCCATAAATAATCGGATTATAAAGAATGTATTTGAGTAATTTGAAAATTATACTAACCCTCAAGAGGAATTATGTAAAACATATTATGATTTCAAACCATTATTTTATGGAAAGGTGATAATATGTAGATGTATGTAAAGAGGAAATTTCTCATTGAAGTGTTTCAACTATAGATCCATTGGAAACTTGAATCCAACATTATGAAATATTATTTCAAATAGGGACAAATAATGAAAATGTTATGGAGTTATAAAAAAAAGCCCTGAATCATTAGTCCTAACAAGGGAAACCTATGTTGGAGGCAAGGAACCAGTACAAGAAAAGGTAGTATAAGGAATACTAGGAGTACATTGAGAGGTGAGGACATAAGCAACCATGCAACCCTATATCCATGTATGAGTGATCTCTATTACACCGTGAATAAGGAATCTAAATCAGAAAACATTGTAAATGATATACCATGGTTTTTGAAAATCATTCCTAATGGATACATGGATATTTGAGTAATATCTTTCTACACCATTCATAATTATGCAATTAGAGAAGAATAACTCCAAAACCTTCCTCATGGAAGAATATTTGGTTGAGAGGAAATCATCTGGACCAAAGAAGGCATTGAAAGAAAATATCAACAAGCCCTTCTGATTAAACAAACACCCACCTCTATGCATCTATCCATTGATACAAGAACCACAAATATTCATATTGAGTCGTTGGTAAGGAGGAAACCACTAGAGGCATCTGCATTGAGTGTGCGGGATGTGATAATGATGATTATTATGAAGAAAAATATAAAAAAATTAATTATGATAATAGTAAGAAGTTTCTTATTGAATGAGTAAATGATATGAATTTAACTAGTAATAAAATTTTATTTTTTGAAGAATTCTCAGAAGGAAATTAGAAGGATTTTATGCTAAAATCAAAATTATAAAATTTTCTATCGATGTGTGTTATACCTGATAATATTAATACGATGTTGAAGAAAAATTATCCATCAGTAATCAAATATAAATCAACACTTGATGAATGATATATGATTATAAAACATATTCCTGATTTGAAGATGTTATTTTGGGAACATAATTATTAAAAAATGATTAATGAAGATAATAAAAATGTGAATGATAATTATTTTTACATTAATCAACATAAATTAGTTTAAGGTAAGAAAGGAAGAAGAAACATATAAAACATGATTTTAGAATTTGGTTATAGTTCTAATAAATAATAACCATACAAAGATAAAAATTATCATCCTAAAATATTTATGTGCTGGGTGAATGTTTCTAGAAGAAGAATAAATTCAAGGTAATCATGTATGTATCCAAAACATGTGGAGTCCAATATTTGGAATTTTCATAGGAATAAAATTTTGAAGAAAATATTAATCTAATTGGAGACTCCATTACGGATGAAGAGAAGTCGAAGATAATGAATATAATGTTAATAGGATAAATTTTTATCCATGAAATGCATTTAGGGATTATGTTTTTATATATGATAGAGAAAAGAATCACGGTTTTAAACAATATGAATTCTATAGAAGCAAATTTTGTTTTTTGGATATTCCTAGTACTCTTAAGGATTTCTTCATATGAAAATAATGTTTTGGTCCAGTCTAAAATACTATAATGAAGTCGATATATATTGGGGGCATAGTTTTAGGGGGATTTATCCCATTAAATGGATACAACCAAGGAAATATATCATCAAAATAGAAAATTGATTTTAATATTTAGAAACTATTTATGATTGATGAGTTCATCCAAGGCCTCTAACTAAAGGATGTGTAATTATTCAAGCATCTGAAAAATATTATTTTATAAATATTGATTGACTGATGATAAATATGAAAAATGAAAAGAAATGTAATTACTTTTTGAATCATCCCTTATTGAATCCAAAGGAGAAGAACATTGTGATTTGATATTGGGATTTCTTCATAAAAGGAATGATATATTAAATTGATAAAAATGTAAATAATTCTATGAAGGGATAGTGTCATTTAGAAATAACGAATCACTATAAATAAATGTATTTGGATATACAGTCATTAAAAAAGAATCCTAAAATTCAAATTTTCTTTATTTGTAGATAGACTAAAACAAAACTTATTTAGTGTTCCAAAACATTTTTATGAATGTAATGAATTATTTTTATTAAATGATAGCTATAGTATTAAATGGATTAATGAAGGTATGGTTGTAAAAATGGTTAATCAACCAAGTTAAATAAATTTAAATTTATAAATGAATATTATTCAAACTCTCTAGGCATGGTGGAATAAAATGTGTTTTGGCATAAGTGGATTAGACATATGATGTAGAAGAATACAAACATGAAAACCAAGAGAGGAAGTATTCATGATTTCTTGACCTGACAAGAATAATATTTTTACTGTGGTTTGATATTCTAGAAATGCAAAATTCTAAATTTAGAACATGGGAGGATTGAGACACATACAACTCATCCCATGGAGTATATTAAATTTATTATATGTGGGAAATTTTTTTAAATGTAGATAATGAACTTATTTCCTATATTTATTATTTATCAATAATTATATGTATTATTTTTTATAAAAATAAAATCTAGGCTCACAAGATGTTTTAGATTTTTAGTAGAAGTGCTAAAATTTAATGATGATATTATAACTACCTGAGCCAGATCTTCTTGACTAAGTATTTGAAAATGCAGTATAATTTTCTTTTAAATTTGTCTATATAATTACATAACATATTACACAAACAAGGAAAATTTACATGTATAGGTTCTTTGTTGATTATAAAAAAACTTTCATTTATCACAGTTGAACAATAATTAGAAAGATTCATATTACGCTTCCGCGTGATAACTCCAAAATTGATGACATATGAAATAGGATACAAAGATACCTGTGAAAAATAAATTTTAAAATAAGGATGATCATTCAAATTCCAAGTAAGTGGTTCTGAACTAGTAAAAATACTTTTCTTGGAAACCATTCCTCTGAAACAACATTTGATTATATTATTGAAAAAATTAGTACATTAAGCATATTACATGTGGACAATTCATTTAAAATAACCTAGTGAATTTCAAAAAATATTATGAAACATTTAAATACAAAAACATTGTGTAAACTCGAAACATTAAAATATATCTTTCATCTACCCACTTATTGATGGATTGAGATCACTCCCCAATAACCTACCATATTTATATTGTTTTATTTGTGGATTTAAATAATTTTTTTGAATATTTCATTATGTATATACATATTTTTCAATGGTAAATTATTACTTAAAAAACACAAAAAAAACATTTAATATATATATATATTCATTTTCATATGCGTGAATATATATATACTTTCACAAAAAAAACCCATTTTAAAGATTTGAAATAATAAAATACCACATTGTGATGTCATTGCCTAATAAGAAAGAAAATTTTCATCCATAATCCTTACAAACATATTAACAAAAAAAATTATTCATAAACATAATTATAAATACTATCAAGGGTATGATATGTCACATGTTATAGGATATGGCCATAAAATATAATCTAACAGACATATATGAATGTAGATAAAACTGATTCGCATAAAATAATAAAAGTGTTTTAACAAAAAATACATAATATAATGGTGTTCTATTTTTTTTGAAGGTCATTCCTTGGTCAAAATACCAAAGCACTAATTATTGCATATATAAAAAGGGGGTTACAAGAGACGAAAATATGGGAGTTTTTTACAAACATTTTGATAAAAAATGAAGCAGATCAGGAGTTAAGGAATCCAACTACGTCAGCACCTAGTCGATGCCTCTATTAGCTAGAGCATCTGCAACCACATTGGCTTTAAAAAAACGTTTGTAGCAAAGAGGTTGATCCCCACGAATGAATCAAGAAATATTGTGAGAGGTCAGGAAAGATGAGTCACTCCATTCCATAATTCTTCAACAATGGTGGTTGAGTTGATTTTTAACCAGATGTTCGTGCATCCTTTTTAAAGGGCGGAGGTGATAGCATTAATGAAACCCATCATCTCTGTTTCTAGTGATGAAGTGGTGCCACAGCTACTAAAAAAGAAACCATGACACTACCTATGATAATCTTTAAAAATCCCATGGCATCCCGTCAGACCATGATTACCCTTTGAGGCACCATCTACATTAACATTAATCCATCCTGGCATTGGGGATTTCTAGAATTCATCTAGAGTACACTTAGGTGGACTATAAAGTCCATCAATCCGAAGTTTGCGAAGAATCTAAAAGTCACCAACCATGATCTTATAATGTGCGTTTTGAAATGATGTCTCTTCATGATTCACAATGAGTATCTGATCTTTACCTTCATTTATGTTTATTGAGCATTTATTGAATATGATATTATTTTTTTCATACCATATAACATGAAGAAGTTCTACAACAGCAGTGAGAAAAATGTTTTTATTTTGTTGTGAGGCATCATGATCCACACTCCTCTTTAGATTAAAATCAATAGCATCGAAAATCATCCATCTGCAATTAAAAATATAAAAAATGTAGTTCCACAAAGCAGAGGAAGTAGAACACGATAGAAAATTATTATTAACATCTTCCCTAGGTTGATTGCATAAATTTCATTTGGAGATTAGTTGAAAACCAAAATATTGAGGACAGACCTCAGTGGGAATTATATTATGAGAAATAAACCAAATAAGAGTGAGTCTTGTTGGTTTAATCCATGGTTTTGTAAAGTAATTAAACCAGTGAATGACATACTTCAGTGTTGAAAAATTATGTCTATAAACATTTTTAGAGTCAAGAATGCCATTATGTGTAGGTTCTGATATGAGGAAATATTCAACATTAGAAAAGGGATAGTTTTCAATAATTTTAGCAATGTTGTCAGGGAGATCATTTCTGGGGGAATGAATAAATTTACATATAGTGGAGTTGATATTCTCCAGAGGGGAGTTAGAAGATAACCAAGAGATAAGAGGATCACCAGTCCAATTATCTATCCATAATTTTATATTAGAATTCTTCTTAACCATCCATCTAGAGTTATCCATGATGTTGTTGAAGGTTTGTCTAATTGAGGGCCAAATTGAAGAGGTAATATGATTAAAATTTCTTTTTTTAGCTTAGAATGAAATATTTGTTTTCAAAAATCAATCGCATCAGAGTTACTATTGATTAACTTCCAGGTGAGCCTGGCCTGGATAGCTTCATTAAAAAATTTGAGATTTTTTATTCCAATACCACCCTTATCAATAAGCTTACAACAGGTGGACCAAGGGATGGTGACATGTTTTCTTTCAAGAATACTTCCTATACATATGAAATTTTTTATTAAGTGTTCATCCATTTGATGACACCAGCCGGCCATTTATAAATCATCAAATGGTAAACCATTTTAAAGACAATATTTGATTTAACCAGACAGATTCTACCTGCCATGGAGAGGGAATTACCCTTCCATGAAGAATGTTTATTGATGATTTGATCCACAATGCCATTAAATAAGATTGATTTGGGTCTTCCCCAAAATATAGGCACTCCAAGATAAGTGAAAAGGAGAAAACCATTTTTTATTCCAAAATTATTGATGATAACAGTTTTTCTATTTGAAGAAAAATTCTTTCCCAAGAAAATCTAAGACTTATTGAAACATATGGGTTGACCTGAGATGTCTTCATAATGGGACAAAGCTTCTTTAAGAACCTGAGTATTCTTACTCCCTCCATGAAGGAATAAAATAATATCGTCAGCATACATGAGGTGACTGGGGACATTGAGATTCATGGCGGCCAGTATGGGCATAATCTTGTTGTGATTAACCAGATGAGATAGCAATCTACAATGATAATACTCAGCAATAAAAAGTAGGTTGTCCGAGAGGGGTTCTCTCTGTCTGAAACGTTTACTGAAATTAAAATATCCTTTAGGAGAACCACTAATCAGAATGGAGATGGAAGAAGACTTAAATAAGGTGTTAATTATTTTGATAAATAAATAATTAAAATAAAAAATCTAAATCACTTTGAATATGAATCCCCAATCAAACATGTCGAAATATTTTTTAATGATAATATTTTTAGCAAAATTCCCCCCTCTTGTAACATTATTAAGAATTTTGGTGCATTCAGAGGCATGGAAAATGAAATCCTGTATAGGCATTCCTTTAATAAAACGAAATTGATTCCATGAAACAATTATTTTGCATATGGGAGTGAGCCTATTTTCTCAAATTTTAGAAATTATCTTATAGAGAGTGTTAATGAGGGAAATAGTCCAAAATTGGTGAATATCTGAGGTATTATCAACCTTATGAATAAGAGTGAGGAACTGATCATTAAGGCCATGAGGGAGAACACCATTGGGGAAAACAGATCCAACAATATTACGAACATCCATGCGAATGATGTCCTAGTGTTCTTGAAAAAACCCATTATTAAACCCATCAGGTCCTGGAGTAATATTGGGCTTTAAACTAAATATAGTAACATTAATTTCATGCTCAAGGGGGGTTCAATGATGATAGATATTGTCATTTTCCTCAATCAAGGAGGGAATAATATCTGCTCTGAGGTCCTTATTGACATCATAACCATTGAAGATGTTGTGAAAATTGGAACCCACGTGGTTAGAAAGGGCCTCATCTGAATCAATGAGAATACCATTGTACGTAATAGTGGTGATAGGTTGACAAACCTTCTTAACCTTTAAAGAGAAATGTAAAATTTTGTATTTCAGACTCTATTAGATAACCATTAAAAAAAACTTGTTTGCACATGTTATATTTGAGGGTGATAAGAGAGTTGAGTTTCGTTGAGATTTCAATTTCTAGTTTAGGGTCACATGAAAAATACGAGGTTTTATTATTGATTTGCGTTTGAAATATTTTATTTTCCGTACAGGAGATATCTATGTCAATTTGCTTAATTTTGGTTCTAAACCTGCCTTTAAGGGCCTATTTTAGATTTTTTATTTTAGTAACACAAGAAAAGTAATCATGTTGATGGTTAATATATTTACAAAAATATATGATAAAAGCAGTGAAATCAGGGTCATCAAATCAGGCGTTATTAAAACTAAAGTGGAGGATGGGTTACTAACTGTTGTTGATCATATTGACAAGAATAGGACGATGATCTGAATTTAACCTATGAAGAGTAGTGCTAGAAATAGTATCTCATTTGTCAAGAGAAGAAGAATTCACAAAAGCTCTATCATGTTTTCACGCTACTACTTTGTTGTATTGTCTTTTGTACCATGTATATTTGGAACCAATAAGATATACTTCTACGTGGTTGGTGTCCCCAATGGTAGCTCTAATTTCACGTGAGGAAATGGTAGAGTGAGAAGGTCCTAACTTCTCACAAGGACAGAGAATTGCATTAAAATCCCCAATAACAATCCAAGGGTCATGGATATTGTGAGCCAACATGAGATGGTCATACAAAAGAGATAATATATCATGATATATATTCTTAGGATAGATCATAGTGCAAAAAATACATATCATCATGACAAAAATCACAAGTAATATTTTGTTCTGATGTTTTGACAATGTTCACATTTTAAATAGATGAATGGTAAAAAATCCATAAAGTGTCAATTAAGGATCCATTAATACAAGCCCCTAGAATATTATAGTTCATGGAAAAAATGTGCATAGACATAGTGGTAAAATTGATTTTAGGATCAGCTATAGCAAATAAATAAGGATTATGAGTATTTAAAAGTTTTTTTAACACAATTAGAGTGTAATAGTTTGAAATACCCTGACAGTTACAGAATAAAAAATTCATTCGGAATTATGTTTGGGGTTAGATCCCCCTTTTTTGTTGAAACCATTTCCTTTTTCCTCTCAGATCTTTTGATCACCAGAGAGTAGTTCAGTTTAGGTTCCTTCAAATTAGAAGGAGTACTTGGGGAGGTTGTCTTATTCTTCTTAAGAGAATAATATTTAGCATGTGAAGTTGTAAAATTAGTGCAAATAGAACTGTCAATATTCTACCCATTTGAATCTAAAATAGATGCATGGAATTGTGAACTATCAATAACAGAAATCTCTTTTATAGAAGAATTATCAAAACAGTTGGTATTATCATGAGGTAAAAAAGTTATCTTCAGTTTATTGGTATTTTCCAAAGAAATATTGTCACTGTAGTTAGACTCAGTATATTTTATATGCTCTATGGTGACACAATCTACATCTAAAGCATGTATTACTAAAGAAACTGCATCAGGAACATTTCATTTTTCATCCGGGATAGGAGAATGTTGAAACTCACAAACAGTAATTCTAGAGTTAGAATAGTTACTTGAAACTAGAAATTTTGTCTGAGTACCTTGCAGATCCTTCGGATTAGAAATATTATGAGAGAAAGAAAATGATGCAGCATTGCTGTCCTAAGGTGGTATATCTGAAGGGATCTTCTTCTTACCATTTTGATTCAATCCAGCATTATCCAGATCTCTAGAGGTGGATTCCGAGACACAAACCTCCTCATTTTCCTCTGTGCATACAGGAGAACCGGTTGTGGTAGTGTCCCAGAAAGGCTCATTATCTTTTTTTAATCTGAAACCAAGTTATATTTCAATATTCCTAGGACTATGTCCTCAATTTCCTTTCATATGTTAATCTCAATAATGAGGTATTCATCATAATCTACCATTTCACTCCAGGATATACCTTGTAGGTGCAAAAGAATTATATTTTTTATCCCAGATTTCAATTTTCTTTTTAGAAGTTTCAGACATGTCAATAACTAGGTTTTTGTTTCTGTTATTGTACCTTAATTCCTTCCAGTCATTTTCATTTGGAGGCACAACCTATTTTTTCACAACTTGACGGCTTGAAAAATTGTTACCAATAATTTTGCACACCTCACAAAAAGGGGGTAATCTCTCATATTCCACTTTAATTTCAGTTTTAAATTCCCGAGCACAAAATTTAATAATTTTTGGCAGTTTGGAGTCAAGATTAACCTCTACCATGACTCTTTTATATTGACTATGTTCAGAATTTAATGTCCATTGGTCAATATTGATAGTTAAACCAATACAAGAGACTCTTTCACTGCGAATTTTGGGATGCCATCAATACCAATTAATTCCATGCAGCCTAACCCAAGGTTGACCAGTTGAATTCATATGCTTTTTAGGATTAAAAGAGACACCCCACTAACTCAATCGAAGTAAACCAGGTTCAAGGTTAATGTTTCAAGTTTTCCAAGCTTGGTTAAGATCATTTTTGTGTTTAAAAAAATGTGATAATAACCATTACCCACAGGAACCAACTTGCAATTCAAAAGATTCCAACAATGTGAAATCCTAGTTCTATGATTAGATAAAGACCATGGACGATCAGCTTTACAGTATGAAGCTCAGCCACGAATGGAAAATTTAACTAGTTGTGCTCCCTACCGAAGTGCTTTAAGATCAGCCTCAATAAGAAAGCTACCATCATCAAGCTTCTTTTATAGGAAAGGCTACATCTCTTTCGTGCTACATAGCTCTGGACCTTTGAGAACATCACGGAAGGATACCACCTTAGGCCACTCACTAGATGATTGAATGTGTAGATATTGAGAAGGAGTTCCAAAATCTATAGAAGTAGGGATGACGAGCTCACATTGTGGGTCAAAGCCCGCCATGATCAGGGGAAGAAAAGATCAGATGATGAGATTAGGGTTAGGGTTTGCAGAAGCGGAGCACGAATCGCCTGTTGGAGCTCTCATCGAGACTGACCTTTGTCTTATAATGGTGTTATATGTATGTAAGATCAAGGATTTAACAATTACAAGTGATCATGGGATCTAAAACCTATAAATTGGTTATGAAAACTAAAAAACCTTTAATATTGTTAGTCCTTAACATATAAATTTAAAATTAAAATGCATTTTCATATTTGTTAAAAAATGATAAATATATATATATGTTAACAATAACCCTTGAACTAATTTCGAAAATAACAATTCATATATGTATATAAATATAATAATAATGATTTAATACTATAAATACTCCATAAAAAAATACAGATTATAACTTTAAAATAAGTAGACAATGGTCCCTTCAAAATTAAGTTTGACCATGAAAAAAATATTCATGATTTTTGATGTTTTTTAAATAAAGAACACACAATTAATTTGATTAAAAAGTATGAAGAAACATCAAATATGAACAAAATTATTTCTCATACCAAAAGTCAAATTTTTCATTAAGGCACATAGATTGATAAATCTCTTTGATTTGACAAATTATAAATTTGAATACGAAAAACAAATGAATTAGGAGTATATCCGTAATTTCAAACACGAAAGTAGAGATTAAAATGTAGATATAAATATCAATAAAATATTATGAAAGTAAAGAATATAATTGAAATGAATGTACAAGTAACCCCATACTAATAATTATAAAAACATGAGGGAAAATAAATTAATTATTTTATATAATAAAAATATTTGGAAATAAAAACATCCCTTACATATAATGAAACGATAGAGGATGACCCAACATGTACAATACCTGAGTAGTGCTTTTCCCAAGTAAGGTGTGAAAAAGATATTTTTTGTAATCAGTTTGAATTTTTCAAAAATGTTGCTTATATAGACCCTAATATTGTATGTAAAATATATTTCATTCATTTTTTTAATTTTCAGATTCAATAATTATACTTATATAATCATTTTTATGTGAGATAAAGACATTAATATACATCAATTCTATTCTAAAATCAAATAAAAATTCTAGATATCAATTTCTGAAAAAAATAGTCAGATGATGTATTTAGTACATTGATGAAAAATATAATTGTAGAAGAAGTTTTCTTTCGCAACTGGTCGAATCAGAACACTCCTCAACCACTATAAATTTAAAATATAAAATCTATTAATTAGCATTAAATCATTATATAATTTCAGAAATTTGAATAAGAAACACAGACCAAGTAGAAAAAGGGACACAAAATGATGACAATAAGATGAAGTGGATGCGATCGACAGAATAGTTCAATGTTTGGCTGATTTCATGAATATTTCATCACTGAAAAAGTGAAAAATAAACACCAACTTGCAAGATATGAGATCTATCACTATGATATGAAACATAGAAACACGAAAAACGAAATATTGATTTACTAACATTGATATGAAATTTTCTTATAACATCTTTGAAATCTCAAGGTTCATTAATGACAGACCTCGATCTCAATCTACAGGTCCGAGACTCCACACATAGCTTCCACATCTCAATTGAATTTTCAACATAAGTTAGCCTGGACACTAGGTCTTGTTCAACCTTCCGACACAGGAAGATTATCCCCCTCAGTTGACTAGACTCTCTTGGCTCGTGACCTATACCTCTCCCCCGAAACCCCTAATTAATCACCCACAAACCCAAATTTTCTCCTACCTTAATATTACATTTTTTTATTTAGTTGGTTTCATCATTATACATATACACACAGATATATATATATATATATATTTATTTATAATTTGACGTTAAATTTTTATATAAATATAGTTTAATAATAATTACTTCATATAAATACATATATATATATGAATTCTATTTATTCATTTTTTATATACATGTATAGATTTATATGAACGTAAAATTATATTGTATATTAAATATTTAAAAGTTAAAAAAATAATCAAATAATAAATTATTATTTTAAATAAAAATTGTTTATAAAAACATCATTAATTTATTCACAATTTTTTTATTAAATAATAAATATTTTATTCTATAATCTTTTATAAATAATTAATGTCTTAAATTTTTCATATAAACAATTGTACTTCCCAAAAATATTTAAAAATTATATTTAAAAAATATTTCATTATTTTATTTATAACATGTATTTATAAATATTTATTATTTGTAATTTTATATTTGTAATATAACACCATGTTTAGAAAATTTGTATTTAATTGGAATATACATTTATAAATTGTCATTATAATAATTTAACTTTTATTTTAAATTTTTTTTTTGTTCAATTATAATTAACATCGAGACATAAAAATACTATTAAAATATATAAATATTTTATTTTAAACTCAGTTTGTTACATTGTCCCCTTAAAAAGGAATTCCACACACACAATTCAGGAAATGGACGTAGGAAAATTCTGAATGTTCATCTTCAAAATTAATGAATTTATGAAATCCATAACAATACAAAGAGAAAATTATCATGTATATTTTTTTCCACAATGGAAACATATAATCTATAAATCATTCTAGACCATTCCTCGGATACCAATTATATCAACCCGGGCATGTTCATCCAGACATAGTTTTTGAAAATGATGTGTAATTTTTTATATAAATGAAACTGAACAATTACATAATATATTACACAAATGAGTACCTTTTAAAGGTCTTGTTTCTAGAGGATTAGGAAAAACATTAAATTTATAAGATTTGAACAAAAAATAAATGGATGGCTACTATGCTTCCGCATGCTAACTCCAAAAGTGGAAACATCTAAAATAGGTCGTCTAACATACATATGAAATATAAATTTTATAAAAACAATGAGAATTCAATTTCACAGTAATCAGTTTTGAAATATATGAAATACTTTTCAGGGAAACTATTTTTCTAAAACAACATTTGAAAATATTATTTAAAACACCATTACACTGATCTTTTTACTCATTGAAAATGATTTTAAAATAATCCTTAAAAACATCATTAATTTATTCCAAATTAATCCATAAAAACATCATTAATCCTTAAATAATCCTTAATTTTTTCTAGAATTTTTTTTTCATAAAAATATCAATATTTTATTCCAAATATTATTATTATATACTTTATATTGTATCCTTTAAACCATAACACACAATTAATGTATCAAATTTCTCAATTTCGAAACATTACTTCTCAAAACTAAAATAAAAGAAAATTATCAAAAAAATATATTATTGTTTTAATTTTAGCATATATTTATAATTATTTATTAATTTTAATTTTAAATTTATAAAATAATACCATGATTAAAAAATTACTATTCAATCAAAACATTTATACAAAAATTGTCAATATAATAATTTATCCTTTTTTAGAAATATGTTTTATTAAATTAAATTTAACAGTAAATTGATAAAAAAACTATTAAAATAAATAAATCTTTCATTTATATATTGGGGACTTATAGATGTATTATGAAGAAAATTTGAAACCATTAAATTTGTTGAATAAAAAAATTATAAGATAAAATAATTCATGAAAAACATGTAATTCATCACGAACATAAGATATTCAAATATCAAAAGAGTGTTTTTTAAAGATGGGAAAAATGTTTTGTTGAAATGAATCAAATAATATAGTTTGAACACGATACATCTTGATTTGTTTGGAGACATGGTAATTAATCCATATTTCTCATTTAGAATCACTATTTTTATAGGATAAACACATAAATGACAGCACACAAGATACATAAAAAATATAACCTTGGTCTCAAATAATTATGTTTTTCTAATAGACCCAACATCATAGAAATCAAAGATCACAATCTTGTAATGCTTTATCAAAGAGGTGATGATTGTATCTTCCATATATAGTAAACTAATTGTGAAAAACATATGTCATAATATGGATACTATAATGGTTATTGACACTTTGTATGTGATTGTTAAAAAACATTATTATAAAAAAGTAACATAATACACTATAAATATAAGACTGAGAAAATATGATGTTTTATATTAAAAAAGAATATTTTTTTAGAATAGTGTAATAATATAGAATATATAAAAGATAATTATATTATATCATCCATTTTAAGTGATTAGGTACAAGTGTATTCATCTAATCAAAGGATGAGGGAGAAATTGGAGATCTAAAATGTCATTGGACATCAATGATAATAGGTTTAAGAATGAATATCATCTTGGAATGTTTCCCATTCCAAAATATTTTCATATAGAGAATATTTATATAATAAATAGTGTATTTATTAAATTAAGGGATAATTGGAATTGATTTATAAAAAATTATTAATGGGAACTTTTATATAATCATGAAAAAGTGTCATCAGAACAAAGTGGATTTTCTGAAACATGTTGAGTTAAATAAGTAAAGTGATAAGAACAAATTCTTGATTGGTGTGTATGATCCAATCATAGGTTTAAAGAATTAATTTTTCTATATCCTTTTCATTAGTATAAATAATTGAAACCATTATAATATTTCATACTATAGCTTTAAAAATAAAATATAAGATATTCCAAATGGTAGTAAAATCTAGTTCTCATTGAATAGATAGTAGAAAAATATTATATTGAGAAACCAAGTGATTTAATGATTAGGGAAGATGAATAATGTGTGTTAATTTGAAGATGTATTTTTATGGGTTGAAACTATAACACCCTGATATTTTATGATTTTTTTGAAAAAATTTAATTTCCTTGATATCTTGTGCTACATGGAACAACAAGTTTTATCGAACCAAAATATTATACTCATATAAGTATTCAATATGGAAGTTAATATATATACATTAAAAATGATTTATTGAATACGAATAATGAAATTTTAAATATTAATTTGAATAGTTATATATATAAAACCATGATGATAAAAGCATGTAATTTTTTGTAATATAATTATATGTTATGAAAATATTGTTTTCCGAAAAATTGATTGTGTTATTTTTTTGTAAATATAATTAATAAAATAATGGAAACATTTATATAGTTAAATATAAAAAAGTTATTTTTGATTTTATATTGTTATAATTATATCCAAGTAATTTTTTGAGATGTTTCACAATTGATAATATTTTTAATGAATAGTAAACAGTACTTTTTCTTATTTAAAAAATCATTTAATTAAAAGCATTAAGAACCTAAATTTAATTTTTATATGGTGTTAACATTTAAATTATTTAAATTTAACATTTTTGAATCTAATTTATGTCATTTTAATTAATTCCATAATGATTATTGATAAAAAATTATATTTTGAAAAGTTTCTCTTTGGAAATCTAATGTTTCATCGAATCTATCAGAATAATCATAAATAAATATTTCGAAATAACTATGATTATAATTTGGTAAAATTAATTCAATATTTTGGAAAATAAGAAGTTATATTATAAAAAATTGTAAAATTATTTTCTAGTTGTAATCATTAATAAAGAAAATAAAAATTAATTTTTATGATTATGGTTAAAATGGTTTTTGTGCATTACATTAGATTGTGTTGAAATTAATTTTCCATACACATCATATTTTATTTAATAATAATATTTCATTAATATTATTCTGTTGGCACAAATTATGTAATAATTATAATTTTATTGTTCTTCTTAAATTATATATTACCTTGGTAAATCAAAAGTTAAGAGATATCATGGTGAAAACATAAACTGTAAAATTAATAAAACATAAAATTTTCAAAATGAGAGTTTATTTATGGCGGAGGTTAAGATTAAAAATATCATGACTCCACTCTATTTTTATAAAAAAAATTAGGCACTTGAGGTGAATGTGACTTCCCATTGTTGAATAGTTTTGGGTATTTATAATAATATAAGTTTTGTCCCATTATAAAAGGACACCATATCTCATCACTTATCAAAATATATTAAGATCTTTTCTCGAACAAAAACATCCAAATTTGATAACCTAAATAATTATCCATTTTTATATATTATTTTTTCATCCTAAAAGAAAGACCCTAGGGTCTTTTATAAGAGATACAAAGGTTGTTTTCCTATGAGAAAGTTATTTTCCTCACTAACATGTTTCTCTTTACTATTCAAATTCCATCCTTCATACATTAATTAATAAAATTAATATAATAAATACAATATTTTCCATATACTGAGATGTTATTTTTTTTGATTTCATAACCTATTAACACATCCTCTTCCATCAAATGGATAATGAAACTGTCATGCATGTGTATGGAACACTACTTCCTCATGAACCAATGTGAAGTGTTTTAGTTTCTAATTTTCATGGATGGTAATAGGGATATATTAAATGAATACATATGATATTGTAACATATTTATACATATATAATTATCATATAACATATACCATATTACTTTCCATTATGTAAGGGAGAGGATAACGTCAATAATGTATACAGAAGACTACCTCCTTATGAAGTGATGTGATTCATTATTCAATTATATTTTATATGGTAGGTAATGCTGATAAATTTAGTGAACATATATTATATATATGTGTGTGTGATGGAACATAGGTATTTATAAATCTTCTATGGGTGTATTAAAATCTAATTTGATATAAAATGAATCCATCCTAACTATAAAATGTGATAAATGGAAATCCGGAGGGTCAGACCCACAAAGATAGTCAATATGACCATAGATAAATCATGTAATTGAAAACAATAATGAATTATAATGTATAGAGATAGATAAATAAGTTTTAAAATGAATTAGGTTTGAATTTAGAGGATGAGTTATAGAGGGTTGACTGATTTTGTGGTTAATTTGAATATGATGTAATTGATTTTGGGTTTATTCATGTTTGCAATTAAGAATTGATCATTTTAGATTCAGGGTATGGGTTCTCTAAATTAATCCTATAATCACACCATTTTATGGGTTAACTAATAGTTTTGTTAATTTATATAGGATATAAAATACCTTATTTAAACATAATCAACCTTGATTTTATAATTTTCATACACAAACTAGGTAAATTAAAATAAAATGATACTCATTAGATCTGAAAAAATTGACATGATAAGTGAAGTGATGAAGAATGGAATTCAAAAATAGATATTCAATAATAAAAATTTATGAACGGAAAATAGATACTATCCATTAAAATAGTAACCAATATAATCACATCAACCTACATCAAATAAAGATACTCTCTCATTCTAGTCATGATGAGGATGAGTAATATGGTTACCCGAAGAAGAATAACAGTATTGAATAGATGAAAATTTTCACAAAAGTCATGAAACTAGTATTCAAAATTCATCATATCTGTGATTAAAATCCATAGATTTCTATAATGTTTGTTCATATATATATAGTCATCGATCCAAAAATCCATTGTCTGGTGTGTAAATATTTAGTCATTTTGGTGAGTTCAGGATATAAGATGCATTCACATCATGAAAAATGGGGCACTTGTTTTCTATTTAGGATTTTTTTAAATATCATGGAATGATTATTAAATAAATATTGAATCAGTTATTTTTGAATTTAACCAAGATGTGAATCTATCCTTCAATTCATGAGGGGGAACCTCAATCATTGGACTATGTATACCTCAACTTATTTCCCAATGTGAATGTTGTTAATGACATGAAAATAACTTCTTTCAAGTAATATAGCTTGGTGGAGATCCATGGGACCTAGGATTTAGGATTAAATGTTATAGTATACCATTGTGCCATTTCCCTTCAGGGTGTGAAGTGCAGTTTTATGTTCAAAATCATTGGTTTTTGTTCATTTTCAATATATCATTTATCTATGTCAATATATCGGAAAACAATTTAAAAATTCCAAATATTAGAAAGAAAAAGAATTATAATATATTAATAAATGAATTAAAACAAGGAATAATACAATCATGAAATACATATATATATAGTTAAATATTAAATCATAATGTCTATAAATTTTTATCTATTATGTATTTTTCTTTCATCCCATCACTTTATAAAATAGAAATAATAACCACTCCTACGAACATCCTACCATCTTCATGAATGGTGTATTTCATTTTATATCTCATTTTATTGGTTAATATAAATAAATAAATACTAAATATATATTATATAAATATCATGGCTAACATCCGGGAAAGTATTTAACAATGATCAAATTAAAGGGATGAAAAATACCAAATCAAAACATATATGAAAAACAAGACAGTTATTACTAAAAATGTGATTTTAGAATGGAATTTTAAATAAAAGGGTAACTAATGGTCATAACTAAATTATATGCAGTATGATATATATATATATGTTTGTTTCTATAATAGATTAATAACAATATTAGATTTTTTATACATGATATTTGAATGTGTATGATGGAATTTGATGCATAAGGTAAGGTATTTCTAGTCTTATTTCTTATTTATGGGATACTTATGTAAAATTTACCACTCATATATTATTTTTTGAATATACACTCTCCATTGAAGATTTATATTTTTAATATAATTATTTTCATGATATTAAATGTTCTTTTTAATTTAACTTTTTAATGTGGTGTACAATTCAACATATTACCAAATCGGTGTGAAATATTTGTCTTAATTTGCATTCCGTGAGACATTTGTTATGTAATGCACCTATATTCATTTAAGATAAGTATATATTATGAACTTAACATGGAATATCAGTAATATATTTATATTTAGGATAATTTATATGACATATTTTGTTATTATATCATGGGGCCTAATATTCAATGTTATCAATGTACAAATGGTTTTATGATACAATATTATTGTTTATCCAGATAGTTATGTTTATGATTTTGATGATAAATTTTATGATCCATATCTTAAGAAACTCTAGAAATTTCTTATCCAATGATTATTTTCTATGACAAAATTCTCTAAATTTTCCACTCATGTTGTTCTCAAGAATTCAAAAGAACATCTTTATTAAATATTATCATTATTTTTATCTCTAGTGAAAATCCCATTTTCTTGATCATCCATGTTTTCTAAATATGATATATATATTTTATTAAATTCCCCAAATAAATTTTTAATGAAATTTTTACACATGATTGAATTTTTAAAAATTATTTTATGAGTAAGTTGTATAATTTTTCCCAAATAATCCCTGATTGAATTCTGTCATAAAATGGAAAAGTATAATTGATTTAACATTTATAGAATGAAAAAAATTTCTTGGAATCATGCTTTTTATTTTCGTTGAAGAATACAATATATGTTTTAATGGATTGTTTAAATGAAACTTATTTCCACATTATTTCATAAATTTATAATTTATAAAATGGTTATTTTAAAATAATGATTATTTTCCTAAATAAAATTTTTATATTATCTTTAATGGTTAATTTATATATTTAATAAGTTGTTTAAAATGTTTTTTTTAAAATTTTTTAGTTTGAGAAATGATTTATTCCACGTGAATGTTCTAATTTCTGGAAAAAAAGTTTCATGTGATATTTAAAATCCATTTTCCATCTAATATGGAATCATTTTATTTAATATAACCTTTACTGGATATGTGATCCAATGATACCACATTTATTCTTTCTCTGTATGGTTTATATTTTGGATTAATTGTATTGTGAAAGCTGTTACTTTTCATATTTTTATGGATTGATTAAATGTTTCATGAAACCCATTTCTATACATGGGTTCTGATATGATAAATGTTTCAGGAATACCATGTTTTGGTGGTGGAACCTAATTGGTAAAAGCTATAATAATGAATCCAAATGTCCAATGTTCATATACAGGGAATACTTTTGGGTTTTTACACTATAGGGGGTGACATATGCATGGTGTGCGTAGGTGGTGACTTGGGCTGGTGATGAGGCTAGATGATTATGGCATAACAATGCACAAGGAAATAGGTCCATGTTCCTGGGACACATGGCCTTAGACCTAGAGGTTATGTAATAGGTCTCTCTAAACACAAATATAAATAGGAATTTTAATTAATAATAAAAAGATTCTTTGACCCATAGGTTTTTACAAATATATTTTATGAATCTCAATTTTATTGATGGGTTCTGATTTGATGAATGTTTTTTGATCATGTGGCACATATATATATATATATATATTAATTTCAATATATTATGGATGGTAATAATACCTCTACCTAATTATTATGTAAAATACTGATATATCATGAGGTAAATCGGACTTTGTTGGGATGTGAACCTAGTTTCATATTCGACATTATGCACTAGAACAGTTCTGGATGTGTGCCTTGACTACTATGATGGTTTGGCTAGTGAAATCATTCCATTAGGATAGCCATATATATAATCCATGAAAAATATGGAAATGACATAATATTCTTATGTTTTTGTCATAATTCAATGTATTATGTAACTATAATTCCCTCATGGGGCATATTTCATGGTTTCATTATGAATCATGTATCATGAAATGCCAAAATATATGTAATGACATGAGATTTTGATCTTTGATATGCATGGTGTTTTTCCCATACATTATTCCCTTATTATGATACCGTAATGCTCATTTTAGTTTCACTTATTTTTCCTTTTTACCCTTACTAATCATCAAATGTTACCTTTTCTTATTTTTATTTTACCCTTGTTATGATGACTTGTATTAGATGTGAAATTCAAAAAAATATTATAATGAATTATGATATATGTGGGATATGATGTATAAATCTTATGAACCAATTTTATTAGTTTCCATTTTTTCAATGTCATTATATGTTTATGATCCTCAAGTTTGTGTTTGTGTAATGTAATGAATATTCATCTAAGAAGTGTAATATATATGTTTTTAAATCATAGGCCAATTTAGATGTTATTAGAATATAATTATTTATAAACATTTCAAACTAAAATTATAAGAACTTATTGACAACATCTAAGATGAGAATAATAATATTATGAAATCCTAATATTCTGGAATTCTGGAGATTGCGTGGTTTACCGAGAAATACTTTTTTATAGATAATACATGTGAATGGGGTTCTGGAACAGATATACCTTGGAGTAATAACTATTTAAATTCATATTTGGGCTCACTTGAGTATCACATAGCACGTGAAAATGGACCTTACTTCCCACTTGGTTAGGCACTCCCAAGTGATTTATTTGGATATTTCCCACTATCATTCATAGGAAAGCAGAAGTATTGAATAAACAATGTCTATTAATAATTGATGGTAAAAATAAGGTGTCATGTAATTAAAAGAATGTGTTTTTATTTAGACATATTATAATAAATTTTTCACCACTACATGGTTTTCAAAAATGAACATGTTTTTTCACACTATGTATTTTGGTATTAGTGAATTATAGAAACATGAAATAACTAGGTTAAAATTTAATGTGATAGATAATGTGTTGATGGAATACCAAACTGGCTGATGACTATAGCGTATGATGTTGTGATTATGCCGAACTAGTTTTCATGATATATGATTAACTATTGGAAACATAAAAAACCAGACACACTAAAAAAGAGAATGTTAAAGTTCATTAAGTGTTTATGTTGTGGATACCATCGAAGAAAGCAGATTAAGTTTACAATGTGTTGATAATTTTTGATTAAGCACTCTTGGGAGTGAGTCAATGGAAATAAAAGATGATCTATGTATGGAGAAGCATGAAACCATGATATCAATGACTGAGGAAAAATTAACATTTCAGTTTATGTAATAGATAATAATATTGGTATACCAAATTCATTATCAATGTTTGAATGTCATTAATTTCGAAAAAAGAGTCATTATACAAACTGATGTCCTAGGGGGAATTTTAATGAAGGGTATTAGCTTGGTTGTAAAAAAAATGTTTTTGGGTTGTTGACAAAGACACTAAAAATGAAATTTTAATGGAATAATGTATTAATGAAATAAGTGATGAATCCATATTAATTTTTCAGGACCTAAACCAATGGTGGTAATGAATCAACTACCCAAATCCCACCTCTATAGGCTGAGTCTATTGAAAAATATAGAAATGAATAACTAGTATTTGACACCATTCTCTAATATACCTATACGTACACACCTGACCATCTAAATGTAGAATTTAAAAGTAATAAAAGAAAATGTTTCAACTTCTACATTATTAACCTCATAAGAAAAACCGGGTGAAAATAAAAAGATCACTATGTAAATGGAATATTATTTAGGAAATGTACTTGTACAACCCGAATGATGCTCCAAAATGAATAAACTATAATAGTATAAAGTTTTGAGATCTCAGATCCAAATTTAAAATCCCTGACCACAATACGTGGTCAAATGTATCAGGTATCCAATTGATCATCTATTATCCCTACATTAATATCCTTTTTCAGAAAAATATAGCATATGTGTGTTAAAAGACCATGCATTGGTGAGTATATAAATACCTCAGAGGACTCCACAAAAGCTGACGGAAGAAATAAGAGTGACGATAGTATAAGACATCTCCACCCAATGAAAGAGAGTAATAACACCCCATGACATGGATATATATATATATATCTGCATGAGTGCTTGTGCATGTATTTATATAATCAAATAATGAATCCCAAATGATAGATAACAACTATATTCATCTCACATATATTTCTATGATTGAGTTCCAATAGTTCCAAGAGGTCCATCAACAATGCACAACATCTCAAATGTTTGTCTTGTCGAAACATCCAACTTAATACACACCTGGTAATGATGAAAAATAGTTTAGGGGTCTATGAAATAGGTATAAGACACATTCCATGGTATAATAGTAGGTGACACTATAGTAAAAATTTTAGTAACACATTCCATTATTTCATAGGAGGCTTCCACTCTGATGGTTGAGGACCCATGCCCTAACTCCATATGAGTGTCCCACTAAATAGTCAATAAAGGTCCCACATATTTTTCCAATAGGAGGGTGAAACTCTACTCACCGGTATAAGAAACATTCTCACCTTAGATAGATGTTTCCACTCTAAATTTATTGGAGCCATTCCTTAATACTATAGGAGGGTACCACCTGAATAGTAGATAAAGACCCATTCACTTCCCTGTAGAAGGGTTCCACTCTACTGGTAGATAAATGACCCATGAATTAGAAACAATGAGGTTTACAATTAAATAATAGGTAGAAAAACCATTCAATTCCCAGTATTATGGTTTCACTCCAATATTAGATCAATGACCCATGCCCTTCCTAGAAGGAGGGTTTCACTCTAATGTCTCTGGTGATCACACCTGACCATTATCGTTATTGAGCGTCACCTAAAAAGATTTCACAGATTAAATATCTCACAATAGATATCAAAATTAATATTCAAATCAACAACCTCATTCTATAAAATAAAAACATTATTGTAATCTCATTTTAGGCTAAAAAATGATTCAAAATGAATTATATATGGGAGATTGAAGATTCTTCAAAAAGGAAGAGGTGGTACACGACATGTAAGGGGGACCACAAAACATATGGTCATGGTCTTCTTCGTGGTTGTGTACCTGTCAGTACATGTATCCATATTAGTCTATTAGTAGATGATATATTGGTGGAAAATAACACATAACTCAGCCACCTGATGTCCATCCCATTCCCTTGGATGTGTCCATGTGTTAGTGGTTTTTTCCATGTACTTCAGTACAAGGTGCATCCTCTCGCACAAGGTCCTTCTCGTGTCCCATCCACATAGCCTATATACCTATGTATGGTAACATGATATGTGACCCAATCACATGGAATGATATCCTTAACATTATATAAAACCCTATCATCACAACAATTGGGGTACTTCATGACTTATGTTCATCTTCATATATGACGTATAGTCATATTTTCCACATAAATTAAGATATTCTTTCGAAATTATAGATATTTCTCCTCTTTCATTGGTGTCTCTTATAGGTTACATGAAATCGATGGAGAAGTCCTCTGGTAATTATTTTTTGCGTTCTTTATTCTATAAATCTGTTCATATTGATTCAATCAAATCCTGAATGCACTTTCACATTTCCCATGTCGTTTCATCCCTAATTTAGAATCTTAATGAAAAAATTAAACACCCAAAACCCAAAAAATATCCAAAAATATATCCTTTAACACATATCTATTAACAGAATGTTAAACCTTCATGAATTTGAGGGTCTGATTAGGATCTATAATGAACAAAATCATCAATCCATGGCCCGGTAGGACAATGGGACAAAACATCAAGAAATGGTGGTGTAAATGTAAAAAATAAAGGTGTAACAAATATTTTACATGCATACATGGAAAACATATTCAAATCTAGGGATGATTTTGGTGAGAAACATGTCATGAAAAATATATACAAGATAATAAAATTAAAATCTATACATGAGAGCATGTAAAGGCTCAATTTGAACACAGATCAATGACCAATTTTGATCATGCTCAATCTATTTCATAAATTAATGTATGATTTAGATAATCGATCAGTACTAACAAAAACAAGATCATTCATCAAGGTTGAATGTGATTTCTAATGAATGTGAGTATTCATTTCATTCAATACTCCTCGATTCATTTGGATTTATATTTTCATCTTCTTATGATTCTAAACCACCAACAAGAAGTTGAAGAAGACACCTCTCAAAAATACTAGTATTATATTGCTAACCCTAGAAATACTCCGTAATGGTCTATTTAAATATGGAATTAGGTCCAGTTAATATAATGAAATAAATGAAATTATTTATTTAATTTGATTAAACATACCCTCAAATAAATATTTTATGTGAAATCCCTCTGGAAACTCATTTTATGTTATTCCTATTGTTAAGACTACATTGTGGATTGAATTATGGTCATAGATTTTTTTTTCTGAAACATCATTTATATTTTATTAAACATATTTAATAACTCATGAATTCATAGATTAAATTATATTTAATATTTTTATAAAATTAATTTTGGGAACTACAAGCCTCAGAATCGCACACCATCACATTGCTTCTCTCTGAAAATGCTTTTAAATATTTTAAAAATTCATGAAATAAACAAACAACATCTATAATTTATTACCTATTTAAGGAAATTCAACCCTAAAAAGTAGAAACTAAATGACATATAGAGGATACTGAGCCTTTATATAGTTATCCCTCTCCTATGAGTTATCCCACAGGTTCTTGTGTTCCCAAAACATATGAACCAAGTGGATGGTCAATCTACCCAGGGTCATATCTATCGATCCTCGATATCCATCAGGTGCTACAAAAAATTATATCCATCCATGTTGTCAATATAGCCCTAGTAAATAACATGCCTATGGTCATGCACATGTCTCCCCATCTACAACTCATGAAATACTTCATGAAGCCACTCCAACTATGGGGTATGGAGAGATGATATGAAAACATTCCATCCAACTAAAATATCTCGAACAACCACATGATCCTTTGGGATAACTTCCCTCCCGGGACGAATCTTTTTAATCCACATCATTGGGAGACTCTAAGGAAAATATTTCCCCTATATGAAATCAAATTTCTAATGATCGCAATATGTATAAGAGTTTTTCTACTCTAGTCGGCCATTATCCACTGGCGATGACATGGACAATCTCTATTATTTCATATGATTTCTCTAGACTGACAAGAGATGCCTCACTAATATCTATCTGACATAAGGGAGACTAGAATGGACACTCATACATGCCCTAAAAACTAACCATTCCCATATTATATGGGTATATATTATTTTCTCTCAAACTCCACTATAAGAAAATTATTCACCATGATCCAACAAATATCTATCACGGATTCCCTCAGTAAATACTCCATCACCTAGATAGAGTGCTTAGTCAATCCATCTTTTTATAAGGGGAGGCTTATACTAATTCTGATATCAATCCCGAATGACTCCTATATCCCTCTAAAAAATTGTGACATGAACTGATCTTCATGGTCAAATACAATAGTATAGGAAATCCAAAAAAATAAAACAATCAATCATATATACAACTACAAAAAACAATCCATCAAACTCTACTCCCAAATAGAATAGAACTATAGTGACTTCTAGATTCATTCAACTATCACCCACATCACATCATGGACATTCACTTTCCATGGATTCCCTGTCACAAATTACAAGATATATAACCCCATTTCAACTTTAAAATCTGAATTGGATGAAACTAAACTATCAGAGAAAGGTACTCAGCCTTCTACTACAAACAGGTGAGGCCGCAGAGGACAAAATCAGCCATGCAATTTTTCATAATGTCCCACCAAAACTACCCCTGAAGGTATATGTGTATATTTACCATAATGAGATGTATATCCAAAGTAGACGTGTGGCACTCTCTCATCACCTCCAACTACTCAGAGTCTTGACGAACCAAACTTTCTAGGGGACAGCATACTAAGGGAATCTATTCCTATATTTCCCTTTATAATAGTATAGATTATCTCAATGTTATTTTTCGATAGGAACTCCTACCAATTAATCATTCTCAAGTAAAAGTATATGTTTGTGAATACATACCTAAGACTCTGATGATCTAAGTAAAAAAACAATGTTCTCTCCTAGAAGATTCTTCTACCTCATCTTTAGAGAAAATACTACCACTCCAAATATAGGTTATGCGTTGTGTTGTTCTCCTCATGGTGTCTCAACTGCCTCTACCCATGTGTGATAACATACTATCTCTTCATCCACGCATAGTAAATCCAATGTTTAAGGAATCTCAATACACTTTATAATCCTAACCTCCTCTGGTAGCCTCATAATAAGACCAGTCATTAGCCATAGCATCAACTCCATGAAGGTTTTATAGCGATGCTCATTCCAAGAAAGTGAATGACCTTTCTACACCAGGTTAGTCAAAGGGGCTGCAATCCAAGTTAATTCTACCACAATTTATTGGAAGAACACCCCAAAGGCATGAAATCAAAGAACCAATGAGATTATCTTAGGTGGATCCCAATACAGAAATACATCGATCTTTATTGGGTTAACTACATATCAATGATTAGAAATGACATGCCCTATAAACTGTACCTCATAAATTTTGAAGTAGAAATTTGCGAGATTACCATAATATTGGTTCTCCTAAATAAAATATTGGACCATTCTCTTGTTATATACATTATTATCTTCTGATAATGAGTATAAGAGTATGTATTCAATGAAAAAAACCAAAAATTGGTGCATGTATTGCTAAAATTTCTATTTTAGTAATGTCATAAACACAACCATGAATTTAGCATACTGAAAGGAATCACTAGGAACTCATAGAATCCATAGACACATTAGAATAGTATCTTCAAAATAGAATCCTTGTAAAAACTCAATTGGTGGTACCCAGGCCTAAGATGAATCTTTGAGAACAAAATTTTACCTCAAAACATATTAAAGTAGGCATCAATCCTCATAAAGTGGTACTTGTTCTTTATCATAGCCTAGTATAGGGGATGATCATACACAAACTGTCATAAGATATCATCTTCCTTATTCATGAACAACACTAGAAGTGCCTAAGGGGTCACATTGGGTCTAATAAAACCCTTCACTCAAAGGAACTCCATGTTCAAAAACATCTATAGAAGATCGGTGGAGGAAATCCAATACGGCATAGAAGTTAACATATTGGTACTAGGATGCTTGTGCATACAAATCTCAATCTCTATCCCGAAAGGTAGTTCACATTACCCTTTAGGAATATTTCTATAAAAACCTCCTTGATTTACAGACTCCAGATCCATGAAGAGGATAATTCATTGAGGGATAAACTCTCCCACTAGTGAGTGATGAGTTGCATTCTCCTTTTCTCAAAACCCAATCATCCATACTTGAGATCTCACTCAACCACAAAGTATAATTGTAACCTTTCATTGTGAATGAATATGAATCATATGTGGTGATAATAAATTTAGTATCATACCATATTAAACCAATCCATAACCACGATGAAATCATATGGTTCTATAATTTTCTTATAATTTTCCATGAGAATAAATCTCTACTAGGTTAGATCTCACATTGTAAATAGATACATATATAGAATAATCTTTCCCCGTAGAAACCTCAAGACAAATATGATGGGCTATCATGTTAACTCGGACTTGTAACTCTCATAGTAGGAGTAAAAATAGGAATTAATGACTCACACATGTGAATAATAATACTTAATAATATTTAGAATAAAAAAATATCATATCTCTAATCAACTCATGTTATTCTGGGTCATATGCCTCTATTTCTTACAATTATCTGCGGCCTAGACCGACAGCTCGTAGAGCCTAATATAGGATTGCTAGTGGTGGTGGAGGTGGAATTATCTCATAGAATCATCCACCGCCCACAACTCCTCATGGATATCCACATTCTCTTTTTCTAGGTATGCCTCCTTGAGGTCCAAAATGCCATCGCCAATGGGAACACTAATCATGGTGCTCTATAAACCATGTGGGTCTACCCACTATATTCCCGTCCTCCCAAGCTTGTCGAGTCCTAAAATCACATGACATGTGACATCACTTATCAATTTCAATGCACTTCACCCATCAAGGATTTCAAATTCCTATATTATTCCCATGACATGTGACCAAGCCCTGTCTTGTGAAGATATCATGAACAGATGTCCTAATGACTATCATCTTGTAGATGATATAGAAAAATTATATCCATAAAACCCACTACTTACTCCAGCTATATAGAATCCCTCTAGCAGGATTCTATTCATCAACAACACCCAATCTAACACCCTAACAAAGGTGGAAATGTGACAGCCCTATGTTAACAATTAATTTCTACATGGTTACTATATTTAGAAATTTATAAACCAAAAAGACACTAAACTATATGGTACAATATGACTTAAATGTCCGTGGATAAACCCATATAGGAAATAGTGGAGAAAATATTAATTAAATTAAATAATCATAACCTAATTACAATTTTATGTAATTAAATTTAAAATATAGAGCATTCGATTTGTGAAGAGTGTGGGAGAATAAAATAAAATATGGTATCAGGAATCATAGAATCTATGTTCAGAGGATTAAAAGGTATAAAATAATGAATTAAAAATTATGATGTTGTTTGAACCAGGCCCTAGAGCGTATAATGGTCAGGTAAATCAATATACATCCATTGTTCCCAATTTCGCATGGTCTATTACATTAGATTACAAAAAAAGGGTAACCCATACCCATATTTAAACATAATGAAAGGGAAAAACAATGGTCATGGAGGAATTCATAACCCTATATCATATATTAAATAGATTCATTCCATCAATCTAGGAAATGTCCATCAAATAGAAAAGAAATAAATTAACACACACCTCACCCCCACTCACAATGAACATTCAAGAATAAATCCGAGAAAGGATATAATTGAACAAAAAATAATAAATCCCAAAATCAATTGAAATAAAATATAAAATACATCATACATTTAATCCTCATCCATCATACATGTCGAAACATAATGAAATCACCCACTCATGCCAACTATGAGGGGGTGTAGAAATGGAATGAAAGAATATCCTAATGAAAATGGTGAAGCATGACTGCACAATAGATGGGTGTGTCTCTTCAAGGTGTCTATAAGTTGTATTTCATCTAGATCTGGAATGAATCCCACATAATTATGAAAATCCTATATTTATATACTCAAGATGGTATCTTCTTGAAACCTTTCATGATGTGTAATGTTTTTACATGTCATGTAATTCTAATATGAGGTTTCCCATGTGATTCTAAAATTTCTGCTAATATTTCATGAATGTCATTTGAAAACAATTGAAGGGATGTTTCTATTTTTGTTTATTGGTACCTCTTCCTGCATTTCATAAAACACATATAAAAATTCATCTTGATTTTTATATACCCTATTTTCAGATTAATATTTTGAATCATCAACTTACTAAATAACACTATTAGAGTTTTCGTTCATAGACTCCTTGAAATTCATTTCTCTTTCATATTTGTTTTCCTTTCATAACTTTCTCCCTTCTCATTTCTTATGTAATGATAGTGTTATAAAGATAATCTACAGATAGAGTTTCATGACCTCTCTTTTCCATTGACGATACATTATAATAATAAAAGTATGGGAGTCTTTTTAGATATACTCAACTATAATATAATCCTATAAGTTTTCACCAAGATATATGATAGAGATGAGAAAGTTATTTACCCTTGTAATGAAGTCCCCAATAGATTCATTCTCACACATTTTTAAACCTTCATTCCCATGCTCTTGATTTTTAGTTTTTCCTTCATCAATTAATTATTTTCTTTGTAAATGTCATCCATCATGACCCAAATAACATTGATAATGGAAATACCTTTCACCCTTAAAATCTCACATTCCTAAAATGATCAGAGTATATCTTTCTTATCCCTTTCATCATTCTTTTTTTATTCCAAATTTATATTTTATTTTCAAAAAGACACATTTGATGGTAATGTGGGTTCCTCACATACCGACTCCATCAACATTCTTGAATTCCCAAGCCACATGTTTCACACCCCATAAGATATCAGAAAACCATTAAATTGAAAAATTACTTTATTATCGGCCTTTCCATATATAATTTTGAGTGATATTTATTGACCTTTATTCTAGAGTGATCCTTGATGATGTCTTCAAGGAGTTCAACCTACATGTCCCATGTCGAAATAAAATCTTCAACATTTGTTTCCATTCATTGGATCTTTTAATCAAAATGAGTTCTTTCTTGTTGAAACAACCCATATTCTAATCATTGATATTCATTAGTAACATTCTACCGTATTATTTTTAGTATTTTCTAGGGTTCCATAACATGTATAGACTCCTCTAACATTTTTTCATTCAAAGGCATGATTAGGACCAATTACTTTCCACATTTCTCTACCTCACCCTCCCATTCCTTGAGTTGGACATTATGATCATACCTATTATTAATTTGTTTACTGAAAATAGGAATAGTATTTCCCCTTTTTTGAATGTCATCCCTTTATACATGATGCAATTGATATAGTCTTTATTCCACTCATCCTTTATTCCTTCTTGGGATACTAATTCCTCTCTTATATAATCCCTCTATATTATATCATGGTAAGTAGGTATGTTTCTCTTCATTTTCCTCTACCCACTATGCTTGTCACTCACCATTGGGATGGTCCTATTTCTCTAGATCAACTAGTTCATTCATCTGACCATTTAATTCTAGCTCATCAAAATTGTTCTCTAATTTAGTAGTTCCTCAACCCTTCTAAATTCCAGCGTGCTAACAAGATTCAACCCATCCCCTTGGACTTTGGATTTTCCAAACACTACCAGTTCCTGGTTACAAATATTTACACCACCCTTATATAAATCTTTTACTTTAGTAGAAAAATGTTTGGAATCACAAACTTTTCATATAAGGAGAGAGATGACTTCCTTCTCAAAGTCCCCTTGATCCCCTTCCATACCAGATTTTATCACAGAAATGGATCAAATTTTTATAAACATCAGTAATAATATGTTCTGAACTTATGGATGTTACGTCGTTATGGATGGGAGGAGGAAGTATAACCTCATAGGTTCCTAGATTCTCTACCTCAATATTATTTCATGGTGTGAAAGTATCCAAATGATCCTTTTCACACTCCCCCATTTCCTATAGATGACGGTCCTCTCCCGAGGTATCAAATGGAAGGGGTGCCCAATTAATTCCATCTTTTCCTTTCCTAAAATGAAGGACATCATATCTAAGATGAATATAGGATTATAAAAGTGGGACCCACAATTGATGCCATACATTTTGATACCACCATAACTCAAATTCAATATCAATTCCTATAGTGTCCATTGTTATCTTGAATACATTGACATTAATAGTAAAACATAGAGAAATATGATGAAATACGGCTTCTGTATGCTTGTTCGAGTAGTGGAAGGGCCCCCCAAAATATCCAACTCAACAAAGTGTAGTTAGGTTATTAAATGGAAGGGGAAGAACAGTGAGTGAGATCTATATCTCTAAATGGGGGGGTCTCACATCCTATGAAAATTGAATGAACACCAAATGAAGGAAACCACTAAACCTATATAACTAAGAGAGTGTTCTTCTAGGCTAATATTAGGTATTCTTTTAACAAGAAATGAAACAAGAAATGTCTCAAGTCCAAAAACCCTAGAGTTTTCTGGTCATGAAACATACTATTGTTAGATAAAAATCTATTAAACAAGTTAATCGATGTACATTTCTTAATGAATCATGATATTGATGAAATATCCAACATCACATTGGCCTTAGTGAACTCCATGGATGAAATACAAACCGTATGAAAACCATTAAAACATGATTGGAAAATAGACTTAACCTTAATGGAGTGGATACATGAGAGAAAAGAAGGCTCTATGAATCGAATGAAGGATGATTGGCATGTATGAAATGGAAGAGGCGGAAGACTCTCCCCCCCCCCAAGAAGGGCTATGGAGGGGAGGTAACGATGAGGCCATTACCTAGGTCATTCTTGGATGGGGATACGAAATAGTGAGTGTCTCTTAAAAAAGTATTATTATACATCCCCTTCAACCATTTATATTATTATTCTTATTAATATATATAAGAGGATATTTATCTTTAATTAGAGAAAATAAATATATTCCATATTCAAGATCACTCTATATAGAATAAATAAGATAAAGAAGAATTATATATTTCCAGATATGATAATTTTTACCATCAATGATCGGAATACAATTTCTATTGTCAAAATTATGATTATCCATAAATATTCCTTAAAAATTAGAAAATGGTAAAGGAATAGAACATTATGTTCAAACATCACTTGTGATTTCCCAGACAATATATTTGTATCACTGAGAGGAAAAGTGGTGAAGTAGTGATATATTCTTCTATAAAGATTTCATTTTTTAAAATAAACATTGTATTTATATTTAAATTTTCATTATCTTCTAAAAACAAAACAAACACACATCCATAGGAACATAGGAATTTACATGTTTCACTATATAAAAAATTATATATTTCATTCGTATGGTTTTGAACCAATCCAACACCACAAAACCACTAGAAAACAACACTTTTATATGGAATAACGTGAGTATGATACTCCATTACACTAATGTAGTACTATATTCAATATAATATTTCATGTTATTCATATAAAATAATAATGTATAATTTTTTTAAGAAAATTTTATGGAGCTTGTTGATCAATTATTCACAAATATGTTCTCAAGAAAAAAATTTATCACTTCAATCCCCAGCTGCAGGCAAGAACATCCTCCATAATTCATAATTATACTCAATACGACTTTCCAATCGGATTCCCAAGTTTTATTACTCAATATGAAGATATATCTCTATTATAATACCACCGAAATAATCTTAACCACTTATAATATAAGATTTGAAATCCCATTCTGACTAGCAGTCTAATATTCTATCTAAAAATGATGATTATATGAATATGAGCTTGTCTATTGTCTTTTCATCTTCTATAAATATACTTTTATTGAAGAAAAATAAGTAAGAAAAAATTTCTCCCTAGAATGTTTGATATTCTCTCTCTTCTCCATAGTAGTTCACTAATGTCATAGTGTACAAAGAACTTTCACCTTTTATAGTCGATGAAAAAGGGGTCTGGGTAGATTTCTTAAAAGGGTTCACAATCGACCATTTTTTTTCAAAACTATAAATTATATATGAATTTATAGTTCTTCTATTAATTTATAAACACTAAAAACTATTATCAAAACTTCTCAAATCATTATTGAACTTCGTATTACTTCTGACATCATGAATAAATAGTAATTCAATTCTGATTCTCCCTTCTAATTTTCAAATGAGATATATTCAATATCATTCTCCATAACACTTGAATATTTGATGAAATAGATAGCTTCATTATTCTTTAAAAATATCTTTCAGATTTAAATTCGGATTTTTTATTTAAATATATTCATTAAGATGAGGGAATTAGGTAACTCCATGTTTCTTGATGCACATGAAAACAAATCCTGAAGTCATCACAATTTTTTTCACTATAACCATTGGATATCCAATATTCACATTCTGATTTCTTCATTACGTTGAAGAAATAAGTTTAATCAATATAATTATTTTTTAACCACATGTAAATAAAAATAGTTGAAATAAATTTAGAGTTCTTCTTTGTCTTCAACCAATAGTAAAAAAGGACAACAAAACATTCAGCTTGATGGAAATGTTTGACTACATTGGTGAATGATATATGTTTTTTTTGTATCATTCCTGAAAAACATTACTTATTTTTGTTTTTCATTCATCCCAACAACTATAGAAAAAAAACAAATTACACGTCTAATAATTAATATAGCATACCGAATCTGATGGACCAGTATCAGAATCTTTGACTTAAAAAATCATAATTTTTTTTGAATATAATAAAAATGAACATTTAACACAAAAAATATTTCTCTATTTGGATTAAAAATATCCTTAAATTATTTATCTAAAGATTGTAATATTTTGCATCATGGAAGGAACGAAAACGAGAACCTTCATTTTCTCATATTATGGTAAATCTTGTGAAATCGTTGTCAAGTGTTCTCAGACTGATTGACTGAAACTAGAAACCATTAGATAAAAAACTTCCTTCCACCAATTTATTCTCGTACCATGATTTCCTCATGACTATGAATATGTTATTGATTTTAATATCATCATATGAAATACATTATGAATTATTATAACAACCCAACCTTCCTATAATATTCTATATTTCTAAACAAAACATCAATGAAATTAGCATCACTTAATCTTAATTTCATTTATAAGGCTTTCATTACAAGTTCATAAACAACCTATGAAATTTTTTAATTCACAAATAGAAAAGTATCTATAGATTTATATCGCATCCAGGAAGAATCTTTCCTCAAACTCATTTTGATCAGATCATCATTCTAGACCCATGGTGAGTCAGATGAGCCTTTTATTGGGTAGAAAACTTCATCCAAATACGATGGACATTCGAATTAATTGCGAGTCTATAATTAGGAATAAAATGGTCTATTCAATTTCAATCCTTAAATAGATAATTTATTTTACTTATTTGAAAACAATTGAAAAACAAAATTGTAAAAATAATATTTTTTTACTAGAAAAAACCGTCTCCATCCAACTAGATCACAAGAGTAGTGCCCTTAACATATATTAAAATAACATTTAGGATATCCATCATATTAACCTTCTCATGATAGTATAATTACAAAAAGATCCAAAATATATATGGGATCCATGTAGATGATGAAAAAAGGCATCAAACCATGGTATTGGATAATTTGTTTTATTTTGATACGTTGAGATGATGATAATCAACATAGAGGTTCATTGAACTATATTTATTCATTAAAAATATAACTATTTCATCGCATAGTGCTTCACGGGAGAATTTGAACTCATTATTTATATTCATATATAGTTTCTAATTTATTTTCACATTTTTTTCAAAAACACTAAAATGTACAGTCATTGATATTGTAAGATATTATGGTATAAGCTTCATTGGATATGTAAAAACTCTTCTAGGATGATGAACAATAAATTATTTGTGGAAAACATTAGTTTATTTCCAAAAAATAATCATATCTTCAAGGTTTATTATTTTATATGTCTCAATTATTCGAGTTATATATGATTTATTGCAATGAAACAATACACTTGATTCAAATATTAGTACATAAAAAGGTTCATCATCCTCTTAGAACCTGTATAGAATAAGAGGGTGAATCATGACACATTGGGTGATATCCATCTCTCATAAATTTAGGTTGGAACTATATCATTATAGAATGTCCTTTCTCATAATATCATCAAATTAATTCAATGGAAGTATCACCAGGTGTTTTGGGATGTTTTCCCTATGAATTTGTATAATTAATGAATTATTTTATTAGGATGTGAAATTTCCCCATTTCCACATTCACTGATAGCTATACATCCAGGATTATTTGTGGTGTAAGAATAGTTCTACTAGGCATCAATGAAATGAAATAATTCCATTATATATAGATGATAATCCTATATTAAAATATTTAATTATTCTTATTTTATTTTCATTAATAAAATTATAGTTATTGATGAGAATTTAAATAATATAAAACACATAAATAGAAAACAATGAAAATTGAAGGGATAACTCATAAAAGAGATTTATTACTTATCCTATGAATATATACTATATAATATTTGTTATCTAAGATCTATTTCCCAACATAAAACGTTATCAGAATTTTAGTTCTCTTAATAATGGGTTTTAGGATATTTTGAATTTACCATAAAATATCTATTGGTAGTGTCAAACCAGATGAGTAGAAAAGACCATTTTTAAGCACCAGGTGAAAATTAGTTCTAGCTCAATGTTAGAATTCTAGGTTAGTACCATTGGGGACCTCAATGCCTTTTCTTGGTCAAAATTTAGTATTCGAGAATTGTTGTATCTTCAAAAAATCACTTACTATAAACATCACAAATATTATTGAATTTTATCCGATGATTATTATTATCCTCATGGATTTCACTATATTTTTCTAGTCCAAATCCAAAAAACATAAAGTATGTTCACTGATACTAACTTTGAAAACCCATGTATTCAATAAATACAATTTCATGATTTATAACATAAAGGGAAAACATAATAAAATACCAATTTTTTTAGAATTGTTTCTAAGGTTAATTAAATTTATGACATGAAAAAATAAAATTTAACAAGAACAATATTATTTAAAATATCTAAAACATATTCTTATATTAATTGGTTTATTTAAAACTACATGGGACAACCTACAGACGAACATAGGATATAGGTGACCTATAAATTCCACTACGGGAGGAAAAAATAATACTAAAAGATAAATCAAATAATTTAGGCCAAGATGAATTTTAATGTAAAATAATAGGGTAGAGTGTCATAATAATGAATATACGAGGTATGATACAACATGAAATAATCAAGGTAACATTTTAATGTGCTGATAACGTCAATCATGTAATAAAAATAATGTAAGAAATACATAAAACACAATATAAGTTGGTTTAAAGTGTCCCAAAAAGGATTAGGTTTACTCTGTGGCCCTATAAATTATGTATCATGATACTACATCATTACATAATTCTTTTGATAGCATTCTGGGAACACCCATCATATCAGTGACATGCATATGTGTGCCACATTGATTATTCAACATTAGTACATATTTCCTAAAATTTTATTTCATGATTAAGGTGTTTGGTGTACATGCATATAATTACCCAATCATTTAATAATAGATATAATAAGGAGGATACTAGTGAGTGGAAATGGAGTTTAATATGCACAATTATAATGTTCGGTATTGAAAATTGCAAGATAATTTTATCTATATAATGGGGGTAGTTAGAGATTCATAGACGGATTAATGATTGTTAATGGGGGTATCTCATTATATTGACATTATATAGAACTTATAGGTGATATGTAAGAACATAATACAATATTAAAAGTTGGGAATTAAAAGTAATAATGTAAATATTGAACATAAATAATGAGTAGAAGGTGATGGTACCTTATATTTAGTGGGTCCTTCCCCAAGCTTGGGATGTATGTATTATAATATTGGGAAAATAGTTGGAGTTATCTTGAAAGGTAATTGATGAAGAATGTCATTTTAAAATAGTTTTTAGAGACTTACAATGTGTGGTTGGGTGGGATTTTACAGAATAAGAGAGGAGAACTCATTATTGAATTCCAATCATTTTTTTGAACTCAATATGATAATGTTATAAAAACCGAAAACCATTGCACTAATTTTACCAAAGTTTATACGAATGTGGATTGTAAATAATTATTTAAATTTCTAATTACAAATCTCATTTAAATAATACCATTGGTGATGTGAAAGTGTGTCATGTTTATAATGATTTAGTTATAAAACATTAATATAAAACACAGGTTTTGGTTGATTCCTTACATGTTTATAAAATTTTTTAAATAGTTTAAAAAATTACATTTATCAAGAAATATATATTAGGGTTGGGTTACCTATTATGGAAAATAATACACATATTTTGGGATATTATAATATCTTAACACACATCAAATATTTAAATAGTATTTATTTTTTACCCAAACATTTTCAAACCATCACCATCAATAAATTTCAAAGAGAAGATTTAAAAAAATAATACTTAATTTTTCATAATAATTAACTATATATGATAATTTACACATTTAAATCCAAAATCCTTATTTATTTAATAATATGAGTGTTTATAGACACCACAATTTTTTTGACCCATATAATATTTATTTTTATATTTAAAAAATTATATTATCAGTTATATTTAGTAAATATAATATAGTAATAATATCTTATTAAAAACTAATTTATTAATGTAATTCATGAATGTATTAGTATATAGTGTCTTTATAGAAACTATACATGTCCCAAAATATATATTTTATCATCATATCAAAAAAAAATATCAAAAACGTCATTTAATTAGTTTAATAATAATAATGAGTGATATATATAATCACTATTTTATTGACAGTTATAAGATTTCATATTTCTAGGGTCATGATATATAAACAATTATTACTCTAGTAAATTATATAAGGGAAAGTTTAGTAATGGTGAGATTCTTATGGGTTGGATCGACATACATGGTTTGGGTCATGATACTAATTATCTTGAACAAATTCTATAAAAAGTATCATTTTCGATATATTAATTGAATCTTAACATTTTATTTATATAAGTAAAATCCAAGTGATTAAATTTCCATCAGATACATTGATAAATTTTCTTCGTAGGGTATGATGTTACAAGATTAGGCTATTCTTTCTTTCTTATGCATCAATTTGAATTTTCCATAGCCATGAACATATTAATATTAACGGTCACTGTACAATTGATATATTACTCATGGTTATGATTTATAATGGTGTTTTATATATGATATTTCATATAAACATTATAAATAGTCAAATATAGTGAATGTGGTTTTTAGAACATCATTACATAAGAATTCATTTATTGAAAAAATGGGGGAATTATATTTATTAATGTTATGGTTGTTACATTATTCCCCCCGTATAAATTTTTTCCTCAAAGTTTACAATTGATTTTTTTAAATAAATGTTGGTACTTCTATTTCATAACATATTTCTACTCTTATGTCACATCCCCATACATTTGGTTCCACCTTAATAGTTCTTCCATGTTTTTCTTTTTGTCTCGTAGAACATTGTCCCTATGATCACTGATTTTCACTTGTTTTTCTTAATATAGAAGATCATTTTAAAATAATACCATCACCATATTCAGTAAATGTGAGGGTTTTGGAATGCACATTCTCAAGCATGATACATTGTAGACATCATTTATAAAATATAGGTTAGGTGGGATTACTAGTTGATTGACCTCTTCTCCGATATCTTCAAGGATAACAAATTGGTCGACACATCAAGGAAGAATCATTATTTTCCCCTCACACCTCATAAATTTATTCCATGATGATATTTGAAGTATCACACTATCTCTGAATACAAAATTGAGGTGTAATAACCTATATTTTATAAATTATATATGTTTCGTGAAATAAATGACTATTACATTATATTGTACAGTATTATACATATAAAACATATTGAGAAACCTAAAATAGAATATTTCATTAATTAAATGTGTACATTAGTTAAATACTATTCCCATTAAAATTTCAAACATTACAATTCTAGAAAACATAAAAAATAGAAAATCTACAATCAAAAAATATGGACCGCCCTAACATGCTAGAGTTATTTGTCCAAAGAAAAAAAACTATAGAAATGAAAATAAATACTAGTATACATATATAAATTAAATAAAATGTAAACATATAACCATGATAATTTTTGTGTTGAATAATTAGTGAAGGAATATATATGTATTTATTTTATTTAATGAAATAATTATAATAGTAATATGTTTGTTAGATTATTAAACTGACCATAAGGAATAGTTATTAGCCCATTAAATTAGTAATCTTACCTAATCATATTAAACTAAGATATAAATAATATTTATCAAGATTTATTTCTTAAATATAAATAATAAAACGAAAAAAGATAAATATTATTTTTAAAACCCTTAATGAAAATATAAGCACATTTTTACGAAACTGTAATTTAAATAATTATGTAAAAATTAATAGTATTATATGAAATATTAATATTAAATATGATATAAATTTATTTTTACCAAATTTATGTCACATTTCAAATAAAATATTCTATATTATATAATCATGATAATTTGTGAAATTTTCTGAAATACTTAAATTTTCATTTGAATAGTAAAAATACAATTCTTCTCAATGGTTTTGTATCTGAAATCACGCCATTAACAATGTTATAAGGAACTAAAAATTTATAAGAATTGTGTATTTTAAAAAATATATTAACTTACATATGTTATTAATTTTAATTAAATAATTTATATTCTAAAACTGAAATGAAGTTTCTAATTTTTAATGTAAAAAATCTTCCCTTAAAATAACAATTTTTATTTTTTTCCACATCCTATTTTGATAAACATATTAATTTGAATTATGAAATTTTTTAACTCAATATGTTATTATATTATATTTATAAATTATTTTTATTGTTAAAAATTTACTATTACAGGGTTTTCCTTGAAGATAGTATTATATTCAATAATTTATAACAATATATCCCTCTTCTCAATTATATGTTACCCTTCTCCCTCCAGGTGGAAAATCACCCCTCCCACCATTTTAAAAGGACAATATCTACCCAAATATTCGTCATTAAGCCTCTTATAATCTATGGTGGTATTATAGATAAATAAAAAACCAATAACCATCCGTTTCCAGTTTCATACATGGGATGAAACACTATGAAGAAGTTATATTTTCATCAATTATTGTTTTTTATTTCCTATTCCCTTTCTCACATTCTCCATACATTTTAAAACCAAATCGAGTAAGATTAATTAGTTAGTGTGTCAAAATTTTATTTATTATGTTAATATAGTATAAAAATTTATATATTTATATATTTATATTTTATACCACTCCTTCTCCCCCTTTGGACACTGTTCTTGATAACGATCGGTTAACCGCCAACACAGATATTCCCAACTTATTTTCTTATTATGATATGTATCGATGGTAAAAATAATTTATTCATTATATTTATATTTATAAATTCGATTCATTAATCTTAAATAATTTATTATACTTATGTATGTATTACATCAAACAGAACAGAGATATTGTAGTGAAACATACAATTTTTAAGGTAAACATTATTTCAAATATTCATCAACATATACAAAACAAATTAATAAATATAGTAAAATAATTATAATTATTAATTATTGACATAAATTTTGATAATTAATTCCTATTTAAATGTTTTAATAAATCAATGTTTATTATTCAGGAGGTGTAAAAGTGAAGAAATAAAGTGGGATTTCTGTTAAAATGATTTCTAAACCAAAATCTATTTTTATGGGTTATTCCCCATTAACATCATATATGTATGGATATTACTCTATTATTCCATTGATATCCTTAAAAAGTTCATCAATTTTCTTTTTGAGGATATATAGGTTTTCACCATGATTTATGAGACAAACAAAATTATTTTCCAAAAATAATATTTTATCAAAGAAACACCATTTTCTCCTTTTGATTTGTTTATTTGTTAGTAAAAAATGTTCATGATTATACCAAATTTATATTACCATATTAATTTTGGAATCTCAGTTTTTATTCATGAATTTATGACTTACAAAATAATTATGAAACACATTCCATATAGGGGTATTTCATTAGTATGATTTCTATATGTTCTTTTTGGAAACCAGGAATATGTGAATATTTTGATGTGATGAGTGGGCCCAAAATTATATATCCCTCCATTTAATTGGGTAATGTTTTGTAACTCATGATATTATGTGCATTATGTTTGATTAAATTATATATTTATTCAGAATGATAATTTTTTGATTTATGAAAATATGTTATGCATCAACCTGTTGCTATCCTTGTTCACATTAATGTGTTGTATTTGGTCACCATGAAATGATATTTCATTTTAAAACAACCCCAAATTCATTAACATTATCAAATTTCTCCCTCATGATTATTTTATCATTCTAGTTTTTTTATAGGATGATGTTAATTATACTGAACTATATATTGTTGGTTTCTGAACATTCTTACTCATATTACAGATCATATAGCTCACCCCCTTATTTGATGTATATCCATAGGTGACTATATGTACTATGGAAAACAAGGTCTTTTAGAATGATAAAGGATACGTATTTAAATATTATTATATATTTGTAATGTACAATTTATGAAGGAGAAAAATGTTCACCTGTCAATATTCATTTGGATACAAGATTATAAATAAATTGTATTTTGTTATAAAATGATCTAATACTAATGTTAGAAAAATTGTAGTCAACAAACTATTTAACATATATGAGGTTTTTCTAATTAATTTCTATAAAATTTGTGTGGATTTCATATAATGTTAGATATCTTTAACATTGGTTATCATCTATTGGTCAATATTAGGTTCCATTAGCCAATGCTTCTTAAATACATCATAACAATTTGGAGTTCTAAAAATTTTCCCATGCAGAGTATCATATGGTTCCAATTGAATTTTAGAATATAAACTATTGTTATATGAGAAATACACCAGGGGATGTTGCTTGACCCAGTGACCATCGAAATACATTGAACATGATATCAAAATATCCTCATGAGTTTGAATGGTCCTTTTTGACTAACCATTTTTTTTTGTGATATATATAGAGATGAAGCTATGTTCTATATCCAACATATGACGAATGATTCATTAAAACCATGAGGTAAACATCTTATATATATTTGAAAGAACAAAGAGTGAATCTCCATGCAGTATTACCACTTTTATTATTTATATTTTTATGAGTTTAACAATAGTTAAATTTACATTAAAATCAATGAAATGCGATGGACGATTATATATATCTTCTAACACCCAAAAAAATTATTTCCATTAGGGATCCTAAGGAGATATACAAATAAATCCACTCTTATTTTTTCCCATTTAAATACTAGAATGGGAAATGGTTTCATAATATAATTGTATATATTTTATTCTTCCTAGACAACTAGGTAGACCAAGAGTTGGGATTTGAGCTCCTCAATCTCCTCTTTTGTGTTACCCCACAAGAAGATTTTCCTCAAATTACTTTATATAAAAATGATTCCTGGATAAATAAAGAACAATTATATATTATCATTATCCATATGTTCCCTCTTCATCTCTGGTTTTCATGGGAAACATATATGGGTTCCAAACCATATAAATCCATCTTTAGAAAAGAATAACTAAAAAATATCTTATTGCATCTTCTATAGAAACTCATCATCCTTATAAACCTTCATGATCCTATAAATAATGTATGTTTGAGATGTTATTTGACTAAGGTAGGATGAGGATCAAATTTTTATTCTCATATCTAATTTTTATAATATAAAATAGTATTTTATCCAATAAAATGCTAATTATGGATCTAGTTTTATGATCATTTATACTCATAGTATCTACCACTTGGTTTTCATTCTAATTATGTATATTAATTTATCCATCCTAATCCTAGATTATATTTATAAACCATAAATCAATAATGTTATGTAATATATTTCATGAATATATTATTGAGGAATTTATGATACATATATATGGATCAGTTTTTTCCATTGATATAATGCCTCTATATATTCCTTATGATGGTCACTTAATCCATTTATAAACCATGGGATGGCTAGTTCTGATCATGGATATTTATGATTTGGGAGTAATTGTATATCAATTGATTAACTGATTGTGTACAAAACTAATTTCCATTTTGAGGGAATTAATTTAGATAAAAATTCCATCCCTACAAGGGGTAATGTGACAATATGTTCATTGATTAGAATCTTCTTAATTTTTTTAAAAAATTAATTGCATTCATCAGTAAATAAAAACATGTTCCCCTTATGAGTAATATTTTATTTTGGTATTGAATATCATGAGAATATTATTTAAAATAGAATATGGTAACCCCAGAATCCATGGTAATATAGGTTTTTTATCACGCATATTTTCTCTATCCATAATTTAGTTTCCTTAGTTTTTAAGAATATATATATTTCCATTTATTTTTCAGAACATTTCCTTAAAATAATAATTTTTCCATCCATGAATTATATTTACTACACATTTATAATTTCTTTAAAATTTATTTGAATATAATTAAATTTTTTTCATGTCCTTCATTTCATTAGGAGTAGATAAGAATATCTTCAATAATTTCTACCACAAATTGTTTTCATGCTAATTCATAATATATCAATTAATGATGTCCATCAAATTTTATGGAGATTTAGTGAGTCTAAATTAAATAACTATTAAATAGTTGTGACCATACATTATATAATATGAAATCATGGGGATATCCTTCATCATCACCATTACATGATAGTATCATGATTGAAGATCCACCATATAGTTGGGTTATATGTTTCTAATCGAAAAAATAATCATTATGTGGGAGAGGATATAGGTTCTTTATGGTGATCCTATTGATATTAAAATAAACAATATGGAGGTTCATTGATCCAACCTTATTTTTAAAAAGGGGACTACTGTACCCTATACCAAAGAACATGATTGTATTAACCCTTTATCATGATTTTCATATAGTTTCTTATTTAGATCCTTAATTTTTTTTAAAAAATATATTCTATATGCAGTCTTGGATATTAATAATGATGTAGGTACACGTTTCATTAAAAATTCAATTTCTTGGCTATGTGGAATATCTATCAATACTTTAGGCCACAAATCATTGTTTTCCCTCAAAATTGGCACATGTTTAACGACGATATCTTCATTAGTCACAATAATTTTATCAAGATGTGATTTCACAAAAGGAAAGAATAACCATTCTTGATACATTGGTATAAATAATGATTAATTTTCATCCATTATCATGTATTGAATCCAAAGGAGAATCATGATACAGATTGTATTTTCCTTTTCCCAAAAATTTATAATGGATATATATAATGATATAAAATTCATGCATAGAATAAAATTGAATTCATGTGATAGAAGTATCACCAAGCTCTCTAGGAAGACTAACATATAATTTTTTATATGGGATGTGTTATTTTTTTAGGATGGAATAATTTCCCCATTTCTGTTTTCATTGATAACTCTACGTACATTATTTTTGAGGGTGTTTTAATAATTCCAAAAATATTGTGTGAGACAAAAGAAATAAAAAATGATGGATGATAAGCCTTCCATTCACTATATAATTCTATTTCTAAATATTAAATTGTTTAAATCTAGATACATGGTTAATATTTTTTTAAAATATTAAACAAATAATAAAGAAACTATAATATTTAATGGGATAACTCATAAATAACTAATTTTACCTAATCTTTTAATGTATTTGATTAAATATAAGTTATATACGTTCTATTTAATATCATAAAATATTAAAGGAATTATTGTTTCCTAAATAATTTTATTTTAATATCTTTACAATTTGCCAAATAATATCCCTATGGGGTGTAAAAATAGGTATTCATCAAGGCTCATTTTCATGAACCAATTGACAATCTATTATAGCTCAATGTTCTCATTTCAAGGTTACCGCCACTGGGTAACTCTTACAAAGCCACAACAAAATGTAGTATTAAGAGAGACTATTATTTTCATAAAAGTTCCTTACTCTATTAGTTAGATAAATTTAGGTATGTTCTCTGTTTTTAGTGTTATCCATATGGATTACACTAGTGTTTTGTAATCCTGAACACACAAATTTTTAGCCTTAATTTCTATTCCAATTATGAGAACAATAACATTAATACACTTTATTTCATTTAGTCTATGGATTCCGTGAATGACCTTGTTAGTGATGATCCATATTTCGAGTAAATATTATCCATTCCTTCCATCCTCATTGTATTTTCATGACAACTTAAATTTGAATTGTGTGGGTTGGGGATGTCATAGAAAAAAGGATGAAAAGCGTTATAAAGAAAATATGTAGGTGGTGATATTTGTGGGTATTGAGAATATACTATGATTCATTAACTTCTATTTATACTTATCCCCTCTTGAAAAAATTTAAAAAATAAAAATGAAATAAAATGTTGGAAATGACTTAGAATAATAAAAAATTGTGATCACTAAACTCGTAATTTTTATTATATGTGTTTAGGTAGTAGGTATGAGATTCATTTGAAACATAAAATTCATAAAAAAGTAATTTTTTTTATAAATTTAAAGATAATTCAATAATTTTCACAGAACTCTTTATGACTCATTATTCGTAACCTCACATTGATCATGGGATGTGGGACTTATGACTGGAAGAAGAGAATTTCATTTAAAATTTATTATTCAGATCATGTTTTATATATTAATAGAAATCATTCTCTATTGATCCTTAATTTATAAATATAAATTCCTAAAAACATTATTCCTTAGAGACATTAGAAACATAGTTGAAAATTCACAATGAATTTATGTGACTTATGTCTTAAAAAATGGAGAAATTAGTTTCTTTTAAAACACTAGAAGCCACATGTTCTAATTATTTATTTTTAAATCTAATGGAATTTTTGCACGAGTGATGAAAGATTTAAATGATCATTAAATCCTAATCTTGCATTTTTGAAAATAATAAATTGAGGGAAATTAATTAATTAAAGGAGTAGTTCCACATTTAAAAAAAGAGAATGTAAAATATCTGGATTGATTATTTCTTTTAAAATTATGGAATAGAATTAATATTTTAGATGTAATTTAAAATATTATTTATTCACTGATAATTATTTAATACTATTTTTTTTCTATTTTAATAATAGTAACATTTGTTTGCTATGTATTACATGTTGAGATTTAATTATTGAGCAAGGTCATAGTTTAGGTGTAGGAGTACTTGATATACTAATTTTTCATGCATAATTTATTGTGATTTATAAGGATATTTTGATATATTGAAGTGATTAATATCATTGAATTTAATGTTTAATAAGAATATGAGAAATTTAAATGAATTAATTTAAAGGTGTTTAAATGAGTTATTATATAGTATTTTATGTGAAATTTTATATCATTATTTTGGTTACCTTTTATTCAGGATACTAACAACAAATATTGAGCAAAGATTAAGATAGTTCTCAACTTGTCAATCCTTCCATTTTCCAAACCCACAAGGTAGGACAACCATACAAGATAACACTAAGAAGACTTTATGGAGAGGATATGTGGGGAGACAATCATGCAATGTCTTATGCAGATTGAGCACCATAATGAGTTATCTGGAATTTATAGTAGGGCCAAAGGAATTCATGGCCCTTGTAAGCCCTTGTGTGTATGTTTGTGAATCTGGTTTCCCACCCTACTGTGGGATTATATATAAGAAAATCCTTGAATTTTTTTATATATAATCACACCTTAACCTCTCCTTTACGATGTATACAATTACTAATTTGGTTACTATTTACACATAATCTAAGTAGTATAATCCTGCTCACCAAAGAAACTCCCATGCTCAAAAACCCATCTCCGATAAACCTCTACCACTAACTTCCACCAAATGATGACACCCTCCACCAAACGAGATCATCACAAATCCCTAGAAAGACACCCATGAAATCCCTCAAGGACATATTGAGCCACTTTTAAGGCCTAATTTTTGAGGATCCGCCACTATCGCTACTCATCTTTTACACAGTAGCACAAAATTTTCTCCATCCATGCACTATTTCAATTAAATTTCATAGAGCATGAACCACCATAAAAAAATTAATATATATGAAATCCATGCTTCATAATCAAACCCAATAGATCTAGTCCAAAATGTATATAATAAATCAAAATTTATATAGAAGATATTGACATTTACATTTTTCAAACGTAGAAAATCCAACAAGATCCTTTAAAAAACATGACTACATAGGATTATATGGAATATGTAGGGCTATTCCCCAAATATAAATAGTGGGGTATCAAAACATCCTATGGGTATGGAAAACACACAGTATATACTATCACTGGTGGAAGAAAAATGTTTCCATATTTTTGTTGTTCTTTATTTTTCTTTTTTTTAAAATCATTTAGTTATATTTTTTATGAAATTATATTTTAATTCCATGGATAATTTATTTTTAAAAATAAATAATGAATATTTTTTTCATAACCCATTTTTCCTACTGATCATCATCATTATCATCACCATCTCCATCATCATATTCTTTTTCGTAATCTTATTCTTATTCTATAAATTTAATTTTATTAATTTTTTTCCTATTATTTTATTTTTACTCTTTCATTATACATATCAATATTATTATTATTATTTTTATTACTTTTATTTAATAAATTATCAATGAGAATCCAGTACACATAATGAATTATACCACTATGAACTCTTATTCTCATGTAAATTAGTAACTGACTCGAAGAAAATCCTTGTGATGTAATGTGATTATTGCACCCAATACTATGTTTTAATTCAACATTGGGTTTACATAAGGATCATTTACAATATTTTTAATCATCACTTTGGTTACCTAATGTTTATGTAATTATTCTAAAAACCATTATCCCCTTATTCAGGAGGTGTACGTGGAGGGTGATTAATGGTTTTGAAGTGTATATTGGATTCAGAATTTGGGTATAAGAATGAGTTCATGCATACAGTGGAGTGTGTTCACTATATACACATCAAATGACAAGATGAAGTTTCTCGCTAGAAAAAATTACATGGAGATATTACTTGTTTTATCATATCATTTTTTATTTCATGGTAACTTATAATTGTGTGATAGTTTCTTTTTATATTTTAATTTCATTAAATTACAAAAAACTAAAAAATCAGATTTCGAAGATTTCCTAAATAATTTTAAAAAATATTATTTTGGTAAATTAGAATAATTATATAATAAATTTACATTCTATTCAAGTGAGACCACCTTGGCCAACTACTCTGTTTCACAATTAAATAATTTAGAAATATTATTTTTCCACACCCTGTTATAGTAGTGCTTCATTATCATCTCCATGGTTCAATAGGGAAGGTTTTATATCAATGAAAAATGAAAATATCCATGATGATTCATTGCCTAAAAGAGACATGAAATACATGTCAGTATACGAACATGAGTATATATGCATGAGTGAGTATACACATTCTCCTAATTGTAGTAGTATGAGTTGTGATTATACTCATAAATAGAATTAATTTCCATATAGGGAACTATTATAATTGTAGAGAAATGATAAAATAATCCTTCTAATTTGAAAAAAATTATAATATAATATTTAAACTTTAATAAAAGTATACAAAATGGAGATATAACCTTATAATTCAATAAATCTTACGCCAAAAATGATATAAAAAGTATTAAATGTATAATAAAAATTTTCTAGTTCTCTAATGTATAAGATTGTAAAAAATATAATCATATTAAAAATAATCCATCAGTCATGTTATTAAACTATTGGAAGCTTATATTGTACAAAAAGAGACATTATACTATCAAATACAAGGGAACACATTATCAATTTGGAAGAGTCTTTTCATTTCCTTTTGTGCGATCAAGGTGTGTATCATAAAATAATAGTCACAAAAAACGGAATAAACTAATTTTTTAAAACTATTTTTGGAAAGTATAAAGTGTTATATAGTATAATTTTTGTAGCTTGCACTAAAATTAAACCATATTGTAGAATAACTAAAGTGTTATCCATTAGTCCTAGTAAAAAAATTAATTTTAAGCAATTATATTGATGCAAGACTAATTCATTCACATGGAAGGGTAATCCACTAATCATATCCTATTACAGGTTTAAGATTACCTATCTTTGATTTCCATTTATATGATATGTAAATATGTGAGTGTTGAGTAATCTAAAAATGATTTAGCAAAAACTATTTTGTTATAAATTTCAAAAAAATTACTAATCCAATTATTGAACAATATATTCTAGAATAAAATCAGGGAAAATTCCAATGGATAATAAATAATGTTATAATCACTATGAATTAGAAAAATCACACATTTATAATTCAAAACCATTATAAAAAATGATTATAAGTGAATTATAATAAAAACATATTAGATTATGAAAAAACGATATTTTATATCCAAAAAAAAATATATTAATATTCACAAACGCTTTGAATGAAATAATATCATATTTTTATAATATACCACTCACAAATGGATTACATTCCCAATATTAAAACTCAACTAATAGATAATAATCAAATATTATCCAAGTTATATCATAGTTATGCTGAACATTATTAATATCAATTATAAAAAGGATAAAAATATTAAAAAAAATTGTTAAATCAATTAATAAAATAATTATAAAACTGAATTCCTCTTCAAATCATTAAAAACAATGGATCATTAAATTTTGATTGTACTAAATGAAAAAATATACCTTTACATATTATAGAAGAATAAGATAATAATTTAATTATAAATTAAAAAATTTATCATATAAGGACTCAATGATGATGTACTTTTCAGTAAAACAATCGGGGTAATTCAAATCTTCAAATATAGTGAATATGGTAATTCTCCATCACCTCATCAAATATATAGAAAAATAAATTTTTTATATTTATACAATATCCATCCCATGAAGAATATAATAAACAAAACATCTAGAATGATTTTTTTCATTAGGATATATAATAAAATACAAGATAATAAAAATCTAGAGAAGAGGTGCATATAATAAACCCCTTTCTTCATAATCAATACATAGAGTGGATAAATGAAGAAAAGATGTATAGCCGAGTAATATGGAAGAAGGATATCTCTCATTACCATTTGGTTCATGAGAAACCCCATCATTGTGGAAAATGGACTATTTCCATTCTATAACAAAATAATAATTACAATAATAAGATTAAATGTTACTACAAATTTTTAATATTAAAGAACAAAAAAAATAAATAAATAAACACATGCACAATCATGCACACACACACACACACAGACATAGACACACACATATATATTCTATTAATGAAATAAATTTGGGAAATTTTTATTTAACTTATATACATCATAATTTTTTTTGAAAATTTTCCAAATTAACAATAACTAATAACAAAAAATTTGAAATAATTTAATAAAACTATTAAAATCTAATCGATGCTTTAAAATAATAAAATAGAAAACCCATTAAATTAATTTTTTATGAGTTAGCCATTATAATTATAATTTCCATCAAAAAATATATTTTGATGTATTATTAAAAAGTGGATGGCCATGAATGGAAATGGTTAATATTACTATTAATGGTTGTTGGAAATTTATAGTTTTTAGGTATACATATAATGTACGTGTTTCTTAAATTTTTTGTAACTATAATGTAATAATTATGTATACTTGAATAATATATAACAAATGATATATTTTACATATGTAAAAAAATAATTAACATCTCTAAAATTATTAGGAATTGACATATATGAATAAAATTATCCTCGTTATAAAAATATCATTTATTTAGAAGTTATTTTTTTAAATTAATAACTTTAAATAATTATAAATATAATTTAATAAAGTTTATAAATTTATTATAAATATATAGATGGATTATTTTAAATCATGGTTCCAGTATTAGGTGGAAGGTTTTTTTAATTAATAACTAATAAGGTTTGATTGAAAAAAGTAAATGAAATGTTTAATTATTGTTTTTATTGAAACACCTATGTAAATGTTCATAAATTATTTATTAAAAATAAATTTATTTTATAAGGTATTACATCATGGGGTTTTATTATAAATATTAATACTAAATATTTTTTATAATTTTTGTATCATAATTGAATTTGAATTTTCAATTTTTTAAAAAATATTTCAAATAGAAATTAAATTCTAAAATAAATGATGATTAATGAATAATTTTATATAAACATATAGAAACATATTACACATTTTATGATGATTGAGATATGAAAAATAAGAAATAAATTTAAAATTAAAAAATAATAGTAATTTAACGGTCAAGAAAATTAATCAAATACACATGCACTATTGATGTTGTTCTTGTGGAATAAATATGAAGTCAAATTTGGAGGATTGTCAAATTTTCCATTATATTTTATAGGAGGGATGTGTGTTTTGGAGTTTCATTTGTTATATTATTATTTTTAATCAATTAATTTGTATTTAAATTCTTGAATTATATTCTATATAAAATAAAATTGTAAAAAAATTCATACGAATGGTTGAATAATCTTTTAAATTATATATAAATGAATTAGTGTATTTTTATGTTTTATATAGTAATACTTATTTGTTGAATAAGGGTATGAATAGTCATAATGGATATTTTCATTGAATAATAAATTTTATATCTTTTCTAAATCAAATTCCAATAATTTGTAGTTAATTTGAGACAGAAATTATAATATTATTACTAAAAATAACTATATTAACCTTTAATGAATGGTTATTTCAAAAAATGTAAGCCAATATTTTATATTAAAGGCCCCCCACTTCAAATTCAATACTAGAAAATGAATTTTTCTCTAAATAATTTTAAAAAATTACATCCCCTATTATTATTTATCTAATTTTATTTTACCGAATCATAGTAATAAATATCAATGACATGAAAACAAAGAATTCCACTAACTACAGTGTCAATTCCTTCAAATTAGATGTCACATTGAAAACTAATACTTTTAAAGACACTCTTATTTAACATGATTTTCCAATATAATAATAATACTTATAAATAATTAGTTTCTAATAACAGTATTAATGTTAATTAATTACGAATCGGTTTATAATCATCTCATCCTTGTATAATATTTTATTTTCTGCCAGTTTAGATTCCAATGTGAACCATACCACTCTATATTTTAAATTATTATAATATATATCTAATTAAAACATTATAGTGAATATTTTAGATAAAAATATATATACTTATGTTATTATTAAAAGTTTTTAATTGTAATTCACAACTGAATATTCATTCAAAACTAATTCGTCATGATTGGGAAACATAAATGATGTATTTATTATGTTTTCTTTTGAGGTTAATTTACATGAGCTAATAAATAAACTATCATAGTATTGTTATTGGGTTTACTAGAACCCATTTAAATTAAATGGACCTATTTATCACCTAAAATTTATCCCAATAATTGGTTCTCAATGGATGCCTAAAATCTATTAATTTCACCTAAATAGAGTGTTATATTTTAAAAATGAGTTGGTTTTTAGTTTTTGAAATTAGTGATTATATAAGGGTAAATATTTTATAATTATTAGATGATATTTAGTTGGTGAACCATAAGAGGTGAGAATTTTAATTCTTTAAAAATTAATAAATAATCATTTATAAAATTGACAAGACCTTATCTCCCATTATAATATTCATTTATAGGGATTGAGGTTGAGATATGGTTATTGGAGAGTGGGTATTTCATAGATGAGTCCCTAAATTTTGAAATTATATGCATGGAATCTTTTGATTATTAAAAATAAGATTAGTTTATTAAATCAAGAATATCCATTACAAATTTAAAAGTACATCTTGTTATTATATAGGCTTATAATTTAGATCACCATTCCAAATTATAGTACAGTTTTCCACAATTCCTAAATAATCCCCAATTCATAGGTTTTCAAAAATCCAAGTAACAGATTTTAGGATAACATATTCAGATGTTCTATAGACGTATATATAAAACCATTGATTGAAATTTCATTTAAATGGTACACTGAACCCACCATACCTCATTGGAATGACTGTAATGACTGTAATACATAAAATTTGGAATAACTCTGATGGATTTCATATTTTTTAATAAAATATTGATAATTGTTTTTTATATTTCTTATAAAATTAAAAAATTTATATTTTAATAATGATTTAAAAAGTGTGTTCCCAAAAAATTGGTGATGATAATAGAATTACAACATAAGGAAATCACTATGGATAGTGGTTGGCATCAAGAATTGGTAATGAGGTTTACTAAATATCCAAGGGTCATCGATCATTGATCATTTGGATAGTAAAACACCACAATATTCCTGTGATGAGTATGTGTTTGTGAGATCATGTGGAATGTCATAGATAACAATTAACCATTTTATATACATTATAAAAATTTATTGAGAATTCTTCTTCAACTCTGTCAATGACTAAAATGTGAATCCCATATACATTTTATCAATCTAAATAGATATATCTACATATATGTGTAACAATTTTGTGTTGTTAACTTTAGAACCATATCATATGGATGATTAAATGGTGGTGGATGACCTCAATGGATTGATATTGGGTGTCATAAATCATAACTGTTTTCATGTTTGATCATTATATAAGATGAATAATATCCAATAATGGATTTATATTTCATGGGGTTATAGACATGCATGGTGGATCCATATGAAACACCCTCATTGTTAAAAGGTTTAGGTTGTGTGTGATGGTGGAAGGGAATCAATTTTATAGAATTAAAATTATATCAACCGCATTATGAAAAATCGAACCTAATGGAACATGTATTATTCCATTTAGGTGATATATTTTGATTAATTAAATGAATTATGATAAAATTAATCTTGAAATTAATATTAAAAATATATTAATAAATTTTTCCAAAAATAAATATTAATTATCTTTCACTGGGTATAAGATTAATAAGGTAAATGATCAATATTTCATTTCAACTACTTTTCCATGATGTCATTATTAATAGAGTGATCATGAAATTAAAATTAATATAAAAAATAATAATTAATATAGAAATATTCTATATAATCAATCAAGGACACTAAATTAAACTCAAAGAAGATTTAGAGAAATTTATTTTAGTGATTGGTCTATATTTATGACCCAATAGTTATGCTAGGTGGTTCATTTTAAATGAAGGAAAATAAATAATCTCTACAATTATTTCCTCAAAATATTATTCAAAATACAAATAGAGATTACGATTTATTGATGAAATAATTAAATTTAGTGTATGAATGTATTTTATTGTAATGGTTGAGAATAATTCTATGAATAAATAAGAAAATGTACATTAGTGGATGTGAAATAGGAATACCAAAAGATTAAATAAATTTTTATTATTTATGTGATCTTGTAACACGAAATACTATTTACTCTAGAATTATTGTAAGTGTTTTTTAGAATGAAAAATTTATATATTTCATGATTGATATATAATGTATCATTTATATATGGGAATGAAATTTAATATGACCAATAAATGGGGATAATGTATTATAATGGTAATGATTTTGTAGGATTTTAAATGTGGTAAATTGTTTTAATAGGTAAAATATTCTAATATCACTGATGAATAATCCATTTACCTTATCATGAAACACAGCCACGATATGATGAGAATACCCTGAGTAATATTATTAATAATCGGTTGCGAATAATGTATATTAGTATAGTCATTATAGCATGATCTTTTAGACTATTTATAATTAGGATTCTAATAGTAATGATTTGATTGGGGGTCCTACAAAAAGCACCATGTAGTACATCAAATATCTAAAAAAAAGACTTGTAAGAGAGAGTGAAATATGTTCTCTATTATCATGAGTGTGTATGGATAATTCAATAAAAATGATATCAAATATTTAATTGTCAATTAAAACCTATGTATTTTGTAATTAGGAAACCATTGATGGTAAATTGGTACCTTAATTACCTCATGGAAGGTACTATATCACTTCTAAATATAATATTTATTTTGATTGAGGTTATTTTTTCTATACTCATCTATTGTTGATGTGACTCCTATTATGATGTATAGATACAAATATAGAATGGATTGTAAGGAATATTCAATTAAGAACACCCTATAAAAAGTTATAGTGTGATATTATAGTGGGATTCGCATATCACCCATTGTTCATGGTAGCTAGTTATGATGCATTGTATATCTATCTTCTATTAATAACACATTCCATCACATTGATATTGAAATGATATTTCGTGGTGATATGGGGAGATTTTTAATTATTCCAATATATCATGAAATAAATTTTCTTGGATAAGAAATTATTTCAAGATACCTAATATAAGACATCATTGGTTGGTAATTTCCACAATAAAGGATAATAAACTCCCATAGCTCAGGTATTGAGTTGGATCATGAAGAATTAAATTATTTATCTTCTCATAAAAAATGTAGATTTAAGAGGATTATAATTACTGGTACATCATTAATGATGTGTATTTACTAGGATACCATATTATATATTTATAATAATATATATATTTTTTCCTTATGTATCTGGAAATATATATTACTAACATCATTGGAGTTGTGTATTTTCTCTTGTTCATTGTAAAGAAGTGGAGGCAAGAAATTCCATAATAATCTCATTATTGAAGTTTCTCAGGAAAATTATCATCTGAATTATCTATGAAGTGAGGTGGGATTATATCGACATCGTATTGAGATGATTTTTTTTTATTTTTTGGAGGGTGATGAATGTGACCCATGTTTGGATAGATATTTATTTAAAAACAATAATTATTCTTGATGATGATGTTGAGTGATGTAAGATTTTTTACAATTTACCTACTACAAATTGACTTAATAAAATTATATTTATAGGTTCGGTCACTTCTTGTAAAGACAATATTGAATGTTTTCATGTTCACCAGTCTATGTTCACTTTCATTATTCACATAGTCACAAATCATATAACACCCCAAATTTTTTGAATAAGTATTTCTTTTAATAGATTCGATGTGTCTGAATATTTTTGAAGCATTTGAACAAACAAATGTGAGTTATTATTATAAATTACATAATTAGTCACATAATATGATATTTAAATACAATACATTTTTATAAAGTAATATCTAATTTAATTATTAAATTCTATTGAACCAAATGATTTTTTTTATAAATTATGTTGATGGTAAGTGTTTTTTCATTGTTTTTTAATTTTATATAAATAATTAAAATTTTTTAAATTATGAAAAATTATAGTATATACAGGTATAAAATTTATTCAGAGTTTACAAAAATTTTAGAAATGAAAAATAATTTATTTGATGGTAAAAAGTTATTTTATAATGAAAATAATTATTTATATTCCAAATGTGTTTTTAAAATCATAAATTAAATTAATAACTATTGGGGTATTATTTTAATTAAATATTTAGATAAAATATTCAAACCAATAAATTAATATTAATAATATGTTTTTACTATGAATGAAATTATACTACATTTATTTTTGTTATAAAAATTTCCTTTTAACAAATGTCTACAAGAATATATTAAAAACAATTTCAACCACATACATGTATTTAAATTGAAAATTTTCTTTACATACATTGAATCAATATACCAATATTTTTCAAATGGTTCAATTTATTTTTTCATTATGAATATTAATAGTGAAAAACAATATCTCCACAGTAAAGGTTAAAAGGATTATTTAGGGTGGGGAGGTTGAACATAGATATAAGGCATAAAATATATCTAAAACATGGATAAATATGATTATATTAAGTTATTTAGACTAAGTTATATCATATCATAAAAGTTACTCTTCATTGGTTCCACATTCACATGGATATGACTATTATACTACAATATATTTTGTATTTACAAGAGTGTAAACCACCTTACAAATACATGGGAACCCATCCCATTACATATTCACAAAAATTGAGCCTTTTATGTAATCCATTCCATAAAAATGAATCATTATAAATACCATTCAAATTTCTTACGGGGTCTATTCTGCAAAAAATATTATCATTTTAAGGATTGAGGTTCAAGATAAAGAACATTTACCAAAGAACAACTAATAGTATTTACTAGTCAACTACAATTATTTATATTCCATAACCATATATAAATAATATATAAACATATATAAATGATTACTTGATTATAATTACCAAAAAAGGTATTCATTTTATTGGAAAAACTTTTTCTACCTCCTTTCAATCATATGTGAGATGATAACATCATTTATTCATATATGTGAACAATAAACTCAATAAAACAATGTTACTAAATTTACATGTCCAACAAATATAGATGTTTGTGCATAAATATATGATAAATATATATTATATTTATTAAATAAATATTATTTGGTATATATATAATATTATTTACCTTTCATTATCTCCAAACATTGGAAAATGAAAACATTAGTCATGTGAGTGTACAAACTAATTTCTCCCTAAAGTAAGTTAAATCATTTTTCATCACAAATTGTACTAATGAATATAATATATTATATAATAAAAAAATATTATACTTATAAAATTCATGATAATATAGTGTTGATGAAACCAAGAATAGTTTTCAAGGACAACACTATACAAAAATAAACATTCATGAAAAACTCAATAATTATCACATATAATAACAATTTAAATAAAAAATAATTACTAAATTGTTAATTGAAAGTTATAATGGAAATAAAAAAAAATTAATATTAGTTTGAATATAGATCTAGTAAATATTTATAGTAAATATACATTTATTATAAAAGATCATTAGAATCCATATAAAAAAGTAAGACTTGGGATAAGGGATCATGTTTCAATATCACCTTTAATCAAAATTATTTATGATTGACTATCCATTTTAGGAATTGAATTATATTCATCAATAAAAAACAGATATTTTTTTTAATATAGTTATTTAATTTACATTCATGTTATCCATTAATTATAGATTGTTTTTTGTTAAAAAATAATAAGAAATTTTAAATAAAATTCAACCAAATTTTCTCATTTCAATGATAACATGTTTATCAATTTCCACATTCCTTAATATATATTTATGAATGTTATATCTATAACCTAATGATTATTTAAGGTTATTTTCATCCATATATGGATTTTGTTCAATGTATGATAAATAAATTTTTAAAAGTAATCCCTAAATTGTTTATTTATTACTTTTTACTCAATTCCTTAAAGGAATCATTGTTTTAACATTTTCTTTAGGAAAAGATATTCCAACAATCAAGATTTCCATTTTATTGGAATATTATATTACAATTATCCCTTTTTATTTTAAAATAAAATCATTTTCTATATATTCTGAAAATTTTCATTTTAACGTTTAAAAATGATATTTATATTAGGGTTTCTAAGAAAGGTACTAATGTTATTTAAATTGTAGTTTTTAGTTATGTCTACAACCATTGATGTTACCTATTGTCCAATAGGGATAATATATAATGACACCATCCATTGTCTTTTCTTCATATTGTTTCTTATTATGTGTTGTGGAAATCAATATGAAAATCAGTTTCGTTCTATGGGTTACGATACAATGAATTAATGAATGTTATTATGATCTTTTTGGTCACATACCAATGTTTTTCATCATCTGGATGATTGGTCCATTAAATCACAACAATGAATTGGATAATGACTGATATCTCATGAGATAACATGATGAGGATGTTGGCTAAACATATTCATATGATTAAAAGTGGATAGAGAGTTAATAAAATTCTATTATGGTAACTTTTCCATAATGAAATTATATTATTCATTGTGAATATTTAATAATTCAATGATTTTATACGATAATGGTTATGAAACAATTCCCAGGACATGATCATCTACATATGATATGATTTTGTGTCTCATGAATGAGTAATGATTAATTATTAAACTTATAAATAATATATTTGAAAAAGGTAATTATTTATTCCATGACTCATAATATGAGATCCATGTATTATTAGGTATTAACTTCCAAATTTGTGGTCATACTATCATACCTCATGATTATCATATACTTGCATGTTGGCATTGATTTATATCTCCCATGTATACCTTTATTGAGTATCTCATCTCATACTTTATAATGGTTCCATTTTCCATAGGTTATAAATATTGGATTTGATTAAGATATAAAAAAGATTTATACTATTATAATCAAATTTTGTGGGACATAATTATGATCAATCGTGAAATAAGTTTATTTTGCATATTCTATTAAATGAAACTAAAACATTACTATTATGTTTCATAAATTATTGTGTAATAGATGCTTTTTTCATCTAAAATAATATATTATTGGTTTATTCTTTTTTTTGATAGACTAATTTGGTATCAAAGGTGGTTAAAATTATTTAAATTGATTAAGATAAGAGAAATGTAGAATCCTAGCCCAGATATCAATCAAATAGGTAGTTAGACCAGTGGGTCATATGGCCTCAAGAACATATCTCGGTACTCTGGAGGCTAATGATTATTATTTAGGTTTTAAAGGTTGATTAGTAGGTGCATTATACCCTCATAATTATATTTTCACAATTTTATAACAAGTAAAAAATTGGAAACAATGGATGAAATGTAATGTGAAAGAAGAAACAATGAAAGGTGACTATTATTATAACTGAATTATAGTTGGCCAACACCAATTAATACAAATAATTCATGATAGATGATGATACAAATGATAAAATATTGACCAATACAAAAATCATGAGAATATAGTACAATACATGATTATAGTAAATAAATGAACTAAAATCCCAAAGGAAATATCTTGGATCATATTCGGATCTATCTCAATCCAGTGCTCCTAAATCCCAGATACATGCTCACATCAATAATAATGATCTAAGGCCCCACAAACAGAAGGTATACATGGGTACCCTATGTAAATGGTGTCCTGAGCAGGGAGTGACATATAAATCATATTATGTCAAAACCCACACTATCTATCCAAATCCAAACAGTGAAATTAAAATTAAACAGTTTGAAAGTATAAAAATACATGTAATGGAATTAATAATTAAGCACCAATCTCACTCTGGTTCTTGTTAGACACTTGGTGAGTCAATCGATGTCAACCCGTGGATGAATTTTATGAACTGCAACTATATAAATATATATAATTGAAATTCATATTTATATATATATCTAGTATAAATATATATATTTACATAGTTATGATGGACTGGGACATAACCCACCCACATACAAAATCAAGGAAGCGATCACAGTCTGACATCTTTCCCAACTCCAAGAGCTCTCATGGTATCATGACAATACAAAAGCGATATCTCATAGTCTTCCCAACCTCAAGGCTCTCAGTATTATAGTATCCCCTCATAAAATCTCATTCTATCTTCCTATTTCGGCTCTCATGCTCCCTTATCTCCCCAGCCAATAAAGAGTAACATTTATAAATACACAAGGCATGAGGAATATACCCCTAATGCCCTCATCATTACCTTATCCATATAAGATTCATATTCATTAATAAAATATAATAAATTAATAACATCATAATATATTCCACTAAAACATTTACACGTAGTTTTTACACAAGTAATTTAATTCCTATGGAAAATCCTCTCATGCATGTCATTTACCACATTCAATTCCATTATATCAATTTCAATAGAAAGCATGACATCAAGAAAATAATCCTATATACGTTCACCTCACAAAATTTTCCAATACTAGGAAATGTGATTTCCATGATATAGGTACAAAGGAAGAGTACCTGGTCATTTCATTTAAAGGATGTCACTCTCTCATTTAATCTATCCTAATCAATGTTATCCAACTCAATTTTCCTTAACCTGGAAAATTTATTTAACGTACAATTGCAAATGGAATAGACCATGTTAATTTGGATTAAATAATGCTATAATCATCGATAATACATTATACACATTCCAATTACTTTAACCAACCAATTTATTTCATTAAGCCATAGAACCTACATTTCAAGGCTTAAGTGTAAAAGAGTGGTTCCATGGAAACAAGACTTATGATGAATTTAGAAATTGAAACTAAATAGGGGCCAAAACCTATACACGTTGTTTAACAACCTAGAAATAAGAATAAATAATCATTAATGAAAACAATAATAAATTAATAAAATTATAACTTATACTTTTTATCTTCATGACAATACAGATCTGTTGGAGTTGTTTTATTATTAAATCATTTTATTTATTCCAAAACAATTCCTTAGTTCAATTACAATTCACTTTTATTTGAAAAAAGGAATCTATTTTAGAAAAACTAATATATATTTTAAAATAATAATTTAATGGTGTAAAAATAATCAATTAATGTGTTATTTAAAACTCAAGGGAATGGAAGGGGATCCTAAGTCAAACAATTATTTAAAGCCAATCCAAAACACTTTTGACCCTGATATCTTTACTAGTGACCACTTGAAACGTCCCCACACCTTAACACACACAGACATAAATATATATCTTAACCCAATTCACATATTCTCCTATCCGTTAAAAAATATTCACATGGAAGATATATATATGAGTGAAATTTTTTGAAGATGATAAAAAATAAGTAAAGAAAAATACATAGGGTACCTAAATAACCGAAAGACCAAAAATAAACAGTGTGAAAATCAAAAAATAGATGAAATCATAAATTACAATGATAGTAGAGACCATAATTGAGATTGACTACATCTTCATTGGTGGTATTTTCCAAAACATGAACGAAGGGGTCCAAATGGACCCTTTGCACAACCAAAAATTGGAAGAAACAAAAAGATGACACTATCCTAACCCTAGGGTTTGGCCAGAATGAGATATTGTGATGGGTGACCAAAATATGTAAAGAGATAGGTAGAAGAGATCCAGAGACTATACCTTGATAGATTATTGTATGAATAATGAATGAAATGATAGATAAATCAATTAATTTAGGAACCAAATGAGAGGAGTGAGTGTGGCTTGGGGTTCAACTGAGGTGTATGTTTCACATGATTGATGTGACTGAAAAGTTGTGTTGGGATATATTTTATGTTATTTTTAATTAAATTAAATTTATTTAATTTTCAATTACCAAACATAACCCATTATTTTTCAAATCATACTCAAACCATGTGTGGAATAGTGTGAGGATACTACCTCCTAATGAAAATTGTGTGGGGTAAGTGAACGGTTTGTAAAATTATGTGCATCCCTTGTGCACTACTTCTACCAACATCATTCATGTAGAATGGTTATTTCAAGTGGGCCACATGGTTTCATACAAACCTTGTGCCCTCAATAGGGATCCCAAACCTTGAAATTCGGATCTGGGTGCTCCTGAAACTTGAGAGGTTTTCTAAGGGTCATCTGAGGCCTTCACTAATGTAAAAAAATAACTTTGGAAGATTAAAACATTCAGCATCTATTATGATAATTGGTTTTAACTTTATATATCCAGATAAATGAAAAAGTTTAAATTCCTTGGGTCCTTTCATCATGATCAAAACATGGATATTTACAACCTTCCAACCTAAAAAATTCTCTTCCCCAAGAAGTTTTTGGGTACAATTTAAGAATTGTACAATCGAATTGGGTTTAAAATATTTTTTCAAATAGTTTCATTGTGAATACAAATTCCTAAATCACCTCTAATCATTCTTTTATACACATGACACTTAAGAAATTAAAATCCAATTCAGTGGTTGATACCCAATCGAAACAGCGATAAAACACTTACCCAATCAAATTAAGCCATTAGAATGATCACATCATTATTTCCCTAATCACCTGACCAAAGGTGCTTCCCATGATAATGATTAACATTATGTTTACAATTCCAAACCATGGTACAACCCACCATTGTAATGTCCCAAAAAATTATATTTCTTAGCGTTTTAAGGATTCTTCTAATGTGATTTTTGAAATGGTTTAAATAGTCAATTCCCCATCGATATGAAGGGCCAGTTGAAGATTGCTTGTAATTAAAATACTCAACTGACACAAACCAAAATCATGTCCACCAGATGACGTGAATGAAATGGTTCTTCACTAACCGTGTCATAGAACATTGGATACAACTAGTCATGCCACTCTGTATGACTATTCTGTGGACTCTCAACATAAATGGACAACATTTTACAAGTAGTACTGTGATTCCATTTTCCTGAGGAATCTCCCATTTCCGATGAACACATCCATTGAATTTCACATCTAACATAAAATGACCTTCCTTGGTCAAAACATCACCAGACCGTTAAAAATTGTTGTCTAAAACATAAACAGAGGTGAAAACCAGATCTAACCCACTGGAATTTCCAACTCATCACAAATATCAACTCCGAGACCAGCAAAAAACCGGGGTAATAATTTTTTTATAAAATTAGAGTCCATGGGACTATTCCAAGGTTGTCTATTCCTCATATTACACAAGGGATTTTTCAATAGGGCCACAATTTCCACATTATATTACTAACTGGGCCTAGAGAAGTATCCTCTTGGTGGTTGAGTCAATGAAATGGATCGTTGGTGTCTTAGAGTCTGTATGAGGAGTTCCTTAAAGGGAACCAAATGATCACATAAAACCACTATCCCTTTTTAGAAACCACACACCAATATGTAGCACCAATGAATTTCACCAAAACAAGCCCATCTACTTTTAACATCGTCAACACGACATAAGAAAAACTCCCTCTTAGTGAATCTAGGACAATGTCAATATATGTGACATATCCTCGCATGGAAGAATGCAATATTCTGATTGAACCAGTTTCCAATCAATTATGACCAATTATTTTAAAGAAAGATAATTTAGGCTCAACTGGTGAACTTCAAGGAAGAAACCTAGCTTCACCATCTGACACACCATCACAACTGATCATAATGACCATTTCCACCAGAGGCATTACACGATCATTCAAGAATACCCACCATTGTCTATATGAGACTAATGTTACTTTAGAAGGTTTTAATACACCATAAGAAAATCAATGTCATTCTAGGGAGCAAGCACTAACATTTATAAACCTGAATAGCCCCAAGGGATCTTAAGAAAAAGCGACCAATTCCAATGGTCCTCTTGGATTGTGTAACTTCTACATAGAAGGAACAAATTTACTAGAATCAACATTACACTCCCTATATTTTGTTTTTTCTACTCATTTATTGAATATAATATATACTAGCTACTCATAGGAGCTCTACTATAATAAATATCGTAAACCAATTTGTGATGCTCCTCCAAACCATGATCCTAACGTCACTATGTAAAAACCAGACCAAAAACCTAACAAAAAAAAACCAAAATGGTTGTAATTTAGTAACACCCGATTACATTAAAACAACTTCCAAAGAATTGGGAAAACTGATTATTTAATGCACATGTCACTCTACATAGAGATGACACGATACCATAATCAACAACACATGAGGTTTATTTCATTGTTGTATTGGTCCATAAGCAACCTTCTTAAGACGATTCCATACCATGTCATGAATTAATGAAGAAAATAAATGGTAAAAATACTAATGAAGAAACCATCCATGCCTGAGGTAGGTCTAACAAGATAAAAATGATCATTAACCAAGGCTAAATTCCATAACAAGGTCCGGAAAAGAATGATCACCCATCCAAACAAGGGTGTAATTGGAATCTAAAAGGCTTAGAGTCGACAATGGCACATGAATAGTTCCAAAAATCTGAAAACTCCAATAATTAGCAAGTGATTAATGTTATAATGGTTCTACCATCAACTGATTATCTCCTTTAAAAAACACAAGCCCCAAACCTATAACATGTCACACTGAACAAAATTCCCTAGAATCAAAACTCGTTCATCAAACCATTAATAAAAAATTTTAATTAAAAAAATTTACTAGTCTAACCCAAGGAAACTCAAGGAATAAGATAATCACCCCTTACGTGAGGGTTTTACCAAAGACACTACTATAGGTTTCACTACCATGTTGTTTCCATTTATTCACATATAAATATTTAGCAACTAATAATTTTTACCTAACAGATCCTGGTAAAACCAGAAAGTCTCAACAAAAATCCTTTTTAAATTATTCTACACTTCTTGAATGTCCCTCGTAATTATGATATTTATCAATAAAATAATTTTTAAAAACCTAGTCAACCAATGATGGTCCTATTGATTCATCTTGGTTACTCTAGAATTAAAACACAATAACATATCCTCAATTGTTTTAAATCCCAAAAACACTTGTAAAGGGTCATAACATAAGAATAATGCCCAAAATGACCTACATTGGCCATGTTGAGCATTTTATGCAAATAACTAATTCATTAGGCTTTTAAATTAAACATATTTCACATTTACACCCATTTCAAAACACATAGTTCTATTATATTTAAAATGGTTTTCCATTCCCCAAATCATGATGTGCTCATTCAAATTATGGATGGAAAATTGTATCCCATTAATTGAAAATAATTCTATATAATTGAAATCAACCCTTTCTTAAATACTAATGTTTTCATAATTTGCGATCCTTCCCATAATGGTATTATTAACTCTATGACTTTTTGAAATAAAAAATTTTGTAACATAGAAAGTGATTTTAGTTTCATGATGAATTTTAAAAATCATTAGTTAAAGCCATCAGAATTCAATATCATCTTGCGGCCTACACACAATAGATTTCCGATAGTGAGTTGTCTTTAATATTTGGGAATTGAACTCTCTTCGAAATGAAAACTCTGTAATCAACACAAAGAAGATAATATCTTTATCTTTTATTCATGTGCTACTGCTTCTCCACTTTGGAAGTATATTCAAGATATTTCTGGTTACAGATGGTTTCTTCTAGACTCTATTATGACTCAACTAAAAAATATTCATAAATTGATAGCCCTCAATAAATCAAGAACCCCTTCCTATATATAGTTTCTAAGAACTATCATGTGATCTGGTGTGATCAGAATTCTATTTTTCATAACAATTACTCACTCAATTAATATTTTGGTTGGATAAAGATCCTGATTGCCATACAGGTAGCCTCTTTTATGAGAAATGGACATTTCTACAACACTGTGCATGACGTTGAAATCTTGTAATGCATTTGGATTAAGGTAAATTACTCTCAACCTCGTCACACTCGGGAAGGGTTCTAGAGAGCTCCTCATCTTGGATAAATTAAATTTAATATTGATGGAGCCTCAAAAAGAAATATAAGCCATGTAGGTTGTCGTGCTGTCTTCAGAAATCAACTCAGTTAGATCCTTGGATGCTTCATGGGTAGTTACAGCATCAACTCTTCTCTTGAAGATGAGATGATGAGTTTAATACTTGTTATATCCTTCACTATGCCCCTTGGTTGGAACAATATCTAGGTGGAAAGTGACTCGACTACCATTGTGCAAGCTACTTGGAGTGGAATAACATGTCTTGCCTAGATTATTACTACTCATTGGATGGACTCCACCCATTTTCTTATCAATGTGTACTATATCATCACACATGTTTATCTAGAAGAAAATATTATGGTAGATGGAATGGGAATATGGGTTTATATCATGAAATTACCTATTTTGAAGACATCCCTGCTGTTAAAATTCAATTTCATGAGAAATATTGTAAGATGATCCCAAATTTAAGACTCCTAAAAACAATTTATTTTTTCATAATTCTACATTGTTTGTTTTCGAAAAAGAAATCATCTATTATGAAAAATAGTCCAGTCATATGGGTGGTTTTTTAACAAACTTAAACATTCCCATAAAATTTATATTTTTCCATTTCGATCTCACATATTCAAAACTAATATAATTTTAAATATTCACTTTAGAAAACATTTACATTTTAATAACACCATTAAAATGTACATCAATATATTTCTAAGGGTGGTTTCAAAATACTATTTACCCTTTCAATGATTTAAGGTACACATACACCTTAAAATTGATAATTGGTGCATGTTTATTCAAAATTACTATCTCTTCATCTCTTAAATATTTTCATATTACCAAAAAAATCTTTTATTATAATTAGTAACACATAGAAACAAGTTTTAGTTATAGAATCATGAAATAGAAAACAAGAAAGGCATGATTTTTAGCATGGCCACATGGAATTTAAACACCTATTAATTTTATACAGGTAATAATGTAAAGAATATCCTAAACATGTGGAAAAACTATGCATAACACAGAACTCCAAGAACACAATCAAAAATAAATAGTAACATACTAAATGAAATACATTGCATGGAACATGGTGGACATGTTAATTTTATATGTAGCTAATATGATGAATGAAATAATTCATCCTTAATAAAACATTCAAAAATTAAATTTCCTTATAATTTCATAAAAATTCTATATAATAGAAAAACCAATCACTCAACATGTAATCATACCTACATTAATAGAAAATATCATGATCATCAAGTGTAACCCTATCAACTAGGTCATTTCCCACACATGGGGTGATCTTTTCCCATAACATATATTAACGAATCATTGAAAAATTCATAGTCTATAATATACCAACTAGAAATTTTAATGAAAGAAAATTTATCTATATGATACCACTTATTAATGTACTAACCATGAATACTGTCGAACTAGTAGTCAGACATGTTCATCACATGTCATCAATTACATCTCCCCGTATGATAGAGCCTTTCGAAAATCAAAAATGGTGTAATGAAGGTTCAGTGCAGATACTATACCCTTGTAATATTAATTTCACAGTAGTATTATACAATAAATAATTGGAAACAATAGAATAAGTATAATGATAAATACACAACTATTAAAGATGTATACTATAGTAACTGAATTAATGTTTTCAAATTCCGGTTTATGCAAAGAATGCATGCAAGAAGATCATACAAAACCTAATATAGATAACATTTTAGCATGATTAAAAATTTCTAAGAACACATGACTAATGTAAATAAAAGAAATAAAATCCCAATGTAGATATACATGAGCATCTTGATATCCAACTCAGTCCCTTGCTCATAACTACAACTTACAAGAACAAAACAACATAAAAGGTCCAAGACCCAATAAACAGAAGTTCTACTCTGCTACACCAGTGAAATGGCAGGCCGAGAAGGGTGTAAGATATAAATCTTTGAAGGCGTGCACCAACAGTGTCTAGACCAATCCATATAGTTCAATGTAAATTAAAAAGTGAGTTTGTAATTGGGAAAAAGTAATGAAATGTAGAAATAAACACTCATCTCACGTAGGTTCCTATTGGAGACCTGATGAATCTACCTACTTCATCCCATGCATGGAGTGTTTGAATTGATAGTATATATATAATAGAAATAAAAATATCAATATATCTTATAAAATTGTAGATATTTACATTATCGGGATATACCATGATGTAACCCATTGACATCAAAATCCAGGGAACCACTCATGGTCTATCAGCTTGCCCAACTACAAGAACTCTGACCATATTTTGACAATTCACACGGGTGATCTCTCAGTCTTTCCTACCTCAAGGTTTTCATGGTCCTGAGATTCTATGATAGAATGTCACATAGTCTTCTCATTTGGGCTCTGACCATCCCTTATCTCCACCGCAAATAAGGCATAACAATTATAAATACATAGGGAATGAGGGATATACCTTTCATGCCCTCATAAAATCTATATCTATATAAGAGGTACATTGATTATTGAAAATATACATTAGGAATAAGATCCAGAGAAATTCCATTAAAACATTCATGGGGCATTGATACACAAGAAAGTCAATTAATGAAGAAAAACCTCTCATTCTTGTCATTTACCACATTCTATTCCATTTAAGCCATTTCAATAGAAATCATGTCATCATGAATGTCATACTCTACAGGTTCATCTCACCCAATTTTCCTAAACATGGAAAATTATTTTACATGATGCAAGTTCCAAGGAAGGTTACAATTTCATTTCATTTTAAGGATTCCACTATCTCAATTCGTCTATTTTAATCAAATTCATCTTACTAAATTTTCTAAAACATGGAAAACCGGTTTAAGTTACATGTTCAAATGTAAAGGATCATTTTGATTTACCTTGGAGATTTCTACCATCTTTCATAATCCATTATTCCCCTTCCAATTTCTTTAAAAACCCATTTTACTCATTATGAAAAGGAAACAATATTTTAATGCTCAAGTGTAAAGGAGAGGGGTCATGGAAACTAGGAATATGCCCAGCTGGGTAATGGAAACTAAAATAAGGCCAAGAACCTATACATTCCATTCACTAAACAAGTTAAATCAAAAGATATCATTAATGAAATTATCTAAAAACCATAAAATTATAATATCTACTATTTAGAATAATGAATTTGTAACTATGTTGTAGGGGTTTTATTAGTAAATCCTGAAATTATGTCCAAAAAATTAGTGGTTTAATTAAACTTGACATATAATTCATGAAAGGAAACCATTTTATAAATAATAATATAAATTGAAATAAATTAATATAAAGGTGTAGAAAATATTAATTAATGAATTAATTAAATTTAAAGGGATTGAATAGGGATCAAACCTCGAAGATTAGACTAAATCCAAGACAAAAAAAGTTAATCCAGAAATATTTTTCAGCGACCACCCAAAACTACTCCACATTTTCACAATCACACACACACAAACATACAAATATATATATCCCTTAAATAAATTCACGTATTCCCTTAAATACGAGGGAATGTATACATGTATGATATGTATAATTATATATATATATATATATATACCTACGTATATGATTTAGTGTCTCTTAAGATGACCAAAACTAACTACAAAAAATACAAGGGACAGTAAATAAAAAAATGGCCAATAATAAATTATGTCAAAATGAAATAGCTGATGAAACAATTACCTTGATAATTTTGAGGTGGACACAAATGAGATGATCAGGTTTTCATTTGGTGGTGGTTATTAGAACACAGATTCTACTGACGTGAGAATCCATCTTCGCAATCTAACTTCAGATGAAACTACAAAAATCCGCATTAGCATGACCCTAGGGATTCCACTATATGACATAGGGTGTTGAGAGACCAATATCATCAACGGGAGCAGGAAAACGAGATACATAGACTCCACCTTGATATATTAGAGTAGGAATCGTGATGAAAACATTGGAGAAATAGAAGAACATGGGAGACAAAAGTGAGTGGTGATGTGCCTGGGGGGGTGTTCAGTTGAGGGGGTGTCACATGGTTTTGAGTTGAGGGGAGAGGTAATATAGTGTTTAGTTTTAATATTTTATTTATATATTTAGATATTAAATTTCATAAAACAAAACATACCATATAGTTTGTTTTGTATGTATTATCATTCCATGGTTGACCCATTCAGTGAACTGTATGAGGTTACTACGTCCAAAATAAAACCATGATCGCTAGGTGCACGATTCGGAAAATTGTGTGCAACCCATGTGCACAACCTCAACCAACCTGCTGCAAGTCACCAGTTGCTACTGATGGGCAATACAGTTTCAAAAAACCTGACACCCCCTATAGATCACCAAAACCAAGAATTTCATACCCATTCTCTCCAAAAACTTAGTGAGACATCCAAGGCTACTCTCAGGACTTCACCTTTGTCCACAAAGATCATGTTGAAAGGTTTTAATTATCAACAATTTGTTCCAAATATCATCTTCATATTCAGACCCCATATAAAATGAAAAATTTAAAATTCCCCTAGACTTTTCATTCAGTTCAAAAGATAGATCATTATAAGTAAAATAAGTGGAAATAATGTATTACAACTTATAATTAACAAGAATTGATATAGGATTATCATAAATATTTCATATAATGACAATATAATGTTATAATTTTGGATAATTTTCATGATTATTTGATTGGACACATAGATTATTGTATATGGGTTCATTATATATGTTTCTTGTATTAGTGAAATGCTAGATCAATGAGAAATCATGGTTTCAAATAACATACATTAAAACATAATAGTCATATTTTTTATATTCACAATGAAACGTGATTTATAATACAAAATCCGTTTTCCATGATAAATAATCTTTCACAACCCATTGATAATGATAATAATTGAAATGATAAAAGGATTGACCAATGAAGTATAGTGTATTTTATGACGAAACATACACTACATATGAGTGGTTCATATGATCTGCTATTTTCAATGAAATGAATCAATACCACTGGATATGGGTATTCTATTCCCTTATTCTCAGAGCGTGAAATATCTTTCATGATGATGTATCATTATGATAGTGAAGTTGATATAATGTGGCATCTTATTAAAAATCCAATAGAAGAGAAAGAAAGTTATTCCATTACATCAGGTGATTTTAATAGGGTATTTTTTGGTATATACATTATAATATATTTGTACACCAAAATATATATTGAATTACTTGAACCTATGAAGAAAGATGATTAATATATTTGTTCCTTTTAATGAAACATTACATGATGTACGCAGTTTGCATTTTGTTTTATCATCGAACATAAAAAATTATTTTTTAGTTCCTATAATGCTTAAAATAAATTATTTGAATGTAATTGGATATAAAGGGCTTTATTAGAAATGAATAAATTATTTAATGTGATATCATGGTAGAAATGGAGATTGTAAATACCCATCATTATCATAGTTATGATATAAAGAGAGAGATATGAAGATCTAAATTTTTTTTAATAGTAATAATATTGGTAAAAATGGATCTTTTTTAATAATAATTCATGAAATGAATCATGTAGAAATTCCCTCCATGGTACTAGAAAAAGTTTCATGTGCATAGAAGAAGGATATCGAGTAAGTGAATCCTAAAGAGATATAAAGAGGCATGGTAATGAAATGAATGTGGATATATATCAACTTAATACACGACCCACACAGTAATTTTAAAAACATCAAAGAGTATGACAATTATTCAAAACTAGGTCATGAATACACAGTTAATGATGAAAATTATCATTAAACCCAATGATAATGTTATATAAATGGTCTTCGAATTTGATCACAACTACACATGTGGGTGGAAAGAATTAAGTGGTGAGGTGTAAACTTTTCAATGATTCTAGAAATGAAAATATATTTTTTTGTTATAGTTTTAGATAATAAATTATATTTGAATAATTTTATTATGATAACACATCACCAACTAAATGATTAGATGAAGAATTATTGATTAAAACTATTAATGGAATGATGATCACATAATATACATATATAACCTCTCCAATATTGGATTGTGAGAATTCTCATCTTAACAATATTTTTATTCATCTTGTAGTGAAATTTAATGTGATTTTGGGAATGAATTAACTCTCTTCAAATGGAGGACATATCAATTCATAATAATGGGAAATGTTATTTCATATTAATAATGAAAAAATGATTATAAATTTGTTTATAGATCAATATGAACATGAAATGAAAATTACAACCATTTTTTCGTCTTCATTAATATTTATGAGGGGTTATTATCTAAAATTTATAGGTATGAACTCAACATTGAGGATATGTGTTTTATGTGGGAATATGATGTTGTACACCCCCAAAACATTTTATGCTTAGCCCAAAACCATGAAGTATAGATTTAAATAAAAATCATTCCATATTTGATGTGAATTCCAAAATTTAATTACAGAATTTATCCTATTAAGTTATAGGAGTTGACGAATAAACCATTTGATAAAATTGATAAGCGATTTGTACAACCATGTGCATCACTATGGGGTGGACCTGATATATTTATTAAGGATAAAGGTGGGTTAAGTTTTCTTTGAAATTATTTTTGGATAACATTATAAGATCACAATTATGAAAAATTATCCACCACCCGATATTTATGATTTTTATGGTAATTATGAGTTTCTCAAAACATTTAATAAATTTTACTTTGATATGTATATTATCAACTGAGGGTTGAAATATAGAAAATATATATGGAACCCATTTTTATGAGGTATAGATAATAGATATAATATTTTAATCAATTTTATATATATTTAAATTATTAAATCCCTCCAAATTTTTCAATTTGGAGTTATTTGTGTGAATTTTTTATTTATGGGGTTTTTTGGGATAAAATGATAAAAATTTTCAATATTATAATTTTAGGATATTCTAATAACATTGTACTTTTTGGAAAAACATTTAAAATATAAATAAATTTTATATGATTATTATTTTTTAATATTCCTTTATTTTTGGGATTAAACATTATCTTCGTTATAATGATTTGATTCATAAATATAGAGGAAAAAATCATTCAATTAGGGAAATAGATCAATTGGAAAAAGTGGCCCCCACTTTGGAAATGAAGTATAAATCATGATACATGCCTCCAATTAAGGTGTTCCTAGAATGATTCCAAAGAGTTATCATATGAACGTTTACTCAATAAAGTTCAATGCTTTATGCTTGTATTATGGTGGAGAATATATTCTGAACATCAAATAAGGACTTTTAAAACATTCATAAAAAATAAAAATTTAATGGAATTGGGTGATAAGATTTTATTCTCCAAGAAAATGAGGCTGAAATTTTGAATCCAAACTAACAACATATTTTTGAACAAAATTGTCGAAGACTATATTTGATTTTACGACCAAACCAATGGTGTTATATGCATAATTTTTTGAAGAATCATTCTAGAGTCAAATGTTCAACTGTTATCCTGAAACTCATTAATGGGTCCGCTATGAAACCCCAAGGAACTTCTATTACTATAAATAAGAGCATCGGGGTGGAATAAAAAGGATATCGATTGGGGATGGAATCATAGATGAGATCGATGCTTTAGTATTTTTTCTTTCTTTTAGTTCTTTCATTTTTTCCCATGTACCACATTCATTATTTTTTTATTTAACTATTTACCTTAATTCTTCCTTCCATTTTTCTTTTCCAACTTTATTTTATTTTATCTCTCATACTTTTTTTGTTGGGATCTCCATTAACTTTTCAAAGGAAAGTGACAAACATTGGGCTTTGCCCTGGGGGATATTTCCTGGTTTTATTTGTTATAGTGTTTCAATTGAAAATGTTTTAAATATATTTGTGGTAGATACGTGATTATTGCATAGGTGTTTCCAGTTTCTACCACAAAAACTACAAAAATACTGGGTTTCAAAAGAGTCTCCCTTTAACATACCTAAAAAGTAATTTTAAAGGGCCCCCCATTATCGGCACTTTTTTTACTATCACAGATAAAGGGTGGATTTATCATGGATTTTTCCTAGCACTAATAATGTTTATATTTAAAAAAAATCATGAAAAATAATATATTGATATATAAGTATATTTATATTTATATAAATATAATATATGTTTTTTAAATATGTTTTTGATAAGTATAAATAGACTATTACATTTAATACATACGAAATTTATTGAAATTAGATTTAAAATATTTTAAAAAAATTTATTAATTAATAATATTATAATTATCATTGACTCATAATCATTTAATTACAATTTGAAGACTCATAATATACAAAAAAGGTAATAAAAGATCTTAAATAAGTTGAAAAGGTAACTCAAACATCAAAAAACCATAAATTTATATACGTGTGACCATTTAAGCACTACAGTATTTCAAATCAAGGCATGCATCATGATCTATGTACCAATGACCTATGGGAACCTTTTTACACATTTTTTGATGCCAAAAAATGGCTCATAAGTCCTCTAAAACTGAGTTGTTTTGTCAGGATACCGAAATATTTTAACATTTGTTGGCATTTCAACCTCGTTGGAGGGGGCCTTATTGTTCTTTTTTGTGGGGAATAAATTTATTTAAATCTATTACATTCATATACATATTATGGATTTGAATTTTTTTTATTTTTCATAATGTACTGTTATTTATAATCGAATACATTACAATATATACATATTTTTTTATATATTCGCACACGAAAAATTAATTATATAAATAAATAATTAAATATATTTACATATAAAATATATTTCCCAATATATATGCATTATCTAAATAATAAACTAAAAACTATTTTATTCAAAATACAAATATATGAATATTTATATACCTATATAATATGTATGTATATATATATATATATATATTTGTGTGTGTCTATATTGAAAAGCTGATATATATTATATATATATTCTAAACATATGTATATACATATTAATATCTAATATTTCTATACATATGTATATATATATATAATTATACATACAGCTATACATATTATATATATAATTGTTTGTGTGTGTGTTGTATATTAGTATTTATTTATTTATAAGCACCCATAAAAATCATATTTTATAAATGCATTCAAAACTGATCATATAGATATATATTAATATTCAAATAAATATATAAATGTATATATTAAAATATATATATTAATATATAGATATATATATATGCGAATATATATATATATATATTAATATATGAACATATATATATATATATTAATATGCTGATATATATATTAATAGAAATCAATATATATATATATTTTAATATAACTCAATATATATATATATATACTTTAACACATAGATATATATTTATTAATATATGAGTAAATAAAATGTAATGTATATATAAATAAATAGATATACTAATAAATCAAGATAAACCCAATATGGTGGAGTGGTAAAGTCTTAGGCACATAGGGAACATGTCCCGAGTTTGAATCACGGGGAAGTTAGGTCGCGTACACAGGTGGGGAATAATTATTAGCGCTGTTAAAGGGGAAGGGGGCACTGCTAAAGGTTGTTGGGAAGGCTACGGAGTGTGGGTGGTGTCAGGGTGTGGGGGGTTGTTGAAGGGGGGGGGGTGAATTGTTGTAGTAGCCCCTACACTGAAATGTAAGAAATAATATTTCTTCTTTTTTTTTTGAATTTTATCTACACTAAAAAAAGCACTCATAGAGGCCACATTTATCACCACCTTTTTAGTGCTGATAAAATGACTCTCTATTCAGTTACTTTTTAGCACTAATAAAAGGGTCCTTATGAGCACTTTTCTGAGCACTGATAAAAGGGCCCCCCATTATCTTCTCCTTGATTAACATCCCTTTTCTAGTGCTATCAGTTCCCTTTCCTAGCACTAATAAAGGGAATATTTGCAGTAGTGAAGACTATTTCCAAATACTGTCATTTTCGATGATTTATTATTTTTACCTACCTTATCTCTAGAAAACCCATCATAAAGTACATTTTAGGTTTTTCCAAAGGGAATAAATGATATGTGGTGGAGCCGGTTCTTTTAGGAATGACATTCTTAGTTGAGGTGCAATCGAATTTAACTATTGGAGGATGTGTGGTTTGGTGTGTTGATGGAATTCCATAATCACACACTCAATAAATCCAAGGAATGTAGTCATTAATGAGGTGTCATAATATTATTTATCAAAATAAATTTTAACAATAAATAAACTATTAATAAACCTATGATTTCTAAACCATGTACCATGTTATTTCATCCCTTATTTCATTCTATATACATCCCCATATTCATTTAGATTTAATTTTTTCATTTCATTATTTTATTTCCACATTTTTCAAAAAACCCCAAACTATCAATTTAATAAATAATAAAAAAAATTATTACTTGAACTAGAATTAGTGATTGAACCAATTGAGATGCTCTTCATGTGAGACAAAACTAGTCATCCTCTGGGCATCATTAAAAAAGTAAATTTATTTTCCCACACCCTACACAAGGTGTGAATCAAAACTGGTAAAGGGGGGTCTTTATGAGCAATTTATCATAGCGCTATTAATTTTTATATTTAAAAAATGAAAAAAATATATATTGATATATAAGTATATTTATATTGATATAAATATAATATTTATAATTTAAATATGTTTTAGATAAATATAAATGGACTATTACATTTAATATATAAGGAATTTAGTGAAAATAGATTTAAAATATTTTTAAAAATATTATTAATTAATAATATTATAATTGTCATTGAATCATAATCATTTAATTACCATTTGAAGACACATAATATCCAAAGAATCTATAAAAATATCTTAAATAAGTTGAAAAGTTATCTCAAACATCAATCAACTATAACATTAGATACATGTGACCATTTAAGATCCACAGTATATCAAATCAAAGCCTGCAACATGATCTATGTACTAGAGACAAAATGGAACATTTTTCCATGTTCTTCAATGCCAAAAAATGCATAGAAGTCCTCCAAAACTGTGTTTTTATCAAGATACTTGAATATTTTAACATTCGTTAGAATTTCAGCCCCATTTATGGGGGCCTTATTGTCCCTTTTAGTGGGAAGTGAATTTATTTAAATGTATAACATTCTTATACATATAATATCTTTAAACATTTATCAGTTTCCAAAATTTACTGTTATTTATAATGGAATACATTACAATATATTCATATTTTTTATATATTCGCACATGAAAATTTAAAAAAATATATAATTAATTAAACATATTTACATATAAAATATATTTCCTAATATATACGCCTTATCTAAATAAGAAACTAAAAACTATATATTCCAAATAAAAATATATGAATATTTATATACCTATATAATGTGTATGTGTATGTATATAATTATATCTGTGTGTGTTTATATTGACAAGTTAAAATATATTATCTATATATTCTAACAATATGTATATACATATTAATATATAATATTTCTATATATATATATATAATTATACACACAGATATACCTATTATATATGTGTGTGTGTGTGTGTGATGTATATATGTATTTATTTATTTATACGCACACATAAAACGCATGTTTTATATGTTCATTCAGAACTAATCATATAAATATATATTAATATTCTTATAAATTTATAAATATAACAATATATATATATATACTGATATACATATATATATATATATATTAATATATGAATTTATATATATATATTAATATATGAACATATATATATATATAGTTATATTAATATGTTGATATATATATATTAATAGAACTCAATATATATATATATTAATATATGAGTAAATGTAATGAAATATATATATAAATAAATAGATATTCTAATAAATCAAGAGAAAGCATTATGGTGGAGTGGTAAAGTCTTTGGAACATAGGGAACATGTCCCGAGTTTAAATCTTGGGGATGTTAGGTCGCGTACATAGGTGGGGAATAATGCTTAGTGTTGTTAAAGGGGTTGGGGGCACTACTAAAGGCTGTTGGGGTGGCTGTGGAGTGTGGGCGGTGGATGGTGGGTGGGGCGCTTTTGAAGGGGGTGGGGCTCGAAGTGCTGTATCAGCCCCTCTGCCGATATGTAAGAAATAATTTTTTTCTTCTATTTTTTTTACTTTTATCTGCACTAAAAAAAGCGCTCATAAATGCCCTATTTATCAACACTTTTTTTAGTGCTAATAAAAGGCCCCTCTTATAAGTGACTTCTTAGTACTGATAAAAGGGGCCATATCATCTCTTTTCTGAGCACTGATAAAAAGGCCCCCCATTATCTTCTCCTCAATTAACATCGCTTTTTTAGTGATATCGATTCCCATTTCTAGCACTGATAAAAGCAATATTTACAGTTGTGAACACTATTTCCAAATACAGTCCTTTTCGATGATTTATTTTTTTTACCTACCTTCTCTTTTGAAAACCCATCATATAGAACATTTTAGGTTTCCCTAAGGGAATAAATGATATATGGTGGAGCCGGATCATTTAGGAATGACATCCTCAGTTCAGGTGCTATCCAATTTAACCATTGGAGGATGTTTGGTTTGGTGTGTTGATGGAATTCAATAATCACACACTCAATAAATCCAAGGAAATTAGTCATTAATGAGGTGTCATAATATTATTTATCAAATTAAATTTTAACAAAAAATAAATAATGAATGAACCTATTTTTATAATCCTAGTACCATGTCATTTCATCGCCAGTTTTATTCTATCTACATCTCTATCTTAATTTAGATATAATTTTTCCATTTCATTATTTTAATTCTAAATTTTCCAAATAAAAACCCAAACATTCAATTTAATAAATAATATAAAAACTTGATTACTAAAACAAGAATTAGTGATTAAACTAATTGAGATGGTCCTCATGTCAGACGAACCTAGTCATCCTCTGGGATTCAATAAAAAAAATTAAATTTATTTTCCCACACCCTGCAAGAGGTGTACAACAAAACTAGCACCATTGGTGAGGACTTAAATAGTTATTTTGATCCCTTTTCCAAAACTCACATTTTTTTGAATATGTAAATTTTTATTCATTAAATGAAATATATAAATTTTTTCCGTTGATGTTTTATGATGATTTGTTTTCAATTCATTGACTACTTACCTACAGATTAAAAAATGGACACAAAATATATTATGGAAGAACAGAAATGAAGAGTAGATTCTCAAATTATAATTTTTTAGCTAGTTTCCACCACAACACAGAATATATTGAGAAGTAACATGAATAAAGAGTTTAGGAGAATAATCGATAAACTCCGAACAAACTGGAAATGATTTAAGGACAAGAAATAAGTTCCTTAAGTTTTGCCCAATTTTCATGAGGGAATCCATGAATTTGAGGAAAAACATAAATTAGTGGATCTTGACAACCTACCTATGTCTGGAGATTATCAATTCCAAGAGGAACTTTCCATCGAAGAAGATATTCATGCTGAACCAATTCATGGAGATGAAAATATCTTAATACCATATTCATTAAACATTATTGATACTAATTTGATTATCAATCCTAATTATTTTATATTTTTAAATTTTCCGAATCTACATATTCCATGGATAATGATGTGCGAAAAAATTTAACCAGTTGAGAAACATTTGGATCTCACTAATGATGTTGAATATTTTTTGGGGAGTATAATAAGGGAAAGAGAAGGTTGCACGTGTGGCCACATATGAGGAGGAGGTTCAATACCACATCCTACCCCTTCCATAAATGGTATACCATATCTAGAAGGTGGTGGATATTGTGTACACTATACATGAAATTATCATCAAAATGAAAAAAATAAGTGGATTTTGTGAAAATCAACATGTGGTTTTTTAATTATAAGAAAATCCACTGAGGGATATATTGTGGTTAATACCTTATACTAAAATCTAGATGTAGTAAAATTTCATGTCCCACTTGGGTGATCATACCAAGATTTATCTTTATGTTTATTATTGGAATTTAGATTTTAAACTACTTAATATGAATTATAACAACATTCATCTCCACTCCGTCTTATATTTTTTATATTAAATGACATAATACAAGTGATTAATTGAGTAATTATCATTTTTAGGACCATGAAGGAACAATTAAGTTCCAAATAGTATAGGAATTGAACTAATGATACATTTAATAATGGAGTTAATATTTTCTATTTATATTTTAAAATCCCTCTATTTTTGTTTGAAAACATGTTTTCTTCTTTGAACTATAAATTGCATGCCCATTCGTGAACTATGATTTACATGAATTTTCTAAGAGACAAATGGTTCTTAAAAATCCCATGATTCCTTATTTTAGATTTCAATATAAATAATATTGACCGAGAGAAATGGATAATTTAATATTTAATTTGAATCATGGATACTGAAATGGGGACTCATTATTTTAGGGAATTAGGTGATTGAGGTAAATGAAATTTTCTAAACGTTTTTTCATATTTATTATATCTTCAATTTATATGAATGGATTTTTTATTATTATTCATGCCCTAGATGATTGTCCAAAATCATATTTCCCACAACCTAGAAGATTTATATACCAAGTAATTATTATTTATTCTTGATAATATTTCTTGAGTGATCAAGGGAAATGTCACCATACATAACTTTAATTTGTTATTTCAATGAAACGACTGTGAATAAATAGATTTAAAATGATTGAGTAATATTATGATAATAAATTATCTTAAGAAATACCACATTTACATCAATCCATATTTATCATATATAGACTATGAATGTCCTTTATAGGTATGAGCAATTTTTCAAGGCATTTATATACATTCCTAACATCGAATTATTATTTACCAGATATTTTAAATTTTAAGTGTGGTGGTGAAGGGATTTATAGTGTTAGGGATAAAAAAATTGTTAAGATAAAAGTGTGGGGTTCAAATTATGAGAAATTATGGATATTTATTATTTCCTGATACTTCATTATTTTCCACTACTAAATTAAGAAAAATGAAAATAAAAATAAAAAAGACCCAAAATATGATAAAATGTGTTGTGATTCGGGAAGACAAAAAATCCCCATTGCGAGACATAGGATTATTATCATATATGGTTATGTGTTAGATGTTTGTTGTATTCTAATAATAAATTGTTTAAAAAATTAAAAATATCATTTACAAATAAAATAATCTATTAAATGAACATTTATAACAATTCAAAAATCATTCATTTGATTTAATTGATCAAAAAATTTACTTTCAGTTTTAGGGATGTTTTAGTTTCTACATTGATGTCGAGAATTTAAGTTGACATTTTTTTTATTATATCATGTAATTTACTTAAGAAATAAACATCTTCCATGAGACCTAGCTTTCAGACATTAATTCCTCCAACCATTAAGCCTTAGAGTCAATTGATCCTTTGCAGAAGGGCCTCGTGATTTTATGAGAATTTTGTCTTTAAAAAGTTGAGAATGTAGTTCATTTAATTTAATATGGATAACAATCATGTTATTCTGATATTACCATAACCTTACATAAATGTTTTCATGATCAATGAAAAACATTCAAAATAGTTGTATATCATTATTTTTCATGTTTATAATTATGAATTTAGGATCATGAATGAATTAATGTGGATGTTACATCATTTTTCAACGTTGAAAAATAATGTACATGAATTGATTATTTATTCAATAAATGGGATATTTAATTGATATTTTTTGAAAAATATTATAATTTGACTTGGCATTGAAAAATGAAGGATTTACTTTCATTGGAATTTGAATAAATAAAATAGTGGTGCCCTCTAAATTCCATGTTGAAAGTTTATACGTGAGAAAGCATGGTTTATGTGTAGGGGGTCGATACATATAATATTTACCATATTATTTATATGTATTTAAATTACATAAACCCTCTTAATTTATCATTAATATTTTATTTGAATAAATATTGTATATATGAATTGTTTTATGAGAAAATTTCAAAAATCAATAAATCATGATTTTTTTAGATATTAATCTCTTTTTCATTTTGGGAATAAGATTTAAAATATCGATCCTATTGACATAAAGAATATCTTTATGATTTTATTTTTTTAAATATTATCCTATATACCAATAAGTTATTCGAACATATAGAGGCCTGGAAAATCAATCAATTTGGGAAATTTTTCGAGCATATTTAATGGGTCCCCTTAGGAAAAGAGTTATAAATCATGCTAAACACCACCAATTGAGGATATTGATGTTGGATTTTAAAAATTCTTCATAATAGTGTTTCCTCATGATATTTAAAGGATTTATGTAATCATTAATGAAGCCAATGGATTTTCAATATTGAATGAAGATTTTTAAAACATTCTGGTAGAATAAAATTATTGAGTAATCATGAGTTAAATTTTTATAATCATCGATAATGAATCTGAAATTTTGAGTCCAAATTACCAGAAATTTTCAAACATGTATCAATAAGAACAAAAGTTATTGTTAGTCCATATCTAGGGGGTTCTCGGCCGAAGGTTTTGAAGAATCATTCTGGACTCAGATTTTCATTCGATGACCTGAAACACATTAAGTGGACCTTTATGACACCCCATGCCTCTTCCATGACAATAAATTAGTTGATATGGGTGGATTGAGAAGGAAATCAAAACATGGGGGAATATTTTATGATATAAATACTTTATGATTTTTTTCCTTTCTTTTTTATTTTAGTTTTTTCCCATATAATGCATTCCTTATTTTTTAATTAAACTGTGTCCAATTATTCTTCCATTATTTTTCTCTTCCAACCCAAATATAATTTTACCTCTCTTGCATAAATAGATTATAATATATTTTAACCTTTTAATGGAACATTACTAACTTGATGATCGGCCCTAGGGGATGTATCATGGTTTACTTTCGTATTGCATTTTAATTGAATATATTTTAAATCTATTTCTGGTCAATACTGGATTATTTCATGGGTAAGGAATTTTTCCACCCTGACAATATTTCCAACTCAATTAATTTTTATTGATTATTTATGTTTCCATCCCTTTTCTTTGGTAATACCTTATTATGGTGGAGTTGGGGTTTCCTTTAAGTATGAAATATTATAGGGTTGAGCTAGGACTTTTAGGGATGACATTATAAGTTCAGCTGTATTCCAATTTAACTATTGGAGGAGGTGTGGTTTGGTGAACCTAAGGCATGCTAAAGTCATATGCAGAATACATTGATGAAAATTATTTAATTAACTAGGTTTTATAAAATTAATTATCAATTTTAATTTTACCAATAAATAAATAATTAATGAAACTACATTATCAAACCCTTGGACTAGGTTCTTTCATCCCTAATTTATTTCTATCTACAACTAAATCAACATTTAGATATATTTATTTCATCTAATTATTTTAATTTCACATTTTCCAAAAAAACCAAGACAATCATTTTCATAAATCATATAAAAAAGAACATTTTTATTTGGTGAATTATAATTACTGACTGAACCAATAGTAATGATCCTAAATTAAGACAACCATTTGTAGCCTCCCTACTACATTAGGAAAATAAATTCCTTTTTCCACGCCCAATGACATCCATGTGTCAATGGCCATTATGAATTTATTTGGATTACATTGGCGTTAACCTATTCCCACATTTTATACACAAATTCAATGAATAGAGTCTTTAGAGATGAAATTTATTAGTGTTTAGTAGTCATTACAGGGTAAATTGTTCTATATTAGAAGGGTTAGAAATAACATTATGATTATTTTAGCATTATTTTGAAGACCCTTAAAAAGAGAAGACAGTTTCTAATTTCAATGAATACTGATTTTTGATATAGAGTGTATCATTCGTGGTATATTTAATAAGAATGGGAGGGATATTGGTGGATCATTCAATAACGAATGTCATTAAAAAATGGAACAAGTTAACCATGATGAAAAAATACATAGTTTTATTAGTTTTTTTTGATAATACCTATACATTTTCATAAATATCCGAAGGATATCAAATAAAAAATTAATGTATTTATATATATTAACGATGGTAATTAAGATAGACGAATAGAGATGAACTTTCATGGTACTAAATATATGGGTGGTTAGTTCACCTATTATCATAGTACCATACAATGGAGAAGGTTTTTGATCTATTTTTTTGGATAAAAATATGGCATTGGGATGTATTTACATAAATAATTTCATGGTGGTAAATTATGCCTCTCACTAGTTTAATGATCAAGAGTATAATTACACAAATCATGAAGTATAAATGGAAGTCATAGAATTTTTGTTGATCACATAGTGGAATAATATTAATGGTGAAATGTGTATCCTAAATAAAAATCACTAGTTTTTAAATTATTTGTTCAATTAGAAATAGATTAATATAAACCAAAGCATGTGGTGGAATATAATTAAATAATATAACATCTATGTACATCACCAGCCTCGAAAGGAAAAAATGTAGTTGATACTCTGAGTCTAAAAGGCCACATTAGTTTTTCATGATGTTGTTTATAAGAGATCCAATGAATATTTATTTTTAGCTGATAAACCTTGAAATAATAAGAAAATGGTATCTTTCTTATTTTTCAATGTTTAATGTTCATCAATAAATATTTTTTGTGAATAAATAGGTTTATAAAGAGGACCTAGATATGAAATTGAACATAATGATTTTTAATGATTTCAAACATGACCATGATGTAATGATGAAATCCAAGAACTAAAAATATGTATATCGAATACTATAATTGATAAAGGATATTTGGAATAATCTAATAAATCATCATTATCAATTCATCTAGGCATTATGAAGATTATGACTAATACTAAAGTGAATTTTTAATGGGGTAACCTATGAATGTTATTATAAAGTATGTACTTATGTGTGTGGTATGTTAATATGTAATGGTTGAAGAAATTTCTTTAACATAATCCTCCAACAATTAATTATAAATTAATGTATATGGTAAAAACCATATGTTTTATCGTTGGACTCCCCATGACATCAAAAAAGAATAATATTAGTTGGGTTATAGTCGATCACCATACCAAAACATCACATTTCTCTTTTTTTTCAAGAATAATCATGTCATAATAAATTACAAAAGATATATTTTAAGGATGTATTATAGATTCATGAATTGCCACTCATAATTTAATGTGATCAAGATAATAAGTTAACAAAATGGGTTTTAAGATGGATTTAGTAATATTTGTGTATAATGTTGAGATTTATCACTATATATCATCCATATACGTATGGTCAGTCTAAGGGGACCATTCATACCAAATAATATATGCTTCAAATGATGGTTTCAAAAGTGGATTGGATTAACATATTACATGGGTTCAATTTACATAAAAAAATTATTTTACTTTATTATTGATATGTCTCCTTTTAAATACCTCTATAGAATGAAGTATCGAAATATATCATGGTCGGATGAATTTGGTGGAAAATCGTTATTGGACCTCAGCCAGCTGAGAAGTTGGAATAGATTTTTATGTTAAATTAGTAACACATCAGGGGAGGACATAATCAATAGAAAATTTTTTGGTTATTGGAATTGATTAGATTTTGAGTTCAACGATTCTAATAAAGTGATCTTATATATATCTATATCAAATAATGTAATTATACATAAAAATAATGGAAATACAAGACTTAGATATATCATTTTATATGATATTTTTGGCCATATTAGGTTGGTAACCTATCTCCTGGTTATTTGTCTGAAACAATTCCATGTTCAAGAAATTTCATATTTCTCTCTTTTATGAAATTATATTCTTGGTCCTTCTATTGGTTTGGTATCAATGTTTATACCATTAGAGAATAATCCTTCTTATGTGTAGAAACTGGAAAAATCATGAACTTTATATTAAGAGTGAATTAAAACTATAATACACAGCTAGTCAATGTTTTTTTTGGAGAAATAGGAAATTAAAGGAAGTAAAATGGTACCAAGATGATATGATGATGTATGAGAATCAATAGTTTTTTAAATTCGCATGAATGTTTTTAAGAGTGAACAACTTATTGGGGTGAATGGTACTCCCTATGACTTTATAATATGATATTATTTAATAAATTTAATCTCATATCTATACATTTATGAACACAACCATGAACATATGTAAATAAAAAGTATACATTATAAAATAAATCACATTATATAGTATTTTAATGAAATATATTTACAAAATAATTATAATTCATAGAAGAAATTATATCAATCCTAGTTATCTTTTTTAAAATATCCTATTTATGAACATGGTTTTTATATATATTTTCCACTTAATACTATAAATCTATAATATTAAACATATTAACTATTTATATTTACACATTTATAAAATTATTACATTGGTTTCAATTGGTTATAAATGAAAATAAATGTATCTGATTATATAGAGAGATTTTCTTTAGGAGAACAACATTAATGCTTCAAATATTTTTTTATCATAATAAATTTCAATAATCACATTAAATCAATTATTTTAATGACTTTCATAAATAAAAATGTCATTGTTTCATAGTTCCATGGATTGTCTGTTCGGGTTGGGAATCACTACTTCAAAGTTGTTTCATTTGTATTTGTTTGTATAACTAGAAAAATATAACAGTTCCTCATCCTTAAAGGACCAGATTTCCAATGGAATGAATTTATTAAGTTTGAAGTCACAGTAATTATGAAAATGAATTGGTCAAGAGGAAAGGAGTTCATAATCATCACACACTTTTGGGGGGAATTATTTCCTAGTTTAGGATTCTCATAAATATTTGAGATATTGTAATGAATCCTTATTAATGCACAAAGTATTACAAAGGTTTTACCTTGGAATTTAAATCAATTGTAATCATTTGTGAAATTTAGAATCATGCATATGTATTTCATGTTGTACTGTAATGGAGTTATATGTTTGTATTTGAGGTTATCTATCCTGGTATCCTATTATATAATATTTATAGAGTCTTTTAACCATTGTTAGGATGATAATATTTTTTATGCCACTCAGTGGGGCACTCTATAATTTATCCTTGTTGAGGGACAATAATTTTTGTTTTGATGTTGGGATCATATCCATGAATGGGATACCTACACATCCTTGTGAAAGGAATCATAACCCTCATAGTTCATTGATTATAATGGGACAAATCATAACTTTTTAGGACATGTGATAAGGACATAGTCGTATAGTTTAATGTCATGTTTAGAGGACATCTAAGAGGAAGATGTTGTGTCAAGGATTGGTGTGGGAATTATGCCTAAGAAAACCAAGGTACATGGAATGAATATAAGTTTCCATGTGGGATTAGAACCTGTGGGTATTTTGGACTAGGAAAAATAGGGTTTATATGAAATGTTGGTTTTGAACCTCAGAGATGATTCCTATGTATGAATTTTGGATGGGAATCAAATCCCAAATAGTTTGAGGGGTCTCATTGAGATTATATTACTTTGAGAGAAATGGGTTTGGGATTACTTACTGAAATGGATGCCTTGGAGATTTGGGGGTTTTATTCGGGGATTACATCTTTAGAGGATTCCCATTTATGGATAAAATGAGATTGAGCTTGGTCTTTAAACAGGATTCATAAGTATCCTTGTTATGGGGGGAACTAATGTTATAATAGTTCATTCATATGGTGTATTGTGAGGATTATTTTATCAACAAACTCTCTAAGCCCATGTAATTCATGCTCAGTGTGATAAACAAGAGGACTTTAATGATTTAAAAAAGGATCCCACACTTTTCCTCCTCCGTTGGTGGAAAAGAACGTGCCTACAGTGATGATAGTGGAAGAGGCTTAGGCGACCAGGGAAGAGGGCGAGGTAAGAAGCCCTATATTTATTCTTGTTAAATTGGATAGTGGTCCAATGTAAGTAAGTAGTGAAGGTGATTGAAGTATATAAGATCTAGACTACAACCATCTACTAAAAACGATAGGGGATTACAATAAGATGGATTCCCTATTAGATCTCGAGAGTGGAGGGAGACAACTCATTTAAATTAATGATAAAATAGAGTTTGAACCACACATTCAATACCAAAGACTTGAGGATATGTGTTTTAGATATAAATAGGGGAGGAAAGAACCCGAACCCTAATCCTCCAAACTGAGAACTTCCAAACAATGTTCCAAGGAGGAAGGACCATGTGACTTCAGATATTAAAACCCACATACAATACATGAATCCTAACCCCATGGAAATTAAATTTGGGAAACGTCTGATTTTGGAAATACAAACCCAAATATGAGACACATTGATGTGACTTTCCCAATTTTTTGATGGCTCATGATTTTTGGGTGTAGGTTTAAACATAATATCTTTCATAGAAGGGATCCAATGAAGAATAATCCCTATAAGAAATGGATTTGCAGAAGGCTTGGTGAAAGGCTTATAGTTAGAAGGAATTAGGTGAATCAAAGAAAGGATCCCAATTAAGTATCTCAAGCACAATTATGGGTGAGCAAGTTGCCTTGGGTAACCTAATGATCACATAAGTGATGAAAAACATAGATGTTAATACTTGGGAAAGACATGCTTTGAGCCTTCAAGGTTATTCCCAGGTATTACGAGAAGTGGGGTGCTCAAGTTCTTTGAGAGGAATGGGTAGCACACAAGTGTTTCTAATTTAGGGATGTTTTTCAGTTTATGTGTGTAAGTGTTAAGGATTTAAAACACTAAATGGACTTATATTCTGTAATCTTCCATTAATTCCTCCTCAATATGTGTTAAATAACTACCATGATGATTTCAGAAGACATGAGTGAAGCACTAAAGCAGCCAGAGAAACAATTAGGATTCCAGGAAATTCATCCTTACAAATGAATCCCTCAAGTGTCTATTTATATGGAAATAAGTGACCCTGGGAAAAAGGAGATTGGGCACACAAGTGCCATGGGCACTAGAATTCTGGCGCGCAAGTACCTTTCATGCCAAAAGAGTTTTTTCTATACTAGGGTGAAACTTTGAGGACATAGACAAAAACATTACTTCATTTATCTCTGGTATGGTTTCACGTAGGTGTTTGTACATATGTATATTAGGTGCCTCTTCTGGAAATTAGCCCAAATCTTTGGCCAATAACTTAAGGGATATGGTCCCACACCCAAGATTCATATAACTACTAGGCTACAGTCCTGACCCTTCATGTTGGTGCCTTCGCAACTATCACTGACCGTAATGAGAAATTCGGTGCCGCACCACACACGTTTCAGGCCAGGATGGGGTAAGTTTTCTGAAAGTTATTGGAATACATTTTAAGGAGTTTCAAAAATCTCCCCTTAGAATTTTATTTGTTCAAAATGAAAATAATAATGTTCTATTGTAAAATTACAGTATGTTGTTTCATTAAAACATAATTTGGTTTGATGGGGACCTATATCATGTTTGGAAGGATGCTTTAAAATTTTCCTATGCTATGGGTCCTAGCGTTTAATGACCCGAACCAAGTTACCCAGAGTCGGTGCAATATTACATAACATTGGCATGATCAAAAAAGATCAAGTCTCGAAAGACCGATTACTTTAGTAGCTTTGGAAACACTAGATACATTCATAAGTCTTACATTAAATAATAAAATGAAAACTACAACAACATAGTCTCTATAGTCCAAACCCATATCCCCTCAGACTATCCCTACAAGTTAGTCAAAAGATACTTCTTCACATCCTGGGAAAATTAAAACACTGAAAGGGGTGAGCTCAGATTATCTGTAAGGATAACAATATAGCCGAATATTTCATAAATAAGCATAAACATTTAAGGAAATGTATAATTAAAACAAAATCCTTTTAAATTTGATCTTTAGCATAACATGGAAAAAAATTAAATGAAATAATTCCATTTACTTGTTCACATAGATATTATACTAGTCGAATAATCAAATTCAATATCAATAACCACTTTCATAATGATGGAATGCATAATGCCAGACTATCATAACCACATAGTCGAGGCCTTGTGCCAAGACTACAAATAAGATTTTGTCAAGGACATATTCCAAGACACTAGTTTGTCTCAAGAGACCTTCCGATACATTGAGGAGCTATAGCGGGATCCACCTATCACTTAATAAGTCAAATGCATTCCTCATATGAACAGGTTTAAACATAACATAAACATTAATATTAAAACTAGCATATGAAATGTCTATAATTTCTCAATAAACCATGAATGGTATAAAAATAAAACATCCACAATCAAACATATCACTAAACCTTTAATACATTATGGATGTTTTGTATCATAATAAATCAATTTCAAATAAGTATAAAATCCATCAAAGTATTTTGACATAGAAGAAATCATAACTATTTGAGAGAAATATCTCATATTTGAAATCATTTAAAGTCACATAATTATAAAATTAAACATTTAATTTGAAAATATTCTTCTAAAATTTAAAGGGAAGCTTCAATAATTTTATAGTGGTGGAATATAGCCGCACCCGTTGAATAAGTTTAAAAAAAGACATACTTACCTTAGTTTTGTCGAAAAGGTTAAAAAGGAACTTGTTTGGAAAATAACGGAAAGATTCATTTATAGAAATCTTATTAAATTTAAACAAGGGTATAAATGACTTTAAACCATAGTCTATAAAATAGTATGAATGATTTGAAATTAATTTTTAAGAATAATGGATGTGGATGATAATGAGGTCCGAGTAGATAATTACGTTTAAACAACTTCGGATAATGAAAAGATTGTGAAATAAACATTTACCTTGTACTTTTCCTTGGTTGAGGGTAGGTTAACCTCTTGTATAATTTTTAATTAATTGTTATTAAATTATACATGAATCATATACATAAATAGGATATCATATATGATCTTTTATTATTTCTTTGTTAGTATTATTGTCGTTTCGGGTGTTCACTTACTCGTTTTCTATTATATGTTTTGTTACAGAATCCATATTTTTTATCCATAGGTTGTATAATATTCATATCCAGAATGAAATCAAGTCCTGAAACATTATTTTAAATCATAAAATGAGAATTAGACTTGCATTGATACAATGGGGAATGAATCTCATCACGTTCATGGAGAGAGTAGTCCGTCCGTACGCACGAGTGAAAATATCATTCTTTTGATATTAAAATAATATATAATTGGATGTTATACCATATATACATTATAATTATCATGTTATATTTATTATTTACATCAATTACACATCATTATCATACCCATCCAAATAATAATGTTTTGAATGACAATTACACCACGACGTGGAGACAGTAAGTCGTATGTACGCACGTATGGTGACATGTTATTAAAAAGATGGATAGAATACTAAATATGGTTGTAACATATTTATAATAACATCATAGTATATAGAAGATACTGGAGGTATTATTTTCGAATGGAAATAACAAAGAAAGAAGAAGTGGAAGAATAAAGGAACGTGAATGAGGGTGGGGAAAACAATTACATCTTCTTCGGGTTCTTTATTTTGATTTGATAAAAAGGGCTCCATAGGTTGGATTTATGACTAATGGAAGGCCTCTAGAATATAGTGAGAGTAGTTGAGAGAACATATGGGTGGGTTTTGGCCAATCCAAAAGGCTTTGAAATTGTGAATTAGAGTGAAGGGGGTGCCTTTTTATAATAGGGGTGAGGGGCACCATAGGAAAAGCTAGAAATATTACTTTATAATAAATTCATATTTAGTTTATAATGTCTCAAAGTGGATTATTTAATGTTTAATGTGGGGATTGGTGGAAAAAATCTCAAAAAATAGGTTTTAGAGAGGTTTGGGTCACTTTATTAACCATATCTTTTAGTTTTAACTCTTAGGTAATTAGTTTGAAATTTACCATATCTCTTTGTATTATTATATTATATAGTTAAAAAATGTACTATATACATCCAATAGACTCCCAAATGGTCCATTAATAATACACCTATAATTATATAAGTTGTTTTTTCGATCCTAAAATTTTAGGAATAGAATATCAATTTATAATATAATTTTTTTTTAAAAAAACTCATTTATATCAATTTTGACACTATTTAATAATTGATTTTTGAGAAAGTCATAAAAATATTATTAGTTCAAATAAAATTCATTTAATCAATCCTAACATGTAATATGAACCGATAAAATTCTTTTATTTTATCAAAACGTTCACATTATATGTATTTTAACATTTATAATACTAATTATTTGATTCTTTCATTAATAAGGAAAATACTGAATCATTATTGTGTCATATATAAATTTAATTATTCAATGTCTAAAAATTATAAATAAAATATCATTATGTAGGAAAATTTGGTATCATTCTAATTAATAATTATAGTAAAAAATATAACATATATAACCATATATAATTTTTTTTTAAAACATATATGTTTATGTCATTTTTGTATTACTTTATCTTATTTAATATAAAGTGTCATTATCACTTACATGTGGATCCATCAGATTCCAAAATCGACCCAAAGAATCCCATGGTCGGAAATATGTTATCCAATTGGTTTAGGACACTTTTAGGGTAATTTATTATTATTATAATATTATTGTTTTACCCTTATTTACCAGATTTACCCTTTAACCATGGTGAATAAAATATTTACCGAAATAATTATTCAAAATGTCTAAAAATAAAAGTTACCAATTTACACAATTTGGAAATCCTGATTCTAAATATGGAATCCATTTTTCTAAATTTAAAATACAGAAGTGGCAAAAATTAATTTAAAATTAATTCCCACTGTCAAAACAAAAAGCTTGTTTTTAAGAAATAATAACTATCAAAAGATTGAAACTTGTTTATGTCTGGTTTAAATGTGAAATTACGTTCAATGACAAACATTGTATTAAATGGTAAAAATATATTCCTTATATAGTTTAAAACCACTCAAATTCAAAATTTATCACTATTAATTATTTTGATTAAAAATGTTGTTTTTAATTAAAATTTAGTAATTTTCACTATTCATCAAAATATGAAATTTATCAGAAATGTACCAAATATTCACCCTAAGATAATTTTGATATTCTGAATCCAAAAATGAAGTCCATTTTGAAATATAAAATGTATAAAATTTCAAAAGGTGGGTATTACTATTTATAACAACTAGTTTGATTGGTTGTGGTGTGTCAGAACTCGAAGTTGCGTATAACAAAAACTATTGTATTATTTAAAAAGAAGCATATCGTGGTATTTTGGGGTGTTACAAAGACAGAACAATTTTTTTTTTACATTTTTATAATGTGTAAAGACCCGGAAATTTCAAGGAAAATTTTTTCTTAATTTTCTTTGGGATTTTACGAGTACTCATTTTCTGACGGCACTTGATTCCAAGGCCCGGTGTGCCCAGAATCATTTGCCGAAGTTTAGCTCGGCTACGTTCAGTGAATGAATGAGCTGGTTTTTATAACTTTTTAACTGGTGCACAGAATCGAATTTCGAGGGCACCGATGGAATCGCAGCGCCGGTAATTACTTAAAAACACCTTTTCTGGAGTTGCGTTTGCTCGGGTGTGGTTTTTAAATTTTCGGGTTATGTAATTGAATAAAATAATATGGTGCCACCAATTTATTTTATTTTAAGTTGTTTAACCTAAGTTATGAGGTTAATGTGGGACCCACAATATCCTACACCACTAGGTAGGATATTTGTGGGGTGGGGCCCACATGAGCCCCACATTTTATCAACCCCCCTCCATAAATTTATGTAACGCACCCGTACCCCCTTTTTAATGAATTCAACCATTGTGTTTATTCTGGTTAATAAATGCCTCATTAATTGGGCGGTTTAAACTCCTAAATTAATTCATTAATTGATCGTTTCAATTCTTTTTGAAATTCAATCGTTGGCTTGTGTGTTAATAAAATAAGACAACTCTTATTTTATTAGTCGTGTTGTGTTGAGAGGGTTTGGGAGAAAGAGGGGAGGCTTGAAGATCTTCATCGTCCTCGACGAAGAACACGAAGAACGCGGAGAAAGCGAAGAATGCGAAGAACGCCGACCTCCAACGATAGTCGAAAAGAATGCCAGATCCTCAGAGATCGACTACGCGACATGAAGAATCCTTTTTCCATGACGCGACGACCCTTCTTCAGCAACGCTTCTTCTGTGATGTTCCTTCTTTCGCGAGGTGCAATTCCATGATGAACCCTCACTCGATGACATTGAGTTAGGGGATTTGGTTCAATTAAATCTATGTGTTTTATATCCTCGGCATGTGTTTAAAATTTTTCGGAAGCCTTTTAAACCGCTAACGCGGTGGGTGCAGACCAACGAACAAGTCTGATCCCACCGTTTCTTCGTTCTTGGTGTGCGGATCGGCGGGCGATGATGAAGCAGGCCGCAAGGGCATTTTGAGGTCTTCACAGTGAAGAACTGGTCCAGGGAGGGCCGTTGGCAAAGACGACAGGAAACACCGACCACTAGAGCTCGTTCGGTGGTGCGCGGAACACTCCGCCGGAGCGCCTCGCCGGCACGACGACGCAGGCGGCGCCCGACGCGTCGCCGGAAAGAGCCGCTGCGGCGGCAGACCGCTGGTCCCTCGACGGTGCGGGACCGAGGGAGGTGGGACGCGGTGCTCGGCCACATCTGTTGGCATGGTGCGGCCCCCACGCGGTGTCGCGGTTTCGACGAGGGGAGCGGCCCCCCCTTTGCGCGGCTGCTTGGCCAGCGCCAGCGCACCGGGCCACGCCGCGCCCAGGTCGGGTCGGGCCGGGCCGTGCCCAAGCGGGCCGGACCAGGACCCGGGTCGGGTCGACCCGGTTCGGGCCGACCCCAGGGGTACCGGGCCAGGTCGGACTGGGCCCGAACACCCAAATACCGGAATTTTTCGCTCTGTTGCCCATACCATGGGATACAGATCTCTGATCGACGCATCGTCAGTTGCGTAGCGATCTTTGGATCGAGAAGGTCGTTTCGGTATATTACACTCAAGGTTTCAGAGAATTTTGAGTACGACCAGGCATCCGATTGATGTTCCATCGACTTTTTTTTATTCTTATTGATGAAATGAAACATTTGGGATGCTTCACCTGAGTTTTGGATGCAGTTGGACAATGGCCTCGTTGGATTGTACCAGAAATCCAACCGGGCCCTTGGAACGGAAAGGCTGATAACTTCCAGACCGGACATCTGTTTGACGTACCGTCAGTGGCATTGGAGATCACGTAGAAAAATGGTCCCAATGAGCATAACCTATGAGAGTTCGGGGTACAGTCGAGATACGACCGAGTTGGTTTGCACACGAAACCAACCGGGCCCCTGGGACGAAAAGGCTAATAATTCACAGACCGGGCGTCCGATTGACGCACCATCTGTTGTGTTGAGACCCCTATGTCGAGGAGGTACTTTAAGATACTTCTTCATGGACCTCTGTTATACTTGGAGTGTCGACCAGTAGCTCGTGGAGAGGAACCTCTCAATGACGAGCTAGCAGAGTTCAGAGACCTAGTAGCAGGATGAGACTTGACGACTGCTGATGTATCGAATAGGTGTGTTTTGGATAGCCCAATGGGGAGCGCTTGGTTGTAGCGGTAGACCCACGCCGGAGGAGCGCTTTGTAGTAGAGGCATACCTGCGGTACTCAACAGAAGGAGTACCTATGGAGGAAATTAAGGGGAGCGCTTGGTTGTAGCGGCAGACCCACGACGGAGGATCTCTTTGTTGTAGTGGCAGACCCGAGGTACTCAATATAAGGAGTACCTCTGGAACCTATGAGGGGGAGCGCTTGGTTGTAGCAGCAGACCCATGGTGGGAAGTTCTTGGTTGTAGCAGCAGGCCCACAATACTCGACAGGTGGAGTACTACAATAGTACAAGGATTTCAGCGCACTTGGTTGTAGCGGCAGACCCTCTGTACTCGATAGAGCAGGAGTTCGGCGCGCTTGGTTGTAGCGGCAGGCCCACTGTACTCTACAGAGGAGGAGTTCTCCAGTAGTCGTGGTTTCGATGTCATGAATTAGATCCTGGTTGACCTGAGTCTATGACCTTTATAATTACTGCATGATTGATATGGGTCACTTGATAACTTAGGTATATGTATGGGCATATACCTGGGTAGTGGTTATCAGTTGATTTCATAAATCTATGTGTTTCCTCATAATTGAGATGGGTTACATGATATCTTGGGTATGTGTATGAGCATATACCTCTGTAGATATTATCTGTTGTGATCTTCTTGTGGTTATTCTTATTGGATGTAGTGAGACCTTGAGGGTCTCGGGGTCCATACTGAGTATCATTATACTCACCCATGCACGTGCTATGCCCGCACCTCATTGTGTTTGTTGCAGATGGCGTACATCACAGTCAGAGGCCGAGTGTTCGAGGAATCTACGGTACCCGGAGGTGGACCTCACGAAGAGATAATATCCGGTGGTGGAATTCACGACAAGGCGATGCTCAGAGGAGGTTGACATGTGAGAGTGTTGTAGAGGCTATCTGTACCTACCCTTTAGGTAAGATCTGTGGTGGACGATCCAGGAGCTGCACAATATGTAACTACCCTTCAGGTAGGATCCGAGAGGACGACCCAGGAGCTGCTTTCTTTCTTCCAGCTGTTTTCTTTGTTGTACTTTCTTTCAGTTATAACTGTTCTTTCGATTGGGTTTGTATTCTGGCCCATTTACTTTTCAGTACTTCATTTTTGTAATTGGTGTTTTTCATCCGCTTGTACTCTGTGGTGTTTTGATACTTTTATAAAGTAAATGCATTCCTAGTTATCGGGATTTATTCCTTTGGTGCTAGTCGCCAGTCCCTGACCTATGGAAGGCGGGCTTGGGGTAGTCACAGCACGGGCCCCGAGGATGAGTCGTGACAAATTGGTTTCAGAGGAGTTCAGTTCTACCGTAGAAATCAGGACTCTGATCTTATTCTATGTGAAGTAATAGTGTTGAGAGTATTGAGTGTGGTTATCAGTCCAGGGAGTCCAGTGTTGGTTTGGCGGCCGACGTATCCGTACACCAGTACCCTGACTTCTGATTTCCGACAAAATGCACGAAAACATTGATTGAATTTGTGTTTCAAGTTTTCTTTGTGATTACTTTGTGTCAGCTCACCAGGTATACAGTTCTAACCGTTGCTCACCTGTCTCATTCAAGATGGCCCCACGATGCCAGCCAGCTAGGATTCTGAGCGTTGTGTGGGATGACAGCCCACCAAGCGATGAGGCCTCGGTACATGTCCCTTTGAAAATAGAGACACCAGCGGTACCTCTACCCACAGATCCACTGATGCTACCAACCCCAACCGCTGATGGTGCACGTCACCTTAGTGCACTGCACGAGTGTCAGCATCAACGACCGCCCAGGTTCTATGGGGAGACAGACCCTCAGGTAGCCGAGGATTGGCTAGAGGTAGTTGTATGATTTTTCCATTTGTTAGGGACACCATCTGACCTTATGGTGGTCCTTTCAGCGAGTCTCTTGCACGTGGTAGTAGGCAGATGGTGGAGCTTGATGCTACAGGAGCACGCTGAGGCATCTCTCCTTTGGATGGTCATTGAGAACCTTTTTCTATCAGAGTTTTTCCCAGAAACCCTCCGTGCGGTGCGCATCCAAGAGATACTATAGCTGCGGCAGGGCAACATGACAATATCCCAGTACGCGGCGAGGTTTACCGATATCTCACGCTATTACACGAACATGGTACGATACCCATTTTTTAGGGCCCGAACCTTCGAGCAGGGGATCAAGTGAGAGATCAGAGCTTCAGTTGTTTCTCAGAGAATTCCGACACAGACATGGGTGTTGGAGTGAGCCCTCATAGTAGAGAGTTTCCTTGCTGAGAAGTCTCCAGCAGTAGGACCCACCACTAGCCAGCATGCGGTAGAGTCTTCTGCAGTGGGCAGTAGATAGATGACGTAGAGGTCCAAGAGGACTATACCTATAGGTGGTTGACTGAATGACACATGATCGTTTCTGCGAGGCACTCGTGGTGGAGAATGACTTACCATGCACCGACAGTGTTACTCCTGCGGCGGGGTTGGTCACATGGCTCATGACTATCCGGCCCGACATACAGATGACCAGCAAATGAACGAAGGACCTCCCGGGCAGAGGAAGAGGTTCGATCGAGGCCGACCACATGGAGCAGGAGACCATGGTAGGGGATATGGTTGTGCAGCTGGAGGTGAACGATGCTTCGAGGTGTTTCCACCACCACCACCAGGAGGTCCACCCCGAATGTAGGGAACAAGTGGACATGGGAGAGCTCAGCATCGGGTAGCTGCGGCCTACGATCATGGAGCTCCGGGAGCAGATGGACAGGAGTGGGACTAGCTCTAGACCTGAAGACTTTTGTTCATGTTTCTTCTAGCTCTGTTGATGTTTGTTTGTAGATTCTTTGTGTCTTTGTACTTTGATCTACAGTAATAAAAGACAGCTTTCTTGTGGCGTTTACCTTCCTGTCCCCTGTTTATGTTGTTACTATGAGGTTTCGGTTTAAAAACCGTTGACTTGACCCTCACTTTGCGTTACCTACTGGAGGAGACCCAATTACCACACACTGATGCCGACACTGTGACTCAACCCTTGGAGGCGAGAGTAACGGTTTGATCTCATGGTAGTAGCGTCGAGGTCTTACGACGTCATCCTTGGTATGGATTAGTATCATCCATGTTGGGACTGACAGAATTAGGTGAAGAATGTGGTTCATCCAGGGGATGAGACTAGATTTATCATATTGGAAAAGAGGAGATCTCATCAGCTCTTATAGGAACAGAAAGGTCCAAGTAATCCAATAGCGGATGAGGATAGCTCAGAGCCGGCAAAAGTCTTTTGCTGACAAGGGGTGGAGACCACTAGAGTTCGAGGTTGGCGACCACGTTTCCAAACGAGTCTCACCTCGACATGAGTTACAGAGATGTGGCCGAGGTGACAAGTTATCTCCGAGGATCAACGGACCTTTCTAGGTCCTCAGCAGGGTAGGCGAGGTGGTTTACCGCTTGACCCACCCACCTCAGTTGCACCAGGTGCACGATGACTTCCATGTATCTCAACTGGGGAGATACGAGCCCGACCCCTCGGTTTTCCTCAACCATGAGGAGATGGACTTGGGCGATGGGTTGACCCTCACGGAGGTTTCAGTGGGGATCGAGGAATGATAGGAGCGGGTCCTACGAGGATGGGTTGATTCCTCAGGTGCGCTTTCATTGGCAGTACGAGAACCTCCGGGTGAGCACATGGGAGAGGAAGGATCAGATGCGTGCTCAGTACCGCTTTTGTATCATTAGTTTTTGTTAAAGCTTTACGGGGACATAAATCCCTGAGGTGGTAGTAAATTAAAGACACAGAAATTTCAATGAAATTTTTTTCTTAATTTTCATTGGGATTTTACGAGTACTCAGTTTCTGAAGGCACCTGATTCTGAGGCCCGTTTTTCCCGGAATCATTTTCCGAAGTTTAGCTCGGGATCGTTCAGTAAACGAACGAGCGAGTTTTTCTAACTTTTGAACTGGTGCTCAGAATCGAATTCTGAGGGCACTGATTGAATCGCATCACTAGTAATTACTTAGAAACACCTTTTTTGGAGTTGTGTTTGCTCGGGTGTGGTTTTTAAATTGTCGGGTTAAGTAAATGAATAAAATAAAATGGTACCACCATTTTATTTTATATTAAGTAGTTTATCCTAAGTTAGGAGGTTAAAGTGGGACCTACAATATCCTACACCACTAGGTAAGATATTTGTGGGGTGGGGCCCACACGAGCTCCACATTTTCTCAAACCCCTCCTTAAATTTACGTAACGCACCCACACCCCCTTTTTAATGAAGTCAACCCTTGCATTTACTCTGGTTAATAAATGCATCATTAATTAGGCAGTTTAAACTCCTTAATTAATTCATTAATTGATCATTTCAATTCTTTTTGAAATTCAATCTTTGGCTTGTGTGTTAATAAAATAAGGCAACTCTTATTTTATTAGTCTTGTTATGTTGAGAGGGTTTTGGAGAAAGAGGGGAGGCTTGAAGATCTTCATCTTCCTTGATGAAGAATGCGATGAACGCAAAAAATGCCGACCTCCGATGAAGGTCGAAAAGAACTCCGGATCCTCGGAGATCGACGACGTGACGTGATGAATCCTTTCTCCGCGACGCGACGACCCTTCATCAGCGACGCTTCTTCCGTGACATTCCTTCTTCCGTGACGTGCAATTCTGCGACGAACCCTCGCTCGACGACACTTGAGGTAGGGGTTTTTGTTCAATTAAATCTATGTGATTTATATCCTCGGCATGTGTTTAATATTCTTCGGAATCCTTTTATACCACTAACGCAGTGGGTGTGGACCAACGAACAAGTCCGAACCCACCGTTTCTTCGTTCATGGTGTGCGGATCGGCGGGCGATGACGAAGTAGGCCGCAGGGTTGTTTTGAGGTCTTCACAGTGGAGAACCAGTGATAGCAGGGCCGTTGGAGAAGACGACAAGAAAAACCGACCACCGGAGGTCGTCCGGTGGTCCACGGAACACTCTGTTGGCACGCCTCGCCGGCATGGCGACGCAGGCTGCTGGAGGCGGCAGTCGGAACCGGCCGGCCCCCAGGATACGGCGGTGCCCAGTGCACCGCCAGGAAGAGCCGCGGCGGCAGGCCGCCGGTCTCGCGACCATGCGGGACCGAGGGAGGCGGGACGTGGCGCTCGGCCACGTCTGTTGGCAAAGGGCGGCCCCCAAGCGGGGCCAAGGTTTCATCCAGGGGAGAGACCCCCCCTTTGCGCAGCTACTTGGCCAGCGCCAGTGCGCCGGGCCGAGCCGCCCGACCGGACCGCTGAGCTGGGCCGCGCCCAAGTGGGCCGGACCCATACCTAGGTCGGGTCGACCTGGTTTGGGCCGACCCAGGGGGTACCGGTCCGGGTCGGACCGAGCCCGAACCCCCTAATACCGGAAATTTTCAGTCTGTTTCCCATAACATGGGATACATACCTTTTATCGACACACCGTCAATTGCGTAGTGATCCTCGGATCGAGATGGCCATTTCAGTATATTAAACTCAAGGTTTTGGAGAACTTTGAGTATGCCTAGGTTGGTTCGGATACGAAACCAACCGTGCCCTCGGTACGGAAACGGTTATATCTCAAGCTCTGGATGTCTGATTGATGTGCCATAAACTTTTTCGGATTCCTCTTGATGAGACGAAACTTTTGGAATGCTTCTCATGAGTTTTGGATGCAGTTGGATAATGGCCGGGTTGGATTGTACTCGAATTCCAACCGGGCCGCTTTAACGGAAAGGCTGATAACTTCCAGACCGGACGTCCGTTTGAAGAACCGTCAGCGTCGTTGGTTATCATGTTGAGAAACGGTCCCCGTGATCATACCCTATGAGAGTTTGGGGTACAATCGAGATACGGTTGGGTTGGTTCGCACACGAAACCAACCGGGCCCCTGGGATGAAAAGGTAATAACTCACAGACCGGGCATCTGATTGATGCATCGTCTATTGTGTTGAGATCCCTATGACGAGGCGGTACTTTAAGATACTTATTAATTTAACTTTGTGATACTTGGAGTATCGACCAGTAGCTCGTGGAGCGGACCCTCCCGGTGACGAGCTAGCAGAGTGTAGAGCCCTAGTAGCTGGCTGAGACTTGATGACTGCTGATCTATCGACTCGGTGTGTTTCGGATAGCCCAGTGGGGAACGATTGGTTGTAGAGGCAAACCCACGACGGAGGAGCACTTGATAGTAGCAGCAGACCTGCGGTACTCAACAGAAGTACCTCTGGAGGCTATGAGGGGGAGCACTTAGTTGTAGCGGCAGACCGACGACGGAGGAGCGCATGGTTGTAGCGGCAGACCCGCGGTACTCAACAGAAGGAGTACCTCTAGAACATATGAGGGGGAGCACTTGGTTGTAGTGGCATACCCATTTTGGGAAGCGCTTGGTTGTAGCAGCACACCCATAGTACTCGACCAGTGGAGTACTACAGCAGTCCAAGGAGATCAGCAGGCTTGGTTGTAGCAGCAAGCCCTCTGTACTCGACAGAGGAGGAGTTCGGCGCGCTTGGTTTTAGTGGCAGATCCTCTGTACTCAACAGAGGAGGAGTTTGGCACGCTTGGATGTAGCGGCAGGCCCAATGTACTCGACAGAGGAAGAGTTCTCCAATATCCATGGTTTCGACGTCCTGAATAAGATCCCAGTTGAGCTGAGTCTATGAACTTTGTAATTACCTCATGATTGAGATTGGTGACTTGATAACTTAGGTATATGTATGGGCATAAACCTGGGTAGTGGTTATCTGTTGATTTCATAAATCTATGTGTTTCTTCGTGATTGATATGGGTTACTTGCTAACATGAATATATGTCTGAGCATATACCTAAGTAGAGGTTATCTGTTGAGATCTTCTTGTGGTTATCCTTGTTGGATGTAGTGAGACCTTGAGGGTCTCAGGGTCCCTACTGAGTATCGTTATACTCACCCCTGCACGGGCTATGCCGGCACCTCATTGTGTTGGTTCTAGATGACGGACAGCGCAAACATAGGCCGAGTGTTTGAGGACATGACGGTACACAGAGGTGGACTTCACGATGAGATAGTATCCAGTGGTGGACTTCACGACAAGGCGACGCTCAGAGGAGGTTGACGGGCGTGAGCATTGTAGAGGCTATCTGTACCTATCCTTCAGGTAGGATCCGTGGTGGATGATCCAGGAGCTGCGCTATCTATACCTACCCTTCAGGTAGGATCCGAGGAGGACGACCCATGAGCTGCTTCCTTTCTTCCAGTTGTTGTCTTTGTTGTAATTTATTTCAGTTTTAGCTGTACTTTCGATTGGATTTGTATTCTGGCCCATTTACTTTTTAGCACTTCCTTTTTTTACTTGGTGTTTTACTTCTTCTTGTACTCTGTGGTTTTTTGTTACTTTTATAAAGGAAATGTCTTCCCAGTTATCGGGATTTATGCCTTTGGTGCTAGTCACCAGCCCCTGGCCTATGGAAGGAGGGCTTGGGGTATTCACGACACGAGCCCCGAGGACGGGTCATGACATAATGAAACCCCCTTAAACATTGTATATTTTAGAGTTTTGATGCTAAATAATTTCTAAAACATATAAAAATGTATATTTAGTGAGATGAGACTCAAATGTTTTCCAGAGTTCCCATTGTGTGTTTTCAGTCTTGTCAGTTTAATGTACATTGTTTATTGGATGTTCAGAGTCATTCACGTTGAACGAAAAAGTATATAATTTATGGTCGAATGGATTTGACCCTAATTATTGAAATAGATACCAAAAAATGTTTAGTGGCTATGAATTGTTCTAATATTCTTTAAATACTTCCATCTGGAATCTTGAGTCATTATTTTTTTATGGAACCAAATTTAAATCATGCATAAACATAAAGAGTGTCTTCTCTAATAACCAGGTTACAATTATTCGATGAACCTTTTAATGGAGAATTATTATGCAAGTCCAACTAAATAATATGCTTCAAATATAAATAGTGGAATCTTTTGAATCAAATGCCCATCATGGAGGCAACTCATGCCAGGACACCTAAGGTCACTTACTGCATAGTCAAGCAAAAGAGATCTCAAGAAGTAACATTTAATTTTTGATAGACAAGGGAAAATAAATTTTGGGTGACTCAAGACCACAGTGGGTTATTTTTTCACAGAATGGGATTTTAAGAATAAAGGATTATGTATATAGGCATATTTCATGAATGGGAAATACAATTCCAACCAACTTTTGTGAATGAGTAATTGTTAGAATAAATTTAGAAAGGGGTTTTCTGATATCATCTTATACAGTTTTAATGTTATGCAGTGAGGATATTTTACTATACAGTTTTAAGTCATGTAGTGAGGACATTAGGTGGCATTAATTTAAGATATTTATCATTGACCAATGGTTTTAGACTATAATTTATTGATATTTTTTGTGGAAACATACTATGATGGTCAACTGTAGAAGGGAAGAATTGTAAAAAATGATTTGGGAATTTTTGGGATCTGAATAATGATATGTGAAAATGGATAAAGGCATTAGACGATGTATTTCATAAAAAAGAAGTTACCAATATTTGATGATGTCATTATGGGGGTCGTATTAAGTTGGGAAGACTAGGTAATATACTACATAGAAAAATAGTTGCATCTTTTGAGTAAAAGGTCCTTTATGTTGGCAACTTATGCAAGGCCACCTAGGGGCACATACTACATTGTTTGTAAAAAGAGCTCTAAAGAAATTGACATTCTATTGCTAAAATATGATGAAAATTTACACAGATTTTGATTCTCCACAAAAAAGTGTTCAATTTATGGAGAAAGGTACTTGAATACAGAAATATTGCTTCCAATCATGATTTCCAAAGAATCAGAGGAAAATTGTTTCTGTGAAGGTTTGACCCAAACGTAGGGCATATGGTTTTTGTAGTTTTTGGATATATGACTAGGAACAATATGTAAATTGTTGATATTATGTGGTCAAATTATCCAAGGTTATTTCTTATTAATATGACCACATGGATATGAAATGTTTATACCACAGTCCGGAAAAATTTATGATTGAAATAATTGTAATGAGACAAATATATAGGGAAGCCTATTTTAAGATACAGATTCTTGTGTGTTGTCATCAATGTTTAAAGGGGAAATGGATTATTTAATTATGAATGATGTTAAAATTATTTGAAAACCCCGTTATGGGTGATTTAGTATACCGAGATAACTGAGGAATATGTTTCGTAGACAAATAACATTATCTTTAAACTAACATGACCATTAGGTAGGAATCTTATGTAGGACCACCTAGGGGCACATACTGCACTATCATGCAATATAGTTCTCAGATATCAGAAACATTTTTACAAATAATCATAAGAATGATTACGAATGTCTGAAAATATTAAATATTAAGAGTGTGAAATAAGAAAGGGGGTACTTCTCAAATTATAGGAGAAATATTTGAATCAAGATTTGAAATGAGTTTGGAGTCCCTTACATAGATCTGGCTCATATGTAAAATAGGGATATTTCTTATTTCATTGTTGGTCTCTATAAGGAGAAGAACCAAAATGAATACTCCCACATAAATTGTTAATTATGTGTGGAAAAGATATAAAAATTTTATCCCATGGTTGGGATATGGATCTAATGCATGTTTTTTTACTACATATATCATAAGGATTAGAATCAATCCATTTGTAGTCATTTTAACACATCCTATTAATGTTTGATTTATACATATGTAATTAGGGGGGAGGGGGTTGGTGGTGGCTTGGTCTATTATTGGAGATCCAGGAATCTCTACGAATCTCATATTGATGAGAAACAGGTCAATCATTGTTGTTGAATAATCATTTTCCACACCAATAGAGTTTGACGTGGGGTGCAAGGGTTCTTAAATCATTCTAGAATAATCGTTAAACGTAATACACAAAATTGAATGAAGATCAAACCTTGTATCCTAAAAGAGGAATCTCTGTTGATATGGTTCATATAAAAGAGGAAAAAATGAAGTATACATTTTTGTAGTGGTTTATGGGCCCCTGATTAGAGATCTAGGTTTCTCTATGTATCCTATTGAAAATGAGAATAAAAAAACACATATTTCATGATATGAGGTCCCTATAATGATCTGAATAAAATATTGAATGAAATGGAACTCAAGTGCCACAATATAGTAGCAATGATGTAAAATGATGCAGGCACATAGAATCTCTTAACATCAGCAAAAGAGAACATTCACTTTATAGTCTAATTTTGTGTAATGAAGAACAATGATGCCACAAAGTTTAACGTCGCACGACAAGGAAAAAGATTATACACATTTCAATGTCATGTATAAAAGATGATTATAGTTGTTATGAAGTTTAATGTCTTGAAACTAGGTCTTTATGGTATGAAATTTAGAGTAATTAATTGAGGACATAAGTCTATATACAATTTGAAAAAGTACTACTTAAAAAATCTTACATTGGTTGGAATTGTAATATGTTCTCTATACATTTATATTAGTGAATAAGCTAAATTTGAGTAGACCTTGTATATGGAATAATGTACTTTCCATTTGGCTCATCTTTTAGAGGCTTTATTCCTAGTATAATTTTATTCTTTAGGACTAACACCAACTCTCCTTGATTAAATGTACAGAGGTGAAATTTCTGGTTAGAAGCTCAAGCTATTCTTTTCTGATAGACATCCAAATGATGCAATGTGTGCAGTCTATTTTCATATAATCCGTCTTTGTCATCAAATCTTTTTGGGAACTTTTCATCGATGGATAACTGATCACGGGTTGTAACTCAGAGTGAAGTCAATTTAATTTCGAGTTGAAAAAATTCTTATCTATTGTACTCTAATGAATATGGAGTTGCCTAAGTGCTAGTATGAGTAGTAGTCTGATAATTCCATAAACCATGAAAAAATTTTCCCTGCCAATATTTCCTATCTCTATCCACCATCTCCTGGAGTATATTTTCTATAGTTTTATAGATAGCCACTATTTTTCCATTGGATGCTTGACGATAGATAGATGGATGGTTGGATTTGATATTGTGCTCCTCATATAACTACTTTACATACAAATAATAGAAATTGGTGCAGTTGTCCATCAATATAGTATGAAGGACACCAAATTTTGGCAATGATGTTAGATTTGAAAAATCTAACGATTATTTTGGTTTCAAATTCTTTGAGAGTAATTGCCTCATCCCATTTAGAGAAGAAATCAGTAGTAGCGAGAATATACTTGAGATGCTTAGCCGTAGATTGAGAAAATACCTCTCGATGAATATTTAGCTATTTGAAGAAACTATCAGGGTCAATGAATGAAATTGGAATGCAATTGGAATGAATTAAATTTCATTGAGAAGTATTTGTAATCATGCATCATAGAAGGACAAAAGTATCCAAGTGTTCATATTTGATTAGAAAGCCTATGCGTATACTGGTGAGCACCACTATCTCAATCATGTACTTCTTCTACGATAGCTGCAGGTTATTCTCTGTCAATATACATGAAAAGGATTCCATCAAATCCTCATTTTTAAAGGATATTTTTGTGATCTTGGATATCTTGAAGGGTGAAATTTTCCACTCATCGTCATATTTTTTATTTTTTAGATATATCTAGTTGAATTATTCCATTTTGAAGGTATTCTATAATAGGTGAAATACAACCCGTAGTATGACCTTACAGCTTGGAAATAGTACTGATATCATTAATTTCATTCATTCTATTTTGAACATAATGTGAAACCACATGACGATGGGAAATAAAGATTATTTTTCCATCCCAGTTTGGATTTTTTTGGGTGGTGGATGCATTAGACATTACATCATCTTTGGAATTTTGTGATTGAGAGACATAATACAGTAATTTCTCTATTGAAAATTCAGCCATTAACCCTTTGTCATTATCATAAAATGTAAACCTTTTTTTCTGATAGAGTAATCCCCATTGATCTTTTTTATTACCAAATCTAAATAACCTTTCACTTTGCAGCTGTTAAAATATATTTGGAGTTCCAATTCTAGGCCTGTATTGAGAGCATGATATTATGCCTCATTGTTGGTACAAACTTCTGATAACAGGAAAGAATATAGAATCACTATCTTTTCTGGGGTGATATGTACAATTCCTAATCCAACTTTTTTGAGTTTAGGGTTTTCCATTATCTTTCCTGTTGGACTTCTGGAAGCACCATCAAATTAAATTTCCCATGATTTGGGATTATCTTGAATATAGAATAATTATTCATCAGGATGTTCTCTATTCAATGAGGTATCTTTACTAGAAGGGTGCTCAGTAAGGAAATCTGCCAAGTCTTGTACTTTCATTTCTTTTAGAGGCACAAACTCAATATCAAAATATTTCACAATAACTACACACTATTCCAAAAATCCGGTAATAATAGGTTGAATAAGGATTAATTGAAACCGGTTGTTACGAGATACCCATTGGACATCGTGATGTTTTAGGTAGTGCCTTATCTTTTGAACATAAATGATTAATGATAAGAAACACATCTAGATTTACGAATATTTAGTCACTATGTCATTTATAGTTTGACTAAGATTGTAGAGGATGTCATCTTTACCAAGATCATTCTTCTCGGAAAGGAAGGCACCCAATGACAACTCTAGAGCTATCACATATAAATAAGTGGACTTCCATCGACATGTGGGATAAATACTGGTGGACCTAAGTGTTATTTCTTGATGGTAGAAAATCCCTTTTGGTAGTATTCAGTCCATTGATAGGTGAGTCCCTTCTTCATTAATCTGGTGATTGTTTAACACATTCCTACCAAATTGGTTATAAAGAACCAATATTTGGCCAAATTTCCTATAAGTACTCTTAATTCATTCAAATTTCAAGGAGGTCACATGCCAATGATTTCTTTTTTATTATCAGCTTCATCTTTCTGGCCACGATGGTGTAAAATGATTCTGATGAATTTTGCAGTGGTTACCCAAAAAGCACATTTCAAAGGATTCATCTTCAAATTAGGTTGCTGAAGTATATAGAATATGGTCTCCAAATTAGCAATGTAAAAAATGTTGTATGAATTTAAATAAAAAATCATCCAAATAACATATGACAAATTTTCCTAATAAGGGTTTGATGATATGGAGCATCTCACATTGATACATTACACCTACATTCTATAAGCTAAAGGGAATTACCCAATAGCAAAACACACCGTGAGTGGATCTGAATGTTTTAGAATCTTCATCCTCTGGGGTCATTTGGATGTGATTTTAACTAGAGTATCCATACATGAAGGAGACAGCTTTTTATCTTGTTATTGCATCAATTAAATGATCTCCAATCAGAACTAGAAATTCATCTTTTGTAAAATACCAGTTATGATCTCTGAAATCAATGAAAACTCTGATTTTCCCATTCTTCTCTTTACCAAGGACATTGTTGGCTGGTCATTTTGGATATTTCACCTCCCTGACAAGGTTTCATTTATAATCTTGTCGAATTCAAATTAAATTTTAGAGGTATGAGTCGGGTATGTTCATTTTGCAGCTTATTTGAATCCTCGATGCTCTTCTGGGAAACCCAGTTGATGAGTATATACATCAGGATTAAGGCCTATAATTTATTAATTTTTAAATGAAAACATATCATGAAGATGCTTTGGAAATAAAGTATTCATATCTTTCTCTTCATAATTCATAGTCTCACTAGTTATAGTGGGTTGTAGATCATTCTATGTACCAATATTTATTTCTCTGATATCATCCATAGTGGTAGAGAATCATTCCACAAATGTAGGAGGAGACACTTAAAATATTCTTCGTCCTCTTCCTTACTTTTTCCTTCTTCTATTTCTACTTGCAGATTAGGTGATTAGGAAAAACATACAGAACAAAGGGAAGAGTCAGTAATTTAACATCCTGAAGAAGAGGCAACCACTTCTCACCCCCAATGTTGATGAAAGGGTATTCCTAGATCATTGAAGAGAATATGATGGGTTGGGACATGACATACTTGTCTTCCTTCATTACTATGACAACTTTTTCTAGCCTTATTGTGGAAGCATAGATGTGTTGCAGTAGAGTGGATGAAATGAAGACATCTGCAATTATGCTTTCACCTTTTCTTGGTAAATCAATAACTTCTCCCATGCTGTCTGGTTCGATTGCCGCAATAGAGATTATGGAATTCACTAAAGGAGAAGTTATATTTTGGTCCATCATTTCAATTGTATTTATAGGAACCACATAATATATATATCAATATTTTAATGTGTAGGAATATATCTTTTATAGTTCATTCATAGAATTGATTCTCCTTGCCACTTTTTCCATGGGCATCATTCCCATTTTGTGATAGAATTATGCCTAAATATATCGATATTTATACATTTTAAGAAGATCCTTGTCAACATACAATATCCCCATTTGTAAATTGAAGAAATACATGAAACATTGGTGATATGTTGAAGGAATTTTCGCATGTTGACATATCCAAGGTCTTCCAAGGAAGTGATTGATGGATGTGTCATGATGGAAAATACTGAAATCTGAATTAGATACAAGATCCCCAAACAGAGTTATGAGTGTAAACTCATCTAAAGGTTCTTTCTCAATATTTTCATAAATTTTCAACATCATAGTGGAAAGAGATAATTCAAATTCTATGAGACCCAATTGAATATGTGTACAGATGGGAATGAGTTTTACTCCCGAGCCATTATCAAAGAAGGCTTGTCAGATGCCTGTAACATTAACCATACTAGATAGATACAAGGGCCTATTATTACTATGTAAAACATCATCCTCATATTGATCTATAAAATAAATGACCGAATGAAATTCTGTATGATCAATCACTACACAGTAATCATCAATAGTAGGATCCTCAGTTTCAAAATCATGAGGACCTGACAAAGCCTCAATAAGTTATTCTCGATGACCCTTTGATAGATTCAAGGCATCCAAGATTGACAACATGGTAGGTGATTGGGATAACTATTTCAAAACCTCTTAATTTTGGTCTAGAGGTCAGCATTTTCAAAATGGAAGCTGTGGTTTAGTAGGTGCATTGGATGTTGATGCTCCAGATATAGATGTACCCTATGTCAGTGAAGTTGCTGGGAATACTTCTACTTTTGGTATATTAAACATACAAGGTCTATATACATATAGAGAGAATGATGGAGTAATATATAATTCTCCCTCCAAGATAATAATTTCCAGACAAATCCTGTTATGTGTGGGAGGATTTCAATGTTATTTTTGAGCCTGTTGAAGGGCTCTCCCACGAGTTTCCTCTATATAAATAGATCAATTAGGGGTAGAGTTAAAATACTGGTTTGTAGCATATCCAAATATTCTCCTGTATCCATGACCTTGTCTTCGTCCTCTAGATCCCCTATTAGGTACATCGAATATAGGGTCATCATAAAAAGAGAAATTATTTGCATAGGGATCCATTAAGTGGATAACATTAAAATAAACAAAGATGAACTCTTAAACAGATGATGATTATTCTAGAACATCTTATTCAAGTTGTTCCATTTGGAGGGGAGGTGCCCATAATTTTGAGGCATATGGCATGAAATCTTCTAAATTCAAGGATATATTTGTCCTAGACATGAGCTAGTCCTATTATTATTGTTCTTTATCTTTTTTTTTCTATCGCTTCATTGGGTATTGACCGTTCAAGGATTGATCTTTTGATAAATATTTATTTTCTATAGTTGAAGTGGAAGCGGACATAATCAGTTATTTCCACTATGTTCATTGAATGGAATGAGTTCATTTGATAATTTTATTGATCATCAAAAGCCCATATTTCTGTTCATTTTTACTTTTGACATCCTTCCATTCTCCTTCTTCCTCTAGATCAGTAACAGTAACACATAAAATTTGGGATGATGAACATTTTAGTATAACTTTTCTAGAGTCTTCCATTTTTTGGACGAGGTCTCTGAAAACAAAACACTCCTGAATGGGATGCCCTAAACCTGGTTAATGGGACTATAATTTGTAAGATCTTCATCTCCTTTGTTTGGTTTCTTCATCCTTGGCAATGGAACTAAATTTCTTTCCTTATCTAAAATTATGTAACTATGAACCTATTCATTTTAAAAAGAATAATCATAGTTCTTTAACTCCTAATACTATATCAACCTTTGATCTTTTTGAGCATCATTATGAGACAATATTTACTTTTGACACTCAATAGGTGGATCCCTTTGGTATGATGATGGTTTTTAGGTAGAAGCCAGTACATGTGTTTATTTGAGTGTGATTATAGCTGCCTCTACTTTACATATTTACCTTCCCAGAGCTGATGGAATTACACAATATTCATTTTTATTTTTCATAGTGTAATCCTCCAATTTTTGGGTGATTGTAGCAATTTCTTGAAACGCTCATAAGTATTTCATAGGGATCAATGGTGCGTAACTCATCACATAGATTTTCTAATAAATTGGAAGAAAATATTCTTGGGGGGAATGCTAGATTTAATGAATAAGTTAATTATTTCCATAGATAAATGAAATAATAAACTCTTTCATTTTCCAATTTATTTCAATTTGAATGATAAAATACAGTTGTCTTTAGTAGCATTGAACTGAATTGGAGAAGTAATTTTTGACAGTGATCTTCCCATTAAGTAATTGAACATGATTTAAAACTTATATACCAGACAAAAGATGGACCCTGTAATGATTTCAAAGAGAATATAATCATTAATGGTTATTTTTGTTGAGGTTTACCCATTATGGGATCACAATGAAAAAGAAAATTCATTAATTTCTGCTCCAGATCTCCCAAACCATTAAATATTGTAACTGTAGTATTCACAATGTTTGGTGGGGGAGGGTTCAGATCCACCATTTTGAGGTAATCTCTCATTTTTGTTATATTAATGCACTTAAATCTTCCATGGCTTCAAATAGTGTTTTTAATGCCTCAATTTGGTTCATATGAATTTGGGGAATATCTTGATTAGCTAAGACCTGTATAAGTACATCAGTAGGAGCTTAAACTGGTGAAACGATCGGTAAAACCACCAGTGGTGGTGTTGTTGGTAATGTTCTTGGAAAACCATTGGGGACAGATTTATAAGTATATGTTTGATCCTTCCCTAGATATGTACCCAATTTAGGGAATTCATTATCGGTATCTGTTGTTACAAAAAATTCTATTTTCTAAGGAGCTCCTATAGGATGTTCATGTTAATGATACGTATGGGGATCATGTATAGAAGAAATGCTACTTCAAAGTAACTTTATATTTAGCCTTTGTAACTCCTTCATCTCCTCTTCTTGATGGGAAAATATTTCTTTAATCAAAAGGGATTTACATTATTCGGTGGAATGTTGTGAGATAATTTATATTTTAGAATTCCCCTTGTCAGGGGTGGGAGTTGGTTACATGAGGGCATGCTTAGATTCTTAGTAATCCCTTGATTTTGGGTACACACAAAGCCTTCATTATCCTCAGTGTGTACCATGATATGGATAAGAATTAATCTTCTGACTCCCTTAAACTAGACTCGTATTCTAGAGGATCGTATGTAATTTTATTAATGAGATTTACATATGAATAATTAATTTATGGAATTCTGTCAGTATCTTAGTAATATCATCTACTTCTAAATCTTCCATGAGACTATGATCTTCTATATATCGAATTCTTGGGAACTGTTTGACGAAAAATATTTAGAAGGGAATTCTGGGATAGTTTTGTTGTGAGTTCACATTGTGGCTTCTTCCCAAATCAGGACAAAAATGACTTCTGTTGAGTAGGTAAATATATATTTGAAAAATCCCCTAGCCCTACAGGCTGGGTATGTTCTTGTTCATAATCTTAAAACAGTTTTTTAATAAATTTGAAGGTTGAATTAAAATGCCCCTAACACTATATGATGTGGTGGCTCTTGAATTTCTGTATTCGATATTCAAAAAATTCTTTTATTATTTTTTGAAATTTTGGTCTGAATATTGGGCGGGTGCATTATATGACAACAACTCAAATCACCTTTTTTGGAAGACAGTTATGATATTTCATACATTTTCACAATCTGATGGCAGACATCCTTTAACCGGGAGCCCTTCTTAATGATCTCAGATGCTTGATGCATAAGTATGTCAATTATTTTCTCTCTTTGGGTCTATCTCAGATGAGAGCTACTCAAGGTCTGTTTTTGGGAATATCTTTGGTTACACACAAAATCTTTTGATTGTAGTCAGTCATGGGGAATACCATTTCATGAGAACACTTTTTGTGGGATTTTCTAATTTTAGAGTGTAGTGAATTTAAATTCTCCTTCTGCACCCCATCCGCAAATACAAGCACCAGATGGTGTATCAAACATTAATTGGCATGTCCTCTTTTGTACATCGATGGATGCACACTGACTGGTTCTATGCTACTTCTCATCCTTTGGAAGATGGATAACTAAGAGTGATACCATGTCGATTTGGCATCCCAGCCCTTATATTACCCTTACATGATTTTTATAATCTTCATATTGTAATATTTTTTGCATAGAAGTGTTAAGGAGTCTTCCTTAAGTGGAGGAGGTACTCACAATTGAAATCTTCTAGCATCAACTCTGGAATGATAAATTCAAAGGTTTCTAAAGGCAAGAACATAACTAGTATTTCTTCTTTATAATTTTTTACTTCATATTCAACATATCGTCGTCATATATTTATATATGTTTCTTCTCTTTGTCCAAAAAATGTGTAAACTTCTAGATTGTTTTATTACATATAATGGAATCAATTGCTTTTTCTTATGCTATATTGGAAGGAAAATGACCCAAGGGAAGTTCAAAGCATTACTATCGACCTGGGATGTCTTCTGTATGAGAACATATTTCACCAATTTATGACAAGGCTTTAGACATGACTGGACATATATTGGAAAGTGCCCCGAGATAAGAGGGATTTTTCATTAAAACATTATCGATTAGAAAGTTGTCTTGACAATGAGAAACTCTATGATGGAGAGAAATTTTTCAGCAGATTTCATCATACGGAAGACCACCATGGTGGGTTACATAAAGGGATAAATCCTCTTGCTTCTTGGTATTCTGGCCACACGGAGGGTTTTCATGGCTCTCATCTGGATATAAGATCTCTAGATTGACTGAATATTCATGAAGAAAGCCTTCATTATGATGTTTCTAATGGGTAACATTAAAATTACTACTATTACTCCCATAATTTAGTAATGGGAGACTATGATTTTGAGTTGAAAGAGATAACTGTCTAAGGGCTTCATGAACAGAATCAATAAGAGGATTCAGATAATATATTGGTTCTTGATTTTCAAATTTTTTTTGGTGAGACTTCATCTTAGATTATCTTTTACATGTAGTTAGATCCACTTGCTGGGATATGTGGTTATCATGGGCTGGTGTATGTGCCTTCCTTGGATTGGTCATCATAATGGGCCGATTATCTCCAATTGCAAAGGGTGTATGATCCTGATATAGTTTTCCATATGATATGGGAATGTATTCCCCATAACCCTCATGGACTGGAATAGAGGTGTGTATATTCTCTGGAATGACATGATGATGATTCATCCCTGGTGTGGGAAAAAATAATGTGTCTTCTCACCTTGTACAGCTAAAATTGTTGTTATGATATTCTAAAATGCTTCAAGAATATAGGAAGGTATTTGTGTCTTCCCTTTACCATTGACAAAATATGTTTGGTGACTTTAGTGTCCAAAATGGGAATATACATCTATTACATATCTGGAGTATGTGTATTTTCCTGCTCTTGTCCACCCTTTATTTTCAGAGGGTACTGATAGTACTCATGTATGTGGGAAGAGAGTTGAGTCTACACCAGGTTTGTCCTCATACCTTTCTAAATAACTCTCCAGATGTTGCCAAATGAGACTATTGGATGGAATGATGAATGCTAGTAGGTGTGTATTCCTCCTAGATACTATACACCTTGTATGGTTGATATACTTCTTTCAATGCTGACAGACAAGACTGCTGGTAGAATTTGTGAGTGTAGGTAGGTCCATGTTTCTACTTACCAGTTTCCACCATATTTGATTGGTGGGATTCGTTGAATCCAGACAGACGAGCTTGCTAATTGAATTATACTTTGTAAATAGGTATATTTTCCTATTCACAGTACTCCACTAGATTTGAATGATGGGATTAGTTGGGCACTGCTAGATGCGTCTGCTGGCCAGCGGAATTAGGACAAACGAGTGTATGTGCCTATTAAATATTTTCCATCATGTTAGTTTGATTGAATTATTCATTGGGGGGGGGGGGGTTAATTACCTTTACCCTATTGGAAATATGTTTTCCTCAATGTTTTATCTAGCATTCCTAGGTTTGGGGGACCTTATCCAAACCACCGAATGCAACACCCCCGTCATGTTGGGGGTTCACCGCCGCATGATTCAGCTGACGACGATTCTTGGTAGGAGCCCTAGGAGAGAACCATGTATCATTGATTTAAGACCTCGAGTGACCACATGATCCAACTCACTATAGTATGGGACGGACAATTTTTTGAAATGTAGAGATAACGACTAGAAACTGTTGAAGATGGTGGTCGAAACTATCCACTTCTGTACCATCGGTCATTGCGGACCAGATGATTGGGGGTTGTTGTTAACTTGGAGAGCATGTTGGGGATCCTCTAAGGATGGGATAGTACCATGTTGATGGTACTACCATACCTTGGTGACTTAGTGTTGATGTTTATGAGTATGTGATGATGTCCATCAAGAGTATAGGGATACAACATGAGCAACGGGTAGGGAATTCATTGGTGAAACATGAAGGAATCCATTTGGAGTGAAAGGTGTTTTGAGAAAACATGAGAAAAAACACTAAACTCTATTAACAAAGCCACATTTAGATGGATACATGCATGATTGATTCCTTTTTCAAGAAATTATCGATTTATTGGTTCCTGATAGATGGGTAACACTATTAACATGGTTGAGGATGCACATCAGGTTCACCATTTTTTTTAGTACTTTGGAACAAGTGTTTTGCTTAGGAATAACTACTTCCTAGAAATTTCCAATGGATTTTATTTATGGAAGTGGAAACATCCATAAACGCTTTATCCCAAAGGGACCTTCTCTCTAATATAATGCATTTATTATGTTTGAACTTAAATGAAATAAGAACATGCATTGGTTGAAAGGATGGGAGGTCAGACTCATCACCCCCTTTTGGGTGGAATTATTTCCTACACCAGGACTCTCATAAATATTTTAGATATTTTAATGAATCATTATTAATTCAAAAATTATAACATAGGTTTCCCTTGTAAATTGAAATAAATTTTTTTAATGTGTGTAATTTAGAATCATCTATATGCATTTGAGGATATTCATTAATGGAGACATCTATATGTATTCGAAGTTCCCCATAAATTGAATCCTCTTATATACTATTTAGAGATTATTTTAACAATAATTATGATGATGCTGGTTTTTTTCCACTCACTGGGGCACTCTAGAATTTATCATCGTCCAGGGAGAAACAATTTTGTTTTGATATTGGGATCATATCGATGAATGGTATACCTATGTATCCATTCGAAAGGAATCGGAACCCGCATAGTGTGGTTCTGCATAATGGGACAAAGAATACCATTTATGGTCTTCTGATATGGACCAATCCATACAATTTAATATCATGTGGTAAGGACATATAAGTGGAAGATACATAGTCAAGGTTTGGTGTGGGAATTATGCCTAAGTATCCCATGAACCATGGAATAAATTTGAGTTTTGATGTTAGATGAGACCGTGTTCGGAATATGGCCCATGAAAAACAGGGTTGATTTTAAATGTTGGGTTTGAACCTCATAGAGGCTTTTTAAATATCACATATGGATGGGAATCAAATCCCACATATTTCGAATAGTTTCATGGGAGAGTATAGTCCATTAAGGGAAATGGGTTTGGGATTACATACTGAATAAGATGCATTGTTGATTTTGCAGTTTAATATAGGTATTACTCCTACAGAGGATGCCCATTTATGAATGAAAATAGATGGAGTTATGGCCTTAAGTAAGCTTACTATGTATCCTAGTGATAGTGGGAATTTCAATCCTCATAGTTCATTCATATAGGGTATTGTGCAAATGTTGTGATCCTCACAAATATCTATGACCATGAGAGTCATGCTTAGTGTGATAAATAAAAGGATATGATAGATTCAACAATGGAACCCTCAATTTGACTCTTCCACTGGTGGAATAGAACATGCCTATGGTGGTGACTGTGGAATTAGCTGAGGTGACCGGCGAAGAGGGTGAGGCGACGATCCTTCCCATTGTTCTCTTTACATTGGAACATGGTCCAATGTAATTGAAGAGTGATGGTGAAATAAGTTAAGGGGAGAAATACTACAACCTTATACTTTAAAAGTTAGGGGCTCACACAAGGATGGTTTCCCAGGTGGATCACTGGAGGGGAGTGAGACTTCTCATTTTCATAAATGAAAAATCATGTGTGAATAGTAACTTCCCTACCAGAGACTTCAGGTTCTGCGTTTTAGGGACAAGAAGGGGAGGATAGAACCTTAACACTAATCCTCCAAACCATGAACATACCAACATTTTTCCTGGTAGAAAGTTCCATGTGACTACAGATATATAAACCCAGAGATACTCCTAGAATCCTAACCCCATTGTAAAACAAATGTGGGAAACCTATGACTGTGGAAATACAAACCCAAATAGAATACACATTAATGTGCCTTTCCCAAAGGTTTGATGAGTCATGAGGTTTTATTGGAGGCTTAATCATAATAAATTTAATAAAATAGAGCCAACCAAGAAGAGAATTTCCGCGAATGTATTGGAATAAGACTTCATAAATGTCTTATAGAATGAAGGGATTTGGTGACTTAAAGATGGGATCCCATGTAAGTGTCTGGAATTCATGTGTGTTTGAAAAAGTAAGCTTGTTAGTCCTAATGTTCATTTAAGTGATGAAGAACCTAGATGTTAATACTTTGTTGATACTTGACTCAATCCTTGAACAGTATTCACACGCATTCACGAAATAGGGGTGCAAATGTTCTTTAAGAGGAATGGATTGAGTGAAAGTGTTTCTGATTCAGGGTTTGTTGGGATCTCTAACCATGCCAGTGATATGGTTTTTAAATACTAAAGGGACTTAATTCCTATAATCCTCCATCAATTATTCTTCTCTAAGTGTTAAAGAACTACATTGATGATTTTAGAAGACGTGGGTGAAACACTAGGATGACTAGAGAAACAATTAAGATTAAAAGAAATTATTCCATACAAATTAAGTCACCAATGGTCTATTTATTTGAATGAAAATGACCATGGGTGAAATGATATTGGGTGCACAAGTGTCTTGCACGCCCAAGTTGTGGCATGTATGTATCTGGCGTGCCGACAATGTTCTGGTGAGACTAGGGAAACTCTTTAAGGACATAGAAAAAAATAATTACATCATTCATCTCCATCATGTTGGTGCATATGTGTTTTATCTTAGGTATCATGGGCACCACTTTTGGGGACTTAGACAAAATAATTACTCCATACATCAGGCATTGTGCTCCCGCACCCCTTCGTGGGATCAGTGCTGGGTTGCGGTCCCATCCCTTCGGGCTGGTGTCTTTGCTACCGTTATTGACCCCCATGAAAAATGCAGAGTTCCACCATGAATTTTTCAAGCTCGGTAGAGTAACTTTTGTGGAAAAGTGCATGGATTACATTTTATGGGTTCTATAGTCATTAAACTATTTTAATTATAATTTTATTTATTTATTGTTGAAATGAATTTTATTTAATTCTATTTTGAATTATAAAAATACTTTTATGTTAACTTTGGTGTCAACTTCCTTTTCATTCTTATTTTAAAATTAATTTATACAAATTATATAAAATTAATTTTATAAAATGGATCTCATTTTTGTGGTAATAATTTTTATCTAATTAAATTGATAAATTTTTATAGTATTAATAGTAACCCTCGTAAAACATTAACCCCATAGTTAGTGTAAAAATCAATGTAGGGGGATTTAAAATTAGTGATATGGGAGAAAATTTATTTACAAAATATATATATATGATTGTTTAGATGGATTTGTAGAAAATAATATGTTGTCTTAAAATTTGGGTTTCCTTTGTTGTAATTTCAACAGAATATTAAAATATTATATTTTAGCATTTTATATTTTTTACAAAAGTGGAAAATACCTCATTTATAGAAGGGAAACCCCTACCTTCACTCTTTCACAAACAATAATCTATCTAGTAAAACCAATATTATAGCAAATTCCTTATTACCATCACTATACATTTTCTAAATAATTTTTTCTTTCCAAAATTCTACTCTTTGAACTATTTTGGTGTATGGATAATTATGTTTCCAAAATAAGATATAATTTTCTTCACTAATCTATTTCAATGTTCTCTATTATATAAGATCATTTAAATTATATATAAACAAATTAATATTTTTATATTCCTATAAATACTATAATAAAATATTTATATGTTAATTTTCCACCCATTTTATACCATCATTCCATCCTATGTGAAATGATTTGTCATTCGTACACATATATGGACTACAACCTCTATGATTCCAAGTGATTTATTTTTCATTAAGACCAACAATGTATGGTAATATAGATAAATTTAATTAATATATATGATATATATGATATTAATATGATTTTATAATTAATTTTTTATAACATCCTTTCATTCATTTTTTGGGAAAATGAAAACAATACATGTGAATATGTACAAACTACCATCTCCTTGAAGAGATATAAATTTTATTTATCACCATACAATGAGAATGATTATAAAAGTGTATATAATGAATAAAAATTATAGATATAATAATATTTTGTTTCTATAGATTATGAAACCCTAAAAATGATGCAAGGAAAGAATCCCTTAAAAAACATACATGTGAAACAGAACATTTAACCACCCAAATGTTGATTTTAATGAATAATTGTTAATAAATTGGTAATTGGAAATTATAAGGGAATTGTTTATTGGTTGATAATTATAAATATTGTTCTTTTATATATGTATAATAAATTTAAATTACATACATAGTAACATATGTTTGTATACGAATAGAAGGACCTATGGTAATGGTTTATTTTTAATCTTATTTTTAATCATAATTATTTATTAGTGAATATCCTTTTGTATATTATATGATATTTTTCTAATAATAAAAATAATATTTCTTATAATATCGTCATTTATATGGATTTAATGTTTTCCTTTAATTATCTACTACTTGGTACATAAACCAATCAAGGAAATGATATTTAGAAATGATGACCTTATTTTGACTTTGGATAGTTAACACTTTTTCCCTATATGTGTACATTAGAATATTTTTTAAATTATAATTTATATGATATAATTAATATTTAATTTCATATTATAGAATATATTACTTTTCATTAGTGTTAAAATTAATGTTTTAGATAATTTTTTGATCTTAATTTTTTTTCACTTTTTAACAATAGTGTGAAAGCATTATTTAATTAAATATGATTCCTAAAGAATTGAATATTTTTATAATAATTTCAATGAATGAATAAAAAAACATAAAAGTTATTTTTTATCTAAGATAACATAATTTTATGTATTGTATAGTTCAATTAATATATGAAATAATGATAAATCACATATACATACTAAATTATGATTCTAAATCCTTTTAGATTGAAGAGATATTCCCTAATGTTTTTTAAATTTATATTTGTTTTTTTATAGTTTAATTTAGAACTTTAATTACTTCACACACGTTATTTTGAACTATATGGTCATCAAAAATACATTGAGATCAATAATTATAAGTTATCACAAACTAGAGTCCTACTAGTGTGTGTTTTAATGTAGTAGGACCTATGGGTTTTGGATTGTATTCCTAAAGTGTGTAGGTGGATGGAAGCTCTCTAGAAGTGATTCATATGATTCAGTTACATGCCATTAATAATAAAAAATCTTGTGGTTTATTTATGATTCATATTAACTAAATACAATATAATAATGTATTTATTCCCAATTTCAAATTGAGAGTAATATATAGGGGATTTAATTGTGAGTCTTCTCATTCAGGCACTGAATAACTGTTATTTTATTATGTGTTATATATATATTATAAATTCAATGTGATAATTATTTCCATGAACTTAAGAAGGTGAATTATGATCTTCATGATTTCATCATCATTTTCAATATACTATAGTCATGTTTTATTATGTACTGTAGAATATAATATTTATATTCATAAATTAAAGAACCTAACCATCCTCTTCGATTGATGCCATATGGGCCTTGATAAACTATCAACCATAGTAGGTAATGGTTAAGGGATATCTATTTTGGATAACTAAGCTCCGTGAACATATCTTCTATATCATAGGTAAAATAAGAATATTGGATATTCCTATGGGTATTTGGGAAACGATAATAATATAATTCTAGTGGTAAATTAATTATACATAATTTGGAATAGAGGGTGTGATAATGAGTTCATGATTAAGTAGTGTATGTTTAGAAATGTGTGAGAATATAGATTTTTTTTTCTAGAATTGGAATTCATTGAGTTCGTGCATGTATATGTCCTTATTTATATATAGATTTGAGTAGATAAATGGTAAAATATGATAGAATAAAAATTGATTATATATTTTTACCTTGAATGGATTTTATCAGAGGGTATTTATTTTGATGGAGATGGAATGATTTTCTTATAATATGATCATCAATTATAGTTTTTCATTTTTCACAGACATGGGAAGGTCCTAGTATAATTTATTCTCTTTTTAAGGGTGATAAAAAAAGAAATAATAATTTATTTACCTAAGGTAATGAAAACCATGATAAAATGAGTAATATTACTATCAAAATTTATATTTTTAATCATAATAAACTAGATGAAAATTATTTGGAGGATATATTACCCTTAGAAATTAGTTTAAATTTTCTCTGAGATATCTTTTTATAATTCATGGAAAAACACGTATACCCACCCTTCTTTACATTTTGAGAACGTTTATTAATGTGTATTAATGTTTAATTTGATTCTTTGAAATGTGGTACGAGATATTGTTTTCTAATTATTAATATTATGTGGTAATGTACAATATATTTTCTTTGATAAATAATGATACATAAATTATGTATTAAATTAATGTTAGTGTTTTGAAAATAGGTTAGGAATGATTAGATATATTTATAAATAATAACTGATCATTTAAATATTATATTTGAGCTCTCCACTCTTTCAAGGGATGGATGATGAATGTGATGAATAAGAAAAAAAATATACCGAATGAATCATGATTTCAGAAGATGATACCTAGAGTATCTTTTTGTGATTAAGTAGTTATTTATGTTGTTTAAGTTAGTTGGTTTTCTAATGCTACATAACTGTTTTATCGGCATGACGAATATATTATATTATGGTAAAATATTATTATTATTCATTTCTCATCTCAGTTTTATATGGATATTTAAATATGTTAAGAGAGGAATTCAAGAATGTATTAGATCGGGTAGGAGTTTCATATTTTTTAATTATCCCTTGATTTTGATGTGTTATATATTACTTTTGGTTGGATTCAATGAAAATAATATCCCAAATGTATTGGTTAGTAATAAATTATATTGATATTTATTCCATAAAGGTAAAATTTCATCAGGTAATCTTCAGTTTGATTGGATTTCATCAATGGGTGAATTTTCTGATTTTTGGAATTTCATTCTAGAATGTGTTCCATTATCGTGGATATTTATCATTTGAATATAATGGAGTGTGGTAGTCCTATAGAATTATAACTCTAGGAGTGTTTCAATAGTTATATTAATTTTCTCTTAAAAAGGTAAAAATAGTAAATTAATCATAGTGGGTGTGTTATTCTGGAAAAAGGATTTGTTTATGGGCATAATATTTAGTCCCCAAACCTAGGTACTATTTTAAAAATCATACGAGGAAATATAATTAGTGCACCAATAGTGGATAGTTTTTAAATATTGTGTGATATTTCCAATATATTAATTATTATATTTACCTATCCATATATCTCTGTATGACATCATTTATAATGATTTAGGTGGGAGCATGGGTATATATGACATATAGTAGCCATATTGACACCTCGAGGAGGAAATATTATTTTCTATAAATTGGTGATTTTTGTACGAACCAAGATTTTCAAGGAGGTATAATTCCTTTAAAGATTATCTTAAACTCATTTTTTACATAGAAATTTTCATAATAGTTTAGTGAAGGGTTAAATAGTGTCAATGGACTATTAAAATCCTGTAGCTATGTTTTCTAGAGGAAATATTATAGAAGCATAGTTTGTGAATGATTAGTGATAACTACGAACCTCAAACTATATGGACCTATAAGGGATCCACACTATATTTCAAAATCCAACAAGGTGGATTTGGCTATATGGAGCTATGATAATGGTTTTCCATGGGTTGTGCATGGATTACCTAACCACATGTTTCTTTTTGTGAATGTTGTGCTACGTGGATAGTTAGGTTCTTGTGGTAGGTGCATGGTTTGGCCAATAGTGTGTGCAAACTATGAGACCACATAAAATTTGGGGAAATCACCATTTTATTGTAATTGTTTTAAAAACTCACACTTGAGTTCATTTCTACTCTAATTCATAGTTGTTCCCTCTCCTCTATTGAGGCACATCCTAAATTAATGATACGATTGGTGATATCATCAACCTTTGGACTCTAGATCACTCATTGTTAGTCTTATTGGATAGGAACTAGTTATCACATTATTACTCTTAAACCTATCAATGATTATCATTCTATAGAATGTGTAAATACTAAACCCAATTTTCCCATATTCAATTCCTTAAATTATTACATTGGAATAAAAAATTGGTAATCACATCCTAAAGGAATGAATAGATTTGTAGATTTGGAAAACTAGATATGAACTTAAGTATTATATTAACACTTTAAATTTAATACAACATAACATCTTGATTGAAAACACTCATATTCTATTTTCTAATCCTCTAATGTCGATCATAATATACTTCATGGAATGTTGGGGGAGAATAAATCTTTTGAACTAGGAGAGATTTGATTCTCAGTAAGGGTAATCATATAGTGTAATATTTCGTAAATAAACATAAAAAATATAGAAAGGACAATATAAAATAAAAAATTCCATTAAACATAATCTAGAGAATAATATAGAAGGGATTAAATATGATCAAATAACATTATATATATATATAATCACATGATAATGATAAATAACAAGGGATATTTTCCTACTTTAATAATCACATGTATTATCAATAACTAATCTAATAATTAGGTAATATATAATGCAGGACATTAAACACATACTATAGTGGCTTTGTAGAGGACCACATACACAACCGGGTAATACACCTGCCAATACCCAAATTAGTTTTTCTAATTAGACCTAATGAAGCCGAAAGATGATATAGTGATCCCCACCTTATAGTTATTATTTCCAATTAATTACTGTTATTAATGGTGTTAATCCTAATAAACAAATACATTAATATTGAAACTATAATATGAAATAACTTCTGGAAAGAAATAATGATAAACTATATGATTTAGTGTAATGAATGTTATCAAAATATCATATATACTGTCAAATTGATCAATAAAAATTAAATTCAATATGGTATTTTGTATCATAAGAGTTTTAATTAAATAAAAAATGACGTCTAACAATTTTTGTTGACATAGATGAAAATACTCTAATAAAATCATCGATAAATTCTTGAGAGCAATACCACATTAATTTGAAATCATTTGTTTAAAAACCAACCCAATTATAAAAGAAAATTTTTTCGATGAATATAACCTGATAAAAATGTAACGTATTACTCAATACATAAATTTTTCCTGGAATATGGAAAATCAACTCATGTGGTTTATGTTAAAAAACATTTTCATTAAAATTTGAAAAAGGAAACATTTAAAATAGTATTTTAAAATTAAAGCATTATCATTATCCAAATGAATAGATTATGTTTATTGGATATAAATTAACATAAAACAATTATAATTAAAAGACAATATAATCAAAATTAACATTAAATATAATTATTTAATGATAAAATCAATGGAGCATATGATTAAACCAAATAATGGAAACTGAGTTCCGAATTCCATTAACACATTGAATACAATCAAATCATAAGCACCAAAAAATTGATGATAAATAAATTTCAAAACAAATTATATCTAGAATTTTAGTAGATTCATGTTATGATATATCAAAGGGAATTACACACACACCCCATATATGTAATAAGTTGTGATAAGTAATATCACATAGAAATCAAAGTGAGATGAGAAAAACCTTACCTAATGTCTGAACGCATTCTGTACTATAGATTAATGTCCTAGATAATCAATTAATATTCATTATTTACATATTAAGAATTTATTAAACATATAATTGATATATTATTATTTTATTATGTTCATTTAGAACTATTTTTATGAGTTATAATTTTTAATTTTGTGGGTCTATGTGTGTTCGATTATTTTTTTATGGTGGTTTCTCCTATGAATAATTATGAGAGTTCGGGTCAAACGAAATAAAAACACCATAATTTGAATGAAATGATATAATATAATTAAGGTTTTTAAATTTTCCTCACATATCATTTGGTTAAATGGTATGTTGACGATTCATTAGATAAATCATTAATGAAAAATGATTAGTTGATTTTATGCTATGTTTACAACAATCACATATTTGTATTGTTTTATTTAATAATTTTTTTATAAATTTGTTACAGATAATTAAATTAGTTTTATTACACATATTATAATATTTTTTTACCATAAAAATGGATTAATGACTAGCTTTGATGGTGACAGTGAAAAATAGAAACACATCATCCACAAAGGCAGTGATTTGACACTTCACAGATAGTGTTTTCATTTTTTAATCAATAAGGGAAGATAAGAGACTCAATGATGGATATTATATTAAAATAGTAAAATTTCAATTTATATATGACACTGGAGTTTTCATCCCTATTTTTATTAAGGTACACAATGATATGATAAGAGAAGAAAATAAATTAAAAGTAAGTAATGGAGGATTTTACCGCTTGTATATCATCTCATTGGAAACCTCCTTCTGACATTTGGAATTGGTATTTTTTAATTACCATTAAGGAATTGATGTTAAGGAATGGTTTTGGAGAGTAATTGGGATGAATATATGTAAGATCCAATTTTTAGATGGTGATGGGTGGTATTTATAGGGGACGAGAAGGGTGTTTTTTGATTATTTTATTCATTGATTTATTATTTTGGCCAAAGACATTATTATTGTTTATTATTTTGAATTACTAAAATAACTAGAGAATGTGTTTTTGAAAAAATAGTTCTTAGATAAGCCATACGTCATCCATGACTCAAATATTCTGTTATTTGGATTATAATTTTAAAATTCATATATTATCATATTTCACTATTAATCAAATATTATAATATTTGAGAAACATATAAAAATGTACACATAACCATTCTTATATTTTTATATTTGAAAAATGGAATCCATTTGTTGAAAATAATTTTCCCCAAAGTTAAATACTATTTCCACATACCATGAACGTCACATTTTCATGACCTCAGCATGTATTTTAATGTTTCGATCTTCATTTCTGACAACACTTTAGTTTGATGGTGATAAACAGTTCTCAAATGAATCTTGGCATCAATAGCCATTTGGTGATGTCTCCAAAAAATTTATGTAAAATGGGGATCTCAATTAGACACAATCAATAGAGGAACACCATAATGTCTTACAAATTCATTAATATAGAGTCGTGAAAGGAACTCTAGTGGAAAATCCCCCCTTATAGAGAAACCATTTGATGATATGGTAACTCGATAAAAAATTACCCACATTTTGTAATTCCTTATTAGAGTGTTTGGACGTATAGTTACAGAATCCAATGTAATGTCATCCCGTTTTCATTTAAAAATATGCTGAGGTTAAATAAGGTTTCTGGGATGTTGTCCTTCATATGTTACTTGTAGAAAAACTAAACACCAAGAAAAATAATCATCAATTTAAAACAATAAATATCCATACATATTTGTGCTACCAGTGTGTATGGTAAAATTTGAGTTGTGGGCATAATCCAATAATCCCCTTTTTAGCTCGAGTATAGTGGGAAAACAATTCCTTCTCCCAAAATTCAATATTCGATCATCATATATGAAGACTACCAATGTATCATCATTTTCAGATTTTATTTTATTTTGAGGCTTCCCATCATGATGCAGATAAATATTTATATTTTCTAATAAATATGGTTGGGATACAATTTGGAGAAGTTGTTATGTTTCACAATCCTTAACAAATCCCAAATCCATCTTTCCTTTATACATTTACACATGATCACTGTCAACACTCATTTTTTAGAAGTCTAGTATCAGTATTTGAAAATTTATTAGCTACCATATTTTCCATCTATGGATGGTAGTGTATTGAATAGTCATAATCCTTGATTTATAAGAGCTATATCCTTTTCCTCACGTTATGTTCTTTTTTTCAGAAGATATATTCAAATCTATTGTGATGTTTATATATCTCACACCATTCTCTATAGAGATATTGTCCCCAAATATTTAGAAATAGGTTTTATCTAATAACTAAAGATAATTATATGTATAGTAATATTCATGAGTTTTTAACTACTTTGATGCATAGACAGTAAATATATCATTTTTCATAAGGACACAACCATGTCCTGTCTTTGATGATTCTCTCTAAATCAAAAATTCTCAATTTTCTGATTGTAGAGTCAATACATGAGCCCTCAATAATATCCAATTCAATTATTAAAGTAATTATTCATGTTTCTTTTTCCAAATAATCATACCCCATTTTTGAGAAATCTTTGTTAATGAGTTAACTAATTGAGATATATTCTAAGTGGAACTCCAATAGTATCCATCTAAAAAATTAAAACTATGTACCTATTTTGTGTTCATTTGTGTTGTCCATTCCTTTACTACCTTTCCTTCACTTTATCAACTATGATTCCATCCACAGAGATAGTATGGACATAAATGTTTTTTTATGTGACATTCAAACTATATATTGTTATCATATAACTCTAATATTCTCATAATATATATAACAATCAGCATGTGGCTCTCATGGTTCTTAAAAAATTTGGAGTACACCATGTTATCATCCATAAATACCAAAATAATTATAACAACCCAAGTCCTTATTACACACGTAAAAATGGTTAATCACATAAAACATCAATTAATACAAACCTGAAGATCTAGAGATAATGTGTATTCAGGGTTTAGGACCATTACATGATATCTTAAGACATATAATAAAACATCTTTATTGAAAACATATTTTAAACGACCACATGATTCTTTCATAATTAGCGTTGCATGGGATAATCTAAGTACATAAATAGAAAAATTATGAGCTATAAATCCAAGTATGAGAGTAAATAAGGAATAACATGAATAATAAAATACATGTTAGAAAATAGGAAAATGAATGGTGAACATGTGAAACATGAACATAAAGGCATGATATAACATAATAATCATCGCATTGAAATGAGTAAACAACATAAAACATTGAATCATTAATATTATGGAATTAGGTAAAACAATATCCTATTAATATGGAAAAAAGACCAATAAAGGAACCAGTTAAACCCTTGTCCCAACATGACACATCATGACACCAAACATTACCCAATGAATTGGTGTAATATCAATGCCCACCATTCATAATCATTTCATTTTCATGTATATGTGTGCCCCATAGATCATTAAAAATGGATTTAATAAGCATTATAATTTATTCAATAAATAATTACTGTGGAATCCATACATGTGTGTCCCAAATCAATAATCACCTTAGGATAAAGGTGAATTCCCTTTATAAGAAAATGAGTATTGTATTTACTACATGATGAATTTGGTATGGGAACTCATGGTGCGATATCAGCAGCATAACGACATCAAATTGAAATTTTTAAAATTGGTTTATGAGAGAGAAATTGGTCAGTCATCATTTATTTGTGAAATAGACATTAATGTGATCATGGACCATAATATCCCAAAATATGAAATGGAATTTAGATGTATAATATAAACAAAATTGTTGAATAGAAATGAGAAGAGAGAAATCCCTAACGGAATTTTGGCATAGTAACGACTTCGTTGAGGTTCCAAATGGGGGAGGATAAATGATAAATGATTGAAATAACATCAGTTGGACTATATTTTTATCATTATAAAAGGAATTTAAATGTATGAAAATGAAATTAAAATAACTACTCTTAATGAAGGTGGTCTAATTCAATGGGGGGGATAATAATTCCTTTCATGGATGTGGGATCTAAACGGATTCAGAGAGGCTTCTTGGGAGCTTTGGGCGCCTTGGAAGGACTCGAGGGAGTGGATAGAAATGTGAGGGCATGACTATAGGTGTTTGAGTGAAGGTGAATGGGTGAATGAGTGAGTTTATATAGTAATGGTGTGAAATTCATTATTATTTTGGTTTTGGACACAACACACTAAAATATTCAAAACCACAAACCAACCCATGGGTTTTCCCATGTTTTATAGCCAAGGGGAATGGAAAAAATTATTTTATATGTACAAGGGCATAATATAACAAAATATTAGCCCTACTTATGTGGCGGTGATTCACTCCCTCGAGGAAATGAATTACAAATTTTAAAATATTTTATTCTTTTTGGAGGATTCACTAAGGAATTATAAAATAAGTCAAATAAATCTAAAATCACATTATTTTAAATTTAAAACAGAGATATGGTTGAAGATCCCATTTTTGGTATTTATTTTATCATTATTTTGTAATTATGATTTCATAAAACACGGTACTTATTTATATTTTATTTAATCATTACCCAAATATTTGATTGATATAAAATTATGAAAAATTCACCATTGTGTAATTTTGAAATCTGGATTCCAAAAATAGTATTCATTTATTCTATTTTTTTATAAATATGATAACTTTCATTTTTAAAATAAGATACAAGATTTATTAAAAATTTATGTGTTTCGAAAAAAATAGATTTTAAAAATTAATAAAAATTACACTTGACTTCCTAAATATTATATACTCATTTTTTATTAATAAAAATAATTTTCTAATAATATTTTATTAAATATTATTTACTTAAAAAAATAATCAATTAGATAAAATATATTTAGTAAAAATACACTTTCTGTTTTTTCATATAAAAATAAAAATCTTATCAAACTAATCACCTAATCATTTAATGATAGGGAAATGATATAATCAACATTAATAATAATTGCATAGATAAAATTATCAATAAAAACATAGTTTAATATAATAATATATATTTATCAAAAGAACCATTTTTACCAAAAAAATAAATTAATCAAAATCATCATTTTTTAAGAATGAATACACCCATAGTGGAATTGATGGAATACAAATTTTATATATATAAAGGGATTATACAATAAGTAAATAATACCTTATTCCATAAAACCTTATAACTCCCGTATAAGACCTATGTGTGAGGTGTGTGATGGTGATATACTCTTGTGGAGACTAAGCTAACATCGCTCTTGAGGAAATCTCTATTATATTGAACATCTCCCATAGACAACTCCATTCAGGCTTAATGTGTTGATGCTCAGCATGGGAATGGTAATGAGTGAACCCTCGGGATGCTACCACTTTTCCAAGATCTGATAAATGAGCTTTATGTGGCCCGGGTCTACTAGATGAGGCCATCCTCTCCATTGTCTTTGCCAAAAAGATTTTTTTAAAAAATATATATATATATATATATCAATTGTGTTTCAACTTTTCAAGAGCTATGTTACCAAATTTAATGAAACTTAAATGTCATTTAAACCTTAATATTATATAAAAAACAACAATATGTGTTTTCCATATCAATAAATCATTAAAATAAAAGGAACATTATTTATTAATTATCAGGTCATTAAAACCACCACCCCTTATGAAATTTTACCCTCAAAATGTCTTCTTCCCACACTAAAGAAGATGAGTGTAACTCTGCCTCATCACTTCCTCTAGTTCCCATGTGTGTTCATCAAACATGTGTTTTTTAGAAACAATATTGATGAGAGGAATCATCTTATTTCATATAACTTTTTCTCTAAGATCTAAGACCTTCATCGTATTATCTTCATAAAAGAGGTTATTATCCAATGGTACTGCTGTTGGATTGAGTACATGTGAGGGGTATGGTATGTACTTTATTAAAAATGATACATGGAACACATTATGTACTTGAGACAGTTTACGTGGGAGTGCTAGTCAATAGTCCACTGCTCCACTGTGATCAAGGATCTCTAAAGGGATTTTTTATGATGGACTGATCTTTAAATTATTCAAAAATCTCATTATTATCTTCCATAGAGATATATAGAGGAACCCCATATCTCTAACATCAAACTATAGATCTCATTGGATGTTTTTAGAATATATTTTATGTCAACTATGAGAAGCTTTTTTGTGTTGTTTGATGTTATTAACCTTATCTACATTTTATTCAACCATTTTTGGACCTAGAATTTTTCACCCCCCAACTTCATCACAACATGTCAGTTATCATCACATCTTCCATATAGGGGTCATATGGAGAAATTTGAATGAATGAGTAGAAACTGTTGTTGTATGGGTACTCAACCAGAGGAAGATATTGATCACATCCCCCATTAAAATCTATTGACAATAATCCCAACATGTCCTCAAGTGTATGGATAGTCTGCTATGATGATCCATCAGTTTGAGGATGATAAGCCATTCTAATGGTCATCTCATTTTTAAGAGCATGTTGTAGAATCTTCCAGAAACAACAGGTGAATCTTCAATCTCGATCGGAGATAATCGATAGTGTTACACCATGAAACCTTAACACTTCTATGATGAATAACCCTAATTGTTTATTAAATTAGAAATCCTCTAAAATTGAAATGAAGTCTACAGTATTTGTAAGATAATCCACAAAAACCTAGATAAAAATGTTTCCTTTTGATGTCTTCCAATTACTGGTGACAAAGTACATGGTGATGTTTTCTCATTTTTATGTTGGAATGGGAAATGGTTGCATCATCCCAATGTACATCTATCTTTCAAACATCAATTGCTGGAAAACTGGGTACTTTGATGTATATTCAGTGATCTACTTCTTTATATTAACCCACCAATAATGATCTCGAGGATCCCAATACAACTATGTGCTTCTTGGGAGAATGGAGAAATTTGAACTATGTGTATCATCAAAAATTCATTTCATTAACTCCGGATTTGATGGAACACATAGTATTAACCTAAACCTCAAAATTCAATCTTCATTAACACCGAAAAATGAGGATTTACCTTTCTATTAGTTTCCACATTATTCTAAATTCCAACGTCATCTATTTGGGCCTCCACAAATGTTTCCAAAAGAGATAGTTGATTAGTTATTTAATAATGGATTGATGATTTTCCCATCTTTATGATTCCCATATCCATATTCATCACATCTAAAAAGATAGGATCCTTTTCAATTATCTTAAATGATAGAATCACTGGGACTTTTTTATTTAGAGAATCCTCTACCTTGTTCACATTCCCTTGGAGGTAATGGATTGACCTGTCATAATCCATGATGAACTCAAACCATCTTCATTGGTGTATGATCACCTCTTTCTGTTTGAATATGTATTTGGGACTTTTTTGATATGTAAATATTTTATTGTCATCACCAAAGAGAAAATGCATCCATATTTTCAATGTAATGATCACAGTTTCCAACTCCAGATCATGTGTGGGGTAGTTTTACTCGTGAATTTTCATCTAGCTTGAGTCATAGACATTGTCATTCTACATCAACACGCATCCCATGCCCTTCTTTGAAGTAGCATTGAAGATTATGAAAATATCCCATTTTTGTGTAGTGTGAGAATAGGGGAAGTGAAAACCTCTTCATCAAATCCAGGAATTTTTATCACATTCATCATTCTAATCTAACATCACACCCTTCAGAGTTATATTGGTAAAAGGGTATTAAAATCATGAGAAATTTCTCAAAATTTGCAACAATATCAAGATAAACCTAGGAAGCTGTGGATATCTATCATTGATTTAGGACATGGTCATCCCTCAATTGATTTTTTTTAGAAGGATACATAGATATCACATTTCTTTTGATGATATGTTCCATTAATGAGAATTCCTTTAACTAGAACTCATAGTTGATATACATTGCATAGAGCCTCTCCTTTCAAAAGGTCTATAGTACTGTGATTAGATTCTCCTCACTCTCCTCCTCGGATTTATAGTATATTTAGATATCTTTTATAAATACTACCACAAGTTTTTTGTGGTTGTCTGTAAAGACTATATTAACTATGTACATGAATATTTCCAATGCATTATTAAGTCTTAAAGTCATTAATGAATTTAAAGTGCATGTACCTTTTATAAAAATGTAGTGTTGGGGATATCCTCATTTTCCCCCTTATATGGTAATATCCCAAACACAAATCTTCCTTGGAGAAGTATTTTCCTCTTCGTATCTGATCATACAATTAATGAATTTGAGTCATAGGATAATTTTTCATAACGTGATGTTGTTGTGATGACAATAACCATGGAAAAGGAGCATTGAAACATTATTCTTCTTGATGAAGATTACTGGTGCAACCCCTAGTAGAGAACATCGGTTAATAAAACCTTTATCCAAATTCTCATGTAGTTATATTTTTATCTTTAAAATAAAAAAACATCAATTTTATATAGAGTCTGGGATATATTCATTTCCATTGGTGAAAGATCAATCGAGAATTAAACATCTCTTATAGAAGTAACACCATACAATACCTATGGAAACACATTAGTGAATTACCTCAGAATAGGCTTGTATTTGAGGATGGTTACTTCTTTATACTCAATCATCGAAGGAAGATGCACCTACTCATAAGGAAGTAATATCCATTCTCAGGATGATGGTGTTGAGGAATATTCATCCTTTTCATTTCACATGTATAGAATTGGGGGGTTCAATCTCCCAATGGATATTTATTTCCCTCCCACATAAATTTATGTTGGATCTATATAGGGAAAGAGAATCCATGCCACAAATTGCATCAAATTCCACTCAAGAGAGTATGATGAGGTTCACCAAGAGTTCAATCCAAAAATTGTGACAGTGGAGGAGTTATATTATTGGGATGCTTTAATTACCCAATTTTCCATTCTCACTATCATATCTATATCAATGATTTGTGGTGGAGTATGGATTGTTCTACTAATCTTTAGGGGTACAGAAGAATTCATAGAAATAGAATCAAATTTAATTTTTTCTATTCATGAATGAATAACTTGTGTACCTATCACCACTTCATTGTTTGGATTCTCTTTAATGATAGAAACCATAAAATCTATCCCTTGCTGCCACAGAGGTTGTTGGTTACTTAAAAAACCATTGTCTTAGAGAATTTGTTTTCAAATTTCCCAAGTTCATTATAATTGTAGAAATGAACAATGTGTTTGGGATCAAATGGTGTGTTCTTATCCTCAATCATAGTATCAGGTTTTTCTTATTGGAAATTAATGTCTTGGTTCCCTTTCTCCCTGCACCTAATGAATTTTTTCATCACCTTCATGGAATTTCCATTGTGCTTCGTTCTGAACTATGGGAAATTAGCATGTTGGATTTTCATATCCCAATTGGATTTGTTCATCATACAACAATATTTAAAGTACACTTTCGACTTAATATCCCCATGATACCACTGATATTCATAGATCTCTGTCTCTACTTGGAGGGCACATCAGATAATATCCTCATCACTGCCAAAGTTGTGGATCACTAGGGATTTTCTAAGTCTAGATTTTTGCCCACAAATAGGTGTTCCACCTTTCATTTGGGGGTAACGAAAATCCTAGATGTGTTTCATGATTTTCTGGTGATGTTTTCCTCATCTGCCCCAACATATTTTTGTCCTTTTTCCTGAGTGCAAGGATATCCCTTTCAAACATAAGACATGGGGTGTGGGTAAAATATTTATTGAATATAATTTATAGAAATCCATTCATCCCATCACCACAATATCTTACTCAATATTCATATTTTTGATCAATGTACACAACTGATCAGCTTCACAATCCATTCCAGAAAAACCTTCTCTTGTTCATAACATTAATCGATAGGGAAGATCTTTTCAAAGGAGGTGATCAATTGTTCAATGATTTAGGGATCAAATGATCCATTGAATGTTTGAGGACATGTTCACATGAAGCTCTCGATTGTGAGGGAGTTGGATGTTCTTCTTGACCCATGTTTCTATTCAAAAATGGAGTTAATTGAGAGAGTATCATGACACGGTTTGTGTTTCCTAGTCTAATCAGATTGGGTATCTCATTAGAACAGTAATCACATTGATCTTCCCATTGATTGTTATCATGAGTTCTCCTATTACCTTCCTTTGGCTAGAATAAAATGAAAATTAGGGGTATTTATTTTAAACTATTCAACACATAAAGGGGAACCAAATTTCAAATAGTGATCCCTTATAAATTACAATTTTTCCGTAACTTATGAAATTATTGGATTCAATCTATGTTATCCATGATCTATTCCCTAATTTATATTATTATAAGATTTATTTCATTATCCTATAATAATAGTTCATACTAATCATATTAATTTACCAGGGAATATTTTGTGGGAGTGTAAACCCCAGAGTGAAACAAGTCCCATTTTTATTCTCTAGTACCCATTTGTATCTTTCTCAATGATGTGTTTTTGGATTTTATCAATAGATACATCAATTCCTGAGCTACCTCTGCATGTTCATTTCTAGATAAAGATTTATTTTCATAAAATTATACTAAACTTATAATCACTAAAATTTATTGATGTTTTTATTATTATTAGTCTTATCACTAAGGCTTTCATTACGGTTTTGTAATATGAATCCCAAAAATTTCTAAAACCTATAATTTGATACCAACTATAACTACCCTGGTATTTATTAAAAAGTTTATTTTCATTTATTATATAAAATTGTCTTAATAAAACAATGATGATTGAGAGGTATAACGAATTTTGTGATAAAAAATATTAAATGACAACTTAAGACATGAAATACTATATCTTTATTGAAAAATTCATTTACATGACACCAAAAGTCCTTCGTACATAGCATTCAAAGGGATAACCCAAGGACATACATAAGAAGAGGGTGAGCTATAAATCCCATAATGGGAGTATACTCGAATAAATGAATTAAATAATACAAGATAGGAAATTATAATATTAATGTAGAACAATAGAAACATGTACATATAGGTGTAATATAACATGATTATCATAACATTAAAATGTGGAAATAATATTATACACTACATCATTAACATAAAGGAATAAGCTAAACCCATATCCCAACATGATGGAAAGAAGTCATATAGAGGAATCAAGTAATCCATAGCCACAACATGACGTGCCATGATACAAAACATTACCCAATGCATTGGAGTGCTATCAGGGAGCACCCTTCATTATCATTTTGTATTCACATATATGTGTTCCAAAAAGATCACAAAACGTGTATTCAATAAACATCATAATTTATTCCAAGAAAAATGAATGTGGAATACCTATATCCAGGTACCCATTCAATAACCACATGAGAATAATGGTGAATACCCTTGATATATAAATGGGTATGTTATTCACAACATGAATATTTTGTAAAGGAAAATTGTGCTGCAATTTCAGTACCATAACAATGTCAAATAGAAATTAGTAATTTTGGATGATTAGAGAGATATGGGTATCTCATTTATTATACAAGAAGTGAACATTAATGGGATCATGGAACACAACATACCAACATATGAAATGGAATTTAAATGTATAATATATAATATATTCTTGAACATAAATGAGATGATAGAAACCCCATATGGAATTTTGGCCTAGTAACAACATATGTTATGATCAAAATGGGGGATTATAATGATACCACAATGATATGAAATAAATTTTACTATATTTTAATGAATAAAGACTAATTTAAATGTGAGAAATTGAAATTAAAAGAGCAACACTAAATGAAGGTTACTGAATTCAAAGATGAGGAGAGGAATCCCTTACTTGGATGTGTGATCCCAAAGGCATGGGAGAGGATTATTGGATGCATGTGGGTTCATTTCAAAGACTCTAGAGATTAGATATCCAATTGTGGATGAGCTTAAATTGGTTTTAGTTAATGAGAAAGGGTGAGTGTGTGGGTTTATATAATAAAGATGGGGGAATTATTTATTATTTGGGTTTTGGATCCAACACACTAATATATTCCAAAATACAAACCATTCCATGGTTTTTTTCCATGGTTTCCAACCAAGGAGAGTGGGAAAATTTATTTTATAAGACCAAGGGGAAAAGACAATAAAATATAATCCTTTCTCATGTATAGGTCAGTCACACCCTAAAGGAAGTGAATTAAAATATTTTAATATGTTATAAATTTTGGAGGATTCAATATGGAATTATAAAACAAATCAAATAAATGGGGGTTAACGATTTTTACAAGCAAGCTGGAAAAATCATCAAGTCCTCTTGAGAAAATGTTTTTTGGTATCTAAATGTAACTGGGATGGTGGACCTAATTTAAGAAAGAAAAATGGACTTCAACCAAGAATCTACCTAATTTTGAGTATGCAGGAATTCAAGAAAATGAAGTGACCTACATGTCCATAAACTGTGTTTGACTTACAAGCCTATAAACGGTGTGTGGATTCCTTTCTAATAGAAGTGAACGTAGTAAGAGGAAGATGCTTAACCTTTATAATGGAAGTGAGACAGAGAAATAGGAACATAGATTGACCCTTGGGAATGCAGTGAGCATACCATAAACCATATAAAGGTTGTGAGCCTGGGCATAAAAGATCTCGCCCCAAAATTATACCCATTATTGGAAGTGAGCCTTAATTAATTTGGTTCATCGACACATCTCCATTTTATCCACCTATGACATAGCCCAGTGAGGGTGAAACAAGTAAAAATTCTTTTTTTTCTATACATGATTTCCTATTTGTTTATTAATTGCTACAGGTGGAAGGGAGAATTGATTTTTGTTTAATGAAGAAATAAAATCCAAAGCGGTAGATGTTTGTTGAAATAGGATTTAACCCCCTCTCAGTGTATTTAACCTTTTTCACATTACTATATGTGATTGTGATAGACTCTTGGGGTGGCTCAGATAATGTTTCTAGGGTGGTAATCTCTATTAACATGAACTTCTCCCATAAGAGATTTCGTTCAATATTATTGTGTTGAGGCTCACCATGAGCATAGTCAAGAATGAATCCCAATGACGATACCTCTATTCCAAGATAAAAAAAATGAGCTTCATGTGACTTGAGTCTCCTATATGAGGCCATCCTCTCCTTTTTTTTATGTCGAATGGATTTTTTATAGAAAATATATATTTACATCTGTTGGGTGATCACTGTTCAAAAACATTATTTTTATTAGTAATATTAATTAGCTGTCATTTAAAAAACTATTAAAATAAAAATAATATTCCATGTGTTTTCTATATTCAAAAGTCATTATAGTAAAGGTAATTTTATTCATAAATGCTTGGGGTGTTACAAAAATTGTCATCATATTCCTTGAATACTCTATTCATTAGATCCATAAAAATAGAGGGTACATTCATCAATAAGAATAAGATTTTTTGTAATCTTGTAATGCGCATACCATTATCAAAATAACACCTTTTAAATGTTTTTATTCTTCACATGAAATTAATGATATTTTGAATAAATAAAAATTAAAGAAAAACATTGAGCTTCGTGATGATGGCCAAATAATTCATCAATGTAATTAATCAATTACTTGTTGTTTATTGTAATTAAATTGATCTACCGATATTTAATGAACAACTTCATAGATCCATAATTATTTTTAATAAAAAGAACAAGATCTCCCCAAGGTGAAACACTAGGGTGTATAAGTCATGTACAAGTTACTTCATCTATGTGTTTCTTTACCTCTATTTTCTCCACCATATCCATTCTATAGGGAGTAACTAATTTTGAAGATTCATTTCGGATTAAATCTATTGAAATTTATACTTCTATCTATGGAGAATATACATTTCATTCCATTGTAAATACATCAATTCATTCTTAAACAATAAGAACATTATCAATTTGTAGATAACCTTTTTCATAAGTTGGTTTTCTCTTCTCTTATTATCTATGAATAGCATTTAGAAGTGTTACTAAAGGTTGATACAAATATAACTGAAATGATGAATTCTCCACTCCACATATGAGAAATTATATACCATCATCATGAATCGTAATTTAATTCCCTATGAAATAAATTAGTTTATTATAGTTTGAAATGAAGTCCATAACCAATATTATATAAAGATCAACAATAATTATGATAACCAAATATACAATTATATAATTTTTATGTGTCATAATAAGATCTACATGACACATATTTGTTGCAATAATGATTAAAGTAGAAATTTTAATTGAATAAATCATTTTTAATATCAATTTAAAATATCCAATTATTAATAAAAATTGTCAAGATATAAATGAATGTGATGATTGAAAATTTAAAAATGATTTAGCTAAATTTGAGTAGATAATTAAGGTACATATAACCACTTAATTAGGAACATAACCCTGAGTATTTGTGACTACCTAAGCAATGCTTTGATCCTTTGGAATTTTCATTGTAATGTTACCCATAATTTTTGAATATTCAAATGAATAGTGTCACATCTCTTTATAGCTAAAGAATTTCACATTTACAACTTCATTATCTGGCATACAATCATCGGCTTGCTCTCATTTTTCTCGACACCTATAACAACATAAAATTCCAAATATGAATGATAGTAATGTTTCCATGAACCTTTATTTCATTTTGTAAATTCAATTCACCCCTTCATCCCTTTTCTATATTTCCACCTATAGAGTTCTCAATATCTTTATTCTTATATAGATTTCTTTATTCAATTTGTCTTGGAAAATTATATCTTTATCCTTATGGAAAATGATACTACATCCTCGTATGATAAGACTGTTTGTGAGACTAGTGCCCTTCAATTAATCTTCTTAAGACCATAAAAATATATTCAATCTTTTTCATTGGATTATGTTTGTAATATTTGAAATTTTTTTCTAACAATTTAATGTTTTCTTGGTATGAATAAACTGAAGGCATTATTTTTTCATTTTTGATAATATAACTTTTACAGGTTTATGTGGAACCCTTTCATATCCACAGGCTTTGTGAAATTACATGACCCAAATTTATTAGAAGAATTAATCAAGATTAAAACTAATTGAAATTGTCCCTCCCCAACATGTAAATCATAATGTCATCTCTCCACCTTTTCGTGGATATTAGGCTTGGATTACCATACATTCACATGCGGGTCTCGATGAAAATTTCTATACCCTTTCATTATTCCAAAATTACTGTCTTTTCTTTAGTGAATTTTCATACTCAGTGTCCTCATCTAGAAAATATTTTGGGTCGAGTTATCCTAGTCTATTAAATCATAATTTTCATGTGTCGTGAAGGCCTTGATGTGGCTTAAAGGCCTTGAGGTGGCACATAAGCCTTATTGTCCAGATGTACTTGGGTGTCATGAAGGCCTTGAAGAACCATTGTACCAAATTTCTGGAACGAAATCCCAAAAAGATGAATAGTTTTATCTGTTATAGTACTAAATAGATCTTGATACAATACCTACTATAATAACCATTGAGTATATCTCTACCCTAATTTGATCTCGGGTCTCTTGGAGGCACTTGTTGGGACATCACCATGTGGATTGAGGCTCCTCTATTAGGTTTTCTGGATTCCTAGAAACATTTTCATCATATTTCTATCTCAGATTCAAAAACCATTTCTCTATATCTACTCTCTATCCACAAGGGAAATATTTCTCCAATATAATTTCCATAAAAATCCATCTATTACATAATTTTATATTCCTTCTCCTCTTCTCTGTATTGAAATAATGACCACTATTGACCTTTATTTCCATATAGATTATATTTTACCAACATAAAATTTTTCATTACATTAAATCCATAAAATAAGAGTTTCATATCTAAGGAACATATCTATTTCACATCTATAAATGGGGTTTTAGAGCCATTGAATGGTGTAGGTTTTGATCACATGATGTAGTCTGACATTGTTACAGCACATTGTGGATCCAGATGCTCCTTATGAATAAGCTTATTTCTCATATATTAAGTCATTTGATCAAGTATAGTTAAATTTGTTTAGATATAGTTACTTATCCACCTCCAATATCATTATAATTTATAAGAGGGTAATCCCTACCTGGAATACGTGATTTGATATAGTTTTCATTCAATCCACTAGGCATTATTTCTACCAATTTTCTTATAGTAGATTAGATTATGAAATTTTAAAACAATTGAAACACTTACAGTATAAATAATCGCAAAATCATAATACTGGGTACCTTGAAAATATTATCTAATTCAAAAATAGGGTTATACTTCTCTAATACATGTTTTCCTAAATCATTTTTACAAAGTATCATCTAAACATTCTTTGATACAGACTATAAAGACCTCAACCCCTTTAGGCTAGAGACTTTACCATACATTATTACATTGGCATAGTAAAAATGGAATCACATCTCATAATAATAAATTGTTTAGTATATTTCGAAGACTAGATGCAAACATAATTATTTCATTTCATGTTGAAATGAAATACTTACCTTTGTATCTAGTTTTATAATGGTATTAAACTATCTGACCGATAAGAATGTGATTCCTTGTTTATTAAATAGTTTTAAAAAATTAAGGCCCTGGATCTGGGCTACTAAGGTAATGGTCGTATAGAAAAACATATTTATGTATGTTCTCATATACCCAATTTTTATATCATTTTTCTAGTTTCACAATTATTCTATTCAATATCGAGTTTGATTACAAAAAAAATGCCGAGTCGACTAACAAGATATAGTAGGTGTTTTCATGAGTTATCCTCTTTGTATTTGTGTTTAAATATATATCTTTTGTCTAATCATTTTAATTTTTAGCATAACTTATTAAATTGACTGATTATTAAATTAATTTGGTATTATTGAACATTATGACATATAAGAAAAATTTATAAATCATTAGAGGTTAAATACCAGAATTGAACTACCCCTTTGTGTGTGATACTGAAATGAAAAAATATTCCATGGTTGTCATATTATTTTACTCACATTTCAAGGGGTGTCAATTTCTCATATCATATGGGATGCTAAATGAGTGTAATGAAATTTATTATGAATGTTATAAATTAAGGAATTTAAGACCATGTCCCTATGACTTAATCATTATTTATCCATCATTATTTGGATTGATTTTTTCATGAAATTGATGTTCCCAATTGAGATGAATTAGATAATAAAATGGATAATTTTCCTTTTAAGATTATGATATTATTTCCTACACAATATGAGTTCTCAATAATTCACATATCAATGGGATATAAAACTGAGTTAAATGTGAAATTAAATTGCATTACTAGTCTTTATGCCCATTACCTTTCATATTTCCTTGATAAGAATGAGAGATGGGTTCTGACATAGAAATCAATAAATGGACTCTTCAGGACAACTTAATTAAAATATTATAATGAAATTATTATTATGTTTTATAGTTTACACATGGTTCCTCATATACCACAAAATATGGCCTTATGTGGAAACTATTTTATATATTCAACGAGTGATACATGAACCCCTGTTGTGGAATTCCATGCAAAAAACTATTGAGTATATCATTATATATATTCCATGTTTGACATTCAGTATCTCTTTTGGACCACCATAGAAGTACTCATAGGGTAGTGACATTATAAAAAACCAAGAGAGATATGATTATTCCAATGAGGAATGCCATGGATGGGACTATGAAGTGATTAGTTAATGTTATTCCTAGAATAATAACAGGTTATAAAATTATAAATTACAAGGATGAGATCATTATATGTTCAAATTGAATAATAAAATGATTATATAAATAATTTCCAAAGAAAAATCATAGGATTCAGTAAGTGACATACACTTGTGGTGAAGTTAGTATACATCTATTTCTCATATATGAGTTGTGGGGGATGTTAGGAATTTGATAAAGGTCCCAATACATTACTATAATGTAGATAATTAATGACTCATTATTGGGATATATTCCATATTATGTTGATGTTGGTAATGAAGGATGGATATTCTATTGGAACCCAAACCAATGTGGGATATTTATTATCACACTTCATTATGATATTTCACTATTATCTAAAATTTTATAATATATATTCATGGACTGTATGTAATTAGACACCAATGGTGGTGGACTGCTGAATTTATATGAATCCATTCTAAGGAAGATTTGTGGTACCTAGGAAAAATTTGTTGATGCAGGTATAGAAAAGGGAAAGAGACCATACATGTATACATTAATACCATGATTGGTTAGTGTATGAGGCCAAATCATTGATCATATTCATGAGAGAATACTAGATATATCCTTCACTATTTTTTAATTTTGTAAATCATGTTTTGTATATTTGTTTCCCCAATCCTCCGATATATAAATTTTATAGCCTACCATGATCATCATTTTTATATGACAGTAATGAATATGAATAATCTATTTTTAATTTTATTTATTTTTAATCTTTTAAATATTCAGTTATCTTTTTTTGGTTCATTTATTTGTTGATATTATTGTTTTTTAGTGCTACACTATGATCATGAGGGTATAGACTCTCGACTATTCCATCATGGAACATCATTGCTATTCAGAAGCCTATAGTGTATGAGGAGGTTCTCTTGTGGAAATTTTCCCAATCGGTTTCTATTACCATTGAGTAAAATAGGTTCAAGGTGATAAAATGATGTATTAGAGATGTTTCTTTTCATTCTATTCTTTCCTTAATACTATGTTATGTAAGAATGTAGAAATATGTTATTTTATTATTTGTTCATGATTATGTATATGGGATTGACAAACCAATGTATTGTTAAAATAAAAATTACATGGTAGAGGACATATTGTTATTGATTATTCTTATAATAGTTTCCTTGGTTTCACCATTGGGTGATTCACATGATGTTTTATGTTCCTTATCACTATTTATTTTCCCCCTAGCCAATAATGTAAGTAATTATTCCATCATGCACCATCATAGTCAATTCAACAGTAATATTTCATTCATATTCAATTATTTGTTTATATTATTATGGGAATTGCATATATTATATTTTGAAATATTTGTTTCTATGTAAAATAAATTTAGCTAAACATTCATGCCTGGAATTATGAAAAACATTTGTGATTAAATTAATTCCAAAAATATATATAATGTTTATGGTAAATTTTATGTTGTATGTGGTGATCTATATAATTCAATAATTTTAATTATATATAATAAATAAATTATTATGAAAATAAAATAAAACACTTTTCAGAATAGAATGTTCACCATTAAATGAGGGTTACTATTTCAATTTAAATGGTGTCTCCTATATAAAATTTAATTGACACTCTATATACCATGACCATTGACTTTCATAAAATAACATGACCATACTAGACCTTGGTAGTGGGTAGAAGGTAGTGTATCATACTTTTTTTGAGATATATACATTTCCTAGATCTATAATTAGGAGTAACGAGGCTGGTGAGACTTGTATAAAAGAATCATAATACTTATCCTGTTCTTTTATCTCTTCTTCAAGTGGTAATAAAATATTGTTTTCTGGTGTGTGTTTAGGATTTTTTAAATTCAATCCACCTTGGTTTCCTCAACTCGAATTCCATGATGGTGGAAATGACCATGCTCTAGTTGTGGTGGGCCCTGGGTCACTAGTAGAACCTCCAGTTATGCAACATTACAAACCACGCGTAATACTGGATACGGGTGATGATGCTCTGTTTAGATATTCATTCTTAAAACATATGTACAATACTAACAGAGCCCCGTGACTTTTCCAAAATATGGATGTTTTTACACATGATTTTTAGCAACAAAATACACCAACATTTTAGAGGGATGTAGACTATAGGAAGAATAATCACGTTTATAATCCATGTTGTTCATTTTGAGTATCTTGATATACCTCCTGAGTGAAGAGGGAAACTATATGTGTATATGCTTCTAGATTCCACCATGAAATGTTGGCGAGTTATTAACGAGATGTAAAACCACAAAGATATGTCTTGAAGGAATTTTAAGATAGAATTCTATGATAATTTCAATCCAGAGATATTGAAGGTAGAAAAAGTGTGATAGATTGTGAACTTGTAGGAGGGAAGCTTTTCAGTCCTTGTATATTCATCCCATTTTAAGGATCTCCATTTTTTTGAAACACATCTATTAGGTGATGAGTTTTCAAAATCCTGGAAATTTGAGGACGGTCTTAATTATGAGATATTGTCACTGGTGAAAATCTTTCGTCTTTCTATCAAATATGGGAGGGTGAATCACGCACTTATCATAAAGTGTAATGTTAGAGTTGTTGGGGGGGGGGTACAATTTGTTGGGGGGTGAAAGCTTGGGCGGCTCTGCACCTAGATCTAGAAATAAAATGATAAAATATAGGAAGCATTTGTTAGAGAATCCACATGGTGATATTATTATCAAGGGCATGTAATCTGGAATCCTAGTGATGTTCTGTAAATGTAGTATAGTGGTACTTATGATACCCTAGTGTACCTGAGAGCTAGTCAAGTGTGGGTCTTAAGGAAATAAGGTCCATTTAATGTATTTTTATAGATCTTTTCATCTAGTATCTAGTGAGAGTTGGCCTTTACTAATTCCACATTTAGGAACAGTGTTAGAAGCTTCTTTTAAGGTCTGGATATGGAGTGTAGTTAGAGTAACATTATAAGGAAGTATTCTAAGATGTTGTAGCCAAAAAATATGTGTTACAATGATTGCATATCAAAAAATGGTCATGGTATCCCAACTATATCATATACCTATAGATTAGGTTACATGTTTGTAGTGAAATAGATGCATGAGGAGAGTAGTGTAATACTATCTACTCTGAGAGGTAATAAATTAGTTTCCACTACATTAATCCCTCATCATTTCAATGCAGGAACTTCCTTATCCGTTATTTTTTTTCATATTGTGCAGTTTATTTGGATTGATGTTCATTATTCCTAAGGTTGGATAACAATCAATACTCTATTTCGGATATAATCTGAGAGTGTATGAGAGTGTAGTGAGTTCCCTCATGAGATAAATGGGTATTTCATTATACAGGACCCCTTAGTCCATGAAAATACATGATTTGATATCATTATTTAGATATATTGGATGGTTCCCTATCGTTCTTATTTTCACTGTTATCATCGAAGGTTAACATTAACATCACTACAGGGTGTAGTTTTTTAATAAATGTATTAGTGGGATTTGTAGGTGATCTAAGACGGACCCGAGAATCATGGGATGGGAAGGAAGAAAACATGGAATTCTAGTTTATATCTAGATAATTAGGGAACATGTTAGAAATATTTTTCCTCCAATGATAGATCTTTTTAGGGATGTTTTCCTAGTTGAATTTTCTGGAATACCTCTTGAGAGAGAGGTATAGTTTTCCGTAAATATATTTTATAAAGCTACATCATTGTCCATTCCTCCTTTTCTAGTGGATACTACTGATTTTAAGGTTCCCGCCTGGCTTCTAGACAGACTAAAAATTAATTTCTTTTTAAAATAAACTCCCTTTTATGGGATGAGGGGGAACACGACATGACATCAATAACATAAAGAGAAAAACTATTCCCCAAGGATCCAAAATCCATCACCCATCATGATCAAGACAACCAATAAATTGTCCTTCCCATGTAAAAAACGTTATGTCTAATTTCCACATTATCATCACTGGTTGACTTGTTTTCCCATATAGAAATGCATCAACCTCATAACAATTGAAAAGAAATACCCATTAAAACATTAAAATATTTATAGCAATGGACTGGTGAAAACTCCCTACTCTAAACATATTCAGAAGAATCCCCATGAAGATGATATGGTTACATATTTCCTGGAAACACCGACCATTGGTCACAACACCACAAATCACACTAAACAATAACAATCACTAAATTCAATCACTAAGTAAAAAAATCATAATAAATTAATGAATTTCCAACTTTGTTTTCATCTTGGATTCAAGAATATAATCGAAATATGTCCATGTCGCAGCAAACTAATGAGGCTCCCTTATACACCACAACCATTGACGAGAAACACAAATAAAACAGACACTCCACAATGTGTAAAGCCATGAAAATGCCACCTAGGTCTGTAAGACCCAACTAAAAAAACCAAAGGATCATCACCAATGAGGGTGATCAAGAGGATAATGACTAGAAGTTCCCCTATGGGAATGAATCTGATCATATTTGAGTTGAGCATGAACCAAAAAAAGTTGTCAAATCATGAAAAATCATGGGAAGTTGAACATTGTGGAACCTGCATGGAATAGTAGAAGGGCCACACCAGTGATATTGACACACAAAAAACCACCATCAATGCTCCTACAAGAGGGAAAGAACATAGGTTAATTGTCACCAAACTAGATCCACAAATACCATCACCGTTATCAAGTCTTCCCATATAGACAAAATGATCCACCCAAAGACACACAACCAACACTGTTTAACATGGTGGAAAACCTTAGACCATAGAAGACCATGATCCAACCAGTGGACCTTCATCCACACCACTATGGATGAAGACAGAGCCCACTATGTCAAACCATCACTGCCTCCTCTGAAATAGGAACCAGATGCCATGAACATATTGAGAAGAAGAGTTGAGGAGAAGATCCATATTTATCCAGAGACATAATAAGAATATGTTGGTGACAAGGATAACAATAATGATGTTTTTCCCCTTATGTAATCAAAAAACATTCATTTTTTATTCCCTCTTCCCAAATTTTCTTGTTGGGTATTTGGAATTTATGGGCATTAAATTACCCATTTCATCACCATGGGGTTTTCCTATCCATTTTTTCATAAAGGGGATGGTCCCCCATCCTTTTATTTGGATTATAATTAATTAAACATATTTATGTTTTGAACTTTTACTTATTTCCATGTATAGATGATCTCTTTGAATAGATATGAAGATAGAAGGTGTTATCTACGATTGATCTAATATTAGAATTTAATCAGTTTCATTTTAGACCATTTGATAGATAACTTGTTGCATTCCAAGGTAGATAAGTCGTGAATAATTATTTTTTCATGTCGTTCGGTTTGGTGAACCCACAATATGATTTCATCGTATTGATGAAATTGGGATTCCATTCATATTTGGATTATTTTATGGTGGTTTTATTGGTTTATATATTCATGTATGATCATAATCAACACTACTAGTGCAAAAATCATGATATAACATTGGATACCCTTAGAGAGAATCAGTTATATGATAATCTCACAAAGTCCCACTTTCTTATGGATAATGTTCACTTCCTAGGTCATATATTAACATAGATAGAAGTTTTATTTGACCTATATAAATATAGAGTTATAGTTTCTTGGGTGTTTCCCAATAAACGTTTTTATATATGAAGATTCATGGTGAAATATGGTAATTATAATCTATTCATTAAGTAATTATCATCAATAGAATAACCTCTAATGGCATTGACTAAGAGGGGTGTGATGTTCATTGGAATATAAGCCTATGAGATATAACTTTAGGAGATGAAAGGTAGACTATCATTAGCATTGATCTAGATTCATACAGATATGGGATGAAGCCATATAGTCTATTTTAATGCATCTGGAATCATGATAGAATAAGATCTGATGTTGGAGGAGAAATTATTGGTGTATGGGTATCCTCAGTTAAGGCCACATGAGTTAAAATACCTATTGAACGATCTCATGTCACCCGCTACTATTAATACCTTAAGATATTGGAGCCAATACTCTTTGGGGTGTGTTTTGTGATTTATACCAAATGAAAAATCCCACACAAATATTTACACCACATTAATTTATGATAATGAAATTGTGTATGGTTAAAAAATATAGTCTTTTGACATTGATCATGCCTATACACTAGGGAAGGGAAAAGTGGTTTTTGATGCCCTAAGTAGGGGTACTTAAACATAGGCTATTAAAGAGGTGATTAATGAGTGGAAACTTATAGGTATATTTTTAGAGATAAACATATAGGTTTATAACCATTTGGTGTAGTCTATACATACATCCTTATCAGTGACCTATAAACTTTTGGAGAGACTGAAGATGAGATAACTATCATCATATGAGGGAATGGACACACCAGAGAGATTTACAAGTGACGACCCACCAATAGGTTGGATCATTAATGGGTATATGATCTTACACATCCATGGACATGTATCGGTTTCTACAGATGTCCCAGAGGATTTGACATGACATTCACATGCCACTATAAGGGTAGTGAATCCCAATTTTACAATGTTGTATCATGATGTACGCTGAAGATACTTATTATTTGGGATGAAAAGGGAGATATTTGGTTTTGTGACTTTGTCCTCCAGATGTTAGTAGGTGATGGAAGAACACCAGTGACCATCAATGATTTTACATCTGTTACATATTCCTGGGTGTAGGTTGGATGACCTCACCTTGGAGTTCATGACAATATTTCTCAGAACATATCAATGTCATGATGTCATAATGGTGATCATAGATAGGTTGAAAGTGGTAACACATTTTATTCCTATTCAAGAAGATTTTTTGTGGATGTTCTTCGGTGGATCACATTTTTTGACATCAAATGCATGGATGGTTGTCCACAATCTATCATATGTGAAAAAAATATTTGTCTCATTTTATAGTTTCGGAAGGGGTTGTAGAGGGCACAAGGTTCATATGTACTATTGAGTATAGCCTATCACCCACGTACAAACAGTTAGTTTAGTGATATCATACATGTTTTAGAGGACCAGATCTGAGAATGTATTCTTGACTTTTAATGTTCATGAAAGAAATACTTAGCTATCACCAAGATAACATTTAATAATATATTCTAGGAGACTATACAGGTGACCCCTTATCAAGCCCTAGATGGTAGGATGTGTAATTCCCCCCAGTGTTTGATAACGGTTGGGTAGGTAGCACTACTTGGACATCATCTCTTTTAGGAGACTTTAGAGAGGTTTGGATTATTAAGAAGAAAATATATACATATCCATATTGGAATAATTCATATGTTTATTTTCACAATCAATTGATAGAGTTAATTGTGGTGATTATATTTTTATTACTTATTTCACCTAGATTTATGCATAAATTTATTTGGAATCAACTTAATATATTGCCTCATTATCTCGAGACCATAGTGATTCTTGAGAGAGTTAGACTAGTAGCCTATCAGTTGTAGTTATATTAGAGGCATTGAGAAATACCTTATTTCTCCAATGTAACTCAACTTCACAGATATAATTTTTATCTTTCTCATATTCATTATCATGAGGATGTTCAGTTAAAGGATGATTTTTCATTTCTGTAGATCCCTATCTGTATTTTTGATCATGATATAAATATTCTCCATGGATGGTTAGTTCCTTTCATATGGGTAATATTGTGACACAAACATATACAAGATGAGACATGTGATCAGTAGGCCAACATACCCGCCCAATGTAATGAGTTATTCTCATATGATGATTTACCACCCATGGAAAAAGTTTTAGGATTAATTTATTTAATGGGGGAAGATTAAAATGACCCATACATTATTTGAGGAATGTAGCCCTTTTAATTTTAGAATAAACTATTTATTTTATCATTATATATGTTTCTTATGGTTTATGGAAGAGTTCATGAGTGTCCATGTCCTATTCATAGACCAGAACTTCAGTTTTCAATGGAAAAATCAATGTCATGGGGTTATTACACAATTAGGGATAACCATTAACCTAATACCATGTATCACATTATAGCTTCAAAAAGGTATTTATATACATTTAAAGGAGTAATTATAAATTTATGGATAATATAGAGTGTGTTCATGGGCTGAACATGGTTTTTCCAATGATTCTACATAGTCTGTGATGGATGTATTCCTTGAAAAGTTTGATATTTATGGTCATCTTGTGGTTTGGAAAACCATATGACAGACAATGTGGCCTTATAAAAAGTAACAAAATTACAATCCGCCATTACATATACAAAATCATCACCCCTCATTTCATTTGTCCCACAACACATATTAGACCCTCTCCACCAATAAATACCCTCAAAGTCTAATGCTTGGATTTGAGATATATTTCTCTTATGGTATCTGAATCTCACAACCTTAGTATTTTTAGATAGAAAAAAATAATATTTGTTTTCTTATTGCAGCAATCAACCTTTAAATTTTATTTATGGAGTTATTTTAGTGTGAGATCACATGAACTAAATTTAGTATGTTTTTTGAATTTCTATATTTTTTCCATTATAGATATGTTTTGAGGTGAACAACAAATTAGGAGCTAGCATCCAATCTATGAATGGTGGTTTCATGATTTCACTCAAATTCATGGTTTATATATATATATATATCATTATTAATTGAATCAGAATATTCAAGAGTCTCCTATTAAATGGATTGATTATTAAATTATATGGGTAGTTTAGACCGATATGGATCTAGAGAATGGTTTATAAATAAATAAAGGTTATGTAAAATGAATCGAACCATGATTTTTTCCCTGTTACTTAATTAGAAAAATATTCTTCAGTGGCCTATGATTTGATTCATGTTTTAAGGTGTTTCATATTTCCCCAACCTTATGGGATGTTATAATTTTCTAAATGAAATGTATGAGAATAATATAAAAGAAGGAATGGAAGAACATGTCCCAATTACTTATCAAAAATTTATTCCCATCAAATAGGTTTGATATGTTCATGAAATTAATTTGACCAATTTAGATGAATGAATGAAATCATGGGATGAATGGAATTCTAAAACGATGTTATGAAGTCATCCACCTTATAAGGCGAGTGTAATGATTATATAAATGGGATCTCCAATAGAGATAAGTGTGACCTGAAATGTTATGGTTAGGATTTAGGCCCATGACTATTAATATTTCCATTCCATGAGGAAGGGGTGGTTTTGAAATAAGAACATGGAAAATAGAATTTTTGGAATAACTAATTAAATGATTATAATGAAATTATTATTAGGCATTGTGGGTGACACATGAGTTCTCATATGATTGCACAGATGGACTCTTGTGGAATTTGGTTTATGTATTCCATTAGTGATACATGAAATACCGTTGTGGTCTTTTGTGGATGGAATCATATGGATGATCATTCTATACGACAAGAGTGACACATGGGATCCCTTATGGACCTCTGTGGATGGAATGAGAGGGAGGTGACTTTATAGAAGACCGAGAAAGAGACTAGGGTTCTTATGAGTAATTAAATGGAAATTATTGTTTGGGTATTGGTTCATTATATTATTAGAGATATATGTGGGTTCTAAATTAGGATTTACAAGGAATATCTTTGGTATATTTTGAATTGAATAATAAAGTGATTATACTGTTTATTTTCCAACCATTGCACAAGCATGGATTCATTCTAATCCGTACATTAATGGTGAAAATATTATACATGTATTGATTGGATATATGTTTTGGGGGACACTTGGGATGTGATCCAGGTCTCAAGGCTTTATTTAAAAATTAATTTCAATTAACTAATTATGCAAGGATATTCTATGTTTGGACAATGAAGGTAACAGAGATTGGGAATTCCATGGGTGCCTAAAATTTTGTGGGTTATTTATTACAGCTCATTGTTTCAAGATTTTATGATTATCTACACACTATTTAATATATATTAATTAAATTTATGGAATTAGACACCATCATTGGTGGCCTCCTATGTTTTTCTCACACATCGATCAGTCTGATGTGTGGTACCCAAATAGACATCATTGTTGCAGGTAAGGGAAAGGGAATGAAACCTGATATAGACACATGATTTCTATTATAGGATGGTGTGAAAGGTTCGTGGACCAAGCCTATTCTTGATATTCGACAAGAAATATCCTTAGTTCCATTTTTCATTTTCAATATCATTCCTTGTATGCCAGTTACCATAAACCACACATATTTACATTTTTAATAGCCTTCCATGATCATTATTTTTTATATAAAATTGATGGATATGACTTCTCATTTGATTATATAATGAATGTCTATTAAATACATGCTTAGTTATAAATATTCTTATTCTATTGTTTGATATGATTATACCAAATCTATACACTCTAATCATAACGTCATAGTCTCCCCACTATTCCACCATAGACCCCCACCACTATTCAGAGGCCAATGGATTATGGAGAGGAATTATTGAGGCCATGTGGTAGATGATGTTCTATTACTATTGAGTAAAGTATATTGTGGCATCATAGATTATCAAAAATTGGTTATAAGGCAATATTTATGGGTAATCATTTACATTCTTAAAATTAAATATTCCAATTTTTAAGATTTTACATTAAATTACTACATATAATTTTATTGTATTATTCTAGGATTCCCAACAAAAATAAAACCCATTATGTTACTCAAAATAAAAATAACATATTTTAAGATACCCAATATGGAATTTATATGGCCATATTTATATAACATTTGGTTATATTTTAAATATAAATATAAACTGAACCCCCCATACCATGATGGAATTCCCATAAATAGACAATTTTTTTTTTTAAATTTACTCTAATCAAAATTCCATTTTCTATGATAATATATACAGATATTTTCTTTAGTATGAAATTATAAATAAAATATTTTTCATTTAGATATATATATCAAAAAATAGTTTTATGATTATGAATGAAGAGGCTAAAATCCACCATTTTTTAGTTGATTATATATTCTTATATTTGGATAGGTTTTCACAATGTAAATCGAATATGAATGAAAAATTAGATGTTTACTAAATAAACAAATCCCCTCTATGCTTCAATATGATTTCATGGATCATTAAATTTCAATCTGATGATGATGGTGAAGGCAGAGGGATGGTGGAATGACCTTGATCACCCTTAAATGTTCAATATGTATTATCATACATTTATTAGAGTACTATATTATCCATATCCATATGTGATATGTAATGGAAATTAAAACAACCAATAACAATTAAATAATCCTAACTAGATTACTCTATACAGAAGAGGTATGTCCATAAGACACACACATGAGAACAATTATATTTTGATGATTAAAATATAGCGGTTTCCCAAGGGGGCTTGATGTGAGGTAGTAGAAAAAATAAATTTAGTTCCTTACTTTCACCAGATATGATTATTTCTATCATGTAGACAGTATTTACAATTGTTGGTTCACTTTTATATATATTCTGGTTCCACATAGAACCCCCTCAGTGTTCTGGGTGTTGGGGCATGCATGATGGCATATTGGGACTCCATTTCTATGATAAAATTTAATCGAGATTTATTAGGATATTACAAACACAATGGATCCATATTTATGACATTATGAATATATTTGATGAATGAATTATGTGGATAATGATAAAAAATTAATAATATTATTATAAATACAATAATATTAAATAATTTCCAAAATAATGTTTTATTGTTATTTATTCCTATCAGTTGGTTGAAATAACATTGACTAGGTAGTTGATCCTAGTGGAATTAAAATTTCTAGATTTGGATTACATTATTTATTTAGTGATCATGTAAATATTTTTAATATCAAATATTAATAAAATATATTAATATTTTATTTGGGCTTAATACACAGTCTAGAATTACCCACATCATTGACTTACATAACCATGAGATGTGATTATTAATTAATTTTCGTGAAGAAATAGTTTTTATGACTAGTTAATATTATAAAATTATAGTCATTATGAATTATAATGATTCCACTTATAATACATCAATAAATTTTAGAGATTATTATTTTATTCTGAAATAAAAAATTTTAGAAGACGATCAATTATGAATTAAATTAATGTCAATAAATATATAAAGTAAATTTAATAACATATATAAATTTATATTAACTTGGATTGTCTAAATAATAAAATTATTACGAATATTGTATGACAACAAACTCAATTAAATTTAGTTTTCTTTTTGAATTGAGGAATATATTTAAATGTGTTTAAAATAACTAATTAATTTTTTTTGAATGATTTAAATGTATGTGAATATATCAATAGATTTAATTTATTAGGATCAACAAACATGAATAATGGAGTCGAATGTTAAATGTTTCCTATGATAGATAATTTAGAAAATAACATATAGATAAAATGTTATGTCCCAGCACTGATGAATAATTGTTCTTAAAATAATGAAAGACCTCATAAAAGGATTATATGTTACAAATGAGTGATATAAATAATGGGATGTTAAAGATTTATATTTTCTTGGAATTGAAAAAATAATGTGGTGTAATATTTTCCTTAATTATTTTTATATATTAGATTTTACTCTGTGGTTTAGTAGTGGTACCATGCATTAATTTTTATAGCACAAACATGATGTAAAATTATGCACCTAATATGTTATGTTTTTAATGAATAAAACTATATATTTCATTATAGTTTATCTATAATTAAGTTATCATTACATTTGAATGGTCACGCGATGCCGAAACCAATTTAGAATATTCATGTTGTTTGATTTCTTTATGGAATGTATTGTGTGACTCATAGGGATATCATTGATTGTGATGGGTGAGCTTATTATCTATACTCATACAGTATATGATATGGCTCATATTAGTTTGAAATTTTCTTGATGGATACATGATTTTGGTTTGAATTCCATTTTACTCACCATGTAACTATTGATTGTGTGATGTCACTGTAACATACCAATCCTGCTAGATATATTTGTACATTCATATTCACCTTATCACCAATTTTAATAGGTTGACATAGAATAGATATTTCACTGATATATATAGAGATTACTGATTCCCCCATCATATCATGTTCATGGCATATAGGGATAGTAAATTCTCTTAGAATCCCTCATCTGAGAATTTAATAGACGTTAATTCTCCTGATTGGTGACACACCATCACTACTATAATCTGGGACTAAAGGTGGAATAGAATTCATTAGATACTACAACTTATTAAAAAAAATATTTTTTAGAGTGATAATATATATAACTACTTATGTGAATAATTGTATTTTCCATCATAGTAGGATAAATTGTTTTAACCATATAGATTTTTATTTTATATAGAATATGGACATGTATATAGGTAACAATGTTGAAGTTATTTATTTCATTCAAATAATTTTTTAGATAAGTATATATATGTATTTACTTCCATTTACCATGATCTATGAGTATAGTGTAAATTATTTGGAACTATATCTTTGAGGAGCAGAAATATACTTTTTAAATCTCTTATAATGAAAACATTGTTATTTTCGGAGCATAATGAATTTGAACCATGTGTGTTTGGATCATAGTTGATCATGATTGTAATTTTCTCTGATTATGATTTTTTAGTAATATTAAATAATCTTACATAAATTGGTATTTTTTCACATTGTCATTGGATATTTTTTGGGTTGTTTTAAAACATGGGACAACCATGATATGTACTATTTTTCTCAACCATTATTGTTCACCTACACATTGTTCACTTTGTTCGCATACTGATATCATGGTATTGATGATGGATGATTGTGGAGATTATAGATTGATTAATGGTATATATAAATATATATTTGAGAATAATTATCATTATAATGGATATCTCTTAATACATTTTATTTTTGATGGAATTTATTTCGGATTTTGTATTATTAACTAATGATATGTATCCTATAAAAGTCTATATGGAGTTATTACTAAATACACATTATTATTACTGTTCAATTTATATTTAGATCTTATCTTGGTGGTTGTTTATCTATAATGAAGGGTGAAAGATTATTTATTGGAAATCTATAATTATATAGTTTGTATGAAATAGTGATGGTCAATATCCCTTGTTGTTTTTGAGGTCTGATATTGGTGTTCACCCCTATGTAATATAGTATACTACAACTAGAATATATATGATATGAATTTAATTTTTATAATCCATACTTTTAATTTATATAAAATGATTTAGGAACTTTATAACTCAACAAAAAAATTATTAAACAAATTCTTTAACATGTTTATATGATTTAATCATAAAAAATGAATAATAATGTAGAATACAAATACAAAACATGCAGATAGTGATTACAACTAGTAAAACATAGTGAATAATAATGGTGGAAAATATTGAATAAATAAAAAATAATTTAATATGTTACTAGTATTAAGGAAAATACATTTAAATAAAATTATGAAATAACTAAGTTAAAATTATATATTTATTAACACCTGTGTTGAAATAAATTTATGTGAGTTAGATGATATGCCAATTTTTTTCTCTATTAATTGTGGGTTTAGAATTCATTCTTCCATGATTTTTTTTTTAAATTTCATTCTTCTCTATTTTTCACTATTATTATATTAATCCTCTCTATTTAGGGTTATTAATCAATTACAAAAACATTATCTATTAAAATTGAATATTTTAGTGATTTCATGTCATACTATGACATAATTATTGTATGATCACATATCTTGATTTATATTTTTATCAATTTTTTGTATTTTATTGTAAGGGATTATATTATTATTTATTATATTTATTTTTTTGGATTTAAACTTCCTTTCCATATTCTCTATTTTCTAATTCATAAGAACATAAAAATCAAGATGTTTTCTATAAATTATAAGGGTACTAAATCTTTATTTCATGAATATTTAATTACATTATAAAAACATTAACATTATAGGGGAAATTTGATGATTAATGTCTTAAAATTAGTAGAATAAGACATGAAAGATGCATAATAAGAAAAATAATTCTATTAAAATTGAATGAAATCTTAATAGGATTTTTCTAGGTTCCCTTTACTACATATTATTTCCTAGGGACATATTTCAAATAATGGATTGACTATAAAACTTGGAAATGGAATAAAAAAATGAATTAATTAGTATGTTAGCAAGAGGCATATAAACAATTATTGATAATTTGATTATGAGGAATGTAATAACATAATGAATGTAAATCATAACTTGGAAATATGGTTAAAATAAAAACATGATACATTCATAAACATATCACCATTTCTAATTACTAGGATTTCATAAAACCTATTACCAAGGATTTGGGAACTGTATCTTTAACCAATACATTGGTCTCATAGAAGGAATATACATCTGCTAAATCATTCACTTAAATAAATTTCTTTGAACAAAATCTAGGTTTAATATTCATATTACCATGGGTCTTCACCCAATTATAATAAAAAATTACTATTGAATGATGAAAACGTATCATGAACATGTAATCTCCTGAGATTACTTATATACCCAGTGCATTAGTCACTTAGGAGTGACTTATATCCGTATACACTACAATCTTTCCTAAAAATTAGAGATATACCCGTTCACACTATTAATATGCCTGAATCCATGGTTTCCATATAAATAAAAACTTATATATACGAGTCCCATCACACCTCATATCTTATAATTTCTCTAAAAACTTATATATGACCCTCAAAAATTGTAGTATGAACCTATTCAAAATAAATAGTAATCAAAATAAATGAAGAATAATTGTATAAATTACTAGATCATTGAAATGAATTATCTGATCTTTACACCATATAGAATAAATGGTATATTAATTATTTAAAACTATTAGCAAATCAATATACATTTGGTAATCTAGGTGGTTAAAATTCAATCAAAATTATCAAAAAATGGTATTCACATTGAAAGGAATGATTACATATAGCTAATTATATGGAAATACAAATGTAGTTATTGGTCACTCACTAGGGTGGTCATATTTTAGATATATCATATGTATATAAGATCATATAAATATAGATGAATATTTAAATACTTGAAAAAATGGACTGTGAAAGCTAACATGAACATTGGATATACATTGGATGGGAAATAACCTCTTTCAATGATTTTTTTATCTTGATAAATATAAAATAATAGAATTTGGAAACATTAAGATGTTCATAATGGAAATTTTTAGTGATCCAATTGACGAATTTATAATAATAAGTGGTTAAGGGTACGTTCATGTCATATTGATATCAATTGAATATAAATATCACTACAAATATTTTAATCTTTTGTTATGGATCATAATGTTCACATGAATTAATCAAATAATATCCCATGGGAGTGTCAAACTAGGTGTGGTACTAGGATCATATTAGTACAATAATTCCCAATCATGTTCTGATCAATACCAGGTTTTGAGGTAGTTGACATTATATAACTCAATTCCAATTATGTATCAAATTTGAGTACCTATATATGAATTTAGATTCTAGGAAAACCTCATACACTATTCTATTGAATATTTATGTTGGTTTTAAGGATATGTAAATCCAATAGTAATATAACTATTTTCTAAGGTAAGATAATAAGAGTAACATTTGACCACTCAATGATAAATTTTTAATGAAATTATAAAAACGAATGATAATAATACTTCTTAATGAAATATTAATAAATTTAAAATATCTTGTAAATGTGGAACTAAAAGTGGGATAATTAACCCCTATTAAGATAGTGTAACGACATAGGAATAATATTCAAGGAAGGGGAAATAATGTGAATAATTAAAGGAATATAATAGTAATAGTATATGTTTATTTAATAATAAGTTTCAAAAAAGTGAAATTAGAATAAGAGTATTATAATATGAATAACTTGAATTGAAATATTTAATGGAAGTCATCAGTTAAAAACTTTCAACATAATAATAGCTTAGGTAATGGTTATAATGATAGGGGAAATGATCTATAATTAATTTAAAATAGATTATATTGTAAAAGGGATTTTTATAGACTTTTGTAATAGAATATTTTGATTTAAAAGTCCAAATGTAAAGAAGAGCACTGAATGAAAAGAAGTGAAAGAACCCCCTTACTAAATTTCCATAGTATAACGACTTAACATAATAATTAATAACATTTTTTTAATGATAAAGAAAGGGAAGTATCATCACATGGATGTCAAAAGGATAGTATAATGTATATTTAAGAACATAATAGATCATGAAATTTTGGTAACTAATATACATAAAAAAAAGTGTGTTCTTGAATACTAACATGGTTTGTAAAAACTGTAGGATAATATTAGCAACATTGAGGGGGTAAATAATGAATCTTGTGTGAGATTATTAAGAGTTAATGGGGTCACACATCACCTTAAAATCATATGCTTTGTAATATATATTTTTAAAATCATTTATCATTAATAAGATTTAGAAAAAAATGCATTACATAAATAAGGTGGTTAAGTAATGAGGATAAATAGAGGATCCCTTACATAGGGAAGATGATTATTTATGAAATAGAGGTACTCCATAGAATAGATGATATTATAATAACCATTGAGTTTTCCCATAAAAATTGGATATATATTCAATGTTTATATTCTTTGACATTAAAATTTCATTAAAAATCCTCTTATAAATTTTTTTGTTTATTCATTAACAGTTTGTATTAAATAAGGAATGATTTTCATATATTATGTTTTATTCATTTATTATGTTTAAATACATATATATTTGTTATGTTCTCAATTCATTAGGATCATCCTTATATTTACACATGTTTATCAAAGTTATATCTCTAATTTTCCACTTATAGAGCACATTACCTCACTATTTATTGATGATTCCCATTTCCCTATTAAATCTTATATACTGATACATTCTATAAAGGAACCATGTTTGACCAACATTATGAATGTCACCTATATTATCATGTGTCCTGGTAGGGATGTATAATAAATATTTATGGTAAATAATAATTATGGTAAAATGATTGTGGTTTCTATTTGATGTTTTTTATATAATAATATAGAATAAAAGGGTTTACAAAGTTTGGTTGATTTAATCTATGAATGGTAGAAATTTCTTTCCTGAATTCCACAACTATGGTTCTTGGGGAGCAACATTACTCCCCAAAAATAAATTTTTATAACATAACATTGACCAGGAACAAAAGAAATTTATTTTTTAGAACTAAAATTTAAATATAAATTTTTCATAAAATATAACTAACATAAAATGATTTTTGTTAACCTGAGAAACAAATATAAAATATTTATATGTAAGTAAATTACATTTCTTTTCAATTTTTTAGAGATAAATTAAACATAATCCTCAGATAGGGGTGAAAATACTTTATAAATAACCCATTATAGGGACTTACAAAAACCCCATGGAAGAAAATTAAATATAAATATATATAACAATAATATAAAATATTAAAAACCAAATTGAATTAAAAGATTTATGAAACCTAATTTATTATATATATGGAAATTGATATTTTATCAATGAGAATATAATTATTTATAAATATTAGGGTTCAAAAGAATAATAGATCATATTTTCCAATGATCATGTGTTAAAAATATATATCGAAAAGAAAATTATCATTACTGATCCTCCGTTTATCAAAACCATTTTATTCAGTCAAAATAATATATAGAATAAATAAAATAAATACTTATAATAAAACAAAATATAAAATTTAGATAAAATGAATATAGATAAAAATGGAAAAAAATATTAATAGAATAAATATTATGTCCAATAGAAATAAAAAACCTAATAAATATTTTAATAGATGATGAAATAGAAGTACCTAAAATTATATATCCCATTTTCAAATGAATACCTTCACTGGTCACATCATCATATGATGTGAAGATGGTCCTTGAAAATCAATCTTGTCTAAGGGAAAAAGAGGGCTCCCATGAGGAATCAAATTTTGTTATTTACCATAATATAGGGGAAAATATTATAATTATTTTAACCATTTAATAATAAATAAGTCAAGTAAATTTTTATATAATCATAAAAAATAATTCTAGATTTACATAAGATTCAATATAAAGAATCATAAAGATATTTATGTAAATAGGAATCCTTAATAATATCGATACAATCATCCATAAGTAAGTGGGATGAATTTATTCTCTATAAAAAATTAAAATATGGATGAAAAGATTTATATTAATATCATATTCAGTTGTCCAATAAATTTAATTCACTTGTTACTAAAAATATTTCTATTTCCTTTGGGACTGATGATGAAAATGATGATATTTGGAAGTATTTTTATTTCTCGATGAAAATGATATAGGTAATAAGAAACTTATAGAGAAAATATTTTTTCATCTATAATAATAATCCCCTTGAAATGTTTTCAAATATGCTACAATTCAACAGTTAATGGTGATGATTATGTTGCTTAAAATTACTAGAAAACCCAATCATAGCTTTCAATGGATAAGGATACCCAATACATGAACAAGTACTACTGGAAAATGGTTTCAATGATCTACAAATATTATAAAATAGTCATACATAGGGAATAAGCTCTAATTATATAGCTCGTTATAAAAGAGTATTTTTATTTAATAAAGCTCAAATAATATAATATGTTTAATCATAGAAAAGGAAAATAACAAATTTATTATAAAAATATATATCCAAATAATGATAAATTATATTATTTATGTATATCCCCCACATGAGTATTTTTAATACCAGTAGTATGAAGATCATAACACATCATTGCAAAAATATAATATGAAAAACTCTTAGTTTCCTAAAACTCATGAGTTCAGGTGTTAAAATCAATAAACTCCATTTACCCACCCAAATAGAAATTATTCAATTAAAAATGACTAAAATTTGATATATTATCCCATAATTATGAATAAAATATTGTTCATAATTTTCAAAAACTAAATTTCATACAAAATCTAACAAATGAGACCAGTGTGAATGAAAATATTAAAAATTAACACATTATTTAAAATAATATTAATATTAATCGAATAAGTTAATATATATATATATTATTTAATATCTAATTGTCCTTACTATAAGAGGTAATGTTTTTTTTAAATAGAGGAATATTATTTGAAAAAATATTAGGTTCTAATACAATACTTGTTGTAAATTGATAATTCTTAACGAGATATTTCATTTGATTAAGGGAAGAATTTTCTCAAAGTATTTTATAAAATTGATTTAAAGATGATAAAAATATCAAGAAATTTAAAATTTAAAAATGAACTTTCTTTCATTAGGATTAATAATTTGATGATAATGACTAAATATTGAAAATTAGTTTCATTTATATCAATCCACTAAAAATGAATCATTCACATGATATTTAATATTTACTTTTTTATGATCAATAAAAAAAGTAAACATATATTTTCTATAGGATAAAAATGAATTTTTCCATATTTATAGAGATTAAAATATGGGAAAACTAATAATTAATCCTCTATGATGAAAATATGGGTCATATGATGGAAATAAATAGTATATATCTATATGATAATAGTCTCTCATAATATTAGGATGAAATTAATATAAAAACTGTGAATCAAAAACCAAATGATTAAAAACATAAAGGAACTTAAAAATTAATTAGTTTATATTGTAATAATAGAATCTGTTGATGCATCATTTGGTGAAATATCTAAATGTTTTCATAATTTATGTTATTGGTTATTTATTATTATAAACAATATTTGAAGAACAAATATATGTGTAATATGTTTTAATAGAACAAACTAAAACAAAAGGAAATTTGGAATTTAAATTTTTGGAGTTTTAATGATTATCATATGTAGAAAATTTTATATAATGATCATAAAATATAATATATTGAAAAAAATTGAATAAACATGATAAGAATATTAAAGTTGTTATAGAGTTAGTAATACCATGTTCAGTAGAAATACCATCCATTTGCGACTTAATAATTATTTTTAAAATGATTCAATATTAATGGTTATCCCAAAATGAATTCTAATATACATCAAATATATCTCATCAAATAGAATAGAAAAAATTAAATTAAACAATACTTTAATATGATAAAAACTTGTTTATAACACTAGGTCATTTGTTTATTTTGTTTTCAATGACCATCATGTCAATATGTATTTATAATATAAACTTTTAAGAGCAGAAAAATACTCAAGTACGTGATAACATTAGAAGAATGAGTTATTAGGAAAACCCATACACTGATGTCTATATTTATTGAGTATAGAATAATGGATAGTAAGTTACAACCTAGGGTTGAAAATACCCTTATGATTAACTCATGTAAAAGAAACATACCAATAGGTGTAAGAATTAACTGAGGGGATTCAAAGAATATATATAAAGGTAAATTATTTTGATAAATCAATTTGTTATGTTTTTAGGAGAATTAATTTTATTAATCTTTGTGGATTCTAATATTTTTTCTACTATATATTATACAGAAAAAACATTTTGGTTGATTAATTGAACAGGTTGATGTGCTGACCTTTGGATTATAAAGAATAATAATAATTATATCACTAACATGATGTTAATGAGATGGATATGTTTGTATGTAAATAATGTTTTGATGGTACATTAATGGAGGTCCATTATAGTAAATTCACAAAAAGGAATAAATCCTATCTTTTGAAGATACAAGTGAATAAATTAGACTATTTTGTTGTTTTTTGTTCTTAAGAAAGTAATAATTGGTATTTTATGATTTCATCACCTTTTATCTAATTATATATCATATTATAATCAGTAATAAATGTATATATAATTTCATTATAGAGATTTTGTTCTAATATTATAATAAAATTTCAATAAATCATGTTATTTTGTGGAAATTATGCTACATAAAACTGAAGCCATTATACTAATATAACATGATATTATTTGATCATATTTAATTATTACATGAGGTTCAATATATATAAATTTTAGGTCAATATATAAAATTGAAATGAATTTTGTTAAAAAAATTTTAACACAAGATTTTTTAAATCTCCATTACATGAAAATGAAAATTCACACTACTATTTTTGATTAACTATGATGTTGTTCTAGCTTAATATGAAACTACCATGGTTCTGGTAAGATACATAAAATGTTATTTTTATTAATTATATAATCTAATGTATAAATTGGATCATCCAGATATATATATGGTGAAATACAATCATGTATATATACAATGATACATTAAAATTTTTATATGATACAAAAAAATTATGTAATTTTTTGTTGTTTTTGAAGTGAATTAAAAAAATATCTATTTTTTAAATTTTTTAATTTTGGAAAAATTTAAATTGGATTTTCATGAGGGGAACATTAATCCTTGTGATGATTTCACTAGTTTTTCTTATTTAATATCATCATTACTATTATAATCATGATTCAGTAAAAAATATTTTGATGTTGAAGATTGAAGAAGAACTAGTTTTCTCAATGAATTATATTATCACATTGAATAGAAAAACAATTATTGCCTTCATGGTCAACTATTAAGAATAGTGGTAGTTTTTTAGTAATATTGAGGGAAAGATGGTGATGATGATTTTCTGATATAATAATGATATAAAAGATAATATTTTTAGAGAATTAATGTATAAAGAGTATAAAATAATTATTTTATGAAATTAATATTTAATTAAAAAGTTGATTATACGAAATAATTCTTTTATTCACCAATGTGAATTTGTTGAATATAAAGGCATCATAAAAATAAGGATTATAAAATGGTAAAATTAGGATGAGTTCTATATGTGAGTGTAAATATATAATTTCTAGTTATTTAAAAATATTCATTTACTAATTTTTAATGATATTTAATCGATTTAATATTCAAGATATTTATATCTACTGATATATTCCAAGTTTTAAAGAGTTGAATTATGGATACTTATTGATATACGAAGTGATGAGATTAAATATTTTTTATGTTCAATACTTGTAAATTACATCCATGTGATATTCTGAAAATATTTTTGAAGGGAGAAGTAAATTGTTTTGAATATGGGGACTAGGGACACCTATTTGGATGTATTTTAGTTATTATATAATTAATAAAATGGAGAAAGTATATTATCCTTACAAATATTTGATATCATCTGTGTCAATTATTTAGAGACAATATAATTTAAACAACGAAAAGATATTTTGATTCAAATTAAAATAAAGATCTAATGTAGTCATGTGAGAGAGTATCCTTATTATTTTAGGAATAATAATAATTGAATATGGAAGAATTTGTAAATACTCACTAGTAATGAGAATTCTTACAGGGGAGAAAGAAATGATCAAACTATTCAAGATTAACCTCCATAGAGTGATGAGATTCGTTTTTTATCACCTCTTTATGAAACTGGTATATATAACTATATCTAAAAAATTAATATAGTATTTATGATAATGTAATAAATACAGAATGATTGAATAATACTTATATTATTTATATCATGATCATTAAAGTAAATGTAAATGTTACTCATGTGTATGTATGATATACTCTCCCTATGATTAGATCATAGTTCATTATTGATAACAATATTTTATGCTAGGATTTAAAAGTATAAATGATATATAAAAATGATAATTATTACATGATTATTATTATTGTTATGATTTAATTGTATCCCTTTGACTATATTTATCCTAACAATGTCTTTTTGGGCATATATTCCAAATATCATCAAAACACCGGACATAAACATAATCTATTGTGTAATTGTATAAAACATGGTAATAAATAAATCAAATAGAATAATAACATTGGAAAGGGTTTCTAATAAATTAAATATTAACATAATATTTTTATTCGGGGTAATAATGAAGGTACGCAAGGAGTCTATCTCTATGTAATGGAAAATTTACATCAAAAACCAAAAATAATTATTAATTTGTTTTATTATAAGGGAAATTAGTACATGAATATTAGGGGTCCTATAGAAATAGATTCCTTGTGAATATTTAATTAAAATATTCTCTCCTCTTGGGTGAAGACAATGACACAATTTCCTTTGTGCTACATATGTGAGTGATCAGTACAATTGTAGAGGACTGTGTTTTATTTACAAAAAAATAATGTGATTTTCTAAGAAGTTGAATAAATGACATAAAGGGAGGTATATATATTCATTGAATCTATCTCCAAGAGAGCCATGTATATTTTTTTAGATTAGAAAATTTCAAGAACATTAATCATTGAAAATACTTTCTCACATATCAGGTCAATAACACCATTGAAGGAGTTAAAGGAGAGTACCACTGAACCTTTGGAGTCTTAAAAAACCACATCTGATCCTTCACACAAGAATGAAATAGACATCAATATTAAGGTTAAGACAATGATATGAGGGAGTCTATCTTTCCTAATTTCCCACCATCTGGGGTCTTAGAAAATTAGGGGTGACATTTGGACATAAAATTAACGAGAGGAGGAGCTCCCACCCATTTGTTAGGAAGAACATTATGGTCCACAACCAAAGATTTATTCCTCATCGGCAATGCTGAATATGTGGGGGGGCGGGACATTAATTTGGTATTCCATAATTTAGTCCCAAATATATAAAAACCCTCCATGAGAAGTTTTGATCAATCCCTCACCTCTTCTTAATTACTATTAGTACCTCAAAACAATTCTTGTAGGATCTCCAATATGGACTCCACAAGTGTGTTGAACCAAATTAATTTTTCTACAATCATTCAAAAATTTTCCACATACTCGATTTAAAAATATTGGTGGGTTTTGGTATCCTCTATATGAGCCTTACAATTGAAACATCTAGTGGCTAGGTGAATACCCTTACCTTTAATTTTCAGGCCCGTAGTTAAATCATGATTCTGAATTATCCAAGTCATATAGTTGAATTTTTCTAGGATAGCCTTTAACCAATGAAAATATGTCCACATATCATTATCTTAATACATGTGTATCACCATTATATAGGACATAGTAGACAATATTCTTTATGAACTTACATTGAATATACATACATTAGAGGTCACATTTTCCTTAATACCATGAATAAATTTTTATACATGGGCTGATGGATCACTTGAAATAATGAGGGGTATGATCAAGACTTCTTGAAAGGTATATCGGCTGTGGGAAACCCAAGGTAACCCAAAACCACATATACCCAATTGTAGTCCAGAAAACTGATATCTACGGATCCAATATGCCATTGGGAGTTGCATATAAGAACCCAAATGTTCCCCTCTATTGACTTACACATAGAAGAAGAATGAAAAATAATTGTATTTAGAACATTTACATATATAAATTTGATGAATATAATACAAATGGAAGTCCCCATATAACCTCCCATGACAGTTTTCCTGTAAGTTAACACATATCCTCCACCATATTAATCACTATGATACCCATATTCTCCATTGGTCTATAAATTTATTATATGAACCCCATTTGTACCACCCCTCACCCTGTGAATCAGTGTTAAATTAACTTAATTTTTTTTAATTTCCTTCAAAAATTCCTTTTGTATCATGATCACCAAAAAAATTCATTGTATAGACATCAGCACACAATTTATAAGGGTTTTACTATGACTAAATTATAGGAACATGTTATTCCTGTTTTTAATTCGATTGATGATCATACTAACCATACCATCAAAGTTAATAATATGAATTCTTCTAGGACCCATAGGTGCTTCTAGATACCCCATTAGGTCAGACCTTCCTACATATACCCATCATTGATTTAATATTATTAGTCTGTCAGTCTCAACAAAATGATGGTAGGGAGACATGAATTATTTTGTTAATGATTTTCCACTCCATTTTCTATAAGCATGTGTGGTTCTATTAAATCCAAAAATATGGGAGCTCCAACCATTGATATAGGAGAACATGTCATTAGAAAAGAGTAGGTGAGGTACCCTAGTGAATTGAGCCCCGGAGTGGTAATGATTGATGAAACCACATTGTATACAAGATCCGACTTGTCTACTAACGGTGTCTTGGGAAATGATACATTTTCTGGGTGATTATTGTAACCTTATAGTAACCCCCTAATTACTTTATGGAATTATCACCACCATGAAACTAATTTTTATCAAGGGAGGGCTATAACATTGGAATAGTATGTCCGAAAATAATTTTGAAAATACAATTCTACTAATGATATTGAGAATTAATTTTAATTCAAGGTCATCGAATGACTTTTCCACGTACAAATTAATGACTATGTTAGAACCCACCACCTTCTTGTTGATTTCACTAACCATCTCTTGAGATATCCATTTTACACCATGTATGGACCAACTATGGATAAAAACATATATCATCTCATAGACCTAGGAATGGATGAAATGAGATAGTATTTTGTTGATGATTGAAGATAAATCATTTTAAACAACATTACAGATGCCATTTTTCTAATAATTTCTTGTGTATCAATCACATTAGAATTCCTAGACATAGAGAACATCTTAACCAATGATGGATGCGAATACATCCCTATTCATATCCAAAGTGAGACCCCCACATTTTTTTTCTCTGAAGCATCCATTATATAATTGAAATCATCTCCCACTAGCCATGTCACAACCCCGTGATTGAAGGATTTGAGATCACACCATGACAGATGACTTTGACTTGCATCAAACATAGAAAAGATGAAAGAAAAGAAGAATAATGTATTATGGAAATTTTTATATGGACATACATGTAATATAATGATCAATTTTTGACTCTTTTATTTTTTTCAAATGACATATTTATATTTTTTTAATGGACTAATATTAATTTATATAAAAATAAAAAAAAAATTGTTTGACTTTAATTGATACATCGTCAATGAATTTTAGCAATGTCATAACAATTATTTGATATTTGGTTTCCATTACAAGAATTCTTTTTATATTCGATGAAATCCATTATCTCTATTGTTAACTGTATTAATGTATTGAAATTGGATATTTAAGAAATTAATATATTGATTCCAATTTTTTTTTCATGTGTCTAAAAGAGTTTTTAGAGATCTTAGGCTGAAATGACACATGTGTAATGAAAATTTGTTCATGAAATAGTCCTTGGAGAATGTTTATGATGATCGATGGTTCAATAAAAAATCAATTATGGGTGGTTATATTATAATATTGGGACATGTGTTTCTATTAGAAATAAGGTATTTGAGGTTACATTGAAATTCATGGATTGGTGGTTTCATTATATTAACTAAGGTATTAGGTAATGATTATTATAATTGGATGATTATATTAGAATTGGACTATACGGTTTTTATTATTTTTAGGATTATATGAAGATGATGTCCCAAGGAACATTCAAGACCCATCTATGATTTCATAAAAGTTTTCATGGATGTAATTTTATTTCTAATTATAAAAAGAATAAAATTTGTTTTAATAAATTATTATCCCATTTTTAAAAAAATTTTATGTTTATATGAATGTGTTTACATGGGTTCTCATGTTTTTTAAGGTAACATAATTTTAATTATTTTTAATTTTGTATTTTTTAATATTTTTGATAAAAAAAATTATCGATATCTTAATTTGATGTTAAGTTATATATGATTTTTTTAAGAAGACTTTTATATATTAAAAGAAAATTCAATTTATGATTTCATAGATTGAAACAAAAATAACAAGTTTGTCTATTTATTTTTCATGTTCATTACTATGTTTTTTGTAATCAGATAACAATTTTTTCCCATGGATTAATGATTATTTTAAATATTAAAAAATTCATATTTGATGATATGGAGTTTACTTTGATCAAATAATTAATATCATTATAAAAAATTCGTTTTTGGGGAAAATAGACACTATGTGTGCATGTCCACATTGAAAGTGTTTATCATAACTGTCTAAAGCACCTATCCTAAAAACGTCTTTAGGAATAAAAGTGATAAAATATGTAATTTTTATGTTGTATGTTTGGATAGATAAAATTAAGTCACATTTAATGATAAAAAGGGTAGTTATGTAAGGATTTTATTACCATGTTCGAATGGGTGGGTACTGCGACATTGAAGTTCGTATCATATTGGGGTATAGAAATTATTGAACATTATAACTATTTAATGAGAGCTTATCATAAGATTTATGGATACCATCATGAGTTTCTATGATTGAAGTTGATCATATGCTCAAAATCATAGAAACACCTTTTAATGATCTATGTGATGGGATTTTATGGTGGTTAAACAAATTTTGGTGGAAATTGTTCTTGCCGAGGTATATATACACATTAGGTCTGACATGGAGTACAATTTGAGTAAGAGTTCTTTTAGATTTCGTCTAAAAATGATAAAAATTTTTAATATCATTTAGTTTTTATATAATATTTAATGAATAGGTGATTATGTGTTATTACTATTTATAATATATTATAATCCTAACCTAGTGATTGAAAATTGATTTCTTGAATATGTGGATAATGTTATTTTTGAAGCAGTTCATTATTTTGGGGATAATTATATTTTATTTTATGTATTAGGGTTTAATTAACATTTTGAAGGATAAATGATTTTAATTAGTTTTTGTGGAGATTCTAGTCATTTTTAGAAGTTATTATCATATCATGGAGATTATATGATTTGGGAATATATTTTTTGGTATGAGACATTAAGATTGATATGTTTTTTTGGAGAAAAATATTCAATTTAGTTGGGATGAAAATGTGATCTGATTATTAAAATTAACATGTTTTAATCTTAGTTAAGAACTTCTGGAATAATGTTAAGGTTAGTTATTTATAAACTTTTCCATAATGAACCTTGTCTATTATTTTTTAGGATTGAGAGATTATTATTGTACTTATTTGTATGATGTATTATTAAATTTCATAATTATATGGCATTGTTTTAACGATTTGGTATTGGGTTATTGTATAAATACTAGAGGAGTACCTGGTTATCCATTTTGGATTATTTGTTATATTAGAAGTTTATTTTAATTATTCATTGAAGGGAAAATCATTATAATATCCATTACATAGATAAAAATATGATATTTTTTGGGAAATTTATTATATTATAAGAACTTATATTTTCGTATGTTCATAGTTTAGAGGGTAAAGTAATTCCTCAACTCTATAAGAAGGGTCTTGAAACAAAAATGTTATTATATATCATTTGTTTTTGATGAATCCATGGGTTTTTCAACATCTTATTGGTTTATTGTTTTGTTTTCATTACCTTTCTCATGATCATTCAATTTCATATGATAAATGTTCTGTGTCACACCCAAAAATAATTTATAAATTTATTTTTCCTCTATGTCCACATTTTCGCTTCCCACTAATGTTCTTCGATTTTGAAACCTAATATGTGTTATTCAAATGAACTTAGTTATACATTTTCCCTCTTTTAATGAGAATGATTTATAATCCATTTTAACAATGACATATATTAAAAATTGTATTCTAAAATGTGAATCCATTGATAAAAGAAATTCAGTTCGAATTTTGAGGACACAGTTTTTTAAAATGGGGGGATGTAAAATCCATGTATTTTGAAATAACACTATATATGATAACATACAAAACAGACAATTCTAAGATTAAACGAATAAAGATATATTTAAATTTAAATTATATAATTATTAATTAGCCATAAATTAGGAAGTTATTAATAGTATAAACAACATTATAATATATATAGGTAATTATTAATAATAATTTATTTATGAATTCTTATGAAATGTGAACATTATATTTCAGTAAAGTTATATTATTCTTCAAAAAGTCTATTTTCTTAAAAGAGATGTTTAAAACACATGATGAGAAAAGAATATAATTATTATTTTTCACAATATTATATTTTGTTTAAAAAAATTATATCGGGTTTTATATCAATATATCAAACATATGATAGGGTGAAATTTAGGTAGTTATCAAAAAAGGAATGATTTTTCAATGAATAGTGACAATGCTGTTTTTTATTTTAAACAACATATTAAATTGAACAATTTATAATGTTAAATTATGTAATAAAACGGTGAAGATGTAATATTAGTTATATTATATTATTAATAAACAAATATAGTTTATTAGAATAATTTTTTTTAATTTGGTATAAAATTTATTCAATTATTTAGAAAAAATATTATTCATAACTTTTTGTGTTTTAATTTTAAATTAATTTCATTAATTTATAGAAATATAATAATGAAAGAAGGATTTTATATTTATAATTTTGTGCTCAATTTTTTTTTAAATATGACCCTTTTATTTTTTTCCCTTATGAATAATAACCATGATAAATAATTATCACTATTTAAAGGGAAAATCGAGTAATTTGGATTAGAAATATTTTGATATGGATAATAAATTACATTAACATATTCTTTATTATTATTTTATTGGTTAATTTTTTCAATATCCATCCATATTTTGAAAATAATACATCTTGTTTAACATTTTATCCATTTTTACATTTTTATTATTTATTTAAAAGGGAAAGTAAAAAATATCCAATTTCATGTATTGAAAATCTATAATATTCCGTCAAAGGGATAAAAATACATATTATTTATTTATAAATTTTTATTTTAAATATCAAATATTTAATATAATTTTAAGTTATTTGAAATTTCTATTGATTATATAATTACCTTATAATTTTATGTAGCACTGACAAATTCTTTATTCAATTAATAGAAAAAATACATGATTTAAAAAATATAAAACGTAATATACTATTAATGAATTATTATGTTAGACAAATTTGGTAGATAATTATAAGAAATTTTTTTTGTTTTTAACTATTATATTCAAATTCATATTCCATCATATTATTTTAAATGTCAAACTAAATAAATACTTTAAAAATAAAATTTTTGATACTTTTATAAAATAATTTTTTTATAAATTGATTTATTATTCTTATAAATCATATATTTTGGAGTGATATTAGGATACTATTGAAAATATAAAACATGGTCCATTTATAGGAATATATTCCATTTAAATTACGTATATTTACCCAAAATGAATAAAACAATTTTTTTTCATGATTATAATGAAAAAGGAATATCACAGGTTAAAACAAAAATATAATTTTTAAAAACATTATACAATTATCCAATTTTATTGTATGATAGTTTTTATAATCAACCTAATATTATATTCTAATCAAATCAATTTTGAGACATCTGATCTTGTAAAATAATTTATAATAATTTAATACATTATGAAATTTCCTCGGTGCCCCTCCCATAAAATATACAAGGGAATATATTATTCTCTTTTATTCAAAAATAAATTAGATTGCTTTTGTCATTAACTACATAAATAAATTCGAAAAATACCTACCCATTTCAAAGAGTCCCTTTATTGATCATAAAATGAACATGAAAATTCATTTGGTGTAAACACAATGATGTTGTCTAAAGAAGTTGTATTCACATACTATGATAGTATTTATACTCACCCTAATAATATATTTATGATATATTTTATTATTATATATGATAATGAACATAAATGAAAATTTATACTCTAGGTAAGGGAAATTTTATTTTAAAATAATTATTGTACTTTTTTAAACATTTATTTTGTATGTTTTTTTCATCCAGTTACATAGTCTTATAATTATTTTATCGATGACTTATTATTGAAATATTTGAATTATAAATGATCTTTTATATCTCTTCATTATTTTCCTAAAAATATTTTCCAAAATTATTATTTGATATATTTTTCAAGGAACATTTTTTGTTTCATTAAAAAATAAAGAAAGTATGTTAAATTTTAACATAAATTAAATAAATGGATTTTATAATTATAGTAATCATTATTTAATGTTTGTATTATCTATAAAATTATTTAGTTTCCATAATGAAAAAAATTATATCCCTGATTATGTGTGATTATATTTTGAAAATGTTTTTTTATAGAATGAGTGTTTCTATATCCGATAGTGTTTTTATATAGGTTTCAATGAGTTTTCATATGGTTTTATGATTAAAATATACAGGGTCAAAATGTATAATAAAAATAATGTGATTATAAATTGTTTACAATGATGGTTATGTCCATCATAATCAAAATATCTATGGATTCAATATAATAAATTTCTGTTGGTTCTATTAAATGCCAATGATGGGAGGTTACATTATAAACTAAGGATGGGTGCGTTAGTTATAGCCAACAAGTTAAATGGATAATTATTATAACCTCTAAAGGATTATATTTTATATCAACCGTATGGTTAATATAGTTTTAATGGTTATATAATGATGATGTCTCGAGGCCCACGTAAGATGTTTCTATGATTTGTTTTAGTTTTACTAGAAATAGTTTGATTTAAAAAGGTATGTTGAATGTATCTTCTTTTAAATATATGATTATTCCAATTTGAAAAAAAGTGTGATTTTAATAAATTATTTTCATAGATACTTAGGTTTTATAATAAAACCTCGGATTGATGATTTTTGAAATATGATTTCTTATAATATATTTTTTATGAAAACATTTGACAGATATTCTAGTTTAACGTGTATGTATATGATTATTGTGGAGATAAATTATTATTATAATAAAGGAAAACACTTATAATGATTTCTTAGATTAAAAAAGGATATCATGTTTCTATATATTTGTTTTTTTCCGTTTCTAGGATTTATTTTCTCATCACGTGTTTTTAAATGTTTTTCTCTACGCTAAAGGATAAATAAAAAATGTAATAACATCAATGATCTAGATATTTAAGATACCGTGAATTTTTCATGAATTTATTTATAAAGAAAATATTTTCTTTCGGAAAATTGGATATCGTGCGAAATTTCAAATTTAAATGTTTTTCCTATTTCTCTAATTTTTTTTAAAAAAAAATTTCTTTTCGTATTTATCTGATCCAATTTTTCTAATTGTTGTTTTATGTTTGGATGTCTAAAATTAGGTCATATATATTTCTATCAAAGTAAAAAATGTAATGATAATGTTTCAAGATTTAGATTTGGATGTATATGTTTATGTATGTTATCGTAAACAATTCAAGGAACATGATTAATTAATAATTAATTAACCATGCTATCATTTTATAAGTTATAATTTATAGATTTTGTATTTCTCTTGAAAAAAGGAGCACTAAAATGAAAAAAATTTAGACACCGTGGTGCGGCCTTTTGTATCTCCATAAGAACACCATTTTAATCCCCCATATTTATGTCCACTTGATAATTTCACTATTATTTTGTAGCCCAAAATTTCACAAATGATATATATAACATAAAAAACTACCTTGATCCCCAACCTAAATATTTTAGGCTCACCCTTTATCATTGGTCAAACAATAATTCATAACTCCATATGATATGGAATGGTGAAACACCACTGACATTGTTTTATTAAAACACAACCACATATATGTTATGGTTCTCTGTATATGGAAATTATTGATAAAAAAATCCAAATTTACTATTTTTAGATTCTTGTTTCACAGAGGTGAACATCCAATGTGCCAGATAATAATGACCTAGAATATTATCTATTGATATTTTCTTTCTAATTTTAAAAATGTGTTGTATTTAATAATGAATTATTATATAAATATAATAAAAACGTTTCTAATATCACTAAAATATTTTCAAATTAAATTGAAAATTATATTTAGAGAATTAATACACATAATTAAATCAAGAATATTATATTTTGGAAAGATAATATAAAATAAGATAGCTATAATTTTAAAATTGGGATGTACATGATCCCAAAGAATGATAAAACTCATGAAAACCACTATTGAAATTAAATATAATATTAGTAATAAAAAAAATTATTATAAAAATATATATAACCTTCTAATAATGTAGAAGTGAATGTATAATTAATGGAATATGATGTATTTATAGATGTTTTGGATGTCATATGGGAATTAATTGTTTGAATGTTATAATAGTATAAAGATAATAGGTAATAGTTACCAATGAACAAAAGTAACCTCACCAAGGTAATATTAGTAAAATATTTATTTATAATTAAAAATATATAATAATATTAAACCACGATACAAATAAATAAATAAATAAATAATGTAAAAATAAGTATTTTTTTCTAAAACACATATGATTAATGTTTTTTATATTTCAAATAATTTTTTGAAAGAAACCGTATTTTAAAAAAATATTTTTGTAAAATAATATTATGATTCATTATAATGATAATATAATTTGATGGGGACATGTGTAATTTTTAAATGGATAAGAATACATATCATAATATAAAAATTTTCCTTTTATTATAAATAATATAGAAATATAAATCAAATTTTCATATATCTAGAAAATTATTTTCATAAATTGTATTTAATTTTTGGATTCTTGATTTTGGAAAATTATAAATGATTTTTTATGTTTCTCACATAGTTGAATAATTTTTCAATATTGAAATATGAAAAAATATGGCATTTAAAATTATATGTTAAATCCATATATAACCTATACATGATAGATGTAATTAGCTATTATCTTGATCTTTCATGAGAAAATTACAATACATCATCACACATTTCAACAATATTAGTTTTCTTAATCCAAATAAATATTATACATAATTTTATATTCAATAAATGACCCACTCCTCCACTTAAAAATACTACCCCTCAAGATCCATTCTACATAAACATTCATAGCCATTTATCATTCCAAAATTATTATTAATTTTATTTCACCACCCTCTCCCCTATTTCCCCATACTTTTGGTATCACCAAAAGGAATAAAAAAGGAACATTATGGTTCATTCTGGAGATGACATTCAAATAATTGATATTCTAAATCCATATCTTTTAAATTATTTTATGTTTCTATTGTGTACTTACATCCCCCACACAACACAAAATAATAACTATATTAATATTAGATGTATTATAATGTTGTTATGTTAAAATGATATCCATTATCCATCCTCATATAAATTCATTCTGAAATCATAATGTTTTTCACAATATAGCCAGTTTAAAACCTCCATGCCAATGTCATGGATGGAATTAATAAATATATTTTGATGGAAAATTATATAAATTTGTATATCGTATATTTTATCATATTCATGAATGGATACATGGTTATATTGTTAAATAAAATGATGTCCACTGGGTTTTAAAAAATTACTTAATTGAGTTAACTACAAATATATTTTACTTATACTCTATAAACCATATTAAATTTAAAACAATTTGTAATTTAAAACCCTTTAAAATTGAAGGGGTGATAGGAAAATAATTTCATAAAATTTATATATTTATTCATATATATCTTAATAACCATCATAATTACTAGAAAATTAATTAGTCCATAGAATCACATAAAGAACACCATTGGGATCGCTGAAAATATGACATCCCAATTAAACAAAAATAAATAGAACTAAAATCATAATAATAATTAAATATTTTTTAATTAGGTTCTAAATTAAATTTTTATAATTTTTTTATTTCGAATTTTAATTGATTTTGTGGAATTAATCAGGACTTGAGGGAATTTTACTCTCCAAAACATCCTATTTTCATTAGGATATTATTTTATTATCTTTACCTAAACTTTTCTCTATATTTATCATTAGTAAATTAATTTAAATAATATATATTTATCAAATATATGTACCTATCTTATTATCCCTTTCATTTATGGTTTCATACAAGACATTCATTTATTTTTCAATACCGCCTTTTAAATGAAACCCAATAAAGGGGAACCATTATATACTTAAATCCATTAGTCTAACACACATTTAATGTTTTTTACCACATCATTATTTCAATAAATGTGAACTTCTTTTGATTTATCCATCTTAGTGTTCATATTTTTTCATCAAAAATTACATATTATTTCATTCTATTAAATACTTTTACCAGTTCCATTAAACACCATTTTAAATGATCATTTCTTTAAAAAAAATTCAACCATTTATCATTAATTTTTCAAATTAAATCAAAATTGGAGATAGATTCATACAAATTAAAATATGAATTTTTATAATATTTAATTTCCCGTCATCTTTTATATCCTTATGAAATATTATTTGATTATTTTATTGTGGAAAATCTATATATCCCATTAAATTTAAATTATATTTATTGTTCTTTAACATTATGTTTAATTCACATACACGGAAAAAATAATCCCGATAATATTATTTTTGTTATTTCAAATGGGTTATATACTACATTTTGTGAGGTTTATATCTCATGATATGAAATGTATGAGATTAATGAGTAATCATAATCCAATTATAGACTTTTTAACTATGTGTTGTAGTATTAGATGATAGTCTTGACTTATTCCTCTTTCATGATAATATTACTACCACATTCCTCTGATGTTCTAGTATTATGATTCTATATTCATTATTTCATGCTTCCTTACTATTATTCATAATCCTTATCATTTATGATATCAAGTTATTCCATTTTACTGATATATTGGGTTTCATTATGATTCATATTCTTTTATTGGGATTTACATCTCACCATTTTATTTATGTAATCCTATTGGTACTATATGTACTTTAATAAGATAAAAGGGTTCTTGGATAAAATTTTAGAGTTTTAAATAAATTCATTCTTTTTTAAATTCATTTTGATGTTTTATGAAACAATCATTCCTAATACACTAGGCCTATGGATCCTTGGGTTGCTAATACTAAATATTTATTTCTAATATGATGTATATTTGGTTAATATAGTTGTTATAAGAGTAAGTCATATATATTTTTGTAAAGATGATAATAATAAATTTTAAAAAAAATGGATAACTCTAACCATAGGATTAAATCTTGAAATTATTGTATAGTTGTAGAGGTTTCGTAGAAATTAAATACTATTTTACATAATAACAGTGGATGTTGTGTCAGAAGAGAACCCACCAGGGCCTCCAATTCATGATAAGATAGGTATGAAAATCCTATTTCTTCCTCCAATAGATCTTGGGTGAGGGATTGGATCCAAGTAGGAATATCACGTACATGTGTGACATTAGTTTAATATACATGTATACACACACATCTCTATCTCCATACAATAATGAAATTAATAAAGAACTGATTCTGATGTATACATAACATCTATAAAATATTAGAGTATGAAAAATTAATAGAGTGAAATTAATGTGTACAAACACAACCACAAAAAAAGTTCTACAGATTCCATCAAACGCTGAATGGGGAGTCTTCTTTCCAGTGAATCACACAGTAGAAACCTCAATCTATCTAATATAGTACACTCCAAGTACACAATGACCTCCAATTAATCCATTTTTAGGATCATCTTATGAATTATACATGACATGTTTTTAAAGATCCCATTCATGGGTGAGTATGAAAATAACCATTTGGACATCAGGAAATAACAATAAATAAGAATAAATTGAGAAATTGTATCATCAAATCAAATGAATTTTAATCAAGATACAATATAATAAATAAAGATAACTATAAACCCCAAAAATAATAATAATAAATCCCATCCCTCATTGGGGTCTCAACCAATTCCAACCATTGGATTATTCTCAAGGATTTAATGTAAATATCATCCATGATGACACACTCCATATGATATTATTTCACTATTGGAGGATATCTGAGAGGTTACGCTCATCAGGAATCGTTACATATGTCATAACTGGAACTCAAAAGACTTCTACATCCAGGAAGGGATAACAACAATAACAATTTTAGAACTATAAAAACCCTACCAAATCAATATACTATATATGTGATTAAGAACATATGAATGTTTTTAATAAAGATAATATAATCCCACCCCAAGAAGCATATACAATATATGACCCCACATTGATCAATGAGGAAGGATGTAACAAACAATATCCAAAATAGAACACATAAATGGGATCATAATCCTATGTTCAGGATGTAATTACGGACTATAACCACATAGGGATAGTCCAAGGGATCACACTCACCATAACATGGTCCACATTGATGAAAATAATGGCTCAAAACAACCTCAGAGGAAGTATAAGTAATGTATAGTGGGTACATAATGTGTACATATAAACATGGACCTGCACATGCCTTTTGATGTGTTCCTCGTTTCATGCTCATGTACATAGTTCATATCCATGTACCTCTATGTGATCATATTTCTGTCTATGTCTGAATACATGGTTGACCTTGTATACTATTATAGTATAAATGTTCTAAGTCAAATCTATACTCATGTACCCTCTGCTATACACTACAAGATTTCAATATAAGTTCCCATGTAATGTGAAATCTGTCACATGGCGTGTGATATTCTATTTTTAAAAAAACAAAAGGATATTATAAAGGGTACCCCATGGTATGAGTTTTTTATGACTACATGCCATGTTGTTGGGTAGATCACAAAAAATCCTAGATAATATACATTTAATCACACATGCCATCATTATCATATCTATATTATAGGAATTATGATAATTTTGATCTTATTGAATTCATCTACCTCTAGACCAGTGGATAGATTCAAGACATCCAATTATATCGGGAATTAATTCCCATCCCCCCATGCTGCACATCATATGTAAACCATGAAGGGGAACCTCCAAACCGATCCCAATACACCACTAATCATATGCCAACATTTCCACAGCAAAACCTCTCCCTCCATCATGTAATAAATCTCGTGGTATAAATCAATTAAAAAAATAACTACCATGAAATGATCGAATTGTGAGCATTTCTCAAATAATTATCCATGTAAATACTAGCAATGAATCAACCCATAGAAAAGGGAATGAAAAACCTAAAAAACGGTAATGAATATTGACCATTTAACATGTTATACATGATTCACCATAATCAGTAAATTGTATGAAGAATAACTAATATCATAATAATAGTTCCCCATAATAATAGGTAGTAAAATCAACACCCATAATAATATAGACCCAATAATCAATCCACTAGTTGATTTGATTTCAATTAATCATGGAATAATTCATTAGAATAAATATCCATGGAAAATTATAAACTACCATTCATTCGTATCAATAAATAATGGTGAATAAAACTACATGGTCATTACAAAGATCCATGAAATCCCTTAGATAAAAGGTCATCATAAAATTGATCATAAACCCTGATCTATTGTCGTTCCCCAAGACCTCATAAATAAAATCTTATCACATCCATTATGTAAGCTGGATAACCATGATAATTAAAAATAACTATAAATTTTTGTAGTATAAACTAGGTTATTTTATTAATTAAAAAATAAAAAATAAAAAATTAATTTATTTACTTATTTCTCCCATGGTAGTGCTTAATCAAAAAACATGACACCAACAATGATTATGTGAAACTAAGGTTAAAACATTTATTTAGAATAAAAAATAGTATTATATTTAGATCTCATACTCTTTTTTGGTGTTAACCCATTAATTCACAAAAACATTTCTCACGTGGTATAATTTATAAATTATTTCTATAATATCAATAATGATCCTATATATGCCTCTAAATCCTGAAAAAATTCTTCATCAATCCCTGAATATTTTATTAGATATATTATAATGAAATATAAGGAAAAATATTCCAATACATTCTCCCCACATATATTATTTTAATATTCTGAATAAAAAATCCAACTAAATATGATGAGTGTTCTAATATGAAATTTATGTACCCTCCTCATAGTTTCTCTATAGTAAAATCATGTGTTACCATGGGATAAACTCTAAATGAATTTACTTCCCATAGAGGATATTATCCTTCTGAATATCATTATCTAATTCATGATCTATTAAGGTTGGTCCATCCTCAATGTTTGACTCATGCCATTTTATACCATATGATATGTTGGGAACATAGATCCTCAACAGAAATCCATAAAATACATCATTTACCTAGAATAACTATGGTGGTAAGGATAATTAGTATGCCACTTCATTTTGAAGTCCTCATCAACTACTATATGGTCTACATTTTCCGTTTTATATTCTTCACTTACCCAAGATCCATTAGTGCTGACTCACCTAGATATGTCCAACATAGTGTTGACCTAGAGGGTCTCCCGTACAAGGCCTCCAATGGTTACATAATGATTGTTTAATGGAATAAATTATCATATGATAGGTTTATTAAGGGTATGTGATCATTCAAACGAGGGACAAGGTCCAAAAGGAAATACATCATCATATCCTCCAGAACTAGAATTATCTTCTTTTTTCTAGAAATCATTCTAGGGGTGAAACTTCATGATGAAATGATAATGAGCCTCAATGAACTCATATACTCCTCTCCACAATCATGATGTTTAGAGTTCATAATTATATAAATTGATCATCGAGGTAAATCACTAGAGTTGGTCTATATCTTCAATGTAAAGGAATATTAATATCTTTACTAAACAATTATCATAGATATCTTGGAAGTGGTATGTCATGGGAATTCAGTCTACGATCACCTAGATGCAATTGTGTTTTATAGACATTCATCATATACACATCATGAAAAACATTAATATAAAAACCCATTTCATCTCTTGAACCTCAAGGGGATGAGGGAGACCATATGAAACATGTTTCTCACCTATTACATGCTGATAGGTGAGGCATCAAGATACAAAATATGATATACAAATTTTCATACATGGCCATTGATGTTATCATTTATAGTCATGGTACATATTCTCTACATCTAAATATACATCCAAGTGGGGGTTGAAAGACCCCCAGGACCTCATCCTGTAACGTCAATGGTACCATCATCCTCCCTATGAACTATAATATTTTCCCACCAGCCTTATAAAATCCATCAATAACACATCTAGTGGGTATCAGATCATATAAGTTCATATAGTCATTATCTCCAAGATGAAAATCTTAAACACATTGTATATGTAGTGGGGGTAATATCTACCTATGAGAGGTAAGATGCACCACTCACATCATCTAGGGACAATTGAAATTTTGTTAAATTCTATAATTTCGAACATATGAACTGTGAAAAAATTTTATTGATAAGATAATATTCTACCATGTTTTAATCTTACAATTTTAGACTATATCAAAGTCACAATATTTGAGGATGTACAGCCATCGCCTCAGTCTCATGTTATTATACATCTACAAAAAGAAATACTTGAGAATCTTATGGTCATTACAAAAGATGAACCACTCACCCAAAAGGTATTTTCAACACATAATCAGGGAAAAGTGTAATTTTCCAACTCTAGATCAGAGTTTATATATTCATTCTCATGTGATATCAACTATATAAGACCATTGGTAATCACAAAAAACCTCTCTATTAGAACACAAAAAATTATGTTCCGTGAGGCATTTCAAAACACTAAAAACTCGAAATACTCCAAAAAAATCATATGATGTGGGAACTCATCATTCTCTTTAAAAAATCTAGAAAATACAGCTAGAACCACTCCATATACATGAAGGGTATCCCCTTACTAGTCAATGCAGTCAAATGTGGTGATATCCTTGTGAAATTGAGCACAAATATATTGTTATAACATTCCTACAGAAGTAATATATGCACCACCATCGTACATATAGGTGGATCCAAAGATAACGTTTCATCAAACATCATTATCTTTAATAGTATGCCCTAAATAGTGATTACAATTCAAAGAAAGTGGACATCTAAAAACTAGAACTACACATTGAGATATTCCATTAATGACAGTTCTTTAATATTATGTATAAGCATATCCTCATGTGTCTTACATTATACATCTTAGACCCATAGTACACAACGATATCATGTTGGAGAACTCAAAAATCGATCTGAGATGAAAAAATTGATCTATTTAATGATTCATATAATTTTTTTTCCATTTACCATGTTAAAAGAAATATCTATGTACTAATTGTGACTATAGTGATATTAGAACTCCATTTTTTTATATCCCCATTCAATACACAAAGCTTGCCATAACCAGATCTAAGTACAATATTCAGGAAACATATCTCCCCACTCCACTTGTCAAATAGGTCATTGGTCTTCTATAGTGGATACATATTGTTCAAGGTAAACTATTTCATCACTGATAGTTAACATACTAAAAAAATCACAAATTATTCTTCTTAGATAATAATAATTGGACTTCCCAGAGGGAACAATAGATATAAAAAATCCATTTATTTGTAATTCCTCTAACTACACCATCATCTCAAAAATCTATGGGATCTATCAAATATGCTGGAATAAATTATATCGGGTTACCTTGGTGTAGGTATATGAAGAATTATATATCTTGGTAGGTATTTAATCCTGTCAAACCAAAGGAAATACATCATTGTACATTTCCACCACTTATGGAAGAAAATATCCCACATTATCTAGTTATCTATGACTAATAATATACAAATTATAAATGATTGGTTTTATCCCCTTACATATTTTCCTTAACTAGTTTGTATAGATTTCCATTTCTCCCATAAATAAAAAGATCACCCCATCATAGTGGATATACCAAATTATATTCTTGAAACAATCTATATTGGAATGGCCTATGGATATCTAGTCCTTAAAAAAATATGTCATCATAAGGGCTCATCACTTTTAATAATAGATCATTTAAGAATCTATCATATCCAAGAGGTAGGTAGCACTATTGGTATAAGTGTGAGATCTTTGAGTAACCTCTAGTAGGAGTATCCAATTGCATCATTTGAGCTAAGATATCAACAAGAATATCTAAGCCTCAAACAAGAGAACATTCATGAATAGGGTATATAACACACGTTTAAATAGTTACTACACCTAATAATGAGATGACATATATCATAAATATAATTATCCTGATATCCCCAGGGCCAACAACCATCATTTATTGATTTTTTTCCTTGTACCTAACCATCACCTCCATTATCATGGTGCCAAAAAATAGTTGGTGGTGGTGTGGAAATGCTAAACAACCAGCCACCAATGGATTTTATCTCCACTCATCTACCATGTATGCTACACTTCCAAACTCCCTTATATTTTTGACTATATATGAATGTGAGGATATTTCTTTATTTTATCAATTCATTGGTTTGGAATCTACCACATGGGTTGTTCCTGAGTTTCGCATGAAAAACACCACCTATCTCTAATATAATTGTAACCATCTTGGGATCCCTGATATGTAGAACCTATTTCATGGGACTATCTATTATTGATTCGTGTATTTTTTGATCCCTATGACTATCATATGATACCCTCTAATTTTGTTTTAGTATTTGTTTTCCCAATACCAGAATATATTATCTCTACCATCTTGTAAACAATGATATCCACTACTAAAGCCCCCTAAACAACTCCACTTTAGGTAGGAATGCGAAGAGATATAGATACAACCTTGACATCTCAGCATAAGCCTTAATTGTGGGTTGGTGATCAGAATAGTGTATCTCGAACCATATCACATGATTACAATTGGAGTTCATTAAACATATGAAAATATTATTCCATGGCAACACATTCATTCAATAATAATAGAATCTCCACGATGTTCATATATCACAACATGTACAAATTTAATTCATCCATATAGGTATAGTTTATATCTTAATATGAGATATTCTTATCATCACTTTATTGACTCTCTAGATTCATCCATCATTTAGTAGATCCATAATGAATTCTCACCTATGGTACCATCATCTATTCATACGGTGTAATTAGAAGAAAAAACCAAGGTGACTAACTCTATCTATTCATTATATTCCAGGGGGTTTGATATACCAAAAACCCCATTGGAAACTATCATTTAAGGACATAGAGATTTTTGTTCCTATAAGAATCTATATTAAATTCTTCCAGTGAAACATGATTCTTAATGGGTGGTTGAAAAAATGGACAACCACCGGGATGTTATGTCTCCTTATCAAGACAATATATAGAAAACTTTTTACTGAATATATCATCCTTATGATCACAATATAGAGGCTTGGGTAATATGTATCAATGGAGGAGTCCTAAAATAAACAATACACTACAATTATAAAGATTATATATGTGAGATGGATATATAAGATAATGGAAACCACAACCCATTATTTTATGAATTTTGTACCAATCCACCCCCCCAACTATTTAATCTATGTAATAATTATACAATATAGTTATCATAGTCTTGGTGAAGGATTATATTGGAAATTTCACCAATTATGAATCCCTAATAGAAAGACAGAATCGAAACACTTCAACAAAGATTTCATAAATCATGAACCAATATCATAGCTAGATAAAACTCAAAACACTATCCTAAAGGTTGAAACCGCTTCTTTGATACATAAACGTCATGACTCGATCCATGGGGTTTTCCTCGACAGTGGTAATCCATAGATACAAACCCCAATCCGACCACCAAAATATCTAGGGGCTGGTGAACTGTGTTGAGTAGGATTATCATACACATGAGTAGCATTATCTAAATTTTCTTATATATATGTGGAGATATCTATGTGCATAAATTATTGAATGTAAATAAAAAATGATACTGATTAATGCATAACATATGTACCAAATTAGATTATAAAAAACTTCTTCAACGAAAAAAATGAAGTAAATGAAATCAAACCAAAAACAAAATATAGTTTAACCGGCATGGAAGGAGGTGACTGTTGTAAATTCAATACGTGAAATAATTCTCAGTTTTTCTAACTCCATATACTATACCTTCACTTATTCCTTATAGGACATAAACAAAAGACATGTCAAATTTATGAGAAATGACTTGTGAGGGGATATCCCAGGTAGGGGGAGTATAACAATGCCTAGTATGAAACCCCAAAATTACCAAACATAATAATTTAGAATGTAGTTATCTTATTAACTCAATGGTATGTAAAATAGGATATGAGAAAATATATATGAATAATAGTAAATCCCATATATTCTTATAAAACATCTATATATCAATGATGTATCAAAAAAAACAACCATTGGATTATTCTCAAGGTTTCATGGTAATGGTCATCTGAGAAAAATTACTCCATGAGGAAGCCCATCATTGTTGGATCACCTAAAAGAGGTATTTCTCACTCGGTCTCACCAAATAAATCCTCAATAAATCTCTAAACACCTTTATATCTAGGTTGGGGATCAAAACCAGATGTATTGGGGACACCAAAAACCATTATAGAATAATCTACCAGGTAGGGTACTGATTAAATGTGTATTTCATGGATGATTGTACCATGAACCCTTCCTAGGGAAGTACAAATTATCGATTATTAACCTCGGGCATCATAAACTAACACAATTAACCCTTTATACAATAAGACTTACATATTGTATCATAATACTATGTATAGTATTTAATTCAACATTAACCTCATTGATACAAACCAAGGGATAACACTCATCAGATCTTTGTCTTCATGGATGAAATGAGGGTATCTAAATAGCTTTGGAGGAAGCCCATGACATGTATAGAAATATAGAACTTGTACCTCTAAACCACAACATTCCTGTGTTTGTGATCAAATTTCTCATCATGTGACTATGTACAATGGATGTGACAATGTTCCCAACCATGTATAGGTACCTAGATGCTCACAAGTACATGGAAATTCATATTTAAACTAACTGTACTTGTGTTCCAGGACATTTTCGTTCACATTTACACATTGCGTTTAACACAGAGATATCAACACTAGGACACATGGTGTTTGAAATATTATTCTTCATGTAATCCATAGTGCAATAGAAGGGGGGATACATGGAATTCATTCTTATAACAGAACACTGTGTAGAGGGTAATTTTCTTTAAATTCATTTTTTTCTATGCATCCTTACCCCGAAATACATCCTCTAATCCCTTAAATAATAACAATGATGATAATGTATTTTATTGACTTCACCAACCAAACTATTGTACTCAAGATTCTAGACGAATAAACCGATATTGAATGTATTCCCAACACACCAATCCAATAGTTGTACATCATTCAAAAATTTGGATCCTCTAAACTGATCCTAGTCCACCTATGATTTTTTATCATCCTAGAGAAAACCTTCATTACTACATCAATTTCAAACCCAAAGCGGTAGTACTGATTATTTTTTTCTTTAAATAGCTGTTTAATGTTCTAATATGAAGTATTTGTGGACCCAATGACCAAATAAAAAACATAGACGAATCATGTGATTAATAGGGGTTGAAAACCAAGAAACTAAAATTTAGAACAAGGAACGACTTTAGTTTTGGGTGGCCTAGATTAAATGATTTTAAAATGATACATGAAGATAAATAATAAAAAAATTAAAATTCACCACAATCCAAGGTATGTAAACTCGCATCTGAAACATGATCGACCCACAATTCAATATCTCGGTTGATTTGATTTGAATTCATCACGAGTTGATCAATATGGTAAATATAGAAACAAAAAAACAATTCCATTCCTCTCATATGGATCGATTAATGATGAAAAATTAAAATACATCATCATTTGTGAGATCCACAGACTACAATGGTGAAATGATCCTTACATAATCTATTATGATCCATGATTCGTTGTTGTTCACCATGGTCACCTCTGATGGCATGTTTCATAATCCATTTGGTATATAGATTACCTTGTCAATTAGATATATCTATATATTTATATAGTATAACCTATATTTGGATTTTAATAAAACAATTTTAAAAATATATTAAACATACATTGTTATTTATATCATGGTGGCGCTCAATCCTCGATAATGTTTCGTTGTTAATTTCAAAGAAAAGAAAATTAATTTTTTTATTTTTTAAAATGTGTTTTCAATTTTTAAATTATAGTTTTCTCATGAATAGTATTAAATGATGTTTAAGGAAAATTTTATTATATTTCATTTCTATTTTCAATGAAAAATAATATAAAAAAGGTATAATATTTTTTATAAAAGTGTTTTTTCGAAGGAGATTTTTTATTTTATTTAAGAATTGATTTTAATGTTTTTTTAAAATAATTTTCCATCTATAATGAAATACGTTTATTTTCCTTATGAATTAATATTTATATGATCCAAAGATATAATTATTATTATATCTCTCAATGGTTTATGTTTATAATTAAATGATGTTTATGAATCCTATTTCTCTTCAACAAGATATACAATGATAAAATTATAATGAGACCTACTTCATTTACCAAGGGTTATGATGTCATGTAATTATGAACTAATTATGAAACCTATCTTTTTTCGACTTGTTATTATATGATTAAATTTCTTATAAACCCACATCATTTCAGGGTTTATCATATGATGAATTTTTTATGATCCTATAGAGAATGTATATATCGTTTTCATTAGGTGATCGGTGAGACCTAAAACCACCTCTACTGCATTATGAAATGATTATTATTATATGAGCTCTGATGGTCTATGTGTGGTTATCCCAATACCAAAAATGAGGGTACATTGGTGGTTATAACAATCCCAATATAGGGTACATGAGTTGTCATTCCATGCTTTAAGAAGATACATGGGTGGTAGGCCCAATCGTAAAATGTTATGAGTCTCTTGGTGTATAGAGTTGACATAATATTTTTTATGCTTATGTGTATGACACAAATTAATATATTTTTTGATTTTTATTATATCATGGATCAGGTAATATAATTTTATAACAATTCATGTCTTATGAACCGCTAATATTTCTTCCATGAGAGAAGATCATTATTAGTGAATCACATTGTATGGTTTTCAAATGTTATTCTCATGTTCGCATACCTATATATTCGTGTCATGATCATTTATATACCTATTTACCCTTACTTATAATCAAGGCTCATCGTTTCTCATTTTTTTATTCCACAGGTTATGAAGAATATTTTTTGCAGGGTATTTTTGTGAAGATTACTAAATTGGGAGATAATTATTGGTTATGTTGAAGATCATTCATGCACTAAGAAAATTGTGTTCAATTTTTTCAAACAAACTAAACTATTATGGTCCTTATGAATGTGTTTTTGTAATATGATTAATATTCATATAAAATGAGTAATATCAATATATGAGTATCCATAGTCACTCTAAACTGCGATTCCCTCTTTACGTCACAATAAGGACGAGAATTTCATGAATGATTTCTGAATAAATTACGTTTGAGCATTACATCTCATCCCTATAAAAATGGCCGTATCGAGAAAACTATTCATGCCATATAGGATATTATTTGACATTTTATGTTGATAATTTGATGTATTTTGGATGATCTTGTACCCTTTATAGAGATTTCATACGAAAAATGATACAATTCTAGCCTTGGTATGACACCATTAGAGGCATTTTTCAGGAAAATCTCTAAGTCACCACTATGTGGATCTCATCAAATAGAGTTTAGGGACACAATCCTATAATTTTTTTGATATAGTATTGATAATTTTTAGGGAATCAAGGATTAGATGAACACTCTTCATAGTCATATGAATAATTTTTTTCACCAATGATTCCGTCCTTTGAGTTCATGGAAGGAGACCATACATTCCTGATGTTTTGTCCTCGAGGACGATTATAGAAATTTGGATGGGGCAGTAACCTATATATGAGTTTTTTGTATATTTTTAGATACTACACATATTTAGTGTGTTATAACATTATTTGGAAATACCTCAAAATTTATACTAGATAGAAAATACTTTCTACACGTTACAAATGAGTAGTTATGCGCATAACCCATTGAATGTTATGGACATGGGAAATAGGGATGTCATGGAAGAAGATATCTTTTAAGGGAACCCATTATAGATAAATGATAATTAGGACAGATTCTACAAGGGTATTAATTTCCAATCGTGCATGTCTGGTGGTAGCAAAGAAATCATCAAATGAGGACATGGGTGTCGGACAACAATATGATAGATCAATACAATCATATTTTGGTGTTTTATTTTTTTGGGATGAAATTACATTAGGTGGGTATCCTTTTATTATTTTGTTTCTTCATGGAAATTAATTGAAATATTTATAGATATATTTTTGGTGCAATCCATAAAGATGGAGAAATATTTTGAGACATGATGAGCCTTGAATTCATAATCTAAAAATATCAACTATCCTAAAACTATATGTGGGTAGTTTTTCTAAATTGTAATAAAATAATGTATCATATAGGAAATTTGAAACCTTAATTATGTCCTAAATGTTAGTTTTACCCTAGTCATGGCATAACTATCTTTGACATTAGGTGATTGTTAATAAGTCATCGGCAACACAAATAAAAAATAAATTAATTGAATTAAAATCTATTATTTGACATTATACAGTAACCTAATGAAACCCCATATAAACCAGCTTATAACTAAATTTTATTTTTGGATGCATAATCCTAGAGTTTTAGAGAGGAATCAACGGATGGGATTTCATGGGAAATCAACCAAGGTACATGCTTTGGTGATCATTTTTCCCAAAGAACCTGTGGATCTCACCAATGTAAAAAAAGCTCAGAACCATTTTTATCAACTGTAGATCCAATATCGATGAAGGATGTTTGATTTCTGTGAACATGTCACTATTTTAATTTATCCCATAAATAAATAATAAATCAAACAAAAGATTGATTTTTGAGTTTATTGTGATACAAGTATGGATTTTCTTTACCTAGTTTTGGGGGATTTTCATATTTGATTAATTATATATATTCATTAATAAATCAATAATAAATTATTGAACGACAATCATAACAATATCTAAGGATATTTTCCTTCTTTTTTTATTTGTAAATTTCATTCCAAATCTTCATGAAATTATCTGTGGAGTTTCTTTTGATTAGTGGTTTGAAAAAATATGATGTAATTACTCATTTTATTTTGTGAAACAAGTTGATATCATGGAATTTTGTGTGGTATTTATGATTTATCAATATTTTGTGGCCAATACAACTATTCATAACTTTATTTGAGTTTCTTATTGAACATGAATAGAGCGTGACGATGGAGTGGAAAACATATGCATTTTTTTACAAATTTGGATGGCCATAAATTGATGTTTAGTGAATCCACGTTTCAAAAAAACATGATCCAATATGACAGTGAATGATTGTTAGTTCGATTAATTATTTTTTGTATGAGATATTATAGATTAAACAACATGTAAATTCAAGGAAATCCAACATTGCATGGTGGTTAATTTGATGATACATATTTTGTGGGGGCGTGGATGTTGATCAAGGGTTTTTATATAAAATAAAAGAACACATAATGTTTAAGACATGAAAAAATCCATATGAACTGACCTGGAGAATCAATATGTTCTGTAAGGTACAACAATATAGATAAATTACATGTTCTAAGATGTATACTCAGTCCCAGCCGGAGTACATGGGAAAATTCATGTACTTAGAAATGGACAAGTACAAGAACACAAACTAGGGTACACAGACACATGTAAGTGTACAGGGGTATCACCTATAGTACATAGTCTGGGGTTGGAACACACTGAAAGAGCTATGAATGGTATAAAAAAAAATTCACTATGAGTACACATCATGTGCTTTTCATAAAAGGATTTAAGTCCCCTGTTCTTTTCTGTGAGGAATAAAATTTTTGGGGTGGGTTCCCTCCATCCATCCCTACGATGATATAGTTTGTAATTATGTCTTAGAAAATTTATTATGATCCTCAATAAGGGATTTTTCATAGATATTTTTCTTATTGTTCCCACATAGCCTCAGTTGGAATCCTCTATTGTTTTCTTTCATTAGTGGGGTTATTGGAAAAGATGTTATCAAAATTACCCAGTAGTTGATCCCCAACATAATGGGTTAATCATGAATTGGATGATAGAATACCCAGTGGCCCTTGGTGTGATCCCTTTTCATATATGGATATCATTATACATCTACCATTTACTTTTTTATTGAGATACTTAATGAGAATTAATTCTTGGATGGAATCCATTAGGAATATTAGACTCACAAATTGAGTAATACAAGATGAGTGTTTCTATAAACTCATCATTGAAATATTTTTCTGACACCGTCGTTTTGAAATTACAAAGATATATAGGGTCTACCATGTGTATATATGGATGTTTATTTATATGTCTCATAAAAGTTTTTAAAAATACATAAGTTGAGTTGAAAAATATGGATGCCTTATGCTGAGTGGTTTTGGGGTGTCCTACTAGGTATTGGTATACTAACCCCTTCCTGGGATCTCACAAAACATGTTTTATCTTATAAATAAGGATGATTGTTCGATGAGGTTCCAAGTAGAAAAAGATATGAAAAAGATTATATTTGGGTTGATAGACCATGGTTCATACTAGGAGTGACAATTAAATGTAGTCCCCTATTTGAAGTAGGATAAACCTCCTTATAGTTTTTGTGTTCATTTATTTTCCTTATAAGATCTCCATTTTTATTATAGTACTCTGATTGCAGGGTTTATATTTATGAAATAATTTTTATTAGTTGATTTACATTTTAATATTGTACAATCATTATTATAAATGAGTCCATACAGGTATCATGCACTATGTCCTTCTATGTGAGTTTCATTCGTAATCGTTTTTGGTAGTCATCACCTAGCCTATTTTAGGAGGTCTTGTAGTAGTCACACTCATATTATCACTAACTATTTGAGCCCTGGTAAGTGGGATGTTGAAAAATTCCTTGTAAATTTTTTATGTAGTTGTTTATATCTAGCCTTATTCTTTAATAAAATGGATTCCATATGTACCTCTTTATCCTTTATAAGAAACACATGGTGCTTATTTGTACGCATATTTTGAATTCCGCATTCAAGAAAACATGGTCTCCCCATCGTCAATGAGACACACAACTAAATGACTATTGTAGACTTATTAATTAATGAACCTATTTATGAATGATGTTTTTATATCAAATTAAACAACATTATACTATTTTTCATAATCATCACATGAAATAATCTAATGCTATCTTGTTGGGTTACCAATGAAACATTTTTATTATGGTGGATGCCATTAATTTGTGAATACAATATTAACATTAGATATTCCATACCCCTTATGACCATTCCATATTTATTGAGTTTTTTTTTTGAAACCATAACTACTTTCAATAATGACATTATTTTCATTCTTCAGATGGTTTTCCAAGACTAATTCTCATCAATTTGATGAAGTGTTTTATTGATGTATTTGTTGAAACATGTATCTATAAAAACATTATAAAATTTTTTGTTTCACATTATATAATAACAGTGTCTATGGTATCCCCTTTCAATTTCATTTTTAAATAACGTTGTTCAATCACCCACTATACAATAATCAATGATTTCATATATTCTTGAATATTTAATTTTAATAACAGTTCCTGATGCATTATCCTTATTATAAAAGATATCATCAAGGATTTTTTCCTCCCATTGAAATTATCGTTATTTAGAGACACCATCATTATTTTTTACCACACATGCAGGAATAATTTTTTGAATAATATGTGCATTCAATGGCGGCATTTAGTCAGTAGAACACAAAATAAACTCATTTTCAATCATGGTTTAGTCATAACAGTCAACTATTATTCCGAACCATATTTTGAGAATTGCTATGACTTTTTTTGTTATTAATGACTAAATAAATATCCCCCATTCCATGTTCTAAAAACATTATATTCTTTTACTTTTTCAGAATGAAGAACTTACTTCCAAATACCTGAGTCTTTCTACATGTGCTTCTTGCCATTCAATATATCATATTTCATATTGTCTTCATTTGAATATATAAATTCCCAATTGGGGATATAAATCAGTTGTAATACTAGTTTCATAAAATATTTATCATGTTGGTATTTCCCAATAGTCTTATTATAATAAATATTATTAAGGATAATATTTCTTCTTTTAAAATATTTTTCAGGATTTCTCACAACTAATAATTGATTTTGAATATACAATTTCTCCATATAATTATCCACATATTAATTTTTTTTATTCCATACCATTGTTTGTGAAAATGTTTTTATTTTTCTCCCCTACTATCCTTTTATATTTTCTTTGGAATCATGTGATTCACATTTTTACTTTATTATTTTGAATAAAAACCATAACCCATGCTACTATGTAATAATAATCAATAGAAAAACATAATAACATTATCCATATGATATTTTATATGTAATTTGACTACGAACATTAACATTGACATGTTCTAATACAATTAATGAATTTAATTTAATCATATTCTATATGTTTTGAAATATTTTCCCCTTTTGAAAAGAGTTTCATGTATGTTTTTTGTAACATGTGATATTGGGAAGGTAATATGATTCCAAGGGATTCAATTTATATTCAAATAATAATTGTACTAGGATCCCTATTCTCTTATTCCATCGCATGATTTTTATTCTATCGAAAACATCCACAAATTTTATTTACCTGCCAAATATTGATTCCCTTTGATTAATCATATATATAGAACAAATGATGTATCCTTTAATTTTATAGTTCACCATATCGTTCAAAATTCCATTGCACTATATGGGTCAAAAAAATAAATTTCTATTCCAATAAAATTAAGCCCTTCATCTAAGAGAACATATATCTTCCTTTTATAATTATTTCCTGTATTAGCCTACATGGATTGAAAATTATGACTCATTAATCATTTTCATAATAAGTCATCCCAATTTTATCATATATGATGCATGTAAACTTATTTTTATTTACTATAATGTTGAATGCACATCCCCTATTCAGAAAAAAAATTAGACATTGCAATTACCTTCAATGAATCTTCAAATCATTTTCCTCTCAAACCATTTCATCTACTTCATTGACAATTTAGGAAATTTTTTATAAGATTATTACTCTTGTGACATTTTTTCATCAGCAATATCCCATTAATTTTATAAAATTTAGAATATATTTTCATCATTTAGTTTTTTGGAATATGTTATTAGATCTAGATATTCTCTTTTTTGTTTCTCATGCATCACATCCCATTATACCATTGAGGAACTATAAAGCACCTTTATTTCTTATCCTTAACACAAAAAAAATCATTAAATGAAAATAGATATTATAGAAAAATTATTTAATGTAATTTGTCGTTCTTCCCTTTGAATAGTTTTTTAAATGAAGAAAACATATTTAATATTTTCCAATTTCCCAAGGAAGTGAAAATTAATTTTTGGGTTCATTACTCTATTATTTTCTACCTGAAAATGTATTTTGACCTTATCCCAGCTTAATTTTCATCCCTGGAGTTGATTCCTAGGGTGAGGAATGATGGACCACTATATTCAGTATTTCATCATGCTCTATAATAGTTCCCCTATGTTTTCATTTAGTGCATCATTTTCATGGGAAACACCCTTCAATTGTAACTATTGATATGTCCTTATCCTTAGATAGGACTAGTTTATTTTGAGTATATTGATACCATTTTGGATATAATGAGTCTTTTTTATTCCTCCAACATTAACAAAAAACCATGAATTCTTTTTCATGTTCTATAGTCCCCTTGGCCTTTTTCATTTTTTTGTCAATCAACTGATTATTCATTCCCAGTCATCCACATTTTGATTTTGAACTACATCATTTCATATGTGTTGAAAACTTATATAATTGAATTTATTAATATCAATGCTCAATTGGGGCTTATATTTCTTATCTTGTTATACAGACATGATTGAGTACTAAAAAAAACGTTTACAAATTTATTTTAGCCATCCATTTGGCATGTTCATTGAGTACTTCCTTATGATTTTCGTACATATAATTTCCTCAAACAACAATATAAAAATTATCATCATTATAATGAAATTATATTATATTCAAAATAGTATCTAATGAATCCTCGCAATTTTCCCTAAAAACCAAAACATCATCATCTTCTGACTCATCAATACATATTTCATCACGAGGAAACATATTCTTAATTTTTATGATTTACAACTATGGTTATCTTCTTCATTATTCACGTTAAAATTATTTATTCATTATCCCTCATAATTTTTATACTAAAAAAATTATTTCACTTTGTAGAATGATACGATTTCATTCCAAATGTAAAACAAAAATTGGAATCATTCCATTGAATTTTTCATTTACACTCTAAATTTTAGAAGAAATAATATCCACCATATAATCGAAGTTGACATTGTATAGGTCTTCTTTGAATGAGAAATATTTCATTTCCTCAAACTCAAATTCCATAAAATTTTCCATAACTCCCAAATCAATTTCATCAACTTTAATGTGATATGTGATATGTGTGATGTGATGGATCTAATGATAAATCATTTGGATACATATCATCACATACAGATGCCTCAACATTTAACATTAAAGTAATTCTCCCCATGATTCATTTAATGATCTTGATATCATCTATATTTTTTATAAGAAATCAAAATTATTAAAAAAAATTAGATTATGAATAAATCCATCAAAGATTTTGGTAGGAAATATCCTCAGTTATTCATATTTATTACAAAGCACTTGAATCATTTTATCCCAAATATTGGAATCCCCTTCGTAAATATAAAAATCTATTTTACACATTTAATTAATGGTTTTCCAAGACACTGCCTTTTTATAAAGAGGGAAGTAAAAAATATCACCTTATTGTGTTAATCGCCATTTCATCAACATCAGATTTTTTTTGGAATCATTATGAAATGTTTCTGTATTCTATTTCTCTAGAAATTCCATAAATAGATTTTGTGTACACATCCACTCACAATGACGCAATGTAGTGAGGTATCATGTTCTTCCATATCTGGAAATTTTTTCTTTTGAAAACATTCATGCCTTTGTGATTCACTAACATTAAAACGTCCATTATTCTCTGACAAAAAATGACACCTCAAAAACCTACACATTAATACCCCTCGTTTGTCCATTATCAACGGGATTAAAATGAGAAGTGGAGGGTTGAATTAGTGTGTCATAAATTTTATCCATTGAAACCCTTGATCATCATATTGGTCCCCCGATGCATGAAACCCTTCATTACTCTTCCATATATTCTATTACCAATTGATGATAGAAATAAAGAAAACAAAAATTATTCATCAAGATTTACACTGTCCAGGACATTTTAATGAATATGATATTGATGATGTGTCAGTGCACAAATAAAATAGACATCACAACATACATTTTCATGCATAATGGAGCTATCTTAATGATCCTTAGGACAAAATATTACAATATAATGAAAAATCTCACTAACTTCCATCAGAAAAGGGAACATACTATTCTGTCTATTCCAACAATGAAATTCATCCCAATATTAATATATGATAAATACACATAACATATCTTGTCTCTTACATGCACTCAGATGATGTTTCAATGAGATAATTCTCATGTAATTTCCACCCAATCACTTATTGTCATCTAGAAATAGTAGATAAAATACTTTCCTTTCTCCATTATGATCCTCTCATATATTTCCAATCAATGAAATGGGTATAATAGATAATTGAATTTTATGATTGATCCAATTTTCCCATTTCATTAATGGGATATAAATGTCCCATTAAATATATAATTATATCATAGAAATATATAAATAAATAAATATTTTAGTTCAAGTAAAATCGATTGATTATGTGTTGAATCAATAATTTAATTTATTTCATTTTGGTTCAGATACTCACAAATTCTCCAATTCATATTAATAATGAAATTTAATTTAATTGAATATCCAAAAATTATTGTTAATAAAAATATTTATTCTAGAATTATATAGAATTAATTGAATCAAAATGTATTTTTTTAAAGTGTTCGTAAAATATTTTCACGTATTCTGGAAACATTGTTTTTACCCAACATGTATAACTATTAAATTTAAAAAAAACATAAATTTGAAACAATTTGTGTGGATAATATACCCTAAATTGTCAAAACAATTATTCTCAATGAACACTATGCTTGGATGTGAACTTACATTGTTGAAAAATGAAAGTATGGTTTAAGAACACTATAATAGTGTGGAACCAAAAGATTGAAAAATAGAAAATATGGTTAATCCACCTTATGTGATTAAGAAACCCTATGTTATATAAGAAATATGATTTATAAATTTTCATTAATTTAGTATTTAGAAAGGCGTTTTAAACCCTACATTTGGATCTTTTTCCTCATAAGAAGGAACCCTGGGTTTTAATATTAAATGATAGATTTTTAAAATAATGATATTATCTAATATTAATCAAAGTTCTTATAGAAAGTATAGATCTTATAAATTATATTTTTATAACCGATTAAAATTCTCTTTATTATTGTCTTAAAGGCTCGTATTCAATATATTAAATCGTTTTAATTTTTATGGGAAGCTGTGGATCTATTGAATGTCATTGAATTGAAATTTTCATGATTTATTTAGCAATATTTGTGGAGTTGTGTTTACCTATAGCTTTTCGACCTACTATAAAAACATAGGGATTATCAATATCATAGGATATATAGATATATATATAACGTGTACTGTTTCGAATATATATACAAGAAATGTAATGTGTAGTTTACTTTCTAACACAAATTTGGAGGCATACATGTTTAGACCTATTACATATACTTTTTGTTATCATCATCACTACTACTTCAAATATTTGTTTCATCATTATGTTCAGGAATGAAGATGCATTGTTGAATATATATATATATTCGAGACATATATTTTTATACATATTTATGGTATTTTATTCTACTATCTAAATAATTACTATGTAAATGTTGAAGGTAAATTTTTTACATAGCTATATTGAAGATATGAATATATATATATTTTTACGTTGAAATAATGATGTTTAACATTAACTATCTAAAAATCAGTTTCTATTGGTATTTTTGAGCCTTTGATACTTGTACTCATTCATGGTTAAGTGTTTTCTTCTTACACTATTTTTTGGATATTTGGTATCTCGTACAAGAACCATAAGGATTTGTAACATATTTTAAGGTGACAACTATCCACACCTAGTAGTTGGTTAAAGGTCTTATGATTATATGAACTTATAAAAAAATAAATAATCTCTTGGAATTTATCATTGGAGGAGTTGAATAAGGGATATTTTTACCATGAACCAAAATACATATCTATGTACATTTAAATTATTTATTTCCAAAAATAAATCATCTTTAAGATAAGTAATGTTTCACATCATAATAAGAGGAGTGTTTTCAATCATTCAATGTTTTTGAAAAAAACAATTCACCCCCTACTAGAGTATTTTTATTGTTATAAGCTTCCCGTCATGACAATTAGTATCAAAGGGAAGGCTCTATTAGAGATATTTTACTTTTTTAAAAATACTATAAAATTATTTTGATTTAATATGATTCATAACAGTTTCTATCAGTGGTAGGGAACAAATATAATATTTTCTTTAATAAATATATTTACTATCATCAACTATATATAGAATCAAATCTTATATATTTCTATATTTCTATTATTTTAAATAATTGAATAAATTTGACTATATTTTATACTGGAAATTAATTTCAAATCCCTGTCTTTTTTTTGGATTTTTCTATTTTATCTTTTCAAACATTGATAAGAAGTATCAGAAGGATATAATATATTTTATAGCTCTAAAATATCTGAGTTAAATATTCCGAAGAGGAAATAGTGTAATTGATGGTTCTAGAGAAGGTTTTTCTATAATTTATGCTCTATATATGAATTTTAAAAATTATAGATACTAGACTCTAGGTATGGTTATATATTTTAATCATTAGGAAATAACTATTTAATTAATGTTTATTGAGATTTATGTGACAACTAAAGATATTTATAATATTGGATTATTGGTCAAGAGAAATATTATGATCTAAATTCAAATTCCTGGATTCAATTGTGTGTGGGTTAGGAAATGATGAATTTAATCGAGTATCTCAATGTTCTATTGCATATGATATATAGAACACAATTTAATTTTATTATTAAGGAGATGGTAAATTGACAAAATTTGAAAATGATTTTTTCCATAGGATCTCTAATTTCATAAACAAATTTGTTGATAACGATGTTTATTAAGATGTGTGAAGTTGAGAAGAAGGATGGAGGATAATATAATATCAAACATAAAGAGGATTATCATGAAACAACAATGGATGAATCATTTGATTCATGTTTTCTATAATTAGATAATTTTTTATTGATTTTGTTGAAAAATATGAAAAATGTTACAAGATGAAAAATAAAGGTACTGAAGAAAATAAATGCAGTGAATATAATTAAAGAAGTATAAAAAGGATAAATTTCCAATACTCAAATGTCAAATGATATCCAATTACAAATGAAATTTAAATAATTATAAAAATGATAGCTAGAGTAAATCATCGTCATCACATAATAAATATTCTAAAATTAAGAAGCAAAGTATAAAATTATATGTCTCATAGATGATACTTATAAGGTATAGTCATCTAATTCACAAAAATATATTATATAAAAAAATTATTATGATGAGTAAAATAAATTTTTATTTATTATATAATAAATATATTAATCATTAGAACATGACTATATAATAATTTGAAAGTATTATAATACCATTTTATAAGAAAAATAAAATTTTTCAAAATAGTTTACATATTTAAAATCAATTTTTTATAAAATTTCAAATTATTTTCATAATACAATTATTAAATAATAAATGGATTATATTTTGAACATAAAACAATATTCTAGTACGCCACTCAACGGATAAAAACTAATTTAATCATATTAATGGATAAAATAAAATATCAAAATAAAACTTTTCTATAAGATATAGTGATGAAAAAACGACACTATTTAAGAATTATTTTATTCCTAGATTAAATAAAAAAATCATACCAACAATGAAATGTTTTTTTAATTAATACTCATTAGTCAAATGTTTTTATTTTAAAAAACCACAAATTTCTATTATAAACAAAATCTTATTGTTCAAAATAAATGTTTAACAAAAACATTGAAATTCTACCTCATATTAAACAATTTTTGTTTCCAAATAATTAATTCTCTAACAATACTAGGCCCAAAATAATATGGGTACAAAAAGTTAAATTCATTTTATATTTTTTAGGTTTATACCACTAAGATACATAGTCAAATCATTATGTTGTCAATCGATAGATACATAATATTTTATACCAAAGGGTTGAAAAACTGTGAAGTAGTTCTTTATGAATTTTTTTTATAAACACTAATCCCAAAAGTATTTTATTTTAATATTTATATACTTATGATAAAATAAATATTTTTATAAAAAAATAATGTTATTTCTCTAGGTTTAATAAAAACTATTATTTACAATTGAAATAATGTTTTAGTCTATATTGATTATACAATTGATTTTTAAATTATCCTAAATAATTATTTTCAAAATATAGTATAAATATTTTATTTTATGAAGTAATTTATATTTTTTCTAGAAATTTTATTTACCCAAAAATGAAATATTCAACTTATATAATATTAAAAAAATTATATATTCTATAGAAATGGAAAATGAAACATCATCCGCATAGTGTTAGAAACTGATGATTTATCTTCTTCTGAAAACACTGAATTTATGAAGTCATTGTCTTGGAATTATTTTGTTTAGAAGTTTCTCAAAAAGTTGACACACCGGGATGAAATGATAGAGTTCTATAGGTTTAGAAGAAAATTGTTATTACAATTCATCGATAGTTAATATATAATTTTTTTCATAAGAACATTCTTTTTTTTAAGAATTAGTTTTAAAAAACTAATAAAAGAAATATGTATCTTCATGGTGATGATGAACTAGACGTGTTTGCTTCTAAACCTTCATATAAATGACTTTTATTGAATGTTAGTGTTTTTTAAGATGATATTTTAAAGCTAAAATTTTATTTGTATGCATCTAGAATGTTGTGTGATGATCCATATAATGAATATGTTTTGATAGTCGTTTTTGATTAATTAAAAAAGGAATATCAAAATTTGGGAGATATTTTCATCTTAAAATCAAACACTGATGTTTTCAATATTGAAATGATGAATCAATTGTAGTTATACGGAAGTGAAGTTATTACAAAGGTTCATCCTGATATAGTGAATATGATTATAATTAATCATTGTTTTCCATATTCTATCAAATTGAACCTGATGTTTAAAGTATATTAAAAAAACTATCAAGATATATTTATCATTTATGTAAAAAAGATTCCAAATTGTAATGTTTATATTAATAGTGTACTACATTAATCATAAATTTTATTATACTATATGCAATGTGTTGAAAATATTAATCCTAAAAATAGTGACATGAGTTGATTCATAATTTTTAGTTTTTTATGAATTCATTCATAAAAATATTCATTTTATTATTGTTAATTTAATTTATTTCTATAAAAATATTTTTGGTTCTTTTCTTATAAAATATCATTTAATAAATTTTCTATGATTTTGGGGGAGTATAAAATATAAAATATTATAAAATATTATTTTTTCTTAATCATCTATATATATATATACATTAAAGGAATGCATATTATTTGGAGAAGAAAATTTACTACTCTTGTCTTTTTAAGGTCACCAAAGGGGGATAAGTGTTCCATAACAAGAAATTTATTATCATGTTTATAAGGTTAGATAAAATTATTATTTTAGAATCCTTATTTTCAAAATATTTATCTTAGGATAGAATTTAATAGTTTTTACTCTTGGTTTCTACTTATATTTTTATTTTCCTAAGGGGGAGATTTATATTAAAAAAATATTGTGGGAAAAATTTTTTTCCCATATAATGCGGTGTAAGTTCTCATTATTGAATAAAAATTATAAAATTAAAAATGGGAAATATTTTTCAATTTTTAATGTTATTTTTATATAGTAATGTTATGAGATTTGTGACCATATTAATTCGAGAGATTGTTGAGAATCTATTGATTCAAAAATATTGTTAATTTAATTTTGGTTTTAATTCTAAAAAATGCACACATTTGTGTTATTAATGAATTTAATTTTAAGAGAATTTCATTAAATTATTATATAAGTAAATATTGATTATAGAATAATATTCATGTCATTTAATCATGATAAATATTTTTTAATTGGTTCAAAATGTTATTTAATATATTCTAGAAACACTTTTCGTACCTTATGTGTGCAAGTGTAATGAATGGAATAAAACCTGTGATTGAAAAAGTGTGTGTGGATCATATACCCTATACTATTGAGAAAATTATGGTTAACCAAACCTATATTTGGATGGAATCTTATGTTGAAAAAATTGAATATTTAGTTCTGTAACATTACATTATTGTGGAACCATACATTTGAAAAAGAAGAGAGTATGGTTAATCAACCCTGTGTTAGTAAAAAACCCTGCATTTTTGGAAACCAAAATATGGGAAATAAACCCAAATTGTTATTCAACAATAAAATTTTCACCATATTTTTCCCATTTTTCCTCATAAAATTGAACCCTAGGTATTAATATTAAATTATTGAGTTTTAAATATGCAATTTTATCCAAGATGTATGCAATGATATTGATGGAAGTAAAGATACATTCAATGATATTTTGAGACACATTCAAAGAATCGTTTTGATTGTATTAAATGTTAATATTATTTGGAATAAATCATTTTCTTTATTAATTGATGATAAAACTATTTAGAATGTTTTTTAAGTAAATTTTCATGATTTATTGTGTGTTATTTATAGATTTATTAAGACTATGAGTTTCTCGGCCGAATTTATATATATCTGTATGCTCTTCATTAGAGGAAATATATAAAACTTATACATTTTCACACATATATATAAAAGAAATTTTTTCTTTAGATGAATTTAGTGATACATTATACATATTTATATGTTTAGATGTATATGATCCCCTCACTGTTATTTTCATCACTAATTCTGCATTTGCTTGTCACATATTCCAATGTATGAACAATGAAACATTTAGTGATGATAAAATTTTGAGACATTCAGGTCTAAAAGTATTTCTTGATTTTTTTGGCTATTTGATGAAATTTTATGCAAATTATGAAGATCTATTTCCCATAATACTATATTAATGACCTAGAAACATCTATTAATATCCACTGTAATTATGATGCTTAACCTATATTGGCATACTAATCCAATTTTAATATTTATTTTAGTGTTGGATACTTGAACTCATTTGTGGTTTAAGTGTTGGATTCTTTTTCTATGATGTGGATATTTGGTTCCGTATAAATGAAGATTAAGGCATTGTAATGTCTTGTATGGTGTCAAATTTTTGCACTCAGTTGTCATTTAATGGTCTTAGGATAAGAGGACCTAATAGTAAAATCACCATGCTTGTTCTTTTTGTAATTGTTGTAGTGAGCTATGGGATATTTTTTCCCTAAACCACTCAACATGATGTGTTCATTTTATTTATTTATTTATGTCGATAACTCATATTCAATAAAATAAAAGGTCCAAAACATAAAAGGAGAAGTGTTCCAAATTAGTAAATGTTTCTTGAATGTTAAGATTCTTCCGACTCATGTATCTATGTGTTCATTGTAAGCATCATATCCTAAAAAAATATAAATTTTCACTTAAAATGAAGGGTTTTAGAGTGATTCCTAGATTTTATATTGAAGATAATCACTTTCATGACATTGAAATGTCATAGAATTAATCACTATGACGTAGAGTAAACATATACAACATCATAGAGTATCCAAAAAATTAAAAATATGTTATTGAATCGATCAAAAGGTATCACTCATTATCACCTCCATTACTCTATAGTAATCTCTTTAATGATATCCTCTAACTCTTTGACTCATCAAACACTTTTTGGAATAGAATCATTCATTATGGAATGTCCACCTAATGGATAAGAACCAGTAACTCATCAAATATTATAGTAAATCATCCCATTGTGGAAAATTGGTTTCTATGTTGTGGTTTCATGAAGGTTCATGATACCATATAAAATTAAAGTTTTAACTATGGTGTGGTCATCATTCATCCAACATCACTATATTGTATCCATCTTTCCAAAACATGGGTTGTAACGACCCTGTATTTTATCAATGGAAATTCCCATCTTCCGTCATATAGTATAAATCACATAAAATAAAATAAATATCACAAAAACAAATAAAATAATGGATAATTAATGAAATGAGTGGCCTTTCTAGATGTTAATGGACCTATATAATGGAAATAGTAACCTGACCATTCGAAATGTTATGTGCCCCTTATGAATAGTAATCTATCCAATAGAATAGTAACCTAACCTATGAATCTATAAATAAAATGTGGATTTCTAATAAATAAAAATATAATATATCTATATGCCAACATAAGTGAATAAAGTTTTTAGATATGAATAAATATGAGCTAGTACTATTACATGATATAAATATTAATTAAAATTTGATTATTAATTTAATAATTTAAAATAATATTCATTATAATATAATATATTCATAAATTTATTTTTTTTCTTATTATTATATTATATTTTTTTGAGAGATTAATTAATTTTTAAAATTGTTTTAAAATAAATTATAATTTTCAAATCTGTATTTTTTTAGCAATTGGTGAATTTTATAAAAAATATAATTTATCATATATAGAAATTTATTTTCTTAAAATTTATTTTATTTTTCAATTTTAAAAATTGATAAATGGATATAGTGATTTTTGTGGATTTTTTTAATGTAGTGGAATTTTTGTGAATTGTGAAATATGGCAATTTATGGTATTTATCACAAACCTGAATTATTTATTCATTGAAGATGTATGCTTGATATACATGCATAATATCAAAAAATCCATCATTATTTAAATATATTTTGTGAAACATTATTAAATAATAAATCATTTGAGTAAAATAATAAACTAATGTATAAAATAATGAGAAAACAGCCCTCTCCTCACATATAGAAGCCACCCTTCAGCACCTCTTCTCATCACACCATTAAACCTTTGATCCTTGTCCAAATTCTTCTCAATAGACATATCAAGAAGCTCCCCAAAATATAAGATCCTTTATTCTCTACAATATTTTATAATTGATACACCTGACATGGTACTTATGTAGAAGAAATCAGGATATATAATCCTCTTTCTTTTCTCTTAGTTTCATTTCACGTTATTTTTCATTCTTATTCTATCCTCACCAACAATAATTCAGGATGCATGAAAACTTGATTACCTGATATATAATTCAATTTTATTTTTCTAATATAAAAATTCATCAGCAAACATCCTCTCCTATCACTTTATTATCAATCATTAAAATGTTATTTGTGAGGTGTTTATTTATCACTTTCAAGGACAACATGATTAAATTTTCATTGAAAAACAACATTGATGGTCATAAAACCAATTTAATGTTAGAAACATATTTTAAAATATATATTGTATCATTTTTTATTTTCCAGAACTAACATATATACATAATACTAAATTAAAAAAATAAAATGTCTTCATTGTGATGATAAAAACCCACCAAAATGATCCAAATGATTATCACTATCATCTTATCTAATAATTTTCCTCACTCAAAGTAAACAAATAAAATAAAAAATCATTTAGTATTCTAGATTTTCATTATTAATAAAAAATATCAATTCTAGACTACTATTATGAATTCAAATGGTCTTCCATACACATATACATGTAAACTGATCATGAAAACCATGGAAACAAGCACTCCTGAATAATGAAAATGTATCTTACAACTCATCAAAAATGTGATGAATGGTATTAATAAGATTAAAATAATTCATGAAAATATATAATATTTTCTAGAATTATTTACTAATGATTGTAATTTGATTATATGAGATAATAAGTACTAGTGAAGAGTGGTTTCATACATAAGATAATGGATTCATTCTGTACCTCCATGTTTTCTTTCGAGTTACAATTTCTATCTCTTTACAATAATATAAATCTACATTTATAAATAATTATTATAATTTTACATATTTTCAAGAATCTTTTTGCTAATTCATATGATATATATTTACAAGATATACATGTTATAAAAAGGTTCCTTTCCCAATTCTTGTAGATAAGCAGGCTCAATTCAAGGAAACATTCCAATTTCATACGCACATTTATGAAAACTCAATAATATGTTTTAATCTACATTATTCTTTCTAAAATAACCACCTTTTATCATGAAAATATTTCATGTTTCATTTTGGGATTTATATAATGAATTATTATTTTATCTATTTTGAATATTTTTATTATTTTCATTAAAATGCACTAAACGTTTTTATTCATAAAGTTTGAAAACACTATGTTTTACACATTTTCACTTTTTTTTGACATCACATGTCATGATAAGTTTCTATTTTAACATATTAATGTCCCTGTATGATTTAAATTCCTTATTTAATAGATACCATTATGATATGCCTTTTGAAATGATTACTATTACAAATTCTTTCCATTGGGTAACACCTAAGATTATATTTAATTACTTATTTATGATTCATTATGTGGAACAGATATTCACGAAAATATTATGATGGGTGTTTATAGCTAGTGATCCAATGAATTGAGTAATTTTTGGTCTTATTATATTTTATGTGCAACGACCTTGTTTTTTGTTCTTAAATTGTTATCCTTGTCCAACATTATGGGTTGTTAGCCTCGACTTGTTATCCTCAATGTGTAATGAGCCCTGAATCATGTTTATGTCATATTTTATATTGATTACACATTACTATTATTCCAATATTAAATGATCCCATGTTCCATATGTTATTCTACCAAATGATTATTCACATTCCATGCCATTTTTATGTCTTCATTGTTTAGTCAATAAGGTTTCCTTATGACATTCCCATTCCTTCATGATTGGGGAGATTGTTGAGTCAAAAAGGTTTCTTAATGAATTTACCATTCCTTCATGTTTTGAAAATCACAAACACCTTATCTTATGGAATATTTTTTTTACCCTATGTTTTACTTTCATAAGGAAAATTTTCCTTCCACAACGAAATTTATACTTACTATGTTTTTCATTGATTGTTTTTTCTCTAAGTATAAAATTTGGTTTCATATATAAAAACCTCAAAATATTATAATACTTAGATATAGATCATTTTGTTTTGAGGATCTGTATTTAGGTATTGAATACTCTGAATTTATGTTTCGAACATTGTAAGTTCAGACTCCTATTTCTAATGAATTCATAATCTGAACTATTACATGTTCAGAACCCAAGTTCTCTGAATTTAGACTCCTAACTCTTCTGAGTTATGACTCCGAGTTCTCTAAATTAAGACTCCAAACACTTCTGAGTACTGACTCTGAGTTCTCTGAATTTAGACACCGATCTCTTTTGAGTTCTGAATTTGAGTTCTCTGAATTCAAACACCGAAATTTTATGAGTTCAGGTTCTATGTTTTTTGAATTCAGACTCCGATCGCTTATTAGTTCAGGTTTAGAATTCATATGAATTTAGACTCCGAATTTCCTTAAAATTCATACTGTGAATTATATATAATTCTTATTATGAATTCTTATGATAAACAGAATCTGAATATCCATTTATTATAGACTCCGAATAGTTTTTTGGGTTGACTATGAACTTTTATTTTTTCTTACACTCTGAAAAATGATTTTGGTTAAGTAACCATATTTTTTCATACTCATGTTTTTGTTACAAAATGATGTCGTGCATTACGTTACTAACTAACTTTTGTTTAAGTGACACGAGTACTGGTCCCTCTGAAATTAAAGAAAAAATATGACCGTTGGAGGAGGGAGCCTACCGTTGGAGTTGTAACTATAAATTGGGGCCTTTTTGAAAGAGCTTACAACAAGATGACCAATTTAGAGATTACATGCGGAAGAAGTGATTTAAAGGGAGAGAGACCTTCATTATTTGTGCGTACTGAATGTCTTGTTCTGATTTGATTCATGCGACTCCGAATGTTGCTGAGTACTTTAATGGATTCTGAGGATAGGAAGACAGAGGTTCCGACTAACTTAATGTTCGAGGACTTCCTTACTGAGGAAGACAGTGGTGATGACTACCTTGAAGTTGAGGGCTTGCAGGGATATCAAGGCTAACTTTGATTTTCATATCAAGGGTTTACCCTGGTGTGGGTTAGACATACATTATTGAATGTATAAATCAAGGTACTTTTATCCAAGGTTTTTGGATACCCTTCTCTTTGGGTTAAATGATTTACTACTTGTTACATGTTTGTTTCATGTTTTCCACTTCATTTTGTTTATTAAGGAAAGTATAACTGTCTTATACATCAATAAATTTTTACACTTTTAATTAGTGATATTCTATACGCTTTAAGGTATTATTTTTTCCTTTGTAAACTTTTTTTATGTTTCATTTCCTTATTCATTTTTCTGTAATTACATTTTCAGAATCATTTTTTCAGAATCAAACATGTTTGTAGAACTGGAGGTTTTGTGAATTATCTTATTTTGCTTTGTTAAACACCTTGATCTTTAAATGTTCCAATGAATTTTTAAAGTGTAAAAATTCCCCCTAATCTTGTATATTAAGCATCATTATTACGATACTACAATTAGTATCATCTATCATTTCGATCCAACAATTGGTATCATAGGCTAGTGACCTTTTACCCTGAACCAATTGAACAATTGGTATTAGAGGAGGTCTCTGAATTTCTTATATTCACATATAATTTTTCCTTGCTCATGTTCTTCATTGTTATTCTTTTTCTTTGCTAAGGAATTTTTTTTCTTGCTTACAAACTTATATTACAAACACTTTTTTGTGGAAAGACTTTCTTTAGGATGGATGGAATCAATTTTGGTCCCATAGACAACCTAAATCCAACATGACCACCTATTTTTGATGGGACTGATTACAAATATTGAAGAGATCGTATGACCTCATTTTTTATCAATAATGGAGTAGACAATTTTTTCATTATTATTGGAGGATATAAAATCCCTGAAAAGAAAGTTAGTTATTTCACCAATAATGAAAAGAATGAATATCAAATGAATTAAAAGGTATGCAATACATTACATTGTTCCATTACTAGAAATATATATAGCCAAATTTCATCTTGTGAATCAGTAAATTGTATATGGAAGAAGATTGATGTTACTCACTTTGGAACTTACAATGTTAATGAAACTAAAAGATCCATTCTCAAAGTTAAATATCATGTTTTTGATTTCCTTATGGAGAACCCATATGTAAGGTCCAAAAAAAATTTATGACTATTTTTAATAGTGTACAATTTATGGGTGAGAAAGGATTATATGATGAAGCTCTTGTGGAAAATTTTTTAGACATCATGCACAATGAGTGGTAATCTAAGAGAACAACTATAGATGAGAATAGGAAGGTTACACAGATCCCTCTTGATGAATTTTTGGAACTCTTCTTCAACATGAGACTAGAATGAAGAGAGATGCTGACAATATTAAGAAGAATAATAGACATGGCAGTGTTTCTTTTAGAATAATTTCAAATCATATGAAAGCCAAGACTCCTTAGTGAGTTAGTAGATCTAAATCTATGAAGATTGTTATTCAATCAAAATCTAATGGAAGTGAATCTTCAGAAAATGAGTTATCCAATCTTTCTCAAAGGATGAAAAATATTATTGGATAGAATAACTTTCAATCCATATACACAAAGAATGGAATGATAAGAAATATTCTGAAGTCACATGTTATGAATGCAAAAGAGCTGGACATATAATACCTGATTTTCTGATGCTTAAAAGAAAGGAAAGAAAGGAAAATCATTCTAAGAGAAACAAAAAAGAAGTACTACAATTCTAAAGCTAATATAGGTATGAAACCTAATGACACATGGAGTTCTAGTGGTGGTGACTCTTCATATGAATCATCATAGTATGAATCTTCTGGACAAAATAATATTGGTTTAATAGCAAGAATACCTATTGAAAATCCTTTCTTAATGGCTAAGGTACACAATGCTGAATCTATGACCACTGTATACTTGAATGATAATTATAATGATAGTAAATATAATGAATTATCAGATAAAGAATCTTCTTCTGATGAAGATAATACTTTACCTACCTATGAAGAAGTTCCTAGGTTTGTTCAGCTTCTGGAGAATTAAAATTCTATGGTAAAAAAAATCTTGATAAGGAAAATTCTAGAATTTCTCTACATACTAAAGAAGTATAAGATATTTCTAAAGATCTTGATAAGAAAATTTTAGATTTCAAAATTATTTCAAAAAACCATGGGGAAGAAATTTCCGAGAAGAAAACACATTCTTAGGATCTAGAAAATGTAATTTCTAAGAGACGTGTTTTCTAGACTAAATATAGCTAAAAAACAAATGTTTTGGAACATAAAAACATTTTTATCAAACTAAAATATGAAATATTTTCCTTGAGGAAGTGTTTTTCAATATTTACATTAGGTAAAGAATTTTTTTTTGTTTATACTAGTTCAAAACTGATTTTTAATAATAATTACTTTGTTCCTCAAAGTGCTCCATTATACACTAAATGTCAGTGTGGTGGGCATTGGGCAATAAACTGTTCCAAAAAAACTAGTCTTTAGGGTTTCATAAATCCCATTTTTATAAAAAAACATGGGTTCCATAGATTTTTCTATCATAAATTTCCATATCCAAGAAAGTTATGGTTCCTAAAGTCTAACAATTTTTTTTTCAGGAATATAAATAAAGTACCAATAGCAATAAATCGTACACAAATAGTGGATGATCATGGAACATGACTAGTAACAAAAACTAAATTGAAAAGATTATTAAGGAAAAAGGAGGAAAAGTAACTTTCAGATATAATTATAAGGGAGAAATTATTGGTATATGTAACATCGTTATTCTTGGAAAAACATTGATTTAAAATGTTTTATTTTTTAAGGGACTTAAGAAAAACCTCATTATCATAAGTCAATTATTTGATGAATTTTACCTTGTGAATTTTAGGAATGACACGTGATTATTAAAAAATTCCAAGGAAGAGTTTATTCATTCTTCCAATAGGAAAGATAATGTTTACACACAAGACATGGATGACCTTAGGAGCCATGATATACCTTTCCTTAGTGTAATGGAATATCATTCTTGGTTATGGAATAGAAGGTTAGGACACTATAGCCAAAGGAACCAATGAAAACTCTCTAATAAAAGACTACTTAAGGATCGACCATAGATCATAATTGATTCTTCAAAAGTTTGGGATCCTTGTCAATATGCAAAGAAACATTAATCAAGATTTAAATCAGTCGGTGAAGTCTCAATAATTGATGCATTACAGTTAGTGCATATGAATCTTTTTGGACCAACACAAACTGGAAGCATTGGAGGAAAATATTATGTATTTGTTTTAGTTGATGATTATACTAGATTTAGGTGGGTCTATTTTCTAGCAAAGAAATATGATGCTTTTTCTTATTTCAAAACTTTTAGATCCCATGTAAAAAATGAGAAAACCTTCCTTTGATAACTATTCATAGTGATCATGGAGGAGAATTTCAAAATTCTGATTTTGAAACTTTTTGTATTATAAAAGGCATTACTCATAACTTCTCATCACCCAGAACAACTCAACAAAATGGTGTTGTTGGAATAATAAATATAAATCTTCAAAAGATAACAGGAAAAATTTTGAGTGAATATTCTATAGCCAAAAATTTTTAGGCTGAAGCTGTAAGTACTCATTATTATACATTAAATCATGTGTTTATCAGACCTTTTCTTAATAAAACTCCTTACCAGTTATGGAATGGTAGAAAACCTAGAATTTACTACTTCAAGGTTTTTGTTTGCAAGTTATTCATTTTGAATACTAATGATAATTATCACAAATTTGCACCAAAATACTATGGAGTAATTTTATTAGGCTAATCCACAACTTCTAAGGCTTATAGAGTTTTCAATAGAATCACTTTTACTTTTGAAGAGACAATACATGTCAAATTTGATGAAACTATTCCTTTTGTATTTAAACAACCTCATCATACATCTTCAGATGTGTTTTGAAAAACTATTTATAAACCATTGTTGAAAGATCCTTCTAATAAGGGTAATTTCCAAGAAGATACCTATGAATCATTTACCCCAGATGATTTACTACCTTATGTTGATGAACATGATTTACAAAACCCAAATCAGTTGTTTCTAAAGAATCATCCCAGTGTTAGTATCATTGGTGATGTAATTAAAACTGTAAGGACTATAAGTTCCTTAAAAAATTAAATAGAACATCTACCTTTCTGTTCCCAATTAAAACAAAAAATCATGGATTAATATTTAGTTGATAATGATTGGATACAAGTTATGAAAGATGAGTTAAATTTATTTGAAAGTAATAAAGTCTGGAGCTTGGTTGAATAACCTAAGAAAACATCTGTTATTGGAGTAAAATGGGTCTTTAGAAATAAATGTGATGAAAATGGAATCATAGTAAGAAATAAAGCTAGATTGGTTGCTAAAGGTTATAATCAACAAGAAGGAATATACTATGAAGAAACCTATGATCCAGTAGCCATACTTGAATCTATTCGTATTCTACTTGCTATTTCTAGCATTCTCCAATTTCAAACATTTTCAAATGGATGTGAAATGTCCTTTCCTTAATGGTATTTTTTAAAAGGATGTTTTTGTTGAACAAACTCCTAGATTTGAAGATACAAAACATCCTAAACATATTTATAAACATACCTAAGCATTGTATGGACTTAAGAAAGACCCTCGAGCATGGCATGATAAACATACATGAATTTTTCTTCAAAATAATTATGTTAAGGGAAATGTAGATCCAACCATTTTTATAATGAATGATAAGATAAATGTATTGATTTTTCAAATTTATTTTGATGACATTATATTTAGTTCATCTCAGAAATATTTAACTAATTCTTTTGCGGAACAAATGAAATTTGAGTTTGAAATGAGTATGATGGGGGAGTTAACATTTTCCCTTGGTTTTGAAATTTCTCAAAAACTAGAAGTAAACACTAAGAGTATTAGTACTCCCATTGGTACCTTAAACACTCTTGATCTTGATGAAGCTGGGAAACTAGTAGATTAAACAAATTTTAGAGGTATGATAGAAAGTTTACTTTACGTGAAATCTAGTTTTCGATACTTAATCTTTTTAGTATACTTATGTGAAAGATATCAACCCAATCCTAAGGAATCTCATTTAATGTCAATGAAAATATTTTTTTGATACATAAATGGAACCATTGATATTAGACTATTTTATACTTCGGGAAATGTTTTTGTTCTAAAACATTTTTCGAGTGCTGACTTTGGGGGATGTGAAATGGATTGAAAAATTACATCAAGAACATGTCATCTCTTAGGAGATTCATTAGTTTCTTGGTCATGAAAGAAGCAACACTCAGTAGTTCTTTCCACTACTGAAGACGAATATGTAGCAGCTGGAAGTTGTTGTGATCATGTGTAGTGGATGCAACACACAGTCACAGACTATGGTAAGAGATTTTACCAAAAAAAAAATTTGTGGGATAATAATAGAATCATTTCCCTTAGTAAAAACCATGAACATCACTCTCGTTAAAAACACCTAGATATTAGGCAACACTTTCTCAGGGATCACACAAAAAAGTTGATATCATTCTTCAATTTATCTGAATAGAAGATCAACTTGCTGATATTTTCAAAAAATCATTACCCTATGATAGATTTGAATACATTAAATATAAGATAAGAATGATAACCATAAGGTAATCTTTCTTATTAACATTCTATTGAAACCAATCTCGATATAGTAATAAACTCCATTTCATAGGGGGAGTACATTTTCTTGATAGTTAGATCAAAGTCTTTCATAATGAAAATATTGGTAGTCATATTTTTCAAATATTTCCTAATGAAAATTTTCATAGTCAGATTTTTCAATTATTTTTTAATGGATATTTTTGTAGTCAGATTTTTAAAATCTTTCGTAATGGAAATTTTCTTAGATGGACTTTTCAATCTCTCGTAATGAAAATTTTCATAGTATAATTTTCTAAAATATTTTTTAATGAAGTTATATATATATATATATAGTTATTCAAAAAAAATTTGTAGTCTAATTTGTTTTTTGAATATAAAATATTTTTTAGTCTAAATTTTCTTTTAGTTGTCTAAACGTTTTTGTGGTCTAAAATTTTTTGTTGTCTAAAATTTCTCGTAGTCTAAAATATTTCGTAGTCTACGATTTTTTCTTTGTCAAAATTTTTTATTAGTATAAATAATATTTTTTCATAGTCTAAAATTTTTCATAGTCATAATATTTTCATACTTAAAAATGTTCGTGATAAATTTTTTCGTACATAAAATTTTCTAAATAGGGATTTTAATTTTTAAATATTTTTCACAAAGTAAATTTTTGGAATCTATGTTCTTCAAGAATGTTTTTTCCTCAATATGAAAAATATTCATAAAAATCTAAAAGGCATGTTTCCTTTCCTGAGTTTTCATAATCATCCTTCACATGTGGGTGGTTTTTTTTGTTTTTAAATTTTTCGGATTCTCTATTCCTTAAATCCGAATTTTCCTATTAAAACATCAAAAGATCGGATTCTGTCAAAATTTCCGTACGGATAGCTTTTCAACCGTCAGATCTGATCAGATGCTTCTCAACCATTAGATTGGGCATGTCCTCTTAATCGTCACTTCAAACACCTATATAAAGGACCCCCGATGGTTATCCCACATTTAAACTCAAGCTCTTGCGTGCTGAAGTTCATCCCTTCCTCTTAAGATCGTTCCAAACATCTAAAAATTTTCTTAAATTCAAATTTATGTCGAAGAATCTTCTCAGAAAGGCATTTCAACTGTCAAGCCAATCTCGGAGTGTCATGTTTATATAGAGAGGTATGTGCATAAAAACTTCTTCACCAGGTATGGCTCCATCATCACAATGAACAACAAAATGAATGGATTGAAAGTGTTTCCTTCTCAATGCCATGAGCTCAAGATTTAGTTTATCTAGATTTGGTTGTTGAATTTTATGAAACACTATGATTTTTTAAGGAAGAAGGTAGAGATATGTTCTCTTTCAAGAGCTATGGAAAGACTTATGCTCTCTCGAACACAAAGGCAGAAAATTTGATTGGAGTTCCATATGAAGTAGAAGCTGAATTTTGTTCTCATAAGTTGGAAGATGTTAAAGGAAGTTTTGTTATGGTGAAATCTATGGAGTGCCTCGGTCTTATAGATGTTAAGACATTTAAGATTGTTTACCTCACTATAAAATTTTGGATTTTCGAATTATGGGTTCATGGTTTCAAAAGTATGAGAGAAGGAGACAATGAAACTTTAAATAAGAGTGATATGTATATTTTGGATTTCATGGTGAATATAATGAAACATAATTTGGATATGCATATTATTATTATGATCGAGAATATAATGAATGAAAATTTGAAGGCATAGATCTTTATGTATCCATCCATTCTTTCATAGCTGATTGTTCGGTGCTTGGAGTCTTTCAAAATTCCTTGCAGTTCAAAACCACGGAATTGCAAAGACATTTTGGATAGTGATCATACTTTGAGAGGGATTAATGTTGGATTTTCAATAGAATCCGTATTATATTTTGATTTTCCTGATTAAGAAGCTCAAGCCATACCGAAGAAAAAGGAAGTGGATGAGAATTCCAAAAACTGTGCAAGGAAGAGGAATGTGAAGGAAGTGAAAGAAAATGAAAAAACTCCATTGGCCAAGGAAGTTCAGTCGGAAACCCAAAAGCTGAAAAAAAAATCCTATCCATATGAGGTTGTTGCTTAGTGGAGGAAAGATAAGAAGAACAGGGAAGAAGGGGAGCACAAGTTTGGAAAAGACCCTACTGAAGCAAAATCTCAGAAGGAGAAGACATCTAAGTATCTAGAAAGATAAGAGAAAGAAATGAAATTAAAGAAGAAGATGAATGAAGCATATATTTTTCAATCCCTTCTAACTAAAACTGAGAATGATTCCAAAAATATTCTGGTACCATTATATTTCCTAGTAGAAGCCTTCCCTTAAACTCTGGGGAAGAAAGGATGAAATTTGTGACTCCGGAAATAGTCAAAGAAGTAAAATAAGTAGATGAAGTTGAAGAAGATGTAGAAATAATTGGTGACACTACAGAGTTGATTATATAAATAGATGATTTCCATGAGAAAGAAATCCCAAATTAGAAGCTGTCAATCCGAACATCTGCAGTAGAATCATTAAAGCTAGCTACACCTGGGAAAGATGAGAAAGGGGAAGATGACAAGGTTGATGAAGAAGTGAATAAGCTGTCTAAAGAATAAATTTATAATCCTCATTTCATACACCCTGATGATGACACAGAAATAGCTGAGAAAGAAGAGATAGATGGAGATAAAATTGTTCATCTGTCTGACAGTGAACATGTATCTCTGGATGAGGAAGCCATTACATGAACTAATAAGGGCAAACATGTGGTTGTTGATACTCCTTGTAAAGCTATTGTAAAGAAGAAGGAAGCTAATGTATCATCATAGAGGAAACGTGCTGAGCATAAAAAATAAACCTCACTATGAAAAGTTTCATATTCGAAATCATCATCCGTTAGACAATATTTTTTTGTTCAGTAATTGTAGAAGCTTGTTGGGATCATTCCAATTTTTCCATGAATTGACATGAAATGTCAAATGCTTCAACACACGTTGAACTAGAAATTGTATTCAGTATCCATGGTGATGGATAAGGTTTTTAATCTTGAGGCTTATTTCAAGAATTGTTTCATCAACTATGAAGGCCATAAAAGATCATGCGGGAAGATGACTAGTTAGTCAAAGACAACCATAGAGGAAATGAGATTTATAGATGAGTTAAATAATGTTTCAAGGAGGCATTTTACATTGAATATGGTAGGATCAAAGATCTCATAGGATGTTTTGAAGGAAATTTAAATTTGGAATAGAATTCTCGGAATCAAGTGGTAAAATATCTGAATGGGAAGTTGTATTCAGTGGCCCAAAGCTGTAATAGAGAAAGGGATCTCCGGATTGAGATATAAAAAAGCATACCAAGCAGGAAGAACTATCGAAGGCTCAGGAAGAAGCTCATAAGGATCAGGAAGAATGAATCATGGATCTAAAGAATAAATCTGAGGATTAGGATCAGTTTGTCAAACGAGTAGAGGAAGAGCACAAGGAGCTTAAGAAGCTCAAAAGAATAGAGAAGAAGATGACACCTAATGAAAAAATAAGGATTACTTTGTTTAATTCTGATTTTTTTATTTTCTTGTTATATAAATTATTCTAGTCATAATGAAATTTTGGCTTCTCGTTTTTTTTGGAATTTTTGTACTAATATTTTAGTTACCATATTTACTTTCCCATATTGTATATTTCTTTATAAAAATCACAAAGGGGAGAAGAGAAAAATAATTCTAAGAAAAGAAGATATTTCCCTATGTAAGGGGGAGTGTTCATATACAAGATGATTTTCGTATACAATGAAATGCTAAGTCTTATTACGGAAATCTAGAATATGATTCTTAGTGTTTCAAAGCCTTAAGTTGAGTTAGTCATATTCATCATTTCCAATGTGATAAGGGAGATATGATTTGTATTCAATTTCATGGAAAATATTTTCTAAATCTATATATTCATTTTCTAAAGCATGATTGTGGTTTCCAAAAAGGGAGAGATTATTGAGCCAATAAGGTTTCCTTATGAAATTTCTATTCCATCATGATTGGGGAGATTGTTGAATCAATAAGGGTTCCTTATGACTTTAATGTTCCTTCATGTTTTGAAAATCACGAACACTTTATCTTAAGGCATATTTGTTTACCCTATGTTTTACTTTCAGAAGGAAAATTTTCCTTCCCCAAGGAAATTTATCCTTACCATGTTTTTCATTGATCATTTTTTCTCTATGTATAAAATCTAGTTTTATAACTAAAAACATCGGAATCTTATAATATTTAGATATAGAGAATTCTGTTTTCAGGATAAGGATTTAGGATCTGAATCCTCTAAATTCTGGTTCAGAACATTGTATGTTCAATCTCCGAATTGTTATTAATTCAGACTATGGATCATCAAGAGTTTATACTCCGAGTTCTCTAAATTGAGACTTCAAACACTACTGAGTTCTGACTTAGAGTTCTTTAAATTCAGATTCCGAACACTTATGAGTTCTGACTCTGAGTTCTCTGAATTTAGACACCGAACATTTTTGATTTCAGGTTCTGAGTATTCTGAATTCAGACTCTGAACTCTTATGAGTTCAGGTTCCAAATTCATATGAATCTAGACTCAGAATTTCCTTAAAATTCAGACTCCGAATTCTATTTAATTCTAACTCCCAATTATTATGATAAAAAAATCATAATATCCATGTATTATAGACTCAAAATATTTTTTTTTGACTATAATCACTCATTTTTTCTTACACTCTAAAACATGTTTTTGGTTAAGTAACCATATTTTTGATTAGTCAGGTTTTGGTTACAAAACAATATCGTGAATTCAGTTACTAAATAACTGTTGTTTGAGTGTCACATGTACAGGTCCCTCTAAAATTCATGGCAAAATAGGATTGTTGAAGGAGGAATCTGATCGTTAGAGTTGTGCCTATAAATAGGAGCTCATTTGAAAGATGAGAATACATGTTTATCAATCTAGAGATTACATGGTGCTGAAGTGATTTCAAGAGAGAGAGACTTTCATGCTTTGTGAGTACTGAAATTCTTGTTCATATTTGATTTGTACAACTCCGAATGTTGTTGAGTACATTTGAGGGGTTCCTGGGATATAAAGTGGGAGGTTCCTACTAACTTAATGTTCGAGGACTTCCTTGCTGAGGAAGACAGAGGTGCCAAATAACTTGAACATGATGTCTTGTGGGGATATAAAGACAGGCTCTGATCTTTATATCAAGGGTTTACCCTGGTGTAGGTAAGATATACTTCCTTGAATGTATAAATCTAGGGACCTTTATCCAAGGTTGTGGGATACCCTTCTCTTTGGGTTAAAAGATTTTATACTTGTTACTTGTTTGTTTCATGTTTTCCGCTGCATTTTTTTTGTTAAAGAAAGTATAACTATCATAATGTCCCACCATTTCTCATTGTCTTGAGAGTGAAAAGTGTCATTACTAGGCCTTAAGCGACATCCCCAAGACGCGAAAGGCTGGAAATAAATGTCGAATGGTATCAAACATAAGTGGGGGGTAATTTACCCTTTAAGAAATAAACCCATCCATTAATCAGTAACTATATGATGCATGAACAAATGAAAGACCAATCAAAAACTTCATTTATGTTAAACCACATCAGAGTACACAACAGTGAAAAACCAAACCAAAAATCAAAATACACAGCGGAAGAACAACTCAAGACTCTCAAAAGTCACCATGACTAAATGGTTCATAAGCTTCAAGCTCCACAACATCTCCAAAACATCACCATGAGCCACCAATAATGAGATGCTTTACCTTTACCTATGTCTCGGAATACAACATCGAAAAATCCCCAAAGTGCCAAAGCAGGGGTGAGTATTAAACTCAGTAGGTTTTCGCCAATGAATTCCCTACTCACACCACAAGGATAGAAGAGTTAGAAACATTTATATTAAAATAGTTGATATAAATCTATTTCACCAAAGAAGTTTATAACTAAATATAAACATGTTTTTCCAAAACCATCCATGCTCAAAAGAATCCAAGTGCAATTTAAACCAGAATTTTCAACATGTTATTTTTCTAGAAAAATAACCAAAAAATTTCCAAACAATTTAACAAACTTCCCGTTTTGGCATGCCCAACCATTTCACAAACCCGTGAAATCAACCATGCATGCTTTGTTATGACAGTTCCATACTCATGAGCAGTTTCTCGTCGATCTACCATGTCTTCACAAGGTAATTACTTCCCATGTTCCATTACCCCTTTGGCATTGAGCGTCGGGTCATATTTCAACCAAGCCTCTTACATATAGTTACCACGTTCCATTAAACATTTGGCACTGAGCACAAGGTCCAATTTCAACCAATCCCCATACATGCAATATGAACACACACCACACATTCCATAGAACCATTAAAAACCATCCTTTAAATAAAAAACCTTTTATTGAAAACCATTTTCCATCAAAACTAAGTGTGTTCAAACAATTCAAGCCTTTTCAATACATCTTCCTTTTTATTGAAAACCAAATCCATCAAAATCATTTCAATCACAAACCATTTCAATAAAACACTCCTTTTTATTGAAATCCCATTTCTCATCAAACCATTTACAATTTCAGCAATTTCATAATTTCAAATCAACATTTTAAACGTAAATAGCCAAATCACATTGCACAACAATTCACCATGATTTCACAATTTCATCAAAACCATAAATCATCACTCAAGAATATTTATTCCATGCTTTTCATAATCAATACTATTCAAATAACCAATTTGAAACTAAGACAACCAATTCTAACAAGTGGAGTCAAGAGTGAAGCCACCTACCTTAACAAAATAGGTGAAACCAAGCAATAGACAAAGAACACTCAAGAACACCGAGTCAAATCTCCATGAATCCTCCTTTGATCTCTTCTCCTAACACAACCATGACAAAAAATCAACATATTTGGCATCCACATACATAGGTCTACCAATAACAGGAATAGATCTAAGGAACCGAGTGAATGGGAGAAGTAGATCTAAGCAGATCTGTAGAGACCAAAAGCTTGATGTACATAGACATTACATTACATTTGCGGAATAATTAATACATAACAAAAATAGACACCAAAGGACCGTAATAGTTTAGTGTCGTTGGAAACGCGGTACAAAATCTTCTAATCATGGTTAAAGATCATCAACATCTCCCATAAAGATCTTCCCCTTTTGGTTTTCTTACCTAAAACCTTTCTTTAAATCCTGGAGAAAAGAAAACATATAACGGGTGAGCTCAAATGCTCAATAAGGGTAAGAATGGATAAAATAACAAATCATATACATTTGAACTTAAAAACATGAACATAAAGTATAAACATCAAAATATTGGGAATGACATAAAACATGGAAGTATATAATGCATAGATCATAAGAAAACATTAATCATGATAAAATAGCATGAGAATAAAACATGTAATTGTGGAAACCATTAAGCACATGTTTTGATTTCCATAGTAGCGAAGGAATTGCTTCCAAGACCATCTTAGTGGACAAAGTCCCTTTCTGAATAGAGTCCACTCCTCGTTCCAGTCATGTAACACTGAAACGTATTAACTTACCATTCCAGCCATGTCTATATCATGAGATATAAATTTTTAACCAATGCATTGGAGGGAGATATAGGTCCCAATCATCTCATAATGAAATCATTCTTACTTTTTCCACAACATAAACATAAATTATTCATCATAACCCATAGAATAAAAATGGGTTTCATAAACATCATCCCATAATAACATAATCCATAAAATGAATGATATCATTTCATAATATAAAAATTTAAACCATGTAAATCATAGAGAAATTATACATGAAAAATACACATATGATATAATTCCATCTTATATGGAAAATGGTTTTGATAAAACACTTGTAATGAATTCTTGGGGAAAATATACTTTCTTCTTCAAAATCATTTTCTTTTCACAAAATGCCATGCAATTTTAAAAGAAGAGGATTTTGTTGAAAATATTCAATAAATCTTGAAGATTAAGCTTCAGGAAAATAAGACGTTTTAAAATCTTAAAAATCATTTCATGCTGTATAAGTTAAAGAAAACATTCTCCTCTTTCTTTTAACGGAAAAGTCAATAAGTACTACGTATGGTAACAAAAGAAAGATTCCTTCCATGACACAAAGTAAAAGTAAAGATGGGTAAAAATTCCTTTAAACATATATATAAGAATAATATACACTTTATGAAAACATGTATATAGACATGGATGTAAAATATATCCCTAGTAAATACTTACAAATAAGAAATAGCAGATAAAAATGAGATTGCAAAATCATCCCTTTCCTTAGATCAGATATGCTTCGTACGTATCTGAACATCATGTATACTGATTTAAATAATGTCATTTACATATTACAGAATCATATTCATTGTTATGATTCCATAAATGGTTCACTTATGACGTTATATTACCCGTTCTTTTCTAAATTCCATGATAAAGTAGCGTTTTGGGTAAAAACGTTTTATTTATCGTACGTGTTTGGATTTGTTGTTCTTGATATTATTATTTATATCCTGATTTACATAATTCCATAATTTAAAACATGATTTATATATAATATATATTCTTCATATACATATATATATATATATATGATATATCGATAAATGGAATGAAATACACCGTTCATGGAGATAGTAGGTCGTACATACGCATGAACGCTGTTTTCTTTTGCTTATTGAATTGGTTGGAATTAAGTAGATGAAATAAATATATATATATACATAAATACAGTATAATTATTATGTCATATATTTCATGATTACTTATTTTATATACTTTATAATCATTCATGAATGGTTAACATGGAGAATGAATCTCATCGCGTCGTGGAGATTGTAGTCCGTACATACGCACGAGTGATGATACCATTCCCATGATTGGGAAATTGTATTGATGTGTATGTATAATATTTACGAATAAATATAACATTAAAATAATCTTATATAGTCATTTATTTTCACCATTATACCCATCCAAGTAAGGTGGTGGTCAAAAACATATTACACCATGTCGTGGAGACGGTATTCTGTACGTATGCACACGCGGTGATTTCATTTTCCGTAGGATGGATAGAAGGTGAAATAGGGTTGTTTCATATTTATAATAACATATAAGTATATATTTAATACTAATGTTATTAATCTATAATGAGACAACTAATGAAGAAGAAGTTTAAGAAAAATGAAACTTGAGAGAATCGAAAGAAGAGATTACATCTTCATCGACACACCTCCTTTAAGCCTTCTCTTAAGGAAGTAGAGTTGGTCTTTTGAGAAGACTAGAACCTCAAAAATGTTTCCAGGGATGTGGAGATGTAAAATTGGAAGGGTTTCTCCGAGATTCAAAGCTCAAAAGGGTGTGAAGAGAAGAGGGAAGGGGTTCCCTTTTTATCAGGGAGGAGAGGGGCACCTTTGGAAAAATTAAAATATTATTTTATAATAAAGTAATTATTGGTTTTTTATAGCTCCAAATTGATTTATTTCGAAGCTAAGGTAGTGATGGGTCGAAATACTCTTAAACAATAGATTTCAGAATGGTTTGGGTCATTATATTATCCTTATCGTTTAGTTTAAACTATTAGTTAATTAGATTTACATTTACCATGTCACTTTGTATTTTTATATTATATAGTTAATAAACATACCATATACATCCAAGAGACCCCCCAAGTGGTCCCTTAATGATACAACTATCATGATATAATTATCTTGGCTGAAAATTAGATTTTCATGAATATAATAACAATTAATAATATAATATTTGTTTTAAAAACTATTTAATGTCAATTTAGACATGATTTGGTAATTGATTTTTGTGAAACTCATAACAGCATGAATAGTTTTAAAAAGGTTAATTAAATCAATACTAACAAGTCATATTAACCTATATAATTAATGTAATTCATATATAGTCTAAAATTTCATTTATTTGGGTATTTATAATATCAATTATGTTAATATTTCATTAAAAAGATAATTACTACATCATAATTGTCTCATAAATAAATTAAATTATTTAATGTCTAAAAATTATAAATAAAATACCATTATGTATGAAATCTTTTTAGATTTATAATGAATATTTATAGTAGATTTTATCTTATGTATAACCCTACATTAAAAATAATTTAGTTATTAAACATTGATTTTACCAATTTTAACCCTTCTTTAAATAAATTAATAATAAATGTCCTAATCTAATCCATGTGGAACTAAATGGTCTTATTTTATTCCTAAGGATGTTTTTGGTCGAATTAAACTGATCCAATATAATTATTATACGTTTTAGGGTAATAATAATATCATTTTTTCCCTTAATTACAATATTTACGTATAACCGTGGTAAATAAAAGTAAACAGTTACTATTCACAAAAAAATTATTTTCATCTCATTGAACAACATTTTAGTCCTTGATATTAACCGTGACTCTCGGATTTTCGAAATTCCACTCACAAAAGCGGTAAAATTATGTTTTATGTGAATTTCCAAATTCTCCTGGAAGGTGGGTAAAAGACGGTTAAAAGTTCAATAAAATTTTTATACATCTAAAATTATTATAAAATGACTCTAATGAATTACATTGAACATATATAGGTATTATGTATCAATTTTGACATAAAATACATATTAATAATTATTTAAATAAATATTTGTTATTTAAATAGTAACCTAGTGTTTTAACTATTCATCAAAAATTGAATGTTGTCAGAAAAATACCAAAAATTCACCCTAGGCTAATTTCGATATTCCAAATCCAAAAATGGTGTCCATTTTGAAATATAAAATTTATACAATTTCAAAAAGTGGGTATTACTATTCATAACATCTAGTTTATATTACATATCGTTGTTTAGTGAAACTCGGTATTGCATACAACACACGCTATCGTTGAAGGTCGCGATTTTGTGTAATGCAAGCCAAACCAGGGATGCATGTAGTGCAAGATTATTTTTGTGTAGTGTAAAATACAAGACATCAATGAAATTAAAAAGAATATTTTTCATAAAATATCGGGGTGTTACATTCTACCCCCTTAAAATGAATTTCTCCCTCGAAATCTGTCAGGGTTATAAATGGTTTACTACTCGAAAGTTTCTTTAATAGAAACACACATCCTAAATAGGAATACCAAAACTTATCTTTAAAACTAATGTATGAAACGTAACGGTTACCCAAATTAAATAATCACTGGGATTCCATGTAGGAGAACATAGGTGAAAATATGGATATGGAAGAGAAATGCAACCGTCATGTTCTGATGGAGAGTGGTAGAAAACATGCCTTTGAAAAATCCAACAATAACAAAGCCATATATTTTTTATGATCTATGGTACCATCTGATTCATCGGATATAAGGGCACTAGGACAACATTTTTTGTTTTCATGATCATTTCCTTAAAGTTGAAGAATTTGAATTCGAATAAATACTTACTTTATTTTTGTATTATATCACTGTTGTTCGTGCCTTGAACAATTTCCACTTCATATCATAAAGAAATGAAGTTGAATTTTACTTTAATGATGTTTTAGCAGATCATGCGACAGAATGATAGGTCATTCCATCTGTCTCAAACATAAGTTTGCAAAAGTTATATACATAAGTCCATATATGGTGAGGTTAATCAGATATTGTTCAAAAATGGACTTATACTTCATCTATCATCCTGCATAATAAAATAAAACATGATTCTACTAACCAGGGAAATCCTGTAGACCAATGGTAGGAAATAAAGGCATGTTGCACTTCGGTTGTGGGTTCGATTCCTACAGCCTTGTCCGACGTGACGGGTTGTTTCCCATCCTGTAGGTTGTCCTTTTTCTAAAGAGACATTATTATTACTTTCCATCAATAACATCGAAAAATTTCTATCCTTAAACAATACTAACTTATGTCCAATATAATCCATTCAAATCATTAGGCTTATCCAAAATACTGATGTCCAATCTCATATTATAGTGAAAACGATTACCAGATAGTTCATATAACAAGCATGTTAATACCATCGTTGATCCCCATATATCATAAGATATGACTTGTTGGTCACATTCCAAACATTCGAAGGCCTTAATGATGTATTCTCTTGAAAAATTAATACCCATTGAACCTTAGTGAAATCATGAGTGCAGTCAAAAGATAAATCTTTCCACATACCAAAATCCCAAAATTCTATATACTCAAACCATGATATCACTTAGTCCTTATAACAATCATGATCTCATGAATACTATCAAATATATTATTTCCTCTTTATCCATTCATTATGTGAATATAATCTTCTTTCCAAAAATATTTGAATAACCTTTCATGGTTACCAGTACCATTCAACATATACTTTCAAATAATTTAGGAAAAATAATAGTCTAACAATCCTTAGATGTTAATTTATTACATAGTACCATTAAATTACCTATGCAACATAACTCTTGATAAACATACAATCATTCCGCTACCTTCTTAAACCATTGATCAAGATTCAACACTTCTTTCATCTCATATATCATTTGTATTCTTATCATCATCATCCACAAAAATACTACCCATATGACCATGTTTATTCTCTTCATGAGATTTTCCCTTAGGGAATTGGTTTGAATAATGCCCATACATTCCAAATTTATAACATTTAATCATTATTGATATCGTAGAAATACCATTCTCCTTAACCATGGTGTTAACTGAACCTTTTACTTTGCACTTACTGGATTTGCATCCTTCTTTTCCGCACCCAATGAATATTCCAGTTCCATTGAAACATTCTAATTGATGCCTCTTCCCACATGGTTTAAATGATATAAATTGAACTTTCCTTCCTCTATTATCATCATGAAACTCTATCTTTCTCTTAATAGTTGAGTTGGTAAACATACCAAATTTGAGATTATTGATCATATTATGAGATTTCCGATTAGGCATAATAACGATATGTGGACCTCCAGATCCAATTTCATTCAGTTTCTCATGAATAATATCATTCCATTGTCTATCATATCCTCCATTATCGTGAATATTCTCATTTCCAGCCATTTTATAAAACCCAAAAAGAATAGTGTGAGAGTCCAAAATAATAATCAGGTGGGATTTCCTTCAATATATAACATCATAGCTTAAATTCAATGATCATTACAATAATTCTAGGAATATAACCAATACTTATACTTATCCTTACAGACATCCCTAGACATACCTTAGAAATATCTCTAGGGAACTCGCTAAATTTTTCGCATCCTAGTTTCCAAAGGTTAACTAAACCTTTCCTCTAATACTAATGGTAGAGACCCAAATCTTGATTTACATAGACATTACTTTACTTTTTCAGAATAATTAATACATAACAAAAACAGACACCAATGGACCTTAATATTTTAGTGTATTTGGAAACTCAAAACGTAATATTCTAATCATGGTGAAAGATCTTCAACATCTCCCATAAAAATCTTCCCCTTTTGGTTTTCTTACCTAAAACCATTATTTAAATCCTGGAGAAAAAAAACATATAAAGGGTGAACTCAAATTCTTTGTAAGGTTAATCATGGATAAAATAACAAATCATATACATTTGAGCTTAAAAACATGAACATAAAGTTTAAACATCAAAATCGTGGGCAATGACATAAAACATTGCAGTACATAAAGCATAGATCATAACAAAACATCAATCATGATAAAATAGAATAGGAATAAAACATGTAATTGTGGAAACCATTAAGAACATGTAATGATTTCCATAGTATCCAAGGCATTGATGCCAAGACCATCTTAGTGGACAAAGTCCCTTTCTGAATCGAGTTCACTCCTCATTATAGTCCTGTAACACTGAACCGGATTAACTTACCGTTCCATCCATGTCTATCTCATGAGATATAAATCATTACCCAATGCATTGGAGGGAGATATAGGTCCCACAAATCTCATAATGAAATCATTCTTACTTGTGCCACAACATAGGCATAAATCATTCATCATAACCCAAAGAATTAAAATGGGTTTCATAAACATCATCCCATTATAACATAATCCATACAAAAAAAAGATATCATTTCATCATAAGGAAATTGAAACCATGAAAATCATTGGTAAATTATACTTGGGAAATACACATATGAAACAATTCCTTTTTATATGGAAACTGGTTTTGATAAAACACTTGAATTGAATTCTTGAGAAAAATATCCTTTCTTCTTCAAAATCATTTTAATTTTACAAAATTCCACGCAATTTTAAAAGAAAAGGATTTTGATGAAAATAGTCAATAAATCATGTAGATTATGCTTCATGAAAATAAGTCGTTATAAAACTGTAAAAATCTTTTCATTCCGTATAAGTTAAAGAAAACATTATCCTCATACTTCTAATGGAAAAGTCAAAAAGTATCACTTAAGGTAACAATAGAAAGATTCCTTCCATAACAAAAAGTAAAAGTCAAGATGGGTAAATATGAATTTAAACATACATTTAATAATATTAAACACTTTATGAAAACATTTTTATAGACATGGATGTAAATTATAACCCAGTAGATACCTATAAATAAGCAATCTTGGATAAAAATGATATTGCAAAATCATCCCTTACCTTAGCTATGATATGCTTTGAACGTATCCAATACTCTTTTATAATGATTTAAATAATGCCATTGACTTATTACAGAATCATATTCATTGTTATGATGTCATAAATGGGTCACTTATGACTTTATATTATACGTTCTTTTGTAAATTCCTTATTAAAGCAGTGTTTTGGGTAAAATCATTTTATTAATCATACGTGTGTGGACTTGTTGTTCTTGATATTATTACTTATATCCTGATTTACATAGTTCTATAATGTAAAATATTATTTATATATAATATATATTCAGCACATACATATATATGTGATAGAATGATAAATGGAATGAAATACACCGTTTATAGAGACTGTAGGCTGTACGTACCCATGACGCTATTTTTGTTTCCTTATTGAATTGAATGGAATTAAGTAGATGAAATACATATATATAAATATACATAAATCCAGTATAATTATTATGTCATATATTTCATGATTACTTATTATATATACTTTATAATCATTCATGAATGGGTAACATGGAGAATGAATCTCATCGCATCATGGAGACGGTAGTCCGTACGTATATACGAGTGATGATACCATTCCCATGATGGTGGAATTGTATTGAAGTGTATGTATAATATTTCAGAATCAATATCACATTACAATAATCATATATAGTCATATATTTACAACATTATACTTATCCACGTAAGGTGTTGGTCGAAAACAGAATACACCACGGCGTGGAGACTGTATTCTGTGTGTACGCACGCGTGGTGATTTCGTTTTCCGTAGAATGTATAGAAGGTGAAATATATTTCTTTAATATAAAGAATAACATATCATTATATAAGTAATACTTATGTTATTACATTATAATGAGACAGCAAATGAAGAAGAAGTTGAAGAATAAAAAAACTTGAGAGAAGCGAAAGAAGAGATTACCTCTTCATCGACGCACCTCCTTTAAGCCTTGTGTTAAGGAAGTATAGTTGGTAATTTTAGAAGACAAGAACCTCCAAAATTTATATAGGGAAGTGGATACGATAAATGTTCAGAGGTTGGAAGAGCATCAAGGCTCTAAAGGGTGTGAAGAGAAGAGGGAAGGGGTTCCCTTTTTATAAGGGAGTAGAGGGGAACCTTTGGAAAAAAATAAAATATTATTTTATAATAAAATCATATTCGGTTTTTAACAGATCCAAGTTGTTTTAGTTCGATCCTAAGGTGGGTATGGGTCTAAATCCTCACAACCAATATATTTTAGAATGGTTTGAGTCATTATATTAACCTTATCTTTTAGTTATAACTCTTAGTTATTTAGATTGACATTTACCATGTCACTTTGTATTTTAAAATTATATAGTTAATAAACATACCATATGCATCCAAGCGACCCCAAAGTGGTCCAATAATGATACATATATCATGATACACGTATCTCGGCCAATACATAGATTTTGAGGAATATAATAACAATTAATAATATAATATTTTTTTAAAAACCCATTTTATGTCAATTTCGAAACTATTTGGTAATGTATATTTGTGAAACTCATAGTAGCATGATTATTTCAAAAAAAGTTAATTAAATCAATTAGAACATGTATTATTAACATATAAAATTAGTGTAATTCATAAAAAGTCTCAAATTACATTTATTTGGATATTTATAACATCAATTTTGTTAATATTTCATTAATAAGATAATTAATGCACCATCATTGTGTCATAAATAAATTAAATTATTTAATGTCTAAAAATTATAAATAAACTACCATCATGTATGAAATCTATTTATCTTTCTAATGAATATTTATAGTCTATTTTATCTTATGTTTAAACCTATATTAAAAATTATTAGTTTTTAAACATTGATTTTAACAATTTTAACACTTCTTTAAATATATTAATAATAAATGTCATAATCTAATCCATGTGGACCTAAATGGTCATATTGTATTCCTAAGGTTATTTATGGTCAAATTACACTTATCCAATAGAATTAGGAAATGTTTTAGGGTAATAATAATATCATTTTTACACTTAATTACCCTATTTACTTTTTACAGTGGTAAATAAAAGTAAAAAGTTACTAATCACCAAAAATTATTTTCATCTCATTGAACCACATTTTAGTCCTTGATATTAACAGTTTCTCTCATATTTTCAAATTTCCACTCACATAAGCGATAAAATTATGTTTTATGTGAATTTCCAAATTTTCCTAGGAGGTGGGTAAAAGACGGTGAAAAGTTAAATAAAATTTTTATATATCTAAAGTTATTATAAAATGACTCCAAGTAATTAAATTGAACATATATAGGTATTATGTATCACTTTTGACCTAAAATAAATATAAATAATTATTTAAATAAAAAGTCGATTTATAAATAGTAACCTAGTGTTTTCTTTATTCATCAAAAATCGAAAGTATTCAGAAAAATACCAAAAAGTCATCCTAGGCTAATTTCTATATTCCGAATCCAAAAATGAATTCCATTTTGAAATATAAAATTTATAAAATTTCAAATATTTGGTATTACTATTCATAATGGCTAGTTTATATTACATATCACTGTTAAGTGAAACTCGGTATTGCGTACAACACAAGCTATCGTGGAAGGACGTGATTTTGTGTAATGAAAGCCGTGTCAGGGATGCGTGTAGTGAAAACTCTTTTTGGTATAGCGTACAACACATGATATCAATGAAATAAAAAAGAATATTTTTCATAAAATCTCAGGGTGTTACAAGATCTAAGAGACCATTCAAGAACGAAGGAGAACGATCACATACCTCAAGAATCCTGCTTCAATTTGCCATGAGAAGAATTCGGATTGCCTCCAGAATTCATTGGCGGATTTTTCCAACCTTCAAGGGAGATAAATCACGAGTTATGGCTTCTTAGTATCTTTAATGAGGCTAATAGAGGCAAAAACAAGAATTAGATCCACAATTTTTGGATCTAATTTTAAGTGCATACATGGTTAGTCCGCACGGTTAGGCAAACCATGAGCTAAATGTGTGTTAGTAGCTTTTTGGAAGGGGCTCTCCGCACGACCTACTCACACGGTTTTCCAAAACCTTGCACTCACCGTGCGGTATTTTCTGTCCACAGTGACTACACCCACATGGATTCTGCACTGTTTGGGAAACCGTGCGTAGCCCGTGTGTCACCACTCTTTTCCCCTTTTCACTTTAAATGTCTCTATAAATTCCCCAACCATCTCTTATATACATCATGTTCTTAAAACGCATGAAACCTGGGTAACTTACCATAAACCGGGGGTAGTACATTCTCCCCACCATTGGCCTTTCCGTACTGGGAATGTAGAAAACCATCACTTGCCTGAAAGTGTTCTGGCCATTGGTCTTTCATTTCTTTCTCACGTTCCCAAGTCTCTTCCTGAATCTGACCATGTTTCCACAAGACCCTTATGAGACCGATGCTTTTTCCATGCAAGACTTTATCCTGCCTGTCCACAAGCAGCACCGAGATATTTACCAAAGAAACATCTGGCTCTAGCTCAACATGATCCCATCTGGTCACATAGTCAAGATCAGGTTGATACTTCTTCAACTGAGACACATGGATCACTTTATGTACTTCACTGAATCATGGTGGTAATTCCAACCAATATGCCACCTCACCAACCCTTTATAGTATCTCAAAAGGGCCTATATATCGAGGAGATGTGTTTACATGTTTCACAAAACGACGATGTCCAATCCTGTGAGATATTCTCAAAAAGACATGATCACCCACTATAAACAACAACGGTCTTCTACAGTGATCTGCATAAGATTTATGATGACTCTGAGCCGTCTCTAACCTCTTTCTAATAAACTAAATCTTCTCTGTTGTTTCTTGGACAAGGATTGGCCCAACTAGTGATGTTTCACATGTTTCCACCCATCATAGCAGAGAATGACAAGGACACCCATACAATTCTTCAAACTGAGCCATGCATATCGAGGCCTGATAATTGTTATTGTATGATAACTCCACTAGGGGTATATGATCCTCCCATGAGCCACAAAAATCCATTACACAAGCCCACAACATGTCTTCCAATGTTTGTATCATCCGTTCGGATTGCCCATCCGTCTATGGATGATTAACCCTGCTCATCGTCAACTGAGTCCCAAGGGTTTCCTATAATGATTTCTAGAAATGAGATGGGAACCTTAGATCTCCATATGAGACTATGGATACTGGTACACTATTCCTCTATACAACTTCTCGGATATATATTTTTGAATGATCTTCCACTGTATGAGTTTTATGAATTGTGATGAAATGGTCCGACTTGGTTAGACGATCCACTATCACATAAATGACATCATGTTTCCGGACCGTTATTGGAAGACCTATAACAAAATCCATTTTTATCTGATCCCATTTCCACACTAGGATAGGTATAGACTGTAACATACCAGCTGGTCTCTGATGCTCTTCTTTAACCTGCTGACATGTTACGCACTGTGAGACGAACTCGGTCACCCTCCTTTTCATGCTGCTCCACCAAAACTGAACCTTCCGTGCCATATACATCTTCTGTGTACCTGGGTGTACAACCCATCGTGAATGGCGGTAAGCATGAGGGTGTTTTTTCGAACTACCCATAAGTACAACAATCTGATATCTAAAACACAAAAATGAACCCCCATCATGTTTCCTGACATCAATGGTCTCCCCACCATTAAGTTTTGAACTCATTACCAGACATTCTACATCAGATGTTTGTGCCTCTTTGACCATTTTTACTAAATCAAGAACAAGTGTAGCTGAAAAGAAAACCACAACATCACCTCAGTCTTCAACTTCCTCATGCATGCCGGCTAAGACCGACATGAACTGCCAATCATCTGAAGCTTCTTTCTCCAACTAAGCATATGAATTTCTACTCAATCTATCTGCCACTGAATTGCCGTTACCCGGTGTATAAATCATGTTAAAGTCAAACATTTGAAGATACTCCATCTATCTCTTCTGCCTCAGATTCAAATCTTGCTGTGAGAAAATGTGTTTCAAGCTTCTTTGATCCGTAAACACAGTAAATTTCTCACCAAATTGATAATGTCTCCATGTTTTAAAAACATGGACGACTACAGCCTACTCCAAATCATGTGTTGGGTAATTTTTCTCATGCACCCTCACATGTCATGATCCATAAGCAACCACATGGTCTCCTTGCATGTGAACTATAACATCCCACCTTTTTATCACAAAATATTTCATTAAATTATACAAAACTGAGGATCTTTAAGGTTTAGTGTCTTGGAAACCAGTAACTTATTACATGAAAAAAACATTCTTCTTAAACACTCGAAAGGATTATTCATTTGATCATCCTATGTTCATTATAACATCTTATAACCTGGGAGTATACATCAAAGGAAAGGGTGATAAAAAGGCCTAGTAAGTGAAACAAGGGAATCATTTTACATGAGAACTTGAGATATATCAAAAGACATGAAAAATAACTTTAAGGCGTGAAAAAGACATAATGAGGCATATCATAATAAAAATAACATGTTTCATAACTTTAATATGTGGCTAAAACATTTAATATTGACAATCATTTCCATTTCACCAAGTTCCATCCCCGAGGTTTCATTAAAAATTACCAAGGATATTCACCAAGGTGTCGTTAAAAATGGTCATGTCTAGAAATTAAGTCTTAACCAATGCATTAGAGCACTATCTGAGCGCACCCTTCATTTTTATTTATAATCATGTGAGAAATATATATAATCATTAATATTCTCATACACAACCCATATAGCATAAAATAAATGGGTTTCATTTCATAATCATAATGTTTCAAAAACTGCTTTAAAGACATGAGCTTTATGTCACTTTAAACCCACAGAAAGGGAAAGTGGGTCTCATGTATGTAAATCCCAGAATTTAAAATTGAAAATTTTGGTATATATGTGATTACCCCTTTATAATAAAGACCTTTGAGTATTCAATTAATTAAAAAATGAATTTGAGAATAAGAGAGAGACATTTTGAGAAGGAAATTCTGCGGCATAACGGCTATGTTACGAGGTTTTAGAAAACATTGAAAAGAGAGGGTAAATGGGTCACCCACTCATTAATGATCCATAAAACAGTAGGGGACATAATATAAAGGATTTGAGAAAATGGTAATTAAATTTGAAAGATATACCACATGAAATGAAGAACATGAAAGGAAGACAAAAATAAGATTTTTCTTATGAAAATTCGGAAGCCTAACGGCATCACTTAAACTTCAAAAAAAGAATTGACGAGATCAAATAGGGTCTCTCATCATATGAACATAAAAGATCAGTATGATATATATATAGATAATTCCCCAAACTAATAAAAAGGAACCCTAAATAATTGACATTAAAGTAGAACTTTGATAAATGAGAAATTTGAACGAATCCCTTAAAAATTCTGCTGACTAACGGCACCACACAAAGATCAAAAAAATGAATTGAAGAGATCAAATATGGTATCTAATCAAATTAACATAAAAGATAAGTTTTATAGATATATAGATCATACTCCAAAATAATAAAAAGGAACTTGAAAGACTTGACGTGAAAGTGGATCTTTGAAAAATGAGAAAGTTCAACAAATCCCTTAAAAATTCGATAGCCTAATGGCGCCACTTAAACATCAACAAAATTAATTGAAAAGATCAAATAGGGTCTCTCATCATATTAGAATAGAAGATAAGTATGATAGATATATAGATAATACCACAAAATAATAAAAAGGAACTTGAAAATTTGACATGAAAGTAGAACTTTGAAAAATGAGAAAGGTGAAAGAATCCCTCAAAAATTCAGCTGCCTAACGGCGCCACTTAAATTTCAACAAAAATGAATTCATGAGATCAAATAGGGTATCTAATCATATGAAAATAAAAGATAAGTATGATAGATGTAGATATCATACACCAAAATAATAAAAAGGATCTTGAAAGACTTGAACTAATAGTAGAACTTGGAAAAATGAGAATGGTGAAAGAATCCCTTAAAAATTCTGCAGCCTAACAGCACCGCTTAAACATTCTTAAAACGAATTGATCAGAGAAAGAGGGGGTCTCTCATAATATGATATTGAAAAGGTCAGTAAGAGTAATATAAAATAATATCCTCCAACATAAGATCATGTAGCATAAAAGAAATGACATAAAAGAGCTTACATGAAAGGAAAAAGAGAGGTATAATCCCTTACCTTAAAACATTACTCCTAAAACACAAATGTTGGGACCTTGAGGGCTTGTGGGATCTTTGGGAGGATTCCTTGGGAGGTAATGAGACCAGATCTTAGATGGGGGGGAGTTGGGAGTGAAAACTAAAGGAGGAAAGGGTGGGTATTTATAGGGAAAGTGAGGGGATAGGGCATTATTGGCCAAGGGACACCTCATTGGTGGTATTGGAAAAACTATGGGCTTGCCCATGGTATTTTCCCATGGTACAGGAACTTGGGACACCTCATACCTTATTATAATATTCATAAGTCGACCATATTTATTACATACTTAACACATCATTTAATGATGTCATTAAACACTCGTATCATAAAAAATGTATTTTCACTATTCATCGAAATTCTACTTTCTCAGAAAAATCCCAAAATTTCACCTTAACCAAATATCGATGCTCTGATTTCAAAAATGAACTCCATTCTAAAAAAATAATTTTCTAAATATTTTTAATTTAACTTTTAAATAAATAAACTATTCACCGAATATTCATTTTTTTCAGAAAATTCCCCAAAAATTACCTTAGCATAATATCGATGTTCTGAATTAAAAAATAATGTCCATTTTATAAAAATATTTATCTAAATATTTTTATTTTCATTGTTTATTTAAAACAAAGGATTAAACAAGGCAGTTACGGTCTCCATACATTGCCCCTTATAACCCCTGCATATGCCCTAAGTGTAAGGTTTTCTAAGGTTAGAGAATCTGAGGGCGGCTCAGCCAACATTGCACGAGTAGTAATTTCTATCAGTTTGAACTTCTCTCAAAGGTGATTCTGTTCTATCATCACATGATGAAGTTTGGTCTGAGTTTAGTCAGATCAAAGCCCAGTGGTGCTACCTTCTTCCCAAGTTCCATTAAATGGGCTTCAATTGGCCCGAGACTACTGGATGAGGCCATCAAATCTTCTTTCTATATTAATTAACCAAGATCACTATTATTTAGAGACAATAATCAAAAAGTTTTTCTTCCAAAGGTCATACTAACTAACAGTCATATAATAGTCAAAACCCAACAGTCTCATTTTAATTATACTTTGTTATCAAATGAAACGGTTTTGTTGAGTATAAAGTAACACACAAAATTAGGAAACATGATTTATTCAAAATTTTGGGTTGTTACAATATTCCCCCCCTTACGAAATTGTGTCCTCACAATTTTTATAATCGGGATTGGACATTTATTTGAATGTACCTCATCTGAAAAAGTTTTAGCAACACTATTACATTAAATGAAAGAACGGGAAGTAAAAAGGTCACCCGAGTTAACCCAAACTAGGATTCCGTGTAGGAAAACAAGGACATGTACGAGAAAACAAAGGTTCACATTCTGAGGGAGAGTGATAGAAAACATTATTTGGAGAATGTTAACAACAATAAAATCAAAAAATTATCTTGGGTTAAACGGTATTTGATTTTCTAGTAGGAAACGTTAACAGACAACATTTTTGTTTTACGTTTCTTTTCATAGTTCTAAGGAATTCATTTACTAAATAGAATAAAACACAGGGAAATATAACTACCTTCAAGTAGAGTTTTATACTTTAATAAGTTTCTACCAAGACTAATATTTTATCCAAATGATGAGCATTCAAAACTACTTGGTCTCATCAAAGCACAAGAATCATCCTCTATAGAATCACATAATCCACAGAAGAGTAACTATCTATTTTTTCTATCATTAATCATTATCCCAGAAACATAAAGTGTAAGATAAAACAACTCTTCAAAAATAAAAAATCTCATAGGAAAGGAAACATCTTTAAATATTCAAAATTTCTCGGTACTACCCAAAGTTAATCATTGACCATTCCATAAATAACTGTCCATAAAATTCCTCAAAATAAACCAAACTAATTTGGAAACCCAATTATAAGAACGATCTCATAACAGAGTCTTCTAAGATAGACTTTATCATTCATCTCCAAACAACATCAACCACCCTTATAATCTTATTACAAAAGTAACTAACCTAAACACATTTTCCCAAATATAGGTTAATCATTTCTATATGTAACCTAAATTACTATAAGTTCGACTTAAATTCATCGATTCTTCAAAATATAATGCAACCTTTACTCCTCAAAGAAAATATCGTTGTAATATATTTACCTCGATCAAATAGGGTTCCTAAAATAGTGAACGTCTTCCGAAATAATAATCATCATTTAATACCCTAATCTCCTCTATGATATTAATAGGGAAATCATCACATTACCTATCACATTGGTTGTTGGGACATGCTCTTCCATTTCCTACCATTAACTATGAATAGAACGTATAATTACAGGCTTAAATACATAGCCAATAATCATGAAAAGGAAACATAAAGAATATAAGTACAAACTCATAGATGAAAAGTATACCCTAACTTTTGATCCCCTAGGTTCCAATCTAGGTTATCCATGATCATAAATTTTTTTGTGAATTGTTATTTTATTTTATCATTGTCCTTTTGATAATGGTTCATACTAAGCTTATGAATTTACGAAAACATATCCCTCGGAAGTGTCGTAACCAAGAGTTCTGCAAGGCCCGTTGTCGTGTTCCAGTTCCCGTTCGAGTCTAGATCAATGCGGTGTTTTCAGGTTTTACCCCTATGTACATCTGTGCCAGATCCTCCTATACCAACTTGTATCCTGACAAGGATGTATTTTCTTGGCAACCCCTTACTCAATACTAACCAAAATACCAGGAATATTTTCTATATTTAAACAATTCTATAGGGTTCTTCATAGAGTTTTCATTTCCTAATTTCCACAAATTACTAAACCATCCATTGATACCAACTATAACATCCCACATTTTTATCACATAATCTTTCATTACATTATACAAAACCGAGGATCTTTAAGGTTTAGTTTCTTGGAAACCTGGAACATATTACATGAAAAAAAAACATTCTACATAAACACATGAAAAGATTCTTCATTTTTTAATCCTATGTTCATTACAACATCTCATAACCTAGGAGCACAAATCAAAGGAAAGGGTGAGAAAAAGGCCCAGTAAGGGAAACAAGTGAAACATTTTACATGAGAACTTGAGATACATCAAAAGTCATGGAAAATAACATTAAGGCATGAGAAAGAGATCATGAGGCATATCATAATAAATATAACATGTTTCATAACTGGAAGATGTGGCTACAAAATTTAATATTGACAATCCTTTCCATTTCACCAAGGTCCATCCCCAAGGTATCATAAAAAATTACAAAGGTTATTCACCAAGGCGTCGTTAAAAATGGTCATCTCTAGAAATTAAGCCATTAACCAATGCATTGGAGTGCTATCAGGGTGCACCCTTCATTTTTATTTATTATCATGTGAGCCACATATATCATCATAAATCATTTCATAAACAACCCATATATCATAAACGAAATGGGTTTCATTTCATAATCATAACGTTTTAAAAACTGCTTTAATGACATGATCTTTCTGTCACTTTAAACCCACGGAAAGGGAACGAGGGTCTCATGAATGTAAATACCAGAATTTAAAATAGAATATTTTGGTATATATGTGAATACCCCTTTAGAAGAATGATCTTTGAGTATTCACTTAATAAAATAAATGAATTTGATAATAAGAGAGAGAGACATTCTGAGACAGAAATTCTGCGGCATAACGGCTATGTTACGAGGTTTTAGAAAACATTGGAAAGAGAGAGGACATGGGACAACCACTCATAAATGATCCATAAAACTGTAGGGGGGAAGAATATAATGTATTTAAAAAAATGGTAATGTAATTTTAATGATATACCATATCAAATGACGAACATGAAAGGAAGACACAAATAAGATTTCTCATATGAAAATTTGGCAGCCTAACGACATCACTTACACTTCAAAAAAACAATGGAAAAGATAAAATAGGGTCTCTCATAATATGAAAAAAAATATTGTTATGATAGATAGAGAGATCATACCACAACATAATATAAATGAACTCTAAAGACTTGACATGAAAGCAGAACTTTGAAAAATGAGAAAGGTGAACGAATCCCTAAAAAATTCGGCAGCCTAACGACGCCACCCAAACTTCAACAAAAATGAATTAAAGATATCAAATAGAGACTCTCATAATATGAACATAAAAGATAAGTATGATAGATATTGATATAATAACCCAACCTAATAAATAGGAACTTTAAATACTTGACATGAACGTAGAACTTTGAAAAATGAGAAATTTGAATGAATTCGTTAAAAATTCGGCAGGCTAACGACGCCACTTATGCTTCAACAAAATGAATTGAAGAGATAAAATAGGGTCTCTCATCATATGAAAATAAAAGATCAATATGATAGATATATATATCATACCTGAACATAATAAAAAGGAACTTAAAATACTTGACATGAATGTAGAACTTTGAAAAATGAAAAAGGCGAAAGAATCCCTTAAAAATTCTGCAGCCTAACAGCGCCACTTAAATTTCAACAAAAATGAATTGACGAGATCAAACAGGGTCTCTAATAATATGAAAATAGTATATAAGTTTTATATATATAGATATAATACCCCAACATAATAAAAAGGAACTTGAATGACTTGACATGAAATTAGAACTTTGAAAAATGAGAATTGTGAACGAATCCCTTAAAAATTGTGCAGCCTAACGGCGCCACTTAAACATTATTAAAACGAAATGATGAGAGAAAGAGGGGGTCACTAATCATATTAAAATGAAAATTACATTCAGGGGAATATATAATAACATCCTCTAACATAAGAGCATGGAGCATAAAATAAATGACATAAAAGAGATTACTTGAAAAGAAAGAGAGAGGTAGGATCCCTTACCTTAAAACGTAACTCTTAAAACTCAAAGGTGGGGATCTTGGGGGATTTTTTGAACCTTGGGAGGATTCCTTGGGAGGTAATTAGACCAGAGATTCGTTGGGGTAGTGTTGGGAGTGAAAAATAAAGGAGGAAAGGGTGGGTATTGATAGGGAAAGTGAGGGGACAAGGCATTAATGGCCAAGGGATACCTCATTGGTGGTATTGGCAAAACCATGGGCTTGCCCATGGTATTTTCCCATAGTATTGGCCACTTGGGACACCTCATAACTTATCATACAATTAATAAGTCGAACATATTGATTACATACTTAACACATAATTTAATTATGTCATTAAACACTCGTAACATAAAAAACTGTATTTTCACTATTCATCAAAAATTCAACATTCTCTCAAAAATCACAAAATTTTACCTTAATGAAATATCAATGATATGATTTCAAAAAATGAACTCCATTTTATAAAAATAATTTTCTAAATATTTTTAATTTAATTTTCAGATAAATACACACTTCACCAGAAATTCATTTTTTTTCATAAAATTCACCAAAAATTACCTTATCATAATATTGATGTTCTGAATTCAAAAAAATTTCCATTTTATATAAATAATTTTCTAAATATTCTTAATATAATTTTTTATTTAAAAAATGGATTACACAAGGCAGTTTCGGTCTCCTTACATAACCCCTTATAACCCCATCATAGGAACTAAGTGTAAGGTTTGCTAAGGTGAGAGAATCTGAGGGAGGCTCAGCCAACATTGCACGAGTAGTAATTTCTATCAGTTTTAACTTCTCGCGAAGGCAATTCCGTTCGATCTTCACACGATGAAGTTCGGCTTGGGTTTGGTCCAGATCAAAGCCCAGTGGTGCTACCTTCTTCCCAATTTCCATTAGATGGTCTTCGATTGGCCCGAGACTACTGGATGAGGCCATCAAATATTCTTTCTATATTAATTAACCAAGATCACTTGTATTTAGAGACAATAATCGAAACGTTTAGTTTCCAACTTCACACTGACTAACGGTCATATAATAGTTAAAACCCAACAGTCTCATTTCAATCACACTCATGTTATCAAATGAAACAGTATTTTTGAGTATAAAATAAAACACAAAATTAGGAAACAAGATTTATTCAAAATTTCAGGTCATTATATGAACACAACCCAAACCTGTTACCGAAGCATCACAATACACCACATACCCCTATCATGATTCAGGAAAGATGAAGATGGGTGCTGATGTAAGGCGAACTAGAAACTCTTGAAAATTTCTCTGACATTCTTCAGTCTATTGAAATGCACTGTTCTTCTTTGTCAATGTTGTCATAGGAAAATATATTCATGAGAAGTCACAGAAAAAGCATCGATAATAACCAAATAGACCATGAAAACTCTGTATTTCAAAGACATTCTTCGGCGGTTTCCAAGAAAGAATAGCTTCAATATATTCTGCATCCAATGAAACACCTTTTTTATAAATGACATGGTCAAGGAAGCATACTTCATGTATCCAAAAATCACACTTTGATAATTTGGCATACAAATGATGATCTCTCAAGATTTGTAACACTGTTTCTAGGTTCACCTCATGCTCTATACTTTTATTTAAATACACCAAGATATCTTCCAAAAACACCACAAAAAAGAAACCATATATTGATTAAATATCTGATTCATCAAAGCCATGAATACCGCTGGTGCATTCGTCAGACAAAAAGGCATGACTACATATTCGTATTGTCCATATCTACTTCTGAAATCTGTCATTGGAGTATCCCCCTTCCAAACTCACAATTGGTGATATCCTGATCACAAGTCAATCTTGGAGAACCACTGAGCTCCCCTTAATTGATCGAACAGATCATCAATGCGTGGAAGTGGATATCTATTATTTATTGTAACTTTGTTATGCTTAGGATAATCAACACACAATCGAAGTGTTCCATCTTCCTTCTTCACAAACAAAACAAGTGCTGCCCACGGAGACACACATGGCCGAATAAAACCCTTTCTTTACAGCTCCTCTAATTGCACATTCAATTCCCGTAACTCTGTCGGTGCCATCCTATATGACGGAAGGGAAATAGGACTGGTTCACGGAAGGAGATCAACTGTAAAATCCACTTCCCTTAGAGGTGGTAAACCTGAGAAGTTCATGGGAAAGACATCTGGAAACTGATCCACCACAGCTGAGAAACTATTTTCCTCGAACTCTTCCATTGATGCCATGGTCAACACTACCAGTTGCTAAGAGACCATTCCCACCATTGGTGCCAACAAGATCTTTGTGCATTTCTTTACTATCATTTCTCCACTTAAGATATGATCAATGAATTCCTCCATTGTGAAACTATAAGTTCTCTTATAATAGTCGATATGAGCCTTAAACCTTATCAACCAATCCATACCCAGGATTACATCATTGACATCCATGTCAAACATGGAGAAGTCCCATTTAGCCTCAGCTCCATCAAAAGTTATAGCACATGCTCTACACAAGAAGGCTTGACATTTTCATTCACCAAGATGAGTTTGCAGTTTAAAGGCAGAAGGTTTCATTTCCAGTTTTAAAAATAGCATGTAAACAACACGAGAAGAAATAAAGGAATGCGATGCTCCAGTATGAAACAACACCATAACAAGGGTATTATTCAAAATAATCTTTCCTCTCACCGTAGATGGTATATCCTGATCCTCGACCATCATTTACTCAACTCCATACAATTTCTTTGTTGTTGAACTATTCTCCTTGTTGCCTTGCTGAGTTTTCCTTGGTTGGGGAGTCATGTTATTTCGAGAATCACCATGGCTAGTTTTGTTGTACTTATGAGACTAATTCTGTCGTCCTTGTCCTTTTGAAGCATACGATGCTTTTGACACCTGGGAAGTGTCCCGAACACCCGACCGTGGAGCGCTGTGATAATATCGCTGAAGATGGCCCATCTTGTTTCAATTATGGCATGCTCTCAATTGTACTATACATTCTCGTTTTATGTGATCAGTCGAACCACATTGAAAGCACCTTCTTTGTTCTGGGGTCATGGAGGAAGGTTGACTGATCCTATCATCTGGTTCTGATTCGTACTCCAACCATGGAAATAGGTGTCCCTCTTCCACTTGTTCCCAGCATTAGAGTTCCAAACCATTCCCGTGGGTATCATTATGCCTACTCATATTGATCAAGAGATATCATGTACAACAATTGATGCTTTGTTCACCATCTATGTATAATCCATAATACAGTGCACTGTAATCTTTGATCGAATCTCCTGTCTTAGTCCCCATTCGAAGATACGTTCTTTCAAAGAAGCACTTACCGTAACCTCTGGTGCAAAACAGACTATATTCATGAACTTAGCCACATACTCTATGATAGAGAGTCTCTACTATTTCATGCTGATGAAGTCCATCATTTTCTATATCTTTAACATGTGAGGTTATAATTGTTTGTTAAACAATTCTTCAAAATCTTCCCATGTAAGGCCTTCAAAAAATTTAGCATGAACTGCTAAATCCCACCATTAATGTGCAAGATCTCTGAGAATATACGTCTCCAACATTACTTTAGTCTCTACGGGTGTGCCGATGAAATTGAATATATGATTCATCCTGCATAGCCACACCTCCGCCTTCTCGGGTTCATCATTACCATGAAGGTTCAGTGGATTATTCTTCATGAACTGAATGGTATGATACACATGTCATGGCTCATTCTTCTAGTTCTCCATTTCCAAGGCTTGAAAAGCTTGGACAATATGCTGAACAAGCTCTTGGTTCACACGTGGTTCAAGTGCAATCATGATCTCCACAACTACTTTAGGTTGGTTTTGATGACGCCTACCGGGTGTCATTTTCTAAACCAAAAAACAAACTCCATCAATCTCACTATCTAACAAGTGTTGGCTTATCATTTGAAATTCGATCAAATCAACTATCAAAAAATTGTTTTCAAACAACCTTTTTCCATGTTCAACCATTTTTGAAAACATTCAACATTCTTTTTGAAAATCAATCCATTTTCAAAATACACCAAATACCGTATTTTCAAAGTCTTTCGGTTGAAAACATTTTCCGCATTTGTTTTAAAAAATTGTCACATTTCACTAAATTTTACTCATTACTCACAATGAGATATGCAATCCAAGTGGGAAGTCATTCCTCTACACTTCATGTCATGCTCCTCTCATTGGATAATCCCACGACAATGAGATTTCCAACTTTCTAGAAGTGTATCCAAAACTGTTATGTACCCAACATCTTGGTAACATGAAGTTCATCATAAACCGGTTAGCTACGTCCTTTTATACTATACTTTTCAATTTTCTACAATCCTACTCCTATCTATGATTTTATCCCAAATAATATACAACAATTAATTTGAACTCGAAGACCAAGAACATCGATGACTACTTTTTTGGAAAGGACCGAACAAGATGATACCATTTGTAATGACGCACCAATCCTCATTTTCATGAGAGTGCAATGAGTCATTACTAGGTCTAAAGCGGCAACCCCAAGATGCCAAAGGATGGAAATAAATGCAGAAGGGTCTCATGAATAATTGGGGGATGATTTACCCTTTAAAAAATAAACCCATTCATTAAACATTCACTATATGATGCATGAACAAATGAAAGACCAATCAAAAACTTCATTCATGTAAAACCACATAAGAGTACACAAAAATGGAAGACAAAAAAAATCAAAATACACAGTGGAAGAACAACTCAAGACTCTCAAAAGACACCATGACTCAGTGGTCCATAATCTCCAAGCTCCCTGACATCTCCCAAACATCACCACGAGCCACTAGTAATGAGATGCTTTACCTTTACCTGTGTCTCAGAATACAACATCTGCAAAATCCACAAATTTCCAAAGCATGTGTGAGTAGAAAACCTAGTATGTCTTCCCCAATGACTTCCCTACTCACACCACTAGGATAGAATACATAGGAACATTTATATAAAAACAGTTGATATAAAAAAAAATTCACCAAAGAAATTTATAACTAAATATAATCAAGTTTTTCCAAAACCATCCATGCTAAAAAGAATCCAAGTGCAATTTAACCCTGAATTTTTAACACTTTAATTTGCAAGAAAAATAACCAAAAAAATTTCCAAACCATTTCACAAACATCCCATTTTGGTATACCCAACCATTTCAAAAACCCATGAAATGAACCATGCATGCTTCATTATGACAGTTCCATGCTCATGAGTGGTTTCTCGTCTATCTACCAAGTCATCACAAGGTAATTACATACCATGTTCCCTTACACATTTTTCACTGAGAACAAGGTCATATTTCTTCCATGCCTCGTACATATAGTTACCGCGTGCCATTAAATTTTTGTCACCGAGCACAAGGTCATTTTTCAACCAAGCCTCGTACATGCAATATGATCACACACCACACATTCCCAACAATCATGCCAAACCATCCATTCAATAAAACACCTTTTTATTGAAAACCATTTTCAATCCAAACCATGTGTGTTCAAACAATTCAAACCATTTCATTAAAGATACATTTTTATTGAAAACCAAATCCATTAAAATCATTTAAATCAAAAAAAATTCAATAAAACACTTATGTTAATGGAAATTCCATTTTACATCTTACCATTTATAAATTAAGAAATTTCATAATTTAAAATCAACATTTTATATTCAATTAGCCAAATCACTTTGAATAACAATTCACCATGATTTTGCAATTTCTTCAAAACCATAAATCATCACTCAAGAAGATTAATTACATGCTTTTCACAATCAATTCCATTCAAATAACCAATTTGAAACTAACCCATCCAATTCTAAGAGGAGTATTCGATATTGAATCCACCTACCTCAAAAAAATAGGTGAAACCAAGCAACAGACGAAGAACACTCAAGAACACTGTGTCCTATCTCCATGAATCCTCCACAGATCTTTTCTCATAACAAAACTAAGGAAAAAACACAACATATTTGGAATCCAATACATAGGTCTACCCATAACGGGCATTGATTTATGGAACTGAGAGAAAGGGGGATGTATATCTATGTAGATCTAAGAAACCATTCAAGAACGAAGGAGAACGATCACATACCTCAAGAATCCGTCTTCGATTCGCAAAAAGAAGCCTTTGGATCACCTCCGGAACGATTGGGATAAGTTTTCCAACCTTAAAGGGAGAGAAATCGTGAGTTATGGATATTTAGAATATTTAATGAGGCCATTAGAGGAAAAAAATAATTAGATCCACAATTTTATGATCTAATTTTAAGTGCCTGCACGGTTAGTCCACACGGTTAGGAAAATCGTTCCCTAACTATACGGTAGTCACTGCTTGGAAGGGGCACTCTGCATGGCCTCCTCACACGGGTTTCCCATACCGTGCGCACAACGTGTGGTCTCTTCTATCCAAGGTCACCACACCCTCATAGCTTCCACACGGTTTGGTAAACTGTGAGTAGCCCGTATGTCACCACTCTTTTCACCTTTTGACATTAAAAGACTCTAAACATTACCCAACCATATCTCATAAGCTTCAGGTACATAAAAATCATTAAACTAGGGTTTCTTACCAGAAACCAGGGTACTACATTGTTGGATACCCTTCTCTTTGGGTTAAAGGATTTACTACTTGTTATTTGTTTGTTTCATGTTTTCCGCTGGATTTTGTTTGTTTGGGAAAGTATAACTATCTTATACTTCCTTACATATGTACACTCTAATTTGGTGAGATTCTATACGCTTTATGGTTGATTTTTTATCTTCGTAAACATTTGTTCAATTTTATTTCCAGATTCACTTTTCGGGAATTAAATTCTCAGAATCATATTTCTATATTCAAGAAAGTTTGTAGAACTAGAGATTTTGTGAATTTTCGTGTTTAAATTTGTTAAACACCTTCATCATTAAAAGTTCCAAAGAATTATTAAAGATTACAATTCACCCCCCCCCCCTTTATAATTAGCATTATTATTAAAATACTATAATCAACATCGTCTATCATTTCGATCTAATAATTATGTTATGTATTCAAAACCATGTGCTATGCTTTATTCTTATATTTGATCCCTTACTGGGATTTGTAGCTCATTCCTTTATATATGATTTCCCTTGATTATCCAATCAAGATGTAAGGGACGAAGGGATGTTAATACCTCATTCTAAAGATTATATAAATGTTGTTCAAATTTTCATTCCATGCTTCCTATATCAGTATCTAATCATCAAAAGGCACTAAAAATTATGATCCTTAATTGTTTTTATGAGGATAATTATTCTTATAATCATGTTATAATTGGTGTTAAATCATACATGCATTATAATTTGTATAGTATCATAAATTACTTATTTTTTAAGATTATGACAATAACATATTATAATGAACCCATAGGATAATTTTTTCGCCATCGATAACCTTGATTGAAAAATAGGGAATCAGAAGTTAGGCTATACTTTTCTTTTACAGATTTGTCCTTTATATCCAATGTTTCAATGCTATATTCTTTTATGAAGTATTCGAGCCTCCATAATCATACTTTCTTCATCATAGTTAAATGATTGAAATAAGGAATAATTTCACAACAATTAATGTGAAGAAAATTTGACGATTTCTCTAATGATATGTCAAATATTATGGGAATGGGTACTCAAAACATCATGACAATACATTCACAGCTGGGTCATGTTATGATTAATAACATGATTCATATTGAATGACATACAAGACCTAAGAGATTTTATGTTTTCGTAAAATACATAATTCATAAAATTCCTCAGGTGTTTTATGTATATACTGATCCCCTCATCATTGAACAATATGTTGATTAGAATGAGAATATATTCATTATCCTTCATTTCCCAAAAGAAGAGAATGTTGTTCTGGCGGTCTATTATTTTGATGGGAATGTAGATAAATGGTGGACACTGATCAAAATCACAATGTACATGGATGAAATTAATTCCATGTATTGGGAATATTTCATGAAAAAATTTCTCAATAAATATTTTCCCCGAATACACTATGTTATGATGAAAAGGGAGTTTAATAGAATGACCTAAAAGGAAGATGAGTCTACTGGAGAGTACAAGGTAAGATTTACAAGGATTTCACGGTGTGCATATTTCTTATTCATGAACACAAAATTAAATATGTATCAATTATTTATAAAAATAATTCTGGGTCTACAAAATCATTGGAGATTCGACACATTGACAGTTATGAGGATATTTTCAATTATTCCCTTTAAGGTCGAAATGGTGTTTGAATACTCTCAGTGATCTTGTGGGTCTATAGATAAGAAGTGGGAAATAGAGTTTAAATTTCGAGGGTAAATATATAAATACCATGATAGAAAGAAAATCTAGCATCACATGTTTCAAAATTGTGGAAAGAAGAATCCATGATAGTATCCAAAGGGAATTAAGAAATGGTCCAACTGTGGATGAATGAGGAATCTGACTTATAACTACAGAAGAAATATTAATTATCCAACTCATTTGGATGAATAAGGGAAGGATAAAATCAACACATAGTCTATAGTTAATTTTTTCAATTGTAAGTAACATTGAAATTAAGTTAACCATTCCACTAATCCAATGGTTTTTAGGGAAAATTATTAAATTCAGCATTCAATTAGGAAAATAAAGGAATATGTTATTAGTACTACTAAAGTGGAACACAATAATGATATGGTGATAGGTACACTAGTTATTCATTATTGAATAAAAAAATATACTATTTGATCTAGGCCAATATATTATCTCATATTTTTCGTGTTTTGTAAAAAAATTCAACCACAACCTCAAAATTTGAAATTTGAGTTATCTATGAGAATAGAAAATGGGAAAATTATTGTGTCTAGTGGTTATAAATCGTCCATGGTTAATTTTTGTGTAATGGAAATCCCATAAAATATTATCATACATTCTTTAGTGGAGATGGATGCTATTTCATGCATGGATTGTCTTTCTTTATACAAATCTAACTTCAACTACTGGGAAATGGATATGAATCTTAACATTCAAAAGAATCCTGTAATTTTGTAGAAGTGTAAGGAGGATGATGACTCTAATTAAGAATAATTATCACAATTAATGATGTTGTTTTTTTATAAGAAGTAATCTCAAACTCAAATGATTGTTATATTGGAGTGAATCATTATCGATGACATTCCCATTATGAGGGACTACACTGATGTGTTCCATAATGAGTTTCCTCATCTTCCTCGTAATAGAGATGTTGTGTTCACAATTAATCATATTACATTATCTCTAACTATATCAAAGACATCATATAGAGTGGACACAATTTACCTATAAGTAGTGAAGACGTAGTTACAGGAGAATCTCGGTATGTTTTTCATATCCATGAGTGCTTTACCATGGCTTGCACCAGTCCATTTCATCATAATGAAGGATGGATTGATTCTACTCTTCATTGATTATTGTAACCTCAATAAAATCATGATAATGAACATGTATCCCCTAATATAAATAGATAAGTTATATGATCTATAACAAGGGAACCAATATGTTTCTTTGGTGGAAATCTGGTCAGGATATCCCCAATTAAATGTCAAATGGGAAGATATTCCGAAGAATTCCATTTGAATAATGTATGGACACCATGAGTACGTAGTTATTCCCTTCATACTAACTAATGATCTAGAAATTTTCATGTATTTCATAAATAGTGTCATCGACTATTGACTAAAAAAATTTATAGTAGTCTTTCATGATGATATTCTGATATATTCCTAGAGCAAGGAGGAACGTGAATATAATTTCAATATTGTGATAAAGACACAATGAAGGGATAAAATATAATAAATTTATAGTAATTCTGTGTTCTAGATGGATTATATATCATTCTTAGTGAATCCAATCACCAACAAAGGGATATTTGTGAAACCTTACAAAACAAAAACAAATGAAGAGTGGACGAAGACAACATTTAGAATGGAGATATGTAGTTTCTATATTCTAATTATATACTATAAATGATTTTTTAGAAATTATTATGAATTTTAAAACAATTATCCATGATGACTCAAAAGTGTTAAAGTATGTATGGATGTAAGAATGTGAGGAAAGCTTTAAGGTGATTAAAAGAGGCTTATCCCTATAGTAGTCCACACTTATTAAATGTGGGGAAGTTTTTATGGTGTACAATGATTCTTAAAAGAAGGTCATTGGATGTGAACTAGTGGAAAATGATAAAGGGATAGAATATGCCTCAAAGTTGTTATAATTCCATGAGGAAAACTATCCCACACTTGTAATGGAGTTGGAATCTATGATCATTGCATTGAAAATACTGTTTTATTATCTATAAAGGAATATGTGTGACATATATACCGATCATAAGAGTCTTAATAATATATTCACATAGAATGAGTTTTAAATGGACCAAAAAATATAGTTACAGTACAACAAGAATTATGACTGCTCAATCCACTACCACCATGGTATGGAAAATAAGGTGGAATATACTCTAATTAGAGAGGATCCTGTATATTTATCAATAATGATAATTGAGAAGGATCCAATCTTTTTATACGATTAATGGATGAACATGGGAATCATTAAAGAAGGAATATCCTCAATTCATTCTGGAATTATTACTCCAAATTCCCTTATGAAGAATGTGATAGATAATTAAACTAATGATGTGGTAATTAAGAAAAAGGTGGATGCCATAAAAAATGTGGAGTCCTGCGAGTTCAAAAAGGATGAAGAAGGAGACATGAGATTTGGGTCCGGACTATGTATACCCTCCAATCAAGAGGCAAAGAATGATCTCATGGATGAATTACATATCTCAACCTTCTATATTCCTCCAAGGAGCAGAAATATGTATCAAGATATCTAACAGTGCTATTAGTAGACCAATATTAAGAGGGAGATTACGAACCAAACATCAATGTTCCTGGAATATCCAAAGATCAATACTAAAAGTAAGAAGTATGTGTGGATAATGATATCATTAACCATACAAATATTGATGTGGGTAAACGTCACCATGAAATTTTTCACTGAACTTTTGAAGACATGAAGAGGAACCAATTCTATATTTGTTGTTGTGGAGAATCCTATAAATATATCATACATTATCATAATTCTATAGGATTTACCAGTTGATCAAATAGAATGAATGAACACCCGAGAAGTGGTGCTGCTAGCTGGAGTATCACTATAAATTATATCATACCGATATTTTAGATTTAACTCCATGTCTTGAAAAAAACCATAATATGCTCGAAATAATGATTTGAACTTTAGTACAACCTATAATCCTAAAACTAATGTCCATTCTATTCAAACTATTCAGACATTGGAATACATTTTGAGACCATGTTCTATTGACTTCAATGTAGGATTGTTCCAACATATGCATTTGGTCAAGTTCTCTTACAACAATATCTTCCACTCAATTATCCAAATGTCTCCATATGAAACCCTTTATTGGAAATTTTTTAGAACACTAGAATACTGGGATGAAGTTGGTGATGTTAAGATGATTTGACATTAAATAGTCGATAAAATGGTTGAAATGTTGAAAACCGATCAACATCATACCTAGGAATCCCAATGTAGACATAAGAGTTATCAAAACAATTTTCGATGAGACATAGAGTTTTATGATTGTGAAGTGGTATTCCTCCTTATATCCCCATGGAATAGGATCATGAGATTTGGAAGAAGAAAAAGCTAATTCCCACGTATATTGGCCCCAACAAAATATTTGTTCACATATGAGTTATGGCCTATCGACTAGAACATCCACCAAACTTGTCCCAAGTACATTATGTATTCTACATATCCCTCCTAAAGAAGTATATAATAAATACCAGACAATTATTGAATTAAATAAAGATATTGTTGGATAATGTTACTCTTACGAAGAGAAGCCACTGATGATCTTGGAACGCAGAGACAAAGTTCAAAACATAATGACTACTGACCAGATCAATGTAATTAAATCGAACCATATGTACGAAATAGAAATATGGAAACTAGGAGAAGAAAATAAAGATATATACCCTCATCTTTTCAACACATATTTTCTAAAATAAAATTTTTAGGGAGATATTTCATTAGGGGGAAGAATGTGATAACCCTAAATTCAATGAATGGAAATTCCCTTCTTATGTAATATAGTATGAATCACATGCAATCACCGAAAGAACACAAAACAAAAATTTTAAATGAATAATAAAATAAATAAGAGGTATTTATATTTTTTAATGAACCTATACCAATGGAATAGTAACATGAACTTTAGGATAGGAATGTGACCCATAAGAATAATGATATATCCAATAAAATAGTAACATCACCTTTAAAAAATTAATTATAATTTGGGTATCTTATGAATAAAAATGTGATATATCTATATCTCAATATTAGTATATAAATGTTTTATAAAAAAAATCAGTGTTTATAGATTTTAAGTGTTAAATATGTAATTAAATTTTCTGAATAATTTATTAATATAAAATAATATTTATTTTCATAAATAATATTAATAAATTAATATTTTTTATCAAAAATGTATTATAATTTTATGAGACCTTAATTAATTTTTCAATGTGTTAAAAAATCGTTAAAATTTTAAAATCTATACTTTTTTAGTAAATGTTTTCTTAATAAAATATTATATTTATTATTTTTAAAAAATTAGTACCATATACTGGGGCTCATTTTTTAATTCTAAATGTTGATAAATTTTTTGGGTGAATTTTTTGGGGTTTTCCAAAATAGTTGATTTTTTGGTGAATAGTGAAATACTTTAATTTACGGTATTTAATAAGAACATGAATTATTGAGTCATAGATGATGTGAAGATTATCTAATACCAGAACAGTGAACTATACATCATTATATTAATATATATATTGATAATTCTGAATCTATTCATTGTATTGACGAAAAATAAAAAACAAATGAATAAAAATACTAGAAAACACCCCTCTGATCCCCTATAAATACCAATTCTCACCACCTCTTCTCCTCACACCATTCCACCTTTGATCCTAGTCCAAATTCAACAAAATACACTTCTGAATCATATCCCCCATGTCCATGAGGCTTTGGAATTACAAAAACATAAAACAAACCACCTTATTGAAGTTCTCATTGAGAATGAATCAAGAGGTAAAATCCAATTTTGTATCTTTTAATTTCTTTGCACGTTCATTTCCATTATTATTTTATCCTCGCAACTCTTAAAAAATGTCAAAAGAGAAATCCAAAACCTTATATATATAATAATTATATTATTCTAATAGAATAATACATCATCATAACTTATCTCCTATCTTTTTACACTAAAAATGAAAAACATCATATGTGAGTTGTTTATTTTCCAATTTCAAGGATGAAAGAATTTCAATTTCTTCAACTATAACATGGATGGTCATATAACTCTTATAATGGTTGAAAAAGGTTTTCATGTTTATTTAATAAACTTAAAATTCCATTGAACTAACATATATACATAATTCTAAATGATAAAACAAAATGTGTTCGTTGGTATGATCAAAATCCGAAAAAATTTATCCTAATGATTATCACAAACGTCTAATCTAATTATTCATCCTATCAAAAAAATTAATTAATGACTTATAAAACAATTTTTTATTCAAGAAGTTAATTAATAACACATAATTTTAATTTTGGACTACTATTCTCATTTTATTTGATCTTTTATACACATATATAATTAAACTGATCATGAAATCCAAGAAAATGAGCACTCCTGAATGATGAAATTGATTTATAACTCATCAAAAGGTGCATGAATTAACATAATAAAATTTGGTAAATAAATTTCATGTAGAATATGTTATTTAATTATATTTTAATGAATCTAATTTTATTATTTAATACATTATGAACATGTGAAAAACTATTTCAGACATATGGTAAATGATTCAATCCAAACCTCTATTTTTACCTTCATGTTACACTTTCTCCCTATTTTAATAATGTAAATCTTATTTATTTCAAATAATTATTATATATTCTTATTTATATGTTCCAATTTTATGTATCCAAATCATTGCATCTTTATTTCATTGATATACAAGTTTTAATAAGGTTCTATTCTCAATTCTTCCGTATTTTAAAGCCCAATTCAATGTAAGATCCATAATTTTATCCCATTTTCATGTACACTCAATAATTTATTTTAATCAACCATATTTTATTAAAATTAAATATTTTTATCTTCCAAATATTTCTAGGAAAATTTTTTCTTTTATATAAATTATTATTTCTCATTCTTTTTTAAACAATTTTAAATATTTTCTTACATAGAACAAAAATGATTAATTTAAAGATTCAAATAACATTGTTTTACATATTTTCACTTTATTTTGATACAATATATCCTAATATATGATTATGTTCCTTTATTAAGGTCCTTATAATATTAAAATACATTATTTTATGACTCCATTATGATATACCCATTTTTATATGACTTTTGACATGATATGGATAAACTATTATTTCAATGGGTGACCGTATATCTATGTATGATTCCATATGTATGATTATTTAGGTTGAAAAAATATTCATGAACACATTAAAATGGGTGAGAATAGATATTACACCATTTTATTGGGTAATGATTAGTCTCATGGGATCTCATGTGTGATGGTCTTGCTGGTTAGCCTTGACCCATGTTCCATGTGAAGCAGTCTTGATGGTTATCCTTGACTTGTGCTCCACCATGTGATGTGAGTGTCGGCTGAAGCTTCTGTCATTCATTATGGTTATACCAAACTTATATGATTCTATGATTAAATGAGCCCCTGATCTATATTTTATGATTCCATATTTTTTATTCATCTTCCATTACTTTTTTATCTCATCATGTTATGCCTTTTATCCCTTATTCTATTCTTTACTCTTATGTTTCCACACTTACTTGATTTTTTTTCTCATCCATTTGTTCATGTATCCCACATGTTATATTTTGTTGATTAAAATACTAAAAGGAGGTTATGATTTAATTATGAAGATTAAATAAATGGGGATTTAATTTTGGTTTCATATTTTTGGATTATGTATCTACTTCTCCAATGAGAGTACACTTTAAAATCCATGGTGTGTATGGGATGTATAATTATGTTTAAAATCATGTAATAATATGTGTAAATGGATATAAATGTTATATGGACACTTTTAATATATTTATGGAAGAAAAATCATCAAAACTCTTAATTGATGAACCTTATTTTGTGATTCATTTTATTATTATGTTGCCAAAAAACATTAAATACAACCTTTAAAATTACTTTTTATTTTATGTCCTTAATAAGAACAGATATCACAAAGTATCTAATTTGAGTCTGATTAGGATCAGTTCCAACCAAAATATTCTATTTTTGACCTTATTTTTTGATGATAAGATCTATTCATCACATATTATCTTATAACATTGTTGTTTTTACATTCACCTATGCATGGATGTACATCTGCTCACATACACACCCATATCGAAGATCTCAATTATGTGAAATATGATCATGGAAAACACATTTTATAGAGGCTACTTAGGTTTTATACTTGAGTAAAATTACCCATTATGTTCATACCATATAGCCTTCACTTTGTGGGTACTAGGGATACTATGGTGTAGACATGATTTGAAGCTATCTATGTACTCTCATATTTTTTCACCTATAATTTTGCTGATTTCACTATATTGAAATGTTCATAAATTCGACATATTCAATGGTGTAATGTAATGTATGTATCATGGTTGTATATATTCTAGATGAACCGCTTCGTATATATATTCCAATCAAACTAAAAAAAGGATAAATTAACATGATTTCATAAAAATACTCTATGAAATACTTGAGCACACTTATTTATCATGTCTACTATTATAATCCATTAAAACATATGATTGTGTTTTTACACATAATAATAATTAAATAACATTATTCTTCAAGAAATTATTTATAAATTTTTATGACATTATGATATATATAACGATTAGAAAACATCATTAATTATTTTCAAATATCAAGAGAATGTATGACACCAAATAAATAATAGTGAAAATTTATATAATATTAGAAAAGAATTAAATTAGGTAAAATAATATTATTTTTATTATTTATAATAAATAGTATATTCACAAAAATTATACTGTTAAAAAAACAATTCAATGATTCAAAAACAAGAATCCTTACCCTGAAATAAATTTATATTAATCTCTAAAAACATAAGTATACAGGGATTAAAAATTTGAAGGAGTAGAGGCCACTAAAAAAAATTTTATCAGAAATTTTCTTAATAATGTATAGATGATTTAAATTATTGAATAGTGGGATTGGGTTGTTATATTAATAACATGTAACGATTAATTATAAAGTTGTTCAGATTGATGAAATTTCCATTATTACAAATGTAATTACCAAAATAATTATGATTATTATATTATTTTAATTTCTATATTATGAAAATTAATATATTAAATTTGGAGTGTAAATAGTTTATATGAAGTTATTGAAGGATCATGTTAGAAAAATATTTTTTTTATTTTTGAGTTCCACGTACTCAATGTCTTAGTAATGGGTACCAAGTTTTATTTAATGGGAGTTAAATAAAAATGAGGAATTATTAAAAATATACATGGTTTATTTTTACTGAGAAACTACTGAGAGTGAAGAGGATGGTGGTACCTGAATATGTGATGAGATTGTTTAAGAATTAGTTATGTTACTTACATCAATAGAATTATTTAATTATAAATATTATAGTTATTAAATTTTTTATACAATGATTTTATTTATTTATCCCGAAATAAAATATGTAAATTACTATCACCACCTTCCTATGATTATCATAAATCATTCCATTATTAATGCTAATTTAGTACATTAATATGTTACAATATGATTTTTCCTTCATTTATACACTCCATTGATTTCATATCATTCTATTTTTTATATATACAACCTTGGTAGAATATTTGTTTTCAAATTAAAATATCATCACTCTTTCATAAATGTACAAAAGTATTAGTTTCACTACCATTTAATGATATCGATCAGGGATAACTAGGGTATTTGGTATGTGACACATCCATTGTCACATATTAATTTATATTTTTTGTTGGAAGGTGCAACTACTGGTGGTAGAGTAAAAAAGTAATGATTTTTTCAAAAGAATCATGAATCACGTTTTTAATGGATTTGACTGTTATAGTTGGTCACCTTCATTATTAATATATATTCCATGTTTGAAAATAAATTTTTAAATATTCCAAATTTTTTTTAATTATTCTTCTAATATTTATATTTTCATAATTTTATAATGAACATAATTGTTTTTATATTTTGTTTTAAATTTCATATATGTTCCACAAGCCAAAGATGATGGTGGATACGTGTTAATTATGAATTATATATAAATTTATGTGTGGGCCCATAGTTGTAATAACCATTGTGGGATATAGTTTTGTTGTCTAATATAATGAATCCTTATTTTATAAATTATATCTCATTAAATTATTAAACATATTAATCAAATCAATGATAACTCTTAGCATTACCTATTGTACAATAGTAAAATAGAATTCTCAACACATAATATTTTTATGGTTTGAATGAAAATGAAAATATATGACACAATTGGTTAGAAACACAAACCTATTGTTTTTTTGGACTAGAAAATAATTTGATACAACAATAAACAATTCTAGATTGATCCGTATAGTATCTCAAAATGTTCTTTCTTCTTACCATGAATGAATATGCACCCCAATAATAGTTCTACATCACTATTATTGTTTTCATTAATTAAATAAAGTATCGTAATATTATATGGGTTTCTAATATAATAATTTTTGATCGATCCTTGTATACAATAATGCTCGATCATTTGGTCATCTCATGAATAGTGTTAAAGGACTATGTAACTCCTTAAATATGTTCATTAATCTAGAATACCATCTAGTATTATCTATTATCTAGACCCACCAATGTCTTATGAATACTTGGGTGAATCATACCTTATTCCTTCAATACGTAAACTTCAATTTAGACCCCCCTTAAATATCATTGATATAATTATGTATTGGGTTCTCTGATTATTTTCAAAAAATGTTTTCATGATTCCTCTCAATATTATCTAGAACTATATTCATAGTTCATGAATGAAAATATATATTTATATAGAAATTTCAAGAATATTTTGTTTCATTTAATCCCAGATATTATTTTTTCATTAATATCCATGAAATCATGGAATGATCTCTTTCTTTATCATTAGGGATACTATTTATATTTTCTTTATATTTTAAATCATCAAAAATATCGATCAATTTTTCCCATGTGGTATTTTATTTACAATTATAGAACTTATCTAATGATATCATGATTTTAAATACAATTTAATTCATAATAAATGTGTTTATGTATCATGCAACAATAATGAAAGAATATTTGGCATTGAATTGAACTTACTCTTCTATACTGATGAGAACACTCACTAAAAATCACCACATAAAATTTTGTTAAATGAATCCTTATCATGTGGTTTGGGCTCATCTCCTTTATAAAATAATATTTGTCATGATTTTTCCCTCTTAGAATTATTCAGAATGATTTTATCCCATCACGATGATAAATCCATTAAGGTATATTTAATAGAATCATATGATTTTATCTTTTCTTCATCAGATAATAAATATTTAAATCCACAATACATCCATAGGACCATGGAATCATTGAATATTTATATGTGTTAATGACATATGTAAAATCACATGATGTATTATTGATATTGTATTTCATATGAATACTCAATTTAATGTATTATCTATAATTCTTTTTGAATTTTTAGATTTGGCTAATGTTATATAATAAAATAATCTGTCACTCTTTGTGCCTCATGTCAACTAATTTTTTTAATGAAGTTCCAAGAAGACCGTAATAAATTAAGAAGTAAATTTAATTCATCAATTTTATAATCAGAACTTATTAACACATTATAGATACCACAACCACATATATAAAATAGTTCACTCATTATTTCATGTATGTGAAACACTCATCTAAAACATTGACCTCAATGTCCATAGATAAACCAATATAGTGTGGTAAATACCATTTTATCATCTCATATTTTGTGCTGTCAATTTATATGAATTGGATTTTCTTTGAATACAACAATATCATGAAATACAGTTAGGATGAAAAATAGGAACACATATTCAACATAAAATGAAACATATCTAGTTTATATGTTAGATTTATGCATTTGAGCATGTTTTTATTGAACAGAACACATTTTTCATATAAAATAGATTACATTGACATAATATAGTCTTACCTTGATAAATCATTAATATTTTATAAGTTACCATTTCATTGGAAATGATTTACAATGTCGCATTTATGTGTCTCTCCAAATTTTAGATAGACCTTTTCATATTTCATGAAAGAACATTACACATCTAGTGTTATTCATATATTACAATTACATAGATTGTTCCCTTACTCATTACTCTTACATAGGTAATTGAACATTATGAATTGTTCATATTACCATAACCAAAAATATCCACCAACCATCACACAGTTAATGAAATGGAAACATTATTAAACACCCTTTACCTTATATCCTAGTAAGTACATTACAAAAAAAAAATTAATACAATACTTTTAGAATAACATTAAGGATTAGAGATTTAGATAATTCGAAAAAAAACATTAACTAATATTATGAATTCCTTTATCATGAAATGTAATTTCCCGATTATATAAAAAATACATAATCAATGAAATGACCTCAACAATGCCCAAAAAATAATTATAGTACACCATCATTGGCACATCATACATAACACATTTATATATTAACTGGGGAAAAGGAAACATAATTAAGGGTAAGACCTGATACATAGTAATAGTAAACATGAATGATACAATTGAAATTCATATGTATTGAAAGATGATCATATCAGTATAATCATTATATAAAATAAAATACAGACCAATAAACATTATATAAAATCAAGAAATATAAGTTGGTATAAAAATAGTTTTCATAAAAAATTCAACACAAATTAGGAATAAAACATAATCCATTGAACACAAAAATAAATTTGGAAAATAATATATAATATTTCTTCTCTTTGTAAATTAGATACCATGCAAAACCCAATCATTGATAAAGTTGTGTGCATAGTCATATTAAATGACATGTACCCTTTTTGAACCTAGATACTTATTATCCTATCCAAATTAAATTTATATTTCTTGAGATAAAATAATTTACAAAATGATTTTGAGGGATGTATATATTCCACCAATCTCATAATAAAAAAATATGTGTTCCAAATGATAGTTAAACTAATCCCATCATAAAGAACCCACAAAAATAATATTTTTTTCATAAAATATTTATAATTTAAATAATTTTGCCTTATATCATAGTGAAATCATAAAAATTTTATGGGATTAAATAAACACATCATAAATAACCAATGAAATGAAAAATATTTTCCTATATATTAACATTAGGAAAGAAATTGTATATCCATTAATAATCACAAAGTGATAACCCCTTGAAAAATAAATGGTTACCCAAATGATATAAATTTACCTTCATAGTACATACCATAAATTCAAAATGACAAATAATATGGAATGTATAATGTAAAGATATTGGGTATCTTGTGAAGACAATAATTTTTTCCCATCATAAAATTTATTAAATCTATGTGCACACCCTTTAAGTAATGATTTCAAGAATAAGGTATTCCTAGTGGAAAGTCATTGGATAAAAGATTATGATTATAAACAAAAATGAATATGGAAGACAATGTTATTGATGGGTCATTCCTTATTTAGTGGAGATCCATACATAATCCAGCAAGAGAAATAAGTTGGGTTGAATCAGTTGATGAATATACTCATTGAAGCAAATTATATATCATGGAATGTTGGATTAGATGAAAAACATATATATCAGTTTTAGAATGAAACTCACTATGGAAGTAAAAAATTTCATTAATCAATTGAAATAATTTATTTTATATATTTAATAATATTGTGGAAAAATAATTTCATTTTGTATTAATGGAAACATAGATATGATTCATCATATGATACAATAAAAATAGTGGATTGATATGTATACATGAAAACATTAAAAATTGTTTATTTTATCAAAAATTGTTCTTACTGAAAACATGATGTTATTTTCCTTTTAAAAATGGGAAAAGTTTTTTTAAAAAAATTACCTTTATGAATTTTCAAAATGATACAAGGATTAGTAAAAAATTATGATGTTTAGTATAAATGTAATCTCTTTTATTTTAAATCACTTTTTAAAAAAACCAAATACATTTTATGTTTTTTTAAAATATGGATTACAAGATGATAATGTGAAGAAAAATACCACTTGGGATAACATGTTGAGAATAAAATGATTGTGATGTCAGAATGATTGTCTATAAAAAATCTCTAGATGGGTTCCATAATTGAGAAAATATGTTTTCAAAATTCCATTTGAATGTTAAACATAATGACTTGTGTTACATTAAAATTAAAAAATTGAATGAGACAGATTAAAATTGAAATAAAATATTGTTAATTGTGGGTATTTATATATACAACATCAAAATTTGGTAGAAAGTTCCCTAATTATAAACAATTTGGCACATAATACAAAACCTCTCTCAAATAGAGGAATTTGTAATGAAACCCCAATTATGATAGTAAATGAGTTAGAATAAAAACCTATTGGAATCATGAATTTAAAATAGTTATATAAATACAAGAAATTAAAAAATGGATTATATTAAAATAATTTCTGATGTATGATATACACCATAGAAATGTTAAATTACTGCATAATATAAATCATGAAGCAATGGAGACAGATTGAGATATAAAAACCATTAAATATTAAGAAAAAAATCATATAAAAACATCCTTAGAGAGTGGTATACTTAATATGAAATTATAATACCATAAATAAGAATAATATGTGGTATTAAATATAAAATTGGATTTATATAGACCATTTATAATTATTTATGCTAAGAGAAGAACATAAGTGTAAAAGATGGATGTTTGGATATGAAACCCTAACCCATGTCCAAATGCATTCTACACATGCACATCACATTATGAATATTTAAATTATGTTATTTAGACTTATAACTAAGTACCTTATTAACCATTATTTAATTTTAGAAGGTCTATTTTTATATTCTTTAATTTAATTTAAATACAGTCTCCTCTTACATCTATCACTCATCATTGTTCTGTTAATTTAATTGTGATCATTTGTATTTCATGAAGATGGTAAGCGGATGAAAAAAAATTTAATGATATCCCTTTAATATTACATTATAAAATAATATATTTAGTTAACTAAGTTATTTATAAATGTACTCATTTTTGAAAAGTTACATCAATATCTATTTTTTAGTGGTTTTATTTTCTATTATAGTTAATTCATAATAATACATATTCGATGTATAATAATATAACTATAGAATTATAATATCAAAATAAATAAAACATTTTATTCCTAAGTTAAAATATTTATGACCATTCATGTTATTTGATATCGAAAAGGTTGAGAAACTTCATCTCATAGTGGTAGTATTGAAGATGTACACCAAGGTGATGATCTATTTTATAGAGAATGGAAACAATGTGGAAAATAAAATATTGGATCATATATGAATAACTAATATCATTAATATTTTATTTTCTTTCCGAATAATTTTTCTAACTAGACATTATAGTTGACGATTGAAACCCATAAGCGTCTTTTTGTGGACATCTTAATTTGTGCACACACAATAAAGACAATTTTTTTCTTAGTAGATAGAATATAATAAATGACGGATTTACATTATAAAAAAATATAGAAAAAAATAATTATGAATTCTTTATTGATTTAATATAGTTATATTTGGTTAATAATGTAAATAATAAGAATGAAAAGATAATAAATAAGTATTTGCAATGTTAAGACCTTGAATATCTTCTTGAAGAATGCCTTATATTTATAGAAAATATGAATGTTTTTGGGGACTAAGAAAATCTATGAATATAAAGGTATAAATGGAAAAGAAAGTTTGGTTTGGGATAAAAGATATTTACAAAAATGATTATATTATTTAAATGGCATAATTGTAGCCCCCATATTTAAGTGAAGTGGGGGGAATTTTCCTTGGGAATGAGTGTTAATATAGGTATAATAATGTAATGAAAAAAATATTATATGAGTTAAGTGAATTACGGTTACTATGACATGTATGTATGACATTAAAAAATTAATTTTGTTTTCCAATGTTAAAATTTCATGATTATTTTGGAATATTGTATCCACCCTAGATTAGTCATTTAAACAAGTACTAATTTAATTACATATTGATAATATCATTTATTTTGTTACATAAAACAAATGTATACCCTTAATTAAAAAATCTATTAACACCAAATTTGGTCTAAAAAATAACGTAGTTGAATTTATATAAATTTTAAAATTTTATTTTAAATTTAAATATATCGTGTAATGAAGAAAATATTTTGTTTAAAAAAAGTAATTTTAAGAATTAATTGTTTTTAATATTATATGGAATTGATTACCAATTAACTGAGTCGTAAGTTATTTGTATATATATATTTATAAATTGAATTTTAGAATTAATTTTAAATAAAATTTTTTAATTTAAATAATAAACTATATTCATCAATGAAATATTCATTGAAAAATAACTACTTTATGAGGGAATATAATATCTATACATGGAAACAGAATTGTTTTGCATATAAATTGGGAAACAATATGGACACATGGAAAATGGCATTGGAGAACCTATATGGGAATAAATACCCAAATCATGAGTATTATTTTATTTAAAAATATGATGTAAGTGTGGTCACAATTTTTTGGGTCACCTAGCCTTCCAAAAGATATGCGATCACAAGATGTTCATAATGACATGTGAAAAGGGACATGTGCAACTTCTGACAAGTGTATCATCATGTTGAGACCATTTGACAAGCATTTTTATTCATGCGAAGGAATCCAAGTTATTCGCTTCTCATTTGGTGGCTACCAAATAAGTTCTTTCAGATCATGTGACTTTTCAATCAGTGAATGTGTGAAAATCCATACAAAAGTAATTGTAAAATTTTGAAAATATACAAAAGGAATAACCATTTTGTGGTCATAATACTTTATGTGACGTTCCCATTCAGTTTTCCAGACACCATTGAAGCCCTGGAATCATATATGCCTTATCATGAAGGATACCAATTTCATGACACCATCAACACATGAAAGGGTTTCAGACATTCCAAGGTGGTCACGCTCTCCCCAATCAACTCCAATGAAAAACGTAATGGTTTACCATGATAATCATTGACCCTTATAATGATTGTGAATTACCATACAACCCATTATTTGTTAAGAGACACATAACTAAAAAAGTGACTAGATTTATTTTCCAATAGTTGTTCTAGTTTATGATATTACAAACCGTAGTAAAATAAATGATGAAATAAAAAAAGAAGTTAAATGATCTTGATTTGAGGGGAATATATGATCATTTTATCAGAGTAGTGTTATACACCCTTCACGATCACCATTGATGTTTTGATATCCCAGAGAGAATCCATCATTATCATGAAAGTCCCCTTGGACTAAAAAAATGATTTCTCAAAGGCCCAATAGGTAGCCATCTTTTCTGATGAAAATTTCTAAAAGCATATCTAAGTTGGCATGAAATCCTGTCAATAGACATCCTAATCTCATGAATGCACTTATACATGCCCACATAAATTTGTAAATTTTATACGCAATGACAATTTATTTAGTAAATAACTTTTATATTGTCCAAATTTCAACACTTGGGGTGTTGATTTGATAGTATTGCATTCTCTGAAAATCATACCATGCCCCCATGATGACCTGTGGCATGATCTCACGAAATACATGTTAACAACCCCCTACACCAAATCCAAACTAAATAAACAAGATATTATCTACCCAAGGTGGTTTATAATAGGAAATTAGGCTTATATAAATGTCCCCTATAGAAAAAAAATCCCTAAGTAACAGCACATGAGAGCATTGGAGAGGACTTCTACAGAGACTAGTCACGCGATCGTTAAAGTAAAATTTGGGGCAAAATTTGTGGAATGACTCCATGGGTTGTACAACATGAATATGAACTTTTTGTTATCACTTTGGAATTTTTGAAGGACATATAGAATTGTAGTCAGGTTATGTGAAGGGAGTTCTTTATATCTAATGAATTGTGTAGAACGTAAACAAGATGAAACTATAAAAACATATGGCACATATTAATTAAAGGTTGGAATAATGAATAAAAGATGGGTAATTTTCAGAAAAACATATACCCCGATCCTCATGTTCTTTTCATGAATCACCAAAATGATGAAAGGGAAATGGCCCTTGTCACATAAATCAAGTGGAACACCCATGATGTAGAATTATGATCATTTTATGTCTGTAAGACATGTCAGGGAAAGTCACATAATTCCCCCCAACCATGCTACTCATGTATAATAATGCTCTCTGGGCTCGCCACCTTGATCTTGATATATCTCCATATTTTATACGTAAATTGTGTGATGACACTAGTTTATTTTAGAATGGTCTATGGAATCCCTCTAGGATTACCGTTCATATTTTTGGACACTCTCCAAGTGTACCAAATTGGTTTTGAGATTACACTAGGTCAGGTCTTCCAGATCAATTGATGGCCTCCAAGGAAATTCCATATGGTTATGTGATGTACTCTAGACATGTATGAAGAGATTATGAAATGGACTCCAATAAAATTAGGGCATAACATGATATGGAAACCTGAACAACTCAGAATTTTATTGTGATTTCTTCTAGACATGTCAGCCAAGATCATGTGATGACCTCATGTACAATTTAGTATGGTCTTACAATATCCTCCTGAAATGTCAAACATGGGCATAGGTTGGCTTTCATACATGCCATTCAGATTATGAGACAACCCTCAAAAATGATAATTGGATTATGTGACACTCATTAGATGTTTCTATAATATTTTCAAACATGTCCAGACATTGTCCATCTTTTTAGGTAAGAAATATAGTAGGTCTGGTAGATAATAAATCCAGGACAAGGAGGAATCCAAGGACATGATTATCTATTCCATCCCAGATATTAGGGAAGTCACAGTGTGTAAGACTCGATCAGACTAAATTATGATTAATTTGGTTACTTATACAGCAATGAAAAATAGGATTCCTTCAAAAGGCCCACGATAAAATAAAAATCCACTTCAATTGCAGTCCCCAAATGTCACTGACATTTCATCAATCATTTCTCAATCATTATCATGGGATGATCATTATACCTAATATATCAGTGGAAAGATAAGTCAACCAAAATAGGATGAATATAATTCTTCAAATAACAAGGATATTTAAGAGACCTTTATTAGTCCCATGGCCCATATTAAAAATCCAATGTCTTTTCTAATTATATAAGTCTCTCACCAATATATTATGAGATATATAACTTTATATCCATTTGTTTCTCACGATGAGAATTTATCACATGATCTTAGGATGTTCCAATGGCCTGATCATTCACATTCTAATACCAACTTGACAAACCGTGGAAGGTAATGCCCAATATATGGCATGATATATAATCCCCATACAATGATATCTATCATAGGTTCAATACCAATGGCTTGATAGAGAAAAAATGACTCTGATTCTTAAAATAACCAGGATAAATTTGATGCCTCCTTAAGGTTCAAGCCCATATACCTGGTTCATATGTTCCAACATGTATTCTCATTCCATATTATGTTAAACTACTTGTTTTTATCAAAGTATGGGGGGTTTATTCCTGTTATAAATTCGGATATTTAAGATAACTCATAAGATCTTAATCCCACCATCGACATATTAATTTTCTACCTGCATGGTAGAAAATAATGATGTACCTTTTTATATGACTTCAACATATAAGAGGATACCTCTTATGGGAAATCAATGAAGATCCTCAAATGTATATAGGTCTACTAACTTTAATATTCCCATTTGTATATAAATGACTATAACACAATAGTAAATTTTTTATTAAAGCACTATGTCTAGATTGTTTTAATTGAAAAAAGGTATAATATACTTTGGGAAGCATAATGTTTGACATTATCAACATGGAATACTGTGGTGAGAATATTTTCACGCAATATTTACATTCTTTGATGGCTTGTGTAACGTGCAAGGTCGAGTGTTACAAAAATATAAAATATTTTTACAAATATTCTAATTTAATATAATTGGATATTACATAGTTGTTAATTTGGTTCTTATGAATATGATTTACTAATTTTTTAAAATAACAATTTAAATTAATTAGTTCTAAATGAATTAAAAACCTATATAAAAAAACATTTTTATATAAAAAGTGTTTTTTATAGAGATCTTTTTTATGGTCACATAGTTATTTTATCCAAGATAATTAATTTAATTACAAATATTGAGTGATATTAATTTAATGTATATATTATATATCCAATAAAATATTTTTTTTCATTCATACAATATATTTGATAAACATAATGTTGGAACATACACACTTTTAATCATAAGAACTTATATTTTTGTTAAGGCACTTTTAATGCCTTTTAATGATGAATCTATTTTAAATCCATTTTTTGACACTTTTATAATGATTAAATGTTAAATAAAGAAACATTTTTAAAGTGAAACATATTATATTGGTGATAGTGAATATTTTGTATTTTTATATTGACTTCCTTATTTTGATGAATAATGAAAAATACTGAAAATAAATTCATAACTAATTTTCCATCTGATATATTTATTTTATAAATTTATTTTTTAAAATTTTTATCAAATCAATTTGTGTTAATTTTTTTTTCCAAAAAATCAATTTTAGGTTTCTAGATTCATATTCACATTGAAATTGAATATAAAAACATAGGAAACTTTTGAACGTTTTTACTTTAAAAATATGCATTGTCATCTTATCTACTGAATTAAATTTAAATTATTTTATGCCACTTCATATTTAGGAGTATGGATAAATGGATTAAATATTTGTAATCATCATAACTTATAATTTATAATATCTATATCTTAGTTTTTTGACAAAAATATTCATTTATGTAACTAATGTTAATTACACTGATGAAGTAAAAAAATTATCTTAACAATGGACTAAACCTTTATCAAAACACCCAAAACGACATATTAATTTTTCAACAATCCCATATATGGGAATATTTTACCCATATTCACCCTTATATATACTTTGGACCATTATTGGATCCACTTCACATGGAAAAAATGTGGGTGAAATTCCTTTTCCACAGATTTACAAGAGCATCCCTCTTCCTCTACTCTAAAAATGACTCCTCTCTTACCATGTCCGCAAAACAATCAAGAAACATTTGATTGACCAATATATACCCATATAGTTTTAAACAATACCACCCCACATCCTAGAATACTGAACTATGGAAGAATGAAATCCAACAAAACCGTTTGGTGCAAACCAAAATGAGTTACCCGGAGTAGAAGTGACGTTATTCCCAAAGATCGTTTATTTTATTTTCTTTATACACCCCCTAAACTATATATATTACAGGATAATAAATCAAAATATATTATTCTTAGAATACAATGTTGTATTTATTCTATGGGTTTTTACTACATTTACACAGAATTCCATCTAATGGTGATAAACATGCTATTTTTGTGTACAACGAACTACTGCATTATAAAAAAATGATTTTTTGTTTTCCCATTTCCACCTCTAATTTTGGTAATTATGATTGAAAATATATGTATATATATTATATATGATATTTATAATTACTTTAAGCTTCATTAATTATTTTACTTCACATATATTTTTACATTCTGTTTTTTGAAAATATGATAAATTTATTGGAGAAAGTGTGGACTACCGACCCCTCAAAGTGATATGATTCATTAACACACTAAATAGAATGTATTAATTATTTTCTTAGTGATATTATATGATAAATAAAAATATAATGATACTTTAATGATGTTATATTAATAAAATTAATTTTTTTCTTTCATTCAATGCAATAATACAAATGGAATCAATGTTTATGGGTCCGTATGGGATACTATCTCCATGAATTGTGTATTATATTTAACACTTATATATTATATATATTATTATGATAAAAATATTAATAATATAAATGATATATAGGTAGTGTTTTATATTCTAGAAATAATGATATATGTATAAGGACCAATGATATATCTAATGAAGACACATGCGATGAACAAAGTAGATATTACCCGAAGTGATACCTTAACATATAATTGATTACAAGTGGAAATATAAAGTCATGATAAAACCATATATGGTATTATATATAATAAGATGGTTATTTTTAACAATTATTATACACATATTTTTATTATATAGGATGTTTCTATGAGTACAGTGAGAATCAAGAACTAATGTAATGGGATATGATCTCACTTTGTATTTCAAGGATATACATGCATTAATCACCACTCATTTCATTTTTTTTGGTGTGTATACTATGAATAAATGTATTTTGGGATATAAAAACATATATTTATGGGTATTTTCATGTCCATTTGATTATATTTATATCATAGAGGATATGATTCTAAAGTTACCAAATTGGTAATGTAACTTTGTCTCAATTTTCTTTCATTCAGACACAGGAATTTTCATGCATATATATTTTTCTATGAGTAGTATATTGAACATTATGACATGTTATATCATGAAACACTTTATTTTAATGATATTTTATTCTTCATGTAATATTATTATTTCCACTATGAATAAATTTTACCTATATGGTAACTAATTATTAGTACAATCTCAATGTTTATCGAGACCGTTTATGATTATACATCCATTAATGAAATATTATAATCATTCTATCAAGAAATATCATTAATTTTTTCACCCTCTAGGTATGCAGGATATATAAATTGTAATGGTACCATTTTATTACTTAATGGTACGTATCATACATAGGAAAATGGAATAAAGAAAATTCAATTGTATCTCTTATTTCAACGATTAATTTGAGTTCATTGAAAAATATAATTTATAAAAATAATTTCTAAATTTTTTACTTTTATAATATAATTATAAAGGAAATTTTAATCTATGTTTTATCATTTACAAAAAAAATTAATGTGAATCTTCTTTTTGTTTACTGATCAATAAATCATTCTGAACATTTATTGAATAAACTAATGTGTGACATATACAAGAATACACCCATTCATGACCGTCATTTCCTTGAAGCATAAATTCTAAATTAAAAGGATTATTTAAACGAAACATGATTTTATTAATATTTTAGTCATTAATTTTTTAATGATATTTTCATTGAAAAATCATTTAAAAATTGTTTTTTGGTTATCATTGATTTCTTTAAATGTTTTCAAATAAATTTTTAAGAAAAATTATTTCCTAAAAAATATGATTTAAAATGTAATTTAAATATTTCCAATCTTCATAATATGTTTTCAACATTTTTTCAAAGAAACTGCTTTCAAAATGATTTCATTTTTGTTTTATATGTTTTCAAGTAAAATGGTTATCAAAAAATTTCCAAGATAACTCTATATGTTTTCAATGAATAAAGATTCTAAAATGTTTGAAAATTTTTCATTATAAGGTTATATTTTATTATCAAAAAAATTGTTTTATAAAGGTTTTATGTTTAAAATATAATTTTCAGTGTTTAAAAGATATTTTCCTCAAGAAATGTTTTTAAAATATATGTTATAATTATTTTCCATCTAATATGACATCTTTTTATATTACCTATGTAATTTTGAGAAATGAAACAATTGCTACATTCATATTATTTCTCGAGATGGTTTATGTTTTGATGTAATTTTGATTATAAAACATGTTTCTCTTTTAGCAGTTATATTGTTTTATTACAATATTATTTTGAGTTGTAATGTTTTGATGAAATAATTAAGAGACCTATATATTTTATATAGGTAATGATATTATGAAATCTTTTTTATTAACATTTTATTTCAGGGGTTATTGTTGGATATTTATAAAACCCATATACTTTCATGGGTCTGGATATGATTAATGTTTTGTTGAAAATATATGTATGATTTTATAATGTGGTGACTGGGACCAATAACTCCCATAAATCCCTTAGGTAATGATAAAAGTTTTCTGAGATAAAGGGGTACAAGAAATGGGATCCCAAAATTAAAATATAGGGTATACAATAAAGAATACCAAGCATGAAATATGTGGGTACACATGTCAGATTCCCATGCCCCAAAAAATAGTGTCCATTTGAGGGAATCCCAATCCCAAAAAAGATGGTACATAGTAAGGAATCCAATGAATGAATCAGGTACACATGGGATTTACCCAAGCCGAACATGTTGTGATGGAATAAGTATGTAGACTTGACATAGGGTATTTATATTCTAATGTGTATTCTGAAATTCCATGCATTCTTCATATGTTATGATTTTATGGATTATGTTATTTATTTCATTATGATTCATTCCCTTTGAACTCCCATGATTTATGCGATGAATCATTTTAATGATATCTAATATGAATGTTATGGTCTTATAATTTTATGACCACTTTCTCATACCCCAATGCTAATGTTTATATATACATCCATCCCTTGATTACCCTTATTGAGCTTATGATCTCACTCTTATTTATGTATCCATACAAAGGTTATAATGATATGTATTGTGTAATATATGTTTAAGAAGGGAGATAGTCATAAATAACCAAGTGGGATATGTGTTTCTCACTTACATATATGTGTTTATGATTAATGTCTCTAATGGAACTAAACTAATATGATCTTTCGGCATCCATTTTTTGTAATTTATTATGTATCCCCAAAAGTGATGTAATTTCTATGTACACTAATTATGGCTCGTTATAAACATCTTCAAACAATGGTGAATAACATACATTTTCTACTTCTCTAACCTATATGCTATAGATATGTGGTAGGGTAGAATATAGTTACAGTATCTATGGTTGGTATTTCATCTGAATATAGGTACTCCTTATCTATTCTCAATATTTGATCTCTACATTCATATAATCTTATTTATAACATTTATTGGGGATGTTGATTTTGATACCCTTTTTGATTCCACACAATGAGGTGACAAATGCGTGGTGAAGCATGGGTCTTATGTGCGAAATGTTTTCCTTGGAAATTAAGCATCATGAATTGGAAAATGTTATCGATAGAGAAATTGTTAATTGATTACATCTCCACATATAGTGTATAAGAGTTATGTCTCAAACAAAAAATATATACACGGAATATTATAAATTCCAACTCATTTTTATTTGGATAGAAACACTAACCTATAGTTTCTTTCAATGTAACGAGAAATGATATGACCATGAGAAATCCATGAATTAATAACACATTGTACGATTATGTTCATTATTCTCCACATGATTGGTTACAACCCCAATCAAATTTCTAAATTAATACAACAGTTTTAAACCAATAAACAATTGAAATATACATTATATTTTTTATTCTACATTAATAAAGAGTAGATAATCCTCCATGTGTAGACCATATAAGAAAGATTGCTCATGTGTAGCTTTAATGAACATCGATAGAAACATCAATAGGAGTTCTAGTTTTAAACATATTCTTTGATTTTAGAAGTTTTGGATCAACCATAGTCATATATATTATTGGGTTCAATATACATTCCTCTTCTAGGATTATTCCATTAATATTAACACACGTTTTCTCTCTATGATAATATAATATATCTGGTCCTATAATTTGTTTCCCACAAAACTCATCACAAATTCTCTCAATATTCATTATATCTATATTGAATATTCCAGCATAAATTCATATGTTCAAATAATTATTTTTTTTAATATCACGTCTTATTTAGTTTTGTAAATTTTTTCACATACTATATTCCAAAAATATAAGTTGGATCTATTTCCTCTTTTACAGTCTCCAAATCTCAAAATTACTCCATTTTAATATCACCTAATAAATTGGTAATTTATATGTATAAGGTATTTTATATAATATTGATTTACCTTCTCCCATGTTATTTTGTCTTTAAATTATTTTGAATTCTTCATCCACATGTACATGTATCAGGAAATTGTAACAACATATCTAATGGAATGAAACTCAACATAATATTCCATAATGATCAAATGGTTTACAAAAAAAATGATACATGACATATTATACAATAAGGAACCTATTTATGTGATGTGTAACTCATCTCATTCCAATACTCACCTTTATCTTGATGTTTTTAATTAAGCATCAACCAAATTTGTTTTGAACTAAATATAATTATGTATCCATTATGATCTATTACTTATAATAATATGAAATTATATTTTCCGCATTAGATATAAAATCTATAAATCATATGAATGATTATATGACATAGAAATAACTATATATTTCTAATTGTTAAATTAATAATAAAAAATCAGGAATTCAAAAGAAACCTGAAATTCATAGAAATCTTTTATTTCATTCAAAATTTTCTTTTTTCTATGAATTTTTAGCTTCAGATGAAGTCAAAAAATTAATGGGTTAACAAATTTTTTTCCTTTATATGAAAGAACTAAAAAACTAAAAAAAACACCCACCATGTATATACCCCAATGTATCCCTCATTTTTTAATATTAAATCTTCTCAGATTAGAGATAAAGTCTTTACCTCAATGGTAGATTTTATTCCCTATATTTCATATTTCGAATTCAAATATAAAATTTCCTCCACCGATACCATATATAATATACTATAGAATGGACTTTTTCAATATATAGCTTCATATAGTGTGGTATCAATTTATATAGTGTATAGATACTCGTAATTCTATTATTTCATGAAAAATAATTATGAAAACATCATATGAAACATACACAATATGAGATGACACTTTCATAGGTTAGATGTTTCCATCAATCAAGTCACTGATTTTTGTGTGACCATTAGGTTTTATTCTTATACACAAGATAAATTTGACATAACATCATGTTTCATTGATGAAGCCTTCATGATTTTTGATACACAAACACAACACATTATTTCATGTTTAAACTTAAGGTTGATACTTGATTTTTAGAAAGATTCAGAACAAGAAAAACCATTATACTGCCAGTTTTATTAATACATTCATTTACAGGGCATGTTCAGTTTCCCATGGTCAATGTATATTATATAGTGCGACTCTATCATATATTATGATTTCAAAATTACATTATATCAAATCTATATTTCACTATTTACCGGTTCATTTCCCATATAAATTAAGTGTTACATTAATGTAAGTATTGTATATCTCAAATTACCATTATACACGTAAAACTTTAAGCTCAAAAATAATTAGTAGATTTTACCAATCAATCCCAATTACATCCAACTTATATATTAAAAAAATATATTGAATTATTGACAAAAAATACATTCTTACACATGGGGACTTTAGTTTGCATGTGTGCGTGTTTACACACCCACACACACACACACTTTAATAATGGGATATCTCAATACATACTTGATAAATATATTAAAGGCACTATAGAATATAAATAAGTACCATTTAAAAAATTTATGGAGGTACATATTTCATATATTGTACATATATTTCCTAATAGGTATGATTATGGGCGTCAGACAACCTATGTATTTTATGTTTTTATAGTTACATGGTCAGAAAATCAAAATTAGCACTCCGGTTATCTTATTTAATCTATTTCATTTAAATTAATGAAAAATATATTGTTGACCTTATTTTCATACATATTAAATTTATAATGGAATTATATTGACATATTATTATAGTCATGAAGTAGGGTTTAAGAGGTAACCACCTACATGGTATGTTGTACGCATACCATACACATGTCCCATAAGGAATTCAAAATATTATTTTTCATGTTTTAGGTGAAGGAATGACCCCATAACATGATGTTTTAAATATTATTTAAATAATATATTTGATTTATTATAGAGAGGGAAATGTTTATCTCTTATATAGGATGATAAAAATACTTATTGTTGATATTTTTAGGATCGTGTACAAATGGTTTATAATTATTTTTTATTTATTTTATATTTTATATTGTTCCATTTACAACTTGAATTAAATACATGTATATATTTTATATAGTGTATTTTTATATCTTATTTGAAATAAATTTATATTAATTTTTGAACACTATTTTTTAATTATATAATTTTCTATGGTAAAATTTACTTGAACACTATCCAATTTTTTCCAATGAGTTTGTGCCAACCTCCAAAAAATAAAAAACATTCCATGTTTATTATAACCATTAATGTTGCACCATGGTATCTATAACTACTCATTTCTGTCGTATTTTAATAATTGTATACATGCGAGTAAATCTGTTCTGTAATGTAGTGTTCATTATTTCCATAATCATTTAAAAATTTTCTATTATTACCAAATAAATTTCCAATGATTCTCCAGATCAGTTAATCATATAAATATCATTTTTAAAATAATATATAACGATTTTTTAAGAAATATAATTCCTTTATTTATTATTAATAATTTTCCTATAATATTTCCCTCTAATGAAATGTATATATTAAAAAAATTTGGGATAATTTGAAAATATATTTTCTCATGTTTCTTTCAAATTTAACAATTCATTTATTAAATAAAAAATGGAATGATTATATATATATATATATATAATTTTATATAAGTCATATTATATTTAACAAATTATTGAATATTTGGACTGAAAAAACTAAATTATTGGGATATATTACCATTTTACTTGTAATTCCCAAAATCATTTAAATTATTTTTCATTATAAATTAATAAAATTTGTGGCGTGATAAGGAATTTTATTTTGTATGAGTTAAATATTTTATAATTATAAAAAAAGAAGATTTTTATTTTTTATCTATGGTTATTTCTATAATCATTCTATATAAAATAATTATATCCACAAACAATAGGTTTTATCTAGAAATACATGGTCAGAATTCATAATTTTATTTACATCCTATATAATAAAATATAGTATCTGTAATGGATATTAAAATATAATTAATTAATTATTTTTTTAATTAAATAATTAAATAGAAACTTAATTAAATTTTATTTATTATAAATATTTTTGAGATATAAAAAAACATTTTTCTATATATCCCCCAATATGAAAAAAAATTTGTTAAAAAAATTAAAATTATCAGAATTATTTATAGTATTAATGCAATAATTATTACATATTTACAGAAATGTTTTAGTGCTAAATATAAATTATAAAAATTATATATAATATATATAAATGAAATAATTTCTCAATTATCTAAATCATAATACTGGGAAATTTCTGGTCACTGATATATCCTCAAATATTAATATATAGGAAAACAATTTATTTTGTATCAACTCCTAGTATATAATCCAATATTACCTAATCAACGTTAGAAAATAAATCATGAATAAGAGATAATTTTATTCCCACTTTTTTATAATTATCTTTTTTTATGTTTCCTATAGGTATTAACACATAAATAACTTCTATAAATTACATGTAGCATAATTATAATTGTAGATATTGGATTTTCAACATGAATCAGTATATTTACCTCACTTGATGTAGTATATGGTAGAACTAGAGAGTTAAATTGTGTTGATATCTCCACATAAGTAGATTTATAATTTTCATGTTTTTATAATCCTCCAATAGAAACATCATTGTTCATATGATTCACCATAAAAACAGAAATGGTAAAATTGTTAATTAATCCAAGTATTCAATTATTTAGTATCTAAAAGATAATATCTACAATCATTCTATGAAAACACATATTTTCAATATAATTATATTTTTATTCATCATTTTTAATTACACTCATTATTTTCTATTTGTCACAAATATTCTAATACATTATATACATTATATATTGTGACCTCATTTTCTCAGAAATAAAATCATTTACATGTGTTCCCATTTTTATGGGTTTATCCAATAGATTATTATCTTATTGTTATTTTAGATAAATGTATGATCATTTTTAAATACAGGGTCATCAACCACTTTTTGGGGAGATGAATTCATATATGTTTTAAGACCAAATAATTCTCAGAATATATTGTATCCTAATATTATTTCTGATGTTCTGTAAAACCATAATTTTCATACCTATTTTTTTTAGCTCCCACAATTTTAGTACGTATATTAATTTCCATCACTTCAAATAAACCACTATATATTTAAATATTTATATATATATCATGTGTAATTAAAAACAAACATAATTGTGGTTATTTTTTAAAAATATTAAAAACCACACATAAGAAAACAAAAATATATATCCATATTTTTCAAGGATCTTTATTAAAAATGAAAAATAATTCATGTCTTCAAGTATTTAATTGTTATTATTTTTGAAACATATACTGTATGATTGAAATTTGGGTCACTATATTTTTCTCATCATCCAACTGAATACAAATTTTCCACCTAATTTCACAAAAAAAATCCTAGAAACATATAAAAATTTAATTTAAATATTAAAATTTCCCTATAAGTAATAATTTTATAACCATCCAGACTCGCCCATATGAGTTATCTTAAGGAATTATAAACATTAATTTATTTAGTGCTTCATATGATCACTATTAATTCAATAAATTATAATTATTTTATTCAAAATATAAACATAATTTTTATTAATATAAAACCCAATAAAATAAAATGAGTAAAACTGTAACACCCCAATATTTCATAGTACGTTATTTCTTCAAAGTAATTCAATAACATTCACTACACACAACATCGAGTTCTAGCGCACCATGACTTACCAAACAAGCCGTTCAAAAGAGTTTATGAATAGTATTAAATAAATTTTGAACATTATATAATCCATATAATTTTAGAAACCATATTACGAGTTTCTTAGACATAATCTAAGAACAAATACATTTTTTTGGATAAAAGAAGTATTTTCCAAAAAAATGCAATTTTTCCGCCATTTAATGGGGAAGCCTTTTTAAATCCAATATTTGAAACTTTTATATATTCAATTTTACAAAATAAACTTCTTCTTTCGAATCGGTACATAAGAATTTTGTTTTAATAACGTTTTGGTATTTTACTGATAACTTTCATATTTGGATGAATAGTGAAAATTACTATATTTTAACTGAAAACAACTTTTTTAATCAAAATAATTTATATTGTTAAATTATAAATTTTAATGGTATGGATGTATTAATAGATTATATTTTTACCATTTAATCCAATTATGGTCATTGTATGTAATTTCACTTTGAAATTGGACATAAACAAATGTCAAACTTTTGATAGTTATTAAAAATACGCCTTATGGTTTTAATAACGTGAATTAATTTTAACTTAATAAACGCAATGTCTATGTTTTTAATTTGATAAAATATACTTCAATATTTAATTCGGAATATCAAAATTATCTTAGGTTAAATTTTTTTTATTTTTCTGAAAACATTTAATTTTTGATGAATAGTGAAAAACACTGAGTTATAGTTTAAAATCAATTATTTTTTAAAAATTATTTATTTTATATAAATTTATTTTAGGTAAAAATAGATACATAATACCTATATATGTTCAATTTAATTAATTGAAGTATGTTTATAATAATTTTAGATATATAATAATTTTATTGAACTTTTCACCGTCTTTTACCCATCTCCTAGGAGAAGTTGCAAATTAACATAAAACTTAATTTTACCGCTTCTGTGAGTGGAATTTAGAAGATTCGAGAGACACAATTAATATTAATAATTAAAATGAGGTTCAATAAGATAAAAATAATTTTTGGTAAATAGTAACTTTTTACTTTTATTTACCATAGTAAAAGGTAAATTTGGCAATTAAGGGTAAAAATGAATTTATTATTACCCTAACACATGTCCTAATTCTATTGTATCAGTATAATTCTAACGAAAACAACCTTTTGAATAAAATATGAATCTCTTTGGTCCACTTGGATTAAATTAGGACATTTATTATTATTTAATTCAAAGAAGAGTTAAAAGAGTTAAAATCGAAGTTTAATGACTAAAGAATTTTTAATATAGGGTTACACATATGGTAAATTCGATTATAAATACTGATTAGAAATATAAAAATATTTCCAACGTAGTGGTATTTTATTTATAATTTTTAGACATTAAATATTTCAATTTATTTTTGACACAATGGTGATGCAGTAATTAATAAATAAATAAATGAAATATAAAAAAAATTGACATTATAAATATCCAAATAAATGTAATTTTAGACTTTTAATGAATTATAATACTTTTGTTGGATAATATGACATATTAATATTGGTTATATGGATTTTAGTCTAAGTAATAATTATTTTATGAATTTATCAAAAACAAAATACCCAATAGTGTCAAAATTGACATAAAAGAGTTTTTAAAACAAATACTATATTATTAATTGATATTATATTCCTAAAAATATATGGATCGGAAAAAGGACTTATATAATGATAGGTGTATCATTAATGGACCACATGGAGGTCTCTTGGAAGTATATAGTTTGTTTATTAACTATATATTATAAAAATACAAAGAGACATGGTAAATGTCAAACTAATTAACTAAGAGTTAAAACTAAAAGATAAAGTTAATATAATGACCCAAACTTGTCTAAAATCTATTGAATGAAATTATTTAGACCCATCCATACCTTAGACTTTGAATAATATAATTTGGAGCAATTAGAAACCGAATATGAATTTATTATAAAATAATACATTAAGTTTTTTCAAAAGAGCACCCCCCCTTATAAAAGGACACCACTTCTAACCAATTCTTCATACCTTCACAGCCATTTGGTTCGGACAAAATCTTCCCAAATACCCTCTCAACTCTCCTACCTTAATCTTAGATTCCTTTCTTTAGTCAGAAATCCAACCTATGGAGCGCTTTTGATCAAATCAAAAGGAAGATTCCAAAGAAGAGATAATATTTTCATGCCCACTTTCAAGTTCCTTTCTTCTTAAATTTCATCTTTCTTTGTTATTTCCATTCTAAAATAATAACTACAGTATATTATATGTACTGTGATGTTATTATAAATATGTTACAACCATATTCAGTATTCTACCCCTCATTTGAATGACATGTCACCACACGTGCGTACGTACGGCTTACCATCTCCACGTCGTGGTGTAATTGTTATTCAATACACTATTATTTGGATGGGTATAATAATGATGTGTAATTGATGTTAATAATAAATATAACATGATAATGATTCTGTATATATGATAGAACATCCAATTATATATAATTTTAATATCAAAATAATGATATTGTTGCTCATGCGTACATAGGGACAACCGTCTCCACGAACGCGATTAGATTTATTCCCCATCATATCCATTCAATAAAAAATTTCATTTGATGGTTAAAAATAATGTTTACAGACTTAATATCATTATGGATATCAATAATATACAACCTATCCATAACAAATACAGCTTATGTAACAATGAATATAAAGGAAAATGAATTAGTTAACACCTGAAACCATTATAATACAAAGATATTATTAACAATGCAATGTTAAAAGATCATATATGATATCATACAAATGTATATGATTCTTGTGTAATTTAATAAAAATTATTTCACCATTATACAATAGGTTAACCTACCCTTAACCAAGGAAAAGTACAAGGTAAGTGTTTATTTCACAATCTCTTCATTATCTGAGGTTGTTTATACATAATTATCTACTGGGACCTCTTTATCATCCACATCCATGTTTCTTAAAAATGTATTTAAAATCATTCTACCTATTTTATAGACTTTGTGTTAAAGTCATATATACCATTGTTTTATTTTTATAAGATTTTTATAAAGGTATATTTCCTTCATTTTCCAAACATGGTCGTTTTTATCATTTTCATCAAAATTATAGTAAGAATGTATTTTTTTAACTTATACAGCGGGTGCGGCTATTTTCCGCCATTATAAAATTGTCAAAGCTTCCCATACAATATTATAAGAATATATTGAATATAATCATTTTATTTTATAATTATGTGACTTTTAAATGATTTCAAAATGAATATTTTAAGAATTTGTGAAAGTTACTCTTTATCAAGATCAGAATTTTAAATGTTTTAAAGATTTATCTTTCTATATCTTTTTAATTAATGACCATGTTTTAAAAATTATTTTTAGGATCTATTTATATAAAAATGAATTTTTTGAAATGAAAATTCTTTTTAAATGTTTCATAGTAGTATTGGACACTTTGACTCAAAAATCTATTTTAAATTACTTCAATAATAAATATGTGACTTTTAAATGATTTCAAAAAATAGATATTTCTCTCAAATAGATTTGATTTCATCAATGTCATCATCTGTTGATGGATTTTAAGCTTATTTGAAGTTCATTTACTATGATAAAAACATCCTTATTGTATTGGAGATTTTGTGATATGTTTGACTTTGAATGTGTTATTTTTATACCCATCATGGTTTATGGAGAAAGTTTTGATATTTCATATGCTAGTTTTAATATGAATGTTTATGTTATGTTTAAAACTATTAATATGAGGAATGCATCAGACTTAGTTAGTGATGGGTGCATCCTTCTATAGCTCATCTATGAATCGGTAGGTCTCATGAGACAAACTAGTGTCTTGGCACGAGGCCTTGAAAAAATCTTATTTGTAGTCTTGGCACGAGGCCTTGGCTACGTGGTTATAATAGTCTGGAATTATGAATTCCATCATTATGAATGTTGTTATTGATATTTCATGTGATTATTCGACTAGTTGAAGATCCATTTGAATAAGTAAATGGAATTATTTCATTTTATCTTTTCCATATTATGTTGAATTTCAAGTTTAAATGGATTTTATTTAGTTATAAATTACATTAACTATTTATGTTTATTTATGAATGTTTCTGATATATTGTTATCCTTACTGACCATCTAAGCTCACCTCTTTCAATGTTTTAAAATTTTCCCTGGATGTGATGAAGTAATTCATGAATGTCCTTGAGGGATTGTATGAGGAGATACAAAGACAAGATGTTGTTGTTGTTTTCATACTTTATGATGTAATGTAAGACTTATGAATATATCTACTGTTTCCTAGTCTACTAAACTAATCGGTCTTTCGAGACTTGGTCTTTTGTGATCATGGCAATGTTATGTAATAATGCACCGACTCTGTGTAACTGGGGTCGGGACGTTATAGTTGGTATCCGAGGGAGGTTTAGTAGAAACCTTGGAAGCTAGATTTAGATAAACTCTGAATAGAGCACATAGTCCTAAGATAGACTTTGAGGATTAATATAGAAGAACTTCCTAGAATTTTGGTATTTTAGAGATTTTGTGAGTTTTCTGAGAAATACATCCCTATCTGGATACGAGCAGGAAGGGGCAGCTCTGGCATAGATGTACCTATGGGTAAAACCCAAAATCACCGCTTTATACTAGAATCAAACAGGAACAGGTGCACGACAACGGGCCTTGCTGCACTCTTGGTTACGACACTCATGGGGGATATGCTTAGGATAATTATTATTTTCTTTACAAACCATTATGAAGGGTTTATGAGTATATACTACCTCAAAGAAGACATTATTATGATTATATATTATATCCATAAACTGTTTAATTTATGTTAAGTGTTTTACAAGGTTGAGATTAGGTATTTATATTCATAAACTAATCTACTGTATGCCATTGTTTAGAAATCGTGACCAGTAGAAGGAATGAGAACTCTAACAATACAATGATCCAAAGAGTAAGAAAGATCATATATTTAATGGGCTTAAGCTATAATTTAGAAGGGAAATAGTATCCCATGTATTATCATCACATGAAGAAATAGTTTCATGTGTTCATAAGATAAGTAATGAGTTCTCGGAGTCCTATGGATTTTAAGGGAAACCAGAGAAGAAAAGGATTGTACAGAGAAAGACAGATAAAGGGAAGAAGGTAAGGAAGCATTTTACCATATGTGGTAATTGTGGAAGGAATCACATTGGAAAACGCTTGAAGGGAATGAGAGTTTTTTATATGTGTGGAGAAAAAGGACACCATGTTTGTGATTGCGAGGGTAAGAAAAAGGTTTCAAATGTATAATACTTCATCTGCAAGGAGTGGGGACACTATGCGAATCTATGTTCAAATCATCAGAGTATTCCCCAAATGATGCTATTGGATAATAATAAAGTTATGATACTACCACAGATGAAGAGGAATGACTAGTGTTTTTATTTTGTTATTAAATAATTATTCCATTTGAGTGTTGTATCAACGATGTACTGGTTATATGAATTATGGAGATAAATAAGGATTGTAATGCAGTACTATTTCATTGTGGATTTGAGATTATATGGTACTATGAAAAGCGACTCAACAACAAGTTAATAGTTTTCTTAAAATACATGTTTTAAGGAAAGGTAATCCTTAATATGGTCTTGATACTGAGGTAGTAATTTTGGACTAAAAGATAGTTGATTTGGATAAATTATATTGGATATTCTTGACTGCCTTGGCACCGATTAATGGTTTTTTTATTTCATCATTGTTGGAATATTCAATGTTTTTTGATATGAGGAGAATATCAAGTATTCTATAACTATTAAGGGATCATGAATGTAATAAATAAGGGTTTATGGTATTTGAGGATGTTGTAGTGTTTTAAAAGAATACATGAAGAAGGTGTTCACATGCTATTACGTGGGAAAATGGATCTTCATTTTATTTACCTGACTTATAAATTGTGGATTGTGAGTTGGACATAAGTATTTTGGATAAGTATAGTTTGAGATTATTTTTGTATTTCCATTAAAAGGACAACCTGGTGGTTGGGCGACAACCCGTCACGGCAAGCAAGGACGGGAGACTTGAACCCACAACTGATGGGAGACATGGGTGTATCACCTACCACTGACCCACGTGACATCCTAGATTGAATAAATTAGTTTTTTAATGGTTCTGGTAGATTAATTATTTTTCTTAAACCCTATATGAATAGGATAAATAGAAAATTGTTTTTAAGTTCTATTATCTTGTAGAGTGAAAGATGAGTTTGTGGTAGAACTTAGTTAAAGGATGGGACTATACTTTTCAAGTATATACTTTTCTTCTTTTGTTATTCAATGAAGAAATTAATTCTTATACTTTAGTGAAGGGGATCTTAAAACAAAAAAAATGTGTTATCCTAATAACATATGTTTTGTTGAACCGATTGTATTTTAAATCATCATAGATTGATGAATTTAAGGCCCTCAATTTTACAAATGTTTGTGATTGATGACCTCAACCACTAACTATAAATATTTACGTTTTTCCTCCAATTATATGTCTCTAATTTCCACCAATGTTCTCCTAACCGAGATCATAATTTGGTGGTGACCCTTTTATTTAACTTTTCCTCATATTAAGATTAAATTTTACTAACCTAATTTCTGATATGGGTTTTTCCATTGGTATTTTCTATTTTCAACCATTTATTTTCGAAAAAAAATTTCAAATTGCGAGGAAGAAATTTATTGAAGTAGGTAAGAATGTAACACCCCATGATTTCATAGTACGTTATTTCTTCAATGTAATTCAATAACTTTCACTACACGCAACACCGAGTTCTAGCGCACCATGACTTACCAAACATGTCGTTCAAAAGTGGTTATGAATAGTTTTAACTAAATTTTGAACATTATATAATCCTTATAATTTTAGAATCCATATTATGAGTTTCTTAGACATAATTTAAGAACAAATACATTTTTTTAGATAAAAGAAGTATTTTTCAAAAAATACAATTTTACCGCATTCTAATGGCGAAGCATTTTTAAATCCAGTTTTTGAATATTTTATATATTAAATTTAACAAAATAAATTTCTTATTTAGAATCGGGACATAAAAATTTAGTTTCAATAATGTTTTGGTATTTTTCTGATAACATTCATATTTGGATGAATAGTGAAAAATACTATATTTTAACTGAAAACAAATTTTTTAATCAAAATAATTTATATTGTTAAATTACACATTTTAATATTATGGAAGTATACATTGATTATATTTTTACCATTTAATCCAATGATTGTCATTTTATGTAATTTCACTTTGAAATTGGTCATAAACAAGTGTCAAACTATTGATAGTTATTAAAAATATGCATTTTGGTTTTAATAGTGGGAATTAATATTAAATTAATAAATGAAATGTCTATGTTTTGAATTTGGTGAAATAGGCTTCATTTTTTAATTCGGAATATCAAAATTATCTTAGGGTAAATTTTTGGTGTTTTTCTGAAAAGTTTTAATTTTTGATGAATAGTGAAAAACAATGAGTTATAGTTTAAAACCGAATTTTTTTAAATAATTATTTATTTTATTTAAATTTATTTTAGGTCAAAATTGATACATCATACCTATATAAGTTCAATTTAATTCATTGTAATAAGTTTATAATAATTTTAGATATATAAAATTTTTATTGAACTTTTCAGCGTCTTTTACCCATCTCCTAGGAGAAGTTACAAATTCACATAAAAAATAATTTTACCACTTCTGTGGGTGAAATTTCAAAACTCCTAGAGACATGGTTAATATCAATAAGTAAAATGTGGTTCATTAAGATAAAAATAATTTTTGGTGAATAGTAATTTTATAGTTTTATTTACCATGGTAAAAAGTAAATAAGGTAATTAAGGGTAAAAATGAAATTATTATTACACGAACACTTATCCTAATTATATTGGCTGAGTATAATTCGACCAAAAACAAAATTATAAATAAAATATGAACCTCTTTGGTCCACTTGGATTAGATTAAGAAATTTATTATTATTTAATTCAATGAAGAGTTAAAAGAGTTAAAATCAATGTTTAATAACTAAAACATTTTTCATATAGGGTTATACATAAGATAAATTCGATTATAAATATTAATTAGAAATATAATAAGATTTCCTATATAATGGAATTTTATTTATAATTTTTATACATTAAATATTTTAATTTATTTATGACACTATGGTGATGCAGTAATTACATAATTAATGAAATATTAAAAGAATTGATATTATTAATATCCAAATAAATGTAATTTGAGACTTTTTATGAATTACAATAATTTTCTAGGTTAATATGACATATTATTATTGGTTATATGAGTTTTATTCGAAGAAATAATTCTGTTAGGAATTTATCAAAAACAAAATACCCAATAGTGTCAAAATTGACATAAAAGAGTTTTTAAAACAAATATTATATTATCAATTGATATTATATTCCTAAAAATATAATGTTTGTCCATAGGACTTATATAATGATAGTTGTATCATTAATAGACAACTTGGGTGTCTTTTGGAAGTATATAGTATTTTTATTAATTACATAATATAAAAATACAAAGGGAAATGTTAAATGTCAAACTAATTAAATAAGAGTTAAAACTAAACAATAAGGTTAATATAATGACCCAACCATATCTAAAATCTATTATTTGAAAGTATTTCGACCCATCCACACCTTATACTTTTAATAATTCACTTTTGAGCCATTATAAATCTAATATTAATTTATTATAAAATAATACTTTATGTTTTTCCAAAAGAGCCCCTCCTCCGCCTTATAAAAGGACACCACTTCTAACCAATTATTCATACCTTCAAAGCCTTTTGGTTCGTCCAAACTCTTCCAAAATACCCTCTCAACTATCTTCCCTTAAAACTTGAGGCCTTACTTTAGCGGGAAATCCAACCTAAGGAGCCCTTTTGATCAAATCAAAAGGAAGAACCCAAAGAAGAGGTAATATTTTCACCACCGTCTTTCAACTTCCATTCTTCTTCAACTACTTATTTCTTTGTTATTTCCATTCTAAAATAATAAATCAAGTATATTTTATATCATGTGATGTTATTATAAATATTTTACAGCTATATTCAGAATTCCACATCGCATCCATTCATGAATAATTTTCATTTGGTGGTTAAAAATAATGCTTACAGACTTAATATCATTCTAGATATGAATAATATAAAACCAATCCATAATAAACATGGCTTATGTACCAAAGAATATAAAGGAAAATGATTTAGTTAACATGCAAAACCATGATAATATAATGATATTATTAATAAAGCACTGTTAAAATTTCATATATGATATCATATTAATGTATATGAATCTTGTATAATTTAATAACAAATATTTCACAAATATACAAAAGGTTAACCTACCCTCAACCAAGGAAAAGTACATGTTAAGGGTTTACATCACAATCTATTCATTTTACGAGGTTTTTTATACATAATTATCTACTAGGACCTCTTTACCATCCACGTCCATGTTTCATAAATATGTATTTCAAATCATTCTTACTATTTAATAGACTATGGGTAAAAGGAATTTATACCATTGTTTAATTTTTATAAGATGTTTATAAATGAATCTTTATATCATTTTCCAAACAAGGACCTTTTTAATCTTTTCGAAAAAATTATGGTAAGAATGTTTTTTTTACTTATATGACGGGTGCAGATATTTTGTGCCGTTATAAAATAGTCGAAGAATCCCTTACAAGCTTATAAGAATATTTTGAAAGTAAATTTTTTATTTTATAATTATGTGACTTTTAAATGATTTCAAAATGAATATTTTAAGAATTTGTGAGAGGTACTCTAAATCAAGATCATAATTTTATATGTTTTAAAGATTTTTATTTCTAAATATTTTTAATTAATGTCAATGTTTTCAAAATGATTTTAAGGATTTATTTATATAGAAATTAATGTTTTTAAATGAAATTTATTTTCAAAAGATTCAAAGTGATATGGGACACTTTGATTCAAAAATCTCTTTTAAATTACCTCCTTAATAAATGTGTGACTTTTAAATAATTTCAAAAAAAGATTTATTTATCTCAAATAGTTTTGATTTCATCTATGTCCACATCATTTGATGAATTTTAAGCGTATTTGAAGTTGATATATTATGATACAAAACATCCTTATTGTATTGATGGTTTTGTGATATGTTTGACTGTATATGGGTTATTTCTATACCATTCATGGTTTATGGGGAAAATATTAACATTTCATATAACATTTTTAATACGAATGTTTATGTTATGTTTAATCCTGATCATATGAGGAATACATTCGAATTAGTAAGTGAAATGTGGAGCCCACTATAGCTCCTTGATGCATCGATAGGTATAATTAGACAAAATAGTGTCTTGACATGAGGCCTTGGAAAAATCTTATTTGTATTATTGGCACGAGGCATTGTCTACATGGTTATGATAGTCTATCATTATGCATTCCATCATTATGAAAGTGGTTATTGATATTGCATGCGATTATTAGACTAGTAGAATATCTATGTGAATAAGTAAATGGCATTATTTTTTTTATCTTTTCCATATTATGTTGAATTTAAAGTTTAAAAGGATTTTTTTAGTTATTCATTGCATTAAATGTTTATGTTTATTTATGAAAGTTTCCTCTTTATTGTTATCCTTACATAGCATCTGAGTTCACCGCTTTCAATGTTTTGAATTGTTCCCAGGATGTGAAGAAGTAATTTATGAATGACTTGCAGAGATAATATGAGGGGATATGAATAAAAGATGTTGTTGTAGTTTTTTTACTTTATGATGTAATGTAAGACTTATAAATATATCAAGTGTTTCCAAGACTGCTAAACTAATCGGTCATTCGATACTTGATCTTTTTTGATCATGCCAATGTTTTGTAATAATGCACCGACTCTGGGTAACAGGGATCGGGGTGTTATAAAAATATATTTGTGTTAAAACAAATTAATATTGACTAATTTCAATCAATAACAGAATAAAAAATAACATTTAGATGGTATATATTAGTTTTCCAAAATTTAGTCAGAAATAATGCAATTGACTAACAGATATGTCTGATTTCACAATAAATTTTTAAAATAAAAAATCATCATGAGAAACATGTTTAATATTTTCAAAAACACATCAAATAATGAATAAAATAAATTAATTGATTGGATAATAATAAATGAACATCGTATAAGATAGTGTAATAATTTTATAATATTTTCAACTAAAAATATATTATAAAAAACAAATTCTAATATCATATGAAGAAATATGTTTTGTAAAAATTTATCAACCTTAGAACAAGATTGAAAAGTTAAATTCAGTATAAATTTTTATGAATGTACAATATATCATCAATGAGATGTGATAATAAGAAAAGAAAATTAAATAATTTTTCATGCTAATAAATCACAACTTATTATTAATTCAGACTAATAAAACCGAATGGGATTTTATAATTTCATAATAACTATATATTCATCATAATACATTATAAATTATACATTTCATCTATTATGTTCATTAAATTCAATTACCCACTAGATATATCATACATAATAATCTTTTACATTGCCTATAAAAATGATAATTATAATCAACCAATCAATGATCTCAATTGATATTCAAGAATTAAATATTAAGGCATATCCATCAAAGAAACATTTTTACTTATAATTATTATAATTGATTGGTCAGACAAAAAATTATATTTGTATAAAAACAATCATTTTACATGAAAATAAAATAAATAAATCTTACATATTTGAATTTTAATTATGTAAACATAAACATGAATAACAACTTAAGGATGTACAGATACATAATAATATAAAACATATACATGAATTGGTTATCATAAAAAAATTTCAAAAAAAACTATCAAGGAATTCATAATACTGTGTAATATAATTTTATCCCATGTCCATAGACATAGTGTTTTAGGATTACTCTCTATACCAAAAAACATAATTATCTCAGGAGATACAAATAATGACATAATGCATTGGAAGGATATATACTTATTTCCTAGACCAAATATGAACATATTCTAATGTATATCAACCAAATTGTCATGAAAAAACAATAAATAGTCATTGAATAATTTTCCAACAAAAAGGTCTAATTATATATTAATATTAACCAGGATAAAATTAAATAATAAATAAAATAAATTTAATGATTCCCTAAATTTTTAGCCTCAATAAATGTTGTAACACACTATGATTTATGTATGTATTCACCATTAACGAACTATATGAAATTGATAACATATTTAGCTTATAACCATAAAATAAAATAATTATTGATACATTTTTTGAGATTTGAATATCACAGTGAAAGATAAGGTAACTATGGTATTTAAGGTTAAAGAATGGTTTTGAAAACTATATTTGAAATAAATCATATAATAAATAATAATGTCACAAATGTTAATTTTTTTTCTCTTGGATAGCCATCAATATCCCAACTTTTCAAGAAACTATTAAATTTGGAGTGAAATAAGTAATATATCATACTTGTTAAAAGAAAGGAATAATGAATAAATTATTTTCTATTATATAAATGAATGAATAATGACTATTAGTTGAGGTCATTAAACTTTAATATCTATTGTTATTATATAACCATTCAATTATAATTGTGTAATTGGTTGGAATATAATCATGTATCCTAATGTTGATATCTTTTTTAAAAAGAGAAGGAACTATAATTTAGTACTATAAATTTTCCTCAAGATGCTCATTTATGAGATCTTAGAAGGGAGTTATTATCACTACAGTTTCCCAAGACCAAGAAAAAACCTAACTCCAACAAGGGTGGATTGAGTGAAGTCATTAGCAATGAAAGGTCAAGATTATAGAATCTTATACGAGATCAATTTATTTTGAATCACCATATGTGAAAACCAATAACACTAATGTTACCTTAGATATTATAAGTATATTTAAAGTAATTTTATTTATAATTTAGGACAATAAATTCCTATAATAGATAAGTAATTTAATATTAATAATAATAATTATATTGAATTAATTAGGAATTTCCACAAAATTTCCTTCTAAAGAACTGTAAATTTTTTATTTACCATAATTTATTTATAAAATAGACTTTTCAATAGTCATGTAATCAATAATAAATAAGTATTAATAAAATAATTTAGTGTTCATAATATTTTTTATAAAGGAAATTTACATTTTCAATTGATTGTTTACTTTTTAAAAAATTTGACATGTAGTTAATAATGTGTAATTTATTTGTAATATATATAAATATAAATTAATTTTTAGCATAATATATTAACATGGAATGGAATTTTATCAGATTCATTTCCAAAAAAAGTCAGTTTTTGATAACAGTTTTTGTTCATAATGCACACTTTTATAAAACATAATATTGATCAACTATAGAAATTGTGTCTACCAAAATTGTATTGAAAATTTTAAAATCATATCAATATTTGGGGATAAGGTAATATTAATATTTTTTCTAAAAACTATTTACCAATATAAATAGTAGTTACCAATATAAAACAGTTATTTTTTCTAATAATTATTTTCATATATGTAGTTTAGATAAAAACTATAAAAAACATTGATTCATTTCATTGACTATAAAATTATAGTTAAAAATATAAGATAAAAATAAAACATAAATTAATTATTCATTTATTTGAATGAATAGTAAATTTAATAAATGTATTATAATATATTTTCAATGAAAAAATGTTTTATTCTCTATTTTATATTTTAATTTAAAGTTATTTCTACATTATATAAGATATATATTAGATTAAATGGATCCCAAATATAAGATAATGATGTTAATTTTTTGTAAAAAGACTATATTATATTGTTAATAAAAATTTAATTCCTAATATAAATTTTTTAATCATTGTTAATAAAGGTAAAAATTGATAAGATAGTGTGGATTGAATTTTGTTAAATTAATATAGAACTTCAATATTCTATAGGGAAATTCTTATATTATGATTACATTCCCACATTCCTAGACACCATTCATTACCTAACTCACATTAACCTAATGTGATTCAATCAATACCCATCACCTAAAATTAGATTAAAAAGAAATGTCTTTCTTATTAACCTATAAATGGACACTATTTAAACACAATTAAATCCACTATATCCAATTTATTTATCCTAGAACCGATATGCACCACACCTATCCTAGAATATATTTAAAAATTTGGATACCCTATGTGATAAGAATGTGTTTCAATTAATCTAAATACAAGAGGTCCTTTATGATATTATTTATCTCTTTAATGAGTTTAATGTGCTTTCATGGAAGTCAAAAATAATGGTAATGGTTTTCTCATCACAATTTTATTTCAATGAAAAATATTCCAAATTCACCATTCTATTTCTTATATGTTCTTTATATATTACCCTACAGATTCCTTTTATCATAGTATTCTTGAAATTTAGTGAAATATATAATCCATCAGAATTTCCCTTTAATAAGTTATTTTGATGCAACTATTAATATATTTATAAAATTATTCATGACTCAACTATTTTTTAATAGATAAGTATTCTAAGTTTACTATTATCATACAATATATTTTATTCAATACCATGATTATACGATATCTTATTTCAACCTTCATTTATAGGGAATTAATATTTTCACACCAAATCATTCGTCTTCGATTAATTTTTTCTTTATCAGAAACTGAAGTTTCAAAAAATAATCACCAACCTCTATAATTTTCAATTTCTCACTAATTTCTATCGTTAATATTTTAAAAACGTTTAATATTAATATTTTGAAATCTAATTGTTTATTATCTCATGTAATATTCATTTTCCACCTTACACCATTTCTAAAGGAATATTTATTTTCATTTTTTGCATGTGGGTTTCAATAATGATATATTAAAAAACTAAAATCTATTTTATTTTCATGTTCATACATTTTATCTTACACATAACAGTTTTGGATGGAACAATTATTTCGTATCATATATAATTTTTTAGAATTTATTTTAATTTATAATTTGAATATAATTTCCTTGTAGCATTTTTAAAATTGAATTTCAATATTGGATGATAGTAGTTCCGTATTTTTTGAATGTTAGGAAATGATTTATAGATACTTGATATCTTTGATTCAATTAAATTTAAAAATTTATCCCTAAAATATTTCTATCAATTGGAGGTATGTTTCCATAAATAACCACAAATTAGAATTATAAATTAATTTCATTTGGTTATTGATATTAGAAAAATCTAACCAAATTCTTGTAGTCCTATTTAGGTAATACTATTTGAAATTTAACTAAACCCAATTCCTTTCAATTTATTCTTCAAGGTACAAAACATTAGTTTATTTTTGAGAAATATATTAACAAATGTTTTTTGGTATGGTTTTAATTTACTATAAAATAAAATGGAACATATTTTACATACAATGAGGTAATGATTTTTTAGTGGAAATAATTTCTCTTAAGCTATGATCATAAAATTTTTCTAGAACAAAAATTTAGTTAAGATGTTTTCATAGTCCTGTGTGTGTAAATAATTTTTTTAATCTATTTTGTCGTTATTTTGAATGGAAATAATGGATGTTAATATATTTTCACAGGAATATGCATCGAAATAATTTTAGCTAATATATGTACATAAAATAGTTTATCAAAATAATTATAGTTAAACTATTATAATAAGTTTGTGTGTGGATATAAATGATTTATATCTATATTCACAAACCTAATTGTGGGAATAATTTTAGTTAATATATTATCACAATATTGAATATAGAGATAATTTTAGTTATGACAGTAACATAATGTTTTGATTTTATATTAATATTATCATGTAAACATTCTATATTATATGATTATGTTGCATTCCTTAGATTTTTTTTAAGTATCTCATGATTCTATACATAGATAATCAGGTATATGATTGATCATTAGAAATTTCATGTTCTTCAATTAATAATTTTAATATTATTATTCCATGATATTTACAATTATATATCTATTCCATGCTCATTTTTTAAAATATTACTATATTATATCCTTTAGTATGTATGTTTTTACCAAATTTAGTCCGAAGAGTTTGATGTCACCCATTATTATGTTTTCTAATCCCTTGTTTATGGAGATGACCATAACAAATGAGATATTTTGTAGGAGGCCTAGTATATTGTAGTTTTTGATAAATGTTAAAAAATTTGTTAGTTAAGTTTTTTACATTATGGAAATATATGTATGTTTAGATTTTTTCATATCACATGGTATTAATGATAAAATTTAATATATGTGTTTCTAGAAACATACACATGAGTGTAGGCCGGATGTGTCTCATTTAGTATCAATGAATGTTTTAGAATCTTATGTGGATTAATTTAGTTATTTATCGTGACATGAACTCGTTTAAATTAGTTAAAACACATGGGATATGTTTAAATAAAGGAAAACCACACAAAAATTTGGAAAAGTGTAAAATGTGTGGTCTATTATCAATTATATACTTATGTGGAAAGAATAAACTAGAAAAATTATTTTGAATAAATGATACTATGGGTAATAATACAGGATAATGGTCATTTTGATATAATGTATATCTTCACCCAGCACAAAAAAATGAGACTATCTATGCACATGGTTCGATACTCCCATTGGATATTCTTTTGATGACTAAAATTTACTTTACACACCAATGTGTTGGATTTAAATAGAGTTGGATTATTTAATATGTATCTAGATAATTTAGATAACCTATTTGATCATGGACATGTATACCATTTAATGGGACATATAAATTCAAAAGTTAACATATAAATGTAAATTGGGGTTTTTTTATCCTTGAATTATTATATCATTTTTTTATAAATTTGAAAATTTTGTCATACCTTTTATTTACCTAATTTTATGAAACAAATATAGTTTAATGGAAAAATGTTAATAATTATTTCCATGCACAATATTGATATTGTAATAAATAATATCCAAACATAATAGGATATGGAGTTAAAAATTTTGGTTTTATGCCTAACCATATCCTTCAAGATGTTATTAATAAATTGTAATTAGTTGAACTTCAAAACTGAAGGAATATTTATATTCACATAATCAAATTTTGTAATGTACGTGGAGGAGATATGATTCAATTTTATACTTTTAATAAATGTGGGTAGAAGAAACTAGAATATTGCATAAATATAAATGGATGATATTTTATTATTTGTAAAGGTGGTCATTCGGTGGCCATCCTCCATAGAAATAATGAGTTTGGATAACACAATGGAGGAAAACAATTGACATCCTAAAGATACATTATCATCTCTATTTTTAAAATACATGTACTTTTATGAATTATTAAAAAAGATGTACTTAAAATATGACTAGTATGTGTAATGGATCCTAAAAATCCATAAATCCAATGTAAGTAGGAAGAAAAAATGAATTAACTACCTCTAAAGTGAATCATGATCAATACATATGGTAATATCCCATTCCAATTTTTTTAAGTATTATTATATTATATTTTCCCCACCCATTTATATATAAACACATTTAAGATTGAGTCTAATTACCACCCTAATTATATGATATTATATTAAAGGAAAAAAATGTAATTATATAATTATTTTATCCCACATTAATGATTGTGGGATTTTTTTTCAAGAATATCTTATTAAAATCCATTTAATTGAATAAAGTTAATTTTTGGAATGGATTGGTTCACCTATCATAGAGATAAAATCATCTTTTGGAATATGGTAATCAAATTTCATATCCCAGATCAACATATAGTCATCAATCATTTCTGGTATGATTATAAACTCTATTTTTGGAATAAAAAACATCAGTGAAGTAGCTGATACACAATTATGAGGGTGTTAAACAATAATGGGTGGGAAACAAATCCAATATTGTGATATTCCATTTATGGGTGAAGAAATGTGATTTAAAGACTTACCATACATAATGAGTTTATTGTTGTTGGAGTTGGTGCCCTATAAACCATCTTTTTGTACTTTATGATAAACATATATTCATTGGATGAATATTAAATAAACTCCATACCACATCAGGATTGTTCTTTTGTGTGATATAGTATGTTATAATATCATAAGAATATCTCTCGCACTAAATGATAATTGAAGATCCCTACTATGATGAAAACCCAAAAGTGCCATGACACTATTCATGAATATATTTTCTATGGAGGGATGATATCATTTTGTGGGACACAAATGATATAGGAGATCAGGGGTGGGGACTCATGAAACATTTTGGAAACTTCTCATGGTGTGGACCCTTTGGTAATATCCAGTATGATATTATGAGACAAAGACCCACCTGTAGGAAATACAGATTTATGTGTCCCTGGATGTTCTAATATACCATCATTTTTATTTTCCCTTAGACATTATGATTATTATCAATGTGCATTATGACGTACTCACATAGATGTACTGATGAAAATTGTTATCAGACAAGTTCGTAGTGAGGTATGATATGATCAGTAAGTCACGAATAAAACAAGATTAATGAATAACGTGAGATAGAATTTTTCACATCTATGGAAGTAAACATCTCATTACCTTTTATGGAAAGGATATATCCTAACTAAATCAAGGGAAATGGTGTTCTCTAATAAAGTTCAATTATGAGAAGTCAAAGAATGAGAAATCGATCGCATGGGTTGATGGAACTTGCATGAAACCTTCTTTATTGAAGAAATTGGGTTACATAGATTATATTATATGATAATAATTCATATAAGGTGACATGTCCTTGTGAAATCAAGTTCTTTTTCTTGGGAACATTGAAATGTTTCTAGATAGTAATAATTGACTTTAGGAAAACTCATTTAATGCCAATGTGAATTAGTCCCAGAGGGTCACACACTATGTTTTTCTAGTATCTCAGTTCAATATTATATTAATTATCCAAGAAGTTGAATAAATATTATAACTGGTTATGGATTAATAATTATTTAGGTATGCGAGATCACATTTTTTTCATCGTATTTTATTCTGGGGAATATATTATAGATGAACTATTTATTTAGAAGCTAATAATGAAGGTATATTTATTTAATAAATAAAAACATATTATTCAAGGCCATGTTAATATTGAGGAGGATTTGTGGACAAAGTTATCTCTCAGGAGGGAAATAATATTAAATTTTATTTCGATAATAATATTTAAATAAAATGTGAATGTTATGGCCATGTTAATGAAATAAGAGAATTTCTATTACTATTTGACATGAGGTTGTCACAAGTTATAGAGAAATTAATAAAACAACTTGTTATAATTTTTTAGTCTTACCTGGTGAATTAAATTCTCCATTATGTTATTTTCTCTAATTAGTCTAGGGATCATTCAACCAGCAAACCATTCATTGTGTGCACAACATACATTGGGAAAAAAGATCTCTATCCTATAGAACTCTTCCCTATCCAAGAACTATATTATGAACAAGAGATATCCACCTCCATTGGATCTAGGAGAATGATTTAGAAGTGATTCTCAAGGTGATCAAAGGTGGTAAATTTAAGTGTGAGGATATTCTATACTAGAACTCAGAAACACCTTTAGTGACATCCAGATACATGTGGAGAATTTGGGGATCACCACAATAAGAATCTTATCCTTTTATTCAACATAGTAATGATGTCGCACCTCCGACCCATGGTCGACTGCATCAATGAAGAATTAATCACCTTGGAGGTAATTCATTAATTTAATTAAATTAATTATAAAAATAATATGTTAATCATTATTCTTTGTTCAAGGTTCTATCCATTGTTTGTTACCATTGGTTAAATTTCATGGATACTAGTATTTATCATCATAATGATCCCAAAATAATCATCGATCATAGAAAAGTGAAAAGTTGGATTTCTACCCAAACTACAATCCTGCTGCACCCAAAACCTAAATGTTATATTAAAGGGGATATATTTTCATTTATAATTATTTAAATAATTTTTAGATGAATTATAGTTTAATAATTTAGATTGACAATTCTTGTATTGTCATTCATGTAATCTCAATTTCAATATTTGTAACTCCCGTAACTTTTCTCACATATTTAACCGAAATGAATAATTTTATGATTAATATCTAATCAAGGATCTCATCAAGAGGCATTGATGATCTTTCCTAGGCCACACAATAGTACATTCCATATATTGAGAATTACACATCGTGTAATCTTCCACACATGCTGTGTAATCTAGATTACACGTGGTGTAGTTGTGTTCAATGCACCGAGAGTAATTTTTAAAATACACAATATGTTTTCAATAATTACGTGTGGTGTAGTTAAATATTACACTGCATGTTGACTGGGATAGACTGGCGCACGACCAGTGGGACTACATGCTGTGTGTCCTACTAGACACGACATGTAGTCCCTTCAGGTCAGGGTCATGTCGTGGATCCCATAAAAGGAATTCTTGGATGGTGACCATGTAGTGTGGAAACTATATGAAATGTGGCACACTGCTAATTCCATATACTCCAAATATTTATAATGTACACCTCAAAAACTATTTCCCTGGGTGTTTACTTCTAATGGATGGTGATGAGGGTATTTTACATGTAGTCACATCTAGATGTTGTGTATTGTTATTAGATAATAATGATGTAAATTTTTTTTTATTATGTAATCCCTTGATACATGTACCTTTATCTTGGTTTAAAGTTGGGACATAACATGTGATAGGTTTTTGTTATATATATATATAAGTTTAATTAATTTCTGTGTGATGCTCAAAGAAATAAAAATCATGTTTATGTTATATAACAATTATAATTCTATGATCATGCTACTTGTCACAATGAATAATTTTTATACAAGTATAAATAATGATTTTTTGTTTTGTACAAGTATTAAATGGTTTTCCTCTAAGTTACATGTTATGATCAATGTTATGGATGAGAATCGCATGGATGTTTCGAAAAGGATTTAGATAAAAATGATTGATTAATTAAAGATAATTATTATTCTATTTGATCGTAATTTATCTTAATAAGAATGACTAAATAATTGAATGCTAGTTTTATTAAATGAATAATTAATTGCATGTGTGTGGATGATCTTGATCTAGACTAGACCATTGTATATGATTGGTTCCCTTTAAATTTATTTATTAAATTAAAATTGTTGGACTACGTGCCTTCTCCTCATTAATAGGTACGTCATTTGTTCCCATGGTTTCTCTTATATAAACCCCATTTTAACCCTGAACCATGTGTGTGTTAAATGAATATGTAATCGACATAGATCTTAATCTAGTATAGGTGGTTCATGTTAAGAGGATAGGTGAAACCAATCAAAAAGATATAAAGGTGGACAGGCGGGAAGATGAAAACACGATCCATAAAAGGTTCAAGGGGTTTCTCCCTTATATCAGGGTTAGTTAGTAATCATCTAGATAAACTAACCCAATTTAAATCTCATTAAATATAGATTATTTGTTTATATTAGTTTAATGGTTTTTTATTATGGATGTTTGACATGATATCATAATTAATGAGCTAACAACAATACAAGATGGAACTAAAATAAAATGGCTCTTGCATTAATATTATTTGTACATGCTTAATAACTAATGTATATCCCACTTAATATTAACAAGTATGTGAAATGATAATAAATCCTAATTTTTAAAATAAGTTTAAAATCACGCAATTAAATATTATGTTCATTTTTCTTTCCATTATATTGGTCAGAATCGAAACTTAGTTCAGTGTGCTTGACCCACCATAGTTTGGGTGATTTCAATTATCAGGTAACTCAAATATAATGTTTTCAGATTAATTATCATATATTAAATCAATGTTTGATATCCCTAGTATAATATAGTGTAATTTGGTGGAAAATTATGTGGAAATAAAAAATTAAGGATTTCATGATTGGGGAGTCCCCTCAATTAGTCATGGAGTAGTGAGTTAATGAAGTTTTCATTTAGAATTCAAACCAAAACCTTTCAAGTTGATTCACCCAACCTATTTGGGGTAATGTGAATGGAAATATGGATCATTTCTATAATAATTCCCAAGAAATAGGATGTTCTAAAGCTAATGATGAGGGTTTTTTGGTATCGACAACATAGTGGGATACTAGTAAATATTAATTATTTTATTTTTCTATATTTATAAAGATAAGGTAATATCCCTATGTTAATCTTAATTTGTTCAAAAATAAATCAAAATGAAATCAAACATATCATTGTGATCCATAACCTAGAAGTAAAAACATATCACCGGTACTAATATCTAGGAGTGGAAATGGTGCCTTCAGGTTATCCTTCTCCATGAGTGGAATCATTATGTGCTAGACGATCCTTTAATAGTTTCACTTTGAAATGATGAATGGTATGAGGAACTTTCAGTGTATAAGAAACATATGAATGATACTTTGGATATTCATTTCCTCATTCTATAAGCCATGGCTAATGAGATTTTAAAGAAACAAAAGGAAATGGATGCTTATAGCTATATGTATCATCTTCAGGATCTCTATCAAGGGAATGTGAGAAATGAGAGGTATAAGATCTCCAATTATTTTTTCAAAACAAATATTGGATAGTATACACATGTTGGACAACATCTAGCAAAGATCATTGGCTACATAGAGCGGGGATAAATCATAGGGATAAAATTACCATATGAGTTTCGTACAGATCACATACTACAATTACTACTTAAGAACTTTAGTTTTATTTTTAATTATAATATGAGAAATAATGAGAAGAGACTATCAGAGCATCATACCTAGAATCACCATGTTGATAAGGACATAGGGTGTGAAAACCCTATAGTCCTTATGATAAATAGGAAGAGGAATGACAAGGAAAAGGGGCCTATGAATTATAAATAGTCTAAAGATCATGAGCACTGTAAAACAACGAGGAAGATCAAGAGGTAGGGAAATAAAAAGGAGGTAGTATGTATTGCATGTGGTAGGTCAGGCCACTAGAATATGATCTACTCCTATATGTAAGGGGAATCCAAAGATTCATTTGTTATTGAGTTCCATCTTTCAATTTCTACACATTGGTTATTAGATACAACTTATGGTGCTGATAACTATATTAAAATTAATTAACCAAGTACATTTTGGAAAATTTCTTTAGGATAGGTGGATCTCTGAACTGCCAATAGTGCGAGGCTGGCTACTCTTTGAATTGGTGACTACCACCTCACATTAACAATGGGAATTATTTTTTTACACGGATGTTATTATGTACCTAGTGTTACGAAGTACATAATTTCTATATCATGTTTAGATACATATGGATTTATTTCCATATTTTAAAATAAATGTTGATACTATTATAATGAAAACACATGTTATGATATGGAACATTTAAATAATGGTCTGTATGTATTTTATTATGGTAAAAATGTTTTGGAAATTGATAATGAACCAAGTTCACATTACTCATGCGAAAAAACAGTTGTGGCATAACCTTCTCGGTCATGTAAACATGAAGCGTTTCACAATGCTTTGTCATGATGGTTATTCAGACTATTATGAGCTAAAACCACATGATAGATTTTGTGTTTTTTTATGGTAAAATAACTAGAAAACCATTTTTTGGATAGGGTGAATGTTCCAGCTTTATTATTGGATTGATACACATTGATGTGTGGTCTATTTCCAATAGAATCTAGAGGTTGATATTCGCACCTCATGACTTCTAATGATGACTTCATTAGATATGGATATGCCTAAATTATAAGGTATAAGTTCGAGTACATTGAGAAATTAAAGAAGTAAAACCCTGAACTTGAGAATCATATTTTTAAGAAGAAAAATAATCTTCAATCAGATCATGGTGGAGAATAACGTAATAAAGAGTTCATCAAAATTTTACAGGAGCTTGGGATTCTATCTCAACTCACTCCACCTTATACACCACAATGGATTGGTGTTAGTGAAAGGGGGAACCATACCTTTCTACAAATAGTAAAGTTGATGTCAAGAAATGTAGATATTCTTTATCCTTTTGGGATATGCATTAGAAATTGAGGCATACACGTTAAACCAAGTACCAAATATGGTGGAAAATGGGATTCCCTTAGAGATATGGAGTGGAAAGAACCCTCTTTTTCTTATATACATGTATGGGGATATGAGGAATTTGTTAAGGATTTATTTGGCATCAAACTTTCACCTTAGAACATGATGTCTATCCTTATAGGGTATCCCAAGGGAAAAAAGGGATAATAGCTATACAACCCCACAAATCAAAAGTTAATGTTTCTAGATAAGGCTTATTTATTGAGATGGAGCACATCCTCTAAAAGATAGTTGGAGTAAGATTCAATTTTATGAAGTTAATGTTCATGATACACATGATTTGGTATAGGAACAAGTTACAATGGTCCATGTGCAAGATGTAGTTCATAAAACCCAAGTACTACATAGGAGTATAAGGGAGGTAATGGTTCAATATATATATGGTTTCCTTGTAACAAAGGATGGGGACTAATTATTGTTGGTCAAGGATGAACCTCTATCCTACAGGGATGTAGTACAGTTCTCAAAATAAGTGTGATAGCTAAGACCTATGAATTTTGAGAAGGATTCCATGTATGAGAACCCTGTTTGGTTTCTGGCCGATACACCCATTGATGTAAATAATGTTGGGTTTAAATGTGAATTTAAGAATAAACATGACATGGAAGTTCATGTTAATACCTATAAATCAAGGCTAGTGGATAATGTATTTAAATATCATCAAGGAAAAGACTATGATGAATCCTTTTCTCCAGTTTCCATGTTTAAATCAAATTAATCATACATTCCTGAACATCATTTCATGATTATGTGATTTGGAAGATGGATTTTATAATGGAATTACTTATTTTGAACCTTCAAGAAGATGTCTATATGACACAACTAGAGTGTTTATGGAACCAGGTGATTCTAATATGGGATGAATGTTGAAAATATCCATTTATTGATTAAAGGAATCATCCACATCATCGATCATTCGATGAGATGAATCCATAAGAGAATTTTGTTTCATTAAGAATGAATGTGAGACATGTGTTTATAATGGGTTTAATGGGAAAGTAGACATTGTAAAAATAGTGTATTTTGAAAAAATATTTATTATTAGAAATAAAATACCATTCTTGTAGTCAGTCATAGACTGGTTGAAAAAGTTCATCCCCATGAAGGAAATAAGTGAAGAAGCTTAGATTTTATGGATTAATATAATATTTGACCGTTCCAAGAGACTACTTGTACTAAGTCAAAGATCATACATTGACTAGATATTGATGATATTTAATATGGAACCACCCAAGATGGGATTAGTTGTAGTGTCACAGCGTATACATATTTCCATGAAAATGTGTCACCAGACACAACATGATAATGATATGATGTGTAATATTCTATAAAATTTAGTGATATGATCTATCATGTATTCCTTGTTATGTAACAGACATGATGTTTACTATGCACTGAGGATAGTTGAAAGATATCACGAAGATCTAGTTGAAAAATATTGGACTACTATCAAGAATATCCTTAAGTATATAAGAAGAAAGTAGGATATATTTCTTGTGTATAAAGGATACAAGGAGATTTTTATTAGAGGGTATGATGCTGCTGGTTTTCCAGAAAATCATAATGATATGATATTGCGATCAGGGTATGTTTTTTCCTCAACTGAGGAGCTTAGAGATAGATGATTTTAAAGAAGCCAGTGGTCTCTGATTCAATAGTGGATTTTGAATACATAGAAGCTTCTGATGAAGCCAAGGAATCCATCTAGATTTGGAAATTTTTCTAGAAGTCTGGTGTGGTACCTATAAATAAGGATTCCATTACATTATATTGTGATAATACAATGGTGTCGCTCTCTCAAAGGAACCAATGTCACATCAACGAACAACGAACATACATCGAAAGAATAAAATCATGAGGGATATATATCAATGGGGGTGATGTTTTAGTGAGCATAGTGTAGAAGGAAAATAATGTGGTGGTCCCCTTGACTAAAGGCCTATATTTCCAGAAGCATGAATATCTTGTGATTGATAAAAACTCGAGGGTATTAATAGTTGGATCGAGTGCCAGTGGGATTTTTTGTTGATATTGACCTAAAAAACAATGATCTTTTTAAATTTATATTAATCATGTATTCATTGGTTGAATATTAAATAATTTTCGTATCACATCATGATTTCACATCTGAATTATATAATATGTGATAATGATTAATAATAGTTATCTCACTAAAAGGTTATAGTGGTTCCCTGTTATAATGAGACCTCAAAACATCCATAACACTATTCATGAATATATGTTCTATGGATGGATGATTTAATTTTATGGGCCACTATTGATATATTATATCAAAGTTTGGGACTAATGAAACATTAAGGAATCATCTCATGGTGTTCACCAATGGTAATATTCAGGAGAATGTTATTCGAACATGAACCGATAGTAGGAAATCCACATTTATAAGAGTAATTGGATGTTCCAATCTATAGACGTGTGTTTTGGTCCTTAAAATTTATGATTATTATTAATGGGAATTATGACTCACACACTTAGATGTATTGATGATAACCACGATGGAATATGTTCATGGAGAGGTAGGATATGTTGGGTTCATCATGGGAAATAATGAATTAATGAACAATGTGAAAAATAATTTTTCACTTATACAGAAGTAGATATATCACGACCTTTAATGGAAATGATATAACCTAACTAAATCCATGTCTATGGTGTTCACTAGTCATGTTTAAATCTAGTAATTTAAAAAAAATGAGAAATACAGAGCTTGGATTGATGGAACATTTATGCATCGTGCTTGATTGGATAGATTGGAACAAAGGTATTATATTACACATTACATTTTCATAAGAGGTGACATGTCGTTACAACGTCATCTTCTTTCCCATGGGTTACTTGAACCGTAGATAGATTGTTATCGTTAACATTAGGAAAACCCACCTAATGCCATTGAGAAAGATTTCTAGAGGATCACCCACTATGTTTATTTAGTATCTCAGTAAAATAATATATTACTTATTTAAAAAACTGAATAAAAATTTATCTAGGTTGTGGGTTAATAATTATTCAAGTATGTCAAATTGCATTTAGTGTATCACTAGTTATTCAATATAATATATTGCATATAGAATATTAATTTATTGAAAAACAATGAAGTTATATTTATTTAACAAATAGATAGTAATTATTCAAGGCTTGGAAAATATTGAGGAAAATTGGAGGACCATGTTATGGGCCCGGTGGGAAATAATATTAAATATTATTTGTTTAAATAATATTTAAATATATCATTGAAGATAATCCCATGTCATCGAAATAATACCAATTCTATTATTATTTTCCATTGGGGTTTGACCTATAATAATAATATAAGTAATGAAACTTTTGATAATTATTTAATGTTACCTGGTGAATTAAATTCCTCATTATGTTAGTATTCCCTAATTATCCAAGGGGGCGTTCGATTGGCTAACCAATAATTTTGTGCAAAAAATGAATGAAAAAATGTCTTAAGCCATGATTACTCTTCCATCTCCAAGAACGCTCTAAAGAATGAGATAGATCATTCTCCACCAGATCTAAGAGAATTCTTTGGATGTGCTTCTCTAGGCGATCAAAGGTGGAAATCGCAAACGCTAGTATATTTTGAAGTAGAACCCTTCGGGGACATCCTATGATATGTGGAGCACGTGTGCATAACTGCTATAGGCTTTCTATCATTGGATACTACATAGCACCGAAGACACTCCTCGGACTCATGGTCGAACACATCAATGATTAAATAATCACCCTAGAGGTAATTTAGAAATTTACTTAAATTAATTAAAAACAAAATATGTCGATCCTCTCTCCTCGGTTCTCGGTTCTCTCCTTTTTATTTTTTCTTTGATTCAATTATTTGGATACTAGAATTTATCTTTATAGCGATCTCGGATTAATCATACCTCAAGGAAATTATCAATGTTAGGTACACACCCATCCTGACCATCCACTACACCCAGAATCTAATGATATTACATCTTGGTATTTATTATCTTATGGTTACCAATGTCAATTTTATTTATTGAATAATAATAAAAACTGAAAGGATTTAATTTTTTTAGGGGGGCGAATATACCACCTCAACATTTGAGTTCATCATTGTATTTTATAAACATTATGTAACCATCAGATTATTTCAAATTAAATATAACATAAAAAAATATAAATATTAGTGAGATAAAAAATTTAAATGAAATGTAAATTTTTAATGATAAATAAATATTATAAAATATTATGGAATGTACAAGTTAATAAAATTGAAAATTAAATAAAATCACCCTATGGATTAGATCATTACCCTCATGGTTTTTATGGAATATCATAACCCCAATTAAATCCATATTAGTAATGAATAAAATTAGAAATATTATTAGAATGTTAAAATAAGGAAAAATAAGATGAATGATTTTAGGTTATTTATATGAATGGAATATTAACATTATATGTGAACATACATCATATATATCTATTTGGACTATAGGACTGTTGTAATATTACATTTTAATTTTATGGATTAAATAGATGAAAAATATGAAATATAAACAGAAAAGTGGACTAAATGGTATTGAGTAAAACAATTGTCTTATAATTTAGGTAATATTTATATGTGTGGAAGGGATACAACATCATTAGCATTTTCTATAGACCATCCCGTAGTTGAACCCCAAATAATTAAACCTAATTAAAATATTATTGGGGATAAGATCAAGATTTTTATAATTTTTATGAGATTTAATCAAGCTCAGTCAACACCTACAACATACACCAATAGATAAAATTCGAAACTGAACATATGGGTATGTTTTGAAAGTATTGATAGGTTGAATTTATGATCATATAATCTAGTAAATGTTAATAAATATTATATTATTATGAGTAATTTTTTTTCTATGCTATTCAGTTCCAGAAAAATATCATTTAATGAATAATAAAGTTATTTTTATAAAACAATATATTGAATATGTTTAATTCTTATTAAATTTGAAATCAATATTAAAAAATTAGGAAATTTTTTTGTCGGAGAAATTGAGTTTATCTCATAGAATTTCTATATTTATATATGTCAGGTATTTGTTATCCAATTTTAAAAAACTGAATAACTATTAATATAATAATAATATATATAATGAAAATATGTTTCATCATTATATATTCACTTATTACTGAATATGAGTAATTTCGATTCATAAAAATTAAATTTAAAGATGAACTATTATTGTGAGTTATGTGTGCACATATCAACTTTTTTATTAACACTAGAAGATTATGCTAAAAATAGTTTTTGTATTTTTAATCATCAAATATTTTTTTTCAAAAAGGGAATGTCCATTTTTTTCAGGCATGTAAATTTCCAATGTATATATTTGTTTCTATGGTAGAACATTGTTTTTATTAAATTTTTATATAATAATAGTGTAATTATTATCAAAATAAATCTAGTTCATTAATTTTTTATATTTATATGAAATTAAATCATAAAAAAAATATATAAACACTCAATTAATGAGGATTTGATTGAAAATAATAATACAAACACATAATGTATACACATATAAATTTCTAAAAATTAGTTATTTTTTATCATCTATTTTAATAGACAAAATAATGTTCTCATATATAGAATTTTAATTATAATTTTTTATTCAAAATTTATAATTGTCACATTGATATTTTTTATGAATGTTTAACTTATAATTTTAGTAATTGAATAATTATCCTGGTAAAACATTAATCAATGATAACAAGGGTAAAATTTGTTAAGATATTGTGAATCAAAATATACTAATGTTTAATGGAACATATACTTTATAAAATACCCTTATTCGGTTAGAAATTTAAACACATATACGTTAAATCATCTTCAAAACTAGTTCACAAAAAATTCATTGTGACTCTATATTTACCCCAACGCATGTCAATATTTTCTATTGAAATTCACCACATTTCACTAATAAATAATGATGACTTCCATCATTTATAACAGAATGTTTCCCATCAAATCCATCTAAAATTCCTAACCATTTTACAGTACTTATAAGTCTCTTACTTATTAATCATATCTGAGTAAAATGAATTTGTCCCAAATAATCTATTTAATGGATGTCCTCCAAGAGATCTATCAAATCCTAAATGATGTTAAATATATTTATTGTCATTTCGGATTAATGTAATTTCTTACCAAACTAATTTTATATGTTTGAGAAACATTCCACATTCAACTCTTATTTTTGTTATTTTGGTGTATATAATATTCCATAGATTCATTTCATCAATCCTTTCGTAATATTAATGGTAATTACAATGATTTTTTTCTTTTTCAACGTATTTTGATAAAATTGTTACATTATCCTTAACATGTTCTAGAAACTCATCAATTCTATATATGATATAAACATTCCCATTTGATGATGGTGTTATAAGATTATTTTTATTTAACAGAATGATGATATTATATTTTATTTCTTCCATATGTTCTATGGAATATCTATTTTCACACCAAAGGATTCTTTATTGATGGAAATATTTTTTCATAAGAAAATTCATTTTTTAATATTAATTACAATCCTAGGTAATAATATATCAGTCTCTCCCATTTCCATATTACTTCATTCTAGAAATGAATTACATTCTTATTTTAATACCCTGGAATTTAATATTTCAAATGATCTTTATTTTTCTCTATACCTCAATTAAAAATGATTTTTTTTGTCAATTTTATGAAATGGGTTGAAAATGATAATTTAAAATACTAAAATGTATTTTTAATTCATAATATATATTTAATATTTCAGGTAATAGATGATTAATTAACTATTATTTTCCTTCAGTTCTATTTTATTAACATTTATGTTAATGTGTTGTTATAAAAAGGATTCCATGTAACTTATCACAAACCCCTCTAACCAAATATATATCCAAACATATAGAGGGATTATAAACCTATAGTCACACCTCTTATATGGCCTTGGTTGGCGACTAGAACCAAGGGTATTAAAATATTCTAAAATGGGAGACATTACCATATCTAATAGTATATGATCTAGAGATAAGATGAATCGTCCACAAGAATCTCAATTACATAATATAAAATGGAATCCAAAACATTCCCACTGTTCATGCATGAATAAAACTGATATTGATAAAATTACACCCTTGTAAAATACCTATATGTAATAATAAATTAGAAAAACAATAGATATACAATGGTATGAGCTGTTAATTTCCATCACATTTCATGGGGTCCTCCTACAAAACTGAAAATATGTTTATATACATAGGGTGAGAATACATGTAAATTAGTATGAAAAAAGTGAATTATTAACAACTGAATAAAGGATACTAATTCACACATGAGAAAACAATATAACAAACAACACCTAAACATGACAAAAATCTATCCAAACATCCCAAAGGTAGTCTCAACAAATAAATAAATCCATGAACAATACAATAGTATGAATCTTATAGATAAATTTTACCCCACACATCATTCCCATTGATTTTTCCACTCTTACACACCAACCCCAAACTTCTTGTTACTAGAATCCCTTTAAAAAAATTCAACCTTTCTTCAAAACAATAACTTCATATCATACTAGTAAACTACCTTGAAACTACCACGTATAATGGTGACATCACATCTCTCTCATAGACACATGGGTCATTAAATCGCAACCATAATCATAGTATTAGTTAATGATGATGAATGTGGACATAATAATCATTATCTCCTCCTACCATGAATGACCCCTCCATATGCTACCCCACAACACATACATATCCCATCTCATAAGAAAACACTAGGTCCACCACCCCAAAGCTTGGCCACTTCAAAAATCTTATTAAAATATATGGCCGAAATCCCAACATCATTGTCTCATCATGTATCACGCGAAAACACCTAGGTTATTACCTTGTTCACTAACAAACCTCAAACCATCCTAGACTGCGTATATATATTAACTTGGATGATAGAGTGGGAATTATAGTGTATGAAGCCATCCATCCTCATCATGATGATGTTTTGGAAAACACCTCTAATGGGATTATACAGGTTTTGTCACATAATTCTTGATTTGGGTGGGTTTTTTTAGAAATCAAAAGGAATATATATTTACATACATATAACCACACACAAGACCAACCTAAGGATTTACTTCAAAACACTAACCAACTAAAAAAATCTATACTTTTTCGTCAACCTATAAATGCATAACACATTAAATTGAGTTACAAGACTCATTCCTTATTTCCAACCAATCCAATTTTCCTTGACATTTGATTCATTGTTAATAATAAACCACATAAAACTACAAATCTCATTATTATTTATTCATTACACATTTATATCCCATTACCTGCACTTATTAACATCCATTTCAATCATTATTAAAATATTATAACATCGCTACATGGATTTCTAAATACACACATACAGACACCATGAGTATCCCATCTTCCCATCATAGTATCAACTCACCACCCCATAAGCACGAAGAAACAGACCACCACCTCACCTCCCAGAATCATTACCCAGAAACCACCACATAGCCTCCCCAAAAGAGAAAACACAAAATCATCATCTCGCAAACTCTAATATATTACTAGAAAACCACTGCCTCACCTCCCCAAAAGCATAACAAAATAGTTCCAACTCACCATCCGAAAATCATTTCCAAACAACCACAACCTCACTTCCCTGGAATCTTATCCACAACACTTCCACCTCATCACCGCCGGTCCACATCCATATGTAACCCATATTCCCGACATCTAATAAAAAAACATATAACTTCCCCACAATAATTTAAATACATCACCACACATCTTGAATATTTTAAATATTTATGAAATGGAATTTTATAAAATTTCAAATTATTTTACATGAATTTTATTAAAAGCCATATTTAATGGGGAAACCATTTCACTTGCAGAATATATGGGGTTAGAAAATTTCAATTTTAAGGTAATATTATAGTTATCAGTATAGACATAGTATTGAGACACGTATCAAATGTTTAAAAAACTCCAAGGACCATGATGTTCTGTGGGGTATAAATACCATACCATTCATTATACCAAAAATAATAATAAAAACAAAAATGTGTTAGAAAATCTACCCTTTCTCCCTTAAATTTAAATTTTCCATTTATTTGACTTTTATACTTCATTCACAACCATATCCCACATATAAATAACATTAATCTCCTCTTTCATCATACTCAATAATTAGAAATAATGGATTCCTTATCTCAAAGAAGCGTTGTTGACTTGATTTTCACTGTAGAGGAAAAAGAATTTCCCCAAATCACAACCACACAAAGGATAGAACATATCAAATTAAACCACACCATAGGATCATAAAAACATATCCCTTATAACACCCCAATAAAAAAAACATCACAACAACAAATACATAATAAATATATATTATAAAACCATTGGAATAAAGAAATCACTTACCCTAGATCATCAACTGACAACAATAAAAGACCAATGGATCTAATTAGGATTAATAAACTAAAGGTTCATCTTAAAGAGTCTAGAGATATTCTATGAGGTTAGATGAAGGTATAATCTAAATAAATAAAATTCACCTAGATGGGTTATAAATTATCTTAGAATCTACCAGATTCATGTATTATAAACATTACATGACATGTAATCCCTATGTTTCTCAATATTAATGTTTTTGTTGAAACAAGTGTGGGTGATTAATTTATTTTTCAAAATATATTAAATTACACATACATTAAAAATACTATTGATAGCAGATACCCCTTAATCCTTTTTATTTTATGAACTATCCCCATACACAATCCCTAAACCATAAGTTTACATCATGTAAACATTACACTATTTTAATTTCCTTTTTCTGCACTACTACAACCTCATCATATACTAAAAACTCCCCAAAACTCTTGAAGCCTCATCTTGAACACCTATAATAGAGAAAATGGGAAAAAATGGTTTGGATGGTAGGTTCCATTAAATCATATACCGCCCAAATTATTCTCTCTTTTGAGAATATAATCCCAATCCAAGAATGAAAGGGGTCTGAGAAACCACCACACAAGATACCTCTCAATGATTTATTCATACATAAAATTATTTCCCTAGCCAATAACTCTAATACAATTATAAAAAAACATATCACACCACCTCATCACCAGAAAACCACAAAACCATCACCATCCAACCATTATACATTCAAAATCAATAGCCGTCACCCAAAAAACCAGAATTCTCAGACCATACAAATAAGGGAATTCCATCCTATATTTTATTATACTATATTATATTAATGGAACTAACTCACCCATAAGTGTTTAATCACATTGTGGAATATGTTTTATTAATTATGAATCAAGACCAATCATTTTCATATGGTATAAAATTATCAAAAGTCATTTATCATGGAAAACATGGCATCTCATAAAAAACAAGATCTATACATCACAAAAAAATACATAAAATAAAAAATCAAAACAACTCGGGGAATTTAGAATAAATAAATGTCTCTCCCTCCCATGTTTACTACTCTATTCCACCATTCCTCCAGAAAATTCAACTAATGGAATAATTCTTCTATGAAGCTCCATCCATTAGAGATCTAGTATCTCTATTGGCCACTCCATAATTGTTTCTTTGTCCATAGTATCCAATTCTCACTAGTCAGTGATATTATAGTCATCATTATGATAGTTAAGAAGCTTAAAAAGATGGAATAATTCACAGATCCTTTCCTTCCATAGTGAAAACACCAGCTCATATTCCACCTTACTGACTCACCGCATCATCTCAAAGGGACCAAGGAACCTATTAGAAATCTTACTCTCCCATCAGAACCACTATTACCCACATCGACGAGAAACCATCAAGAACACATTGTCCCCCACATAAAACTCCAGGGGACTCCTATTATGAATGACTTGAGAATTATTGTGATCTTGAGATTCTATAATCTATTCAAAATAAGTTGAACCATCCATGTTTTTTCGTCCACCACATTGTGTCCAAGAAATACCTTCTCCCAAATATCCATCCCTATTAAATAGAGAATGAAATGATCACTATTAAAATTGTTAAATCATAGCCATAACAATGTAATACTAATAATTATTGTTATTAATAAAATCACACATGGGAATGTTTCACACTAATGTTCCACCAAATAATAAAACTGATAAACACTACATATCCTCAAATGTTTGAATTGTCCACTCCATCATCCCATCCATCTGAGGGTAGACATTTTTGGGGAGGTGTAACTAGGTTCTAAGAATATTCTATAATCCCTTTCATAATCATGAGGTATAAAATGTGTATTAATGCAAAAAATTGACACCCAACATAATGAAACTTCACAACGTCATCCAAATTCCACTTGGTCAATGCATTCACAATGACTAACTCCTTTATTTCTAAGAAGTGGGTTGATTTTTTCTTCAAGTTTATGATAATAATATTTTTCATCAAAACCTACATGATGTTGGGGTATCCATTTAATGATATCAATCAATATTTCATCCCATTTACACTAATGAAAAATCAATTACTGTAACAAACTGGGAGGAACACGATGCTAATCCACTATCATCTAGAAAAAAACATCTTACATTGATCTCTAACACATCCCATTTCAACCCATGACCCCAAAATAGAATCCATATACCTTGTACCACTAAAGGATATCTAAGAAACTCATGGTGGAAATCATCAAACATCCCTCCCAAGACAAATAGCATCCCAGAAAAGACACATTGTTTCAACCATCCTCGAACAATCCCTCCAGAGGATCACCATGGCCAACACAATATGTCATCACCTATACCATAGAGTCTCACCAATGAGACTCCTCCATATTTTGAAAAGGAAAATACTTTAGTGTCACATGAAAACATAATCCTCTACCACCATCCAACAAATAATATTTGTGCAAGGCTTTCGACTCCTCTATTATGCTCTAGCAATCCCCAGAGTCCATAACAATATCCTTCCATCAATTACTTCTCAAATAATCAACTATTATAATAAAATATTCCATAGGTATAGGATATTTCTGAAACATAATCCTAATGAAACACTATATATATCCATTAAAAAGAATTTATATCATAGTGAGAAAAGATATTCCTCAAAACCATGTCATCCATAAAGACCAAAAAGTGAACCCCAAGGAATTAATTTTCCATAACTTATATGAAAACACCACCTCTATTATCAAGAAATCATGGATGGAATATTTACACTCATAGGGATGTAAATACTTATAACCAGAAGATATCAATTCTCAATGATACATCAATACGCTTCCCAATCCTAGAAGGCAGACATTGCAAAACACCTCGAACATCATCCATTCCTCAGAAAGCATTATCACAAATGTACTAAAAATAATTTCCATCACAAATTCAAACATTAACTAGGTATGATTATTCAATACGAAAGAAAGACCATTATGATTCATCTTTATCAATGGGTTTACAAGTCTATAGTAGTTTTGGAAAATATTTAGACAATAGTCTACTAGACATTAAAACTGTGAACCTCCTCCTCATTCATGGGTTATACCTGAGAAAACATTTCCTCAGCCCTTGATGGGTCCACTACCACACCCTACTGAGAAACCATTTTCCCATGTAGGTGAAACCCTGATGTCCAAGACAAAAAATTGGGGCATTTTTCATAGATCTAGTAACATCAAAGTACGTGAAAGATAATATAGATATGATCAACATGATACTCTACTGACTTCCTATAAATTAAGATATCATTAATAAATTAGTCGCCAACTGGTCTGGGAATTCATGGAACAAGGTGTTCAAAAGCCCCATGAATAAGATTAGTGAGTTTATAACACAATAATTTGTGAGTATAGACTCAATGTCCAGATACCATCATCTAAAAAAAATTTCCATGATATCACCCCCATTTACTCTCAACTTGTGATATAAACACCGTAGGTCAATTATTAAATACCATGTCACTCAAATTAGCTAGTTGAAATGTTAATATATCATCATAAGGGGTTAATGGTTCCTGAAAATCACATGACTCATCCAATGGTAGTCTATACAAAATCACATGATACTATCTTACATCTCACAAAACAACACTAGAGAACCCAACATAAAAACACTAGGTGAGATAATACCTTCTATGTCATAACTTCTATCTAAATCAAAAACTCCCACAACATTGATGGTACCATCTGAAAAAGATCCGTAAATATTGAAAAAGAACTTGGACATAATTCTCTCCCAATATCAACATAATGTCAACGAATTAGCACTTCAACCTTCTTAGAAAAGACATACAGAAACACCCCAATGACCATTAAGACCACCACAATCCCAGTATCAACTTATTCAACTAATAAATCTTCAAACAAAAAATGGGATCCAGATGACTATTTCAAATATTATAACCATGCTTACCAATGAAACTACGCACTGGTGGTCCACAACATAGAATAAAAATCCCTTATAGAAAGATTCAATAACATCCCACACAAAATACAACATTCACATGATAATAATGACATCATCTGTATTCATATATTATCAGAATAGATCCAGATGAGACCGATGAGGCCTCATACTTAGTCTACTCTCCTTCCACACATCAAAAAGGTTTCTCCAGCCTCTACCTACTGTTATCAGCACATGGGGGGTGAAAACGCTCACAATGTATAGTCCTATATTAGGAATTAGAGAGGGAGAAACAAATGAGTGTGATACTCTTGAATAAAATAAGCAACATATAATTGTATTAAATAAACTAGTCGTACCTATGATGATCTTTGTCCCCTTTAGAGCTACTACATACATATCATGAAAAAGACCTCACCCATATTATTTAACTCTATATATAATACCATATATAGGACCACACCCATGTCTATGTCCTTGAACATGAGGAATATCTTTATATTTTCCACTACTGGACCGATCTACCCATGGCATAGCATAATACTACATACCCTCTCGATGAAATGGTATCACCAGAAACTTCTAATGAGGCTAGAACTGAACCTTTCCACCTCCAAAAAATAATCATGGTGAACTAATGGGTACTAGTTTTGATTATGGAAATAGACCCCACAATAGAAAGTCACTAGCTTAGTATCTACCCAAAAATATAGAAACCAAATATCCTTATATAACAGAAAGGGAAACTACTAAGGCCAACTACCTGTTTGTCAAAACCATGATGGCCTAAGAACCTGAATCCTTAAAATGAAAAAAATTCTCCACAAGGAACCCTTCTGAATCCCATATCTCAGAGAAACTCCTCACAAGTGAATCCACTCAATTACATCTTCCTTATTTGGAATCAATAGATATGAACACGATATAAGAGGAATAACATCCTAGTATATTGAAGGTTTTATTTCACCGTCAATATGTCTCTTATGAGACTCTCCGTATAGGTAATTCACTTCAGAATTGAATAGAAGGCCCTTTACCATGATTCCAAAAACTCACACTAAAATATTCACCTACTAAACTGAATGAATCTCATTCATATTTAATACCTTCTTGACCGAAGAAAGGATATATACTCAAATATCCTTTTGAATGATGAAACTTGAGTCATCTTCATCATACTCTCCCATATACAACCCAAACCACTAACACATATCTCCACACATTTGAATAACTGCTAAATGGACTCAGTATCTCACTTGTGACCAGATGAAACTAAATGAAATGTCTATATCCTCCATCTAACTCTCTTTTCCCATATCATAAACAATTATCACATATATCCTAAAATAATTATACTAAAAATGTCAAACCATACTCTACCATTGACCATCATCCTCAACTAGATCAACCCTTAATAATCATCCTAATGAAAATCTTGTGCTTAAAATTCAATAGCCACATGAAGAAAAATTCTAGGATCCATATGAGAAAAAAAGGAGAACATCCTAACCCTTGTAGAATTGTTTTTTATTTAGATTATTTTTAAATATTTTATTTTATTATAACAATAACAAAATATCCCAATTCATATAATAAGTGAAGCCATAATGATGAATTTACATCTCTTAGGTCTCTACCATACAATTAGGTCCACCAAATTTGGTCATTCAATAAGAAAACATTCCATTAAATCAACAATAGATACCCTAAAATCTTATGCCGTAGTTTGTATCCCTGGCCAATGCCACATACCTAGGTCAACAAGAACTATATCTATAAAAAAACGTTCAATAATCACTTTTTCAAACTCTAATGTCCATCCCATATCTAATCCTTCATGCACTAATAACACTATATAATGACCCCTCTCACCTCAGATACCATAATAAGGGGAGATAAATAATGAAACACGATATCATCCTCCAAGAGGACTACATTTGTAGATTAGCATTTAGGGTATAAAAAATTAATGAATTGAGAAGAATTTCAATCTATAATAATTTTGGACTAGGAGATAAGACGAATAATCTTCAAGAAACACCATAAAAAATACAAGAAGGAAACCAAGAACATCCCATAATGAATGCATAAATAAAATTGAAATATATAAAATTATCAGACTAAAAAATACCCAAAAGTAATGATATGGAAGGGGCATTGTAGAAATGAAATATTCTAAGATTGTAATGTACATTATTGTCGTCACCATCATCCAATAAATTTTTAAATCTTCTTATATACATAGGGTGAGGAAATATGTATACTATATAGAAAAACGGATGTCTCTCATGAAAAGAGGAAAAACATACTAATTCACCCAAGTGAAAATAACAAGACCAAAAATAATTAAAAATCCAATTATCCATCCCTATATTACCATGTCATGTGAACCAAAAATTGAAAAACAAGTAGAATACCATAATAAGAAGAATATCGATAAAGGATACCCCTAACCACTTTCCCATTATTTTTTCACTCGGACACCACAAGGTCATATGTCCTGGTGCTCCCATCTCTTTCAAATAACATATAACACTAGCCAACAATTTTTTTATCACATCACACCCATACACACCTGGACACTACCACCACTAAGTATTTTCACTAATAGACAACAATGAAACCACTTCACAACCATATCCAATGTAGTCATGTATGATGATGATGGAGGAAATGAACCTCAATCCCATATCCATCCAAGAATGACCCCCAATACAATCCTTACCAAAATAGGGAATTGTTATATCTTTCAAGAAAACACTAGGGTAATCGGCCCATAACAAGATCACATCATATGTAGACTAAAAACACTTAGGACACCATCCCATAGTACAGTCACATCACATCTCACCCAAAACCCATTGACCATAACCTACTACACTAATAGACCTTAGTCTATTAAAACCAATGAATATATACTTTTCTGGAAGAGAGAGAAATAATTATTGGGTGTCCATCCATCTATCCGCATTAATATGATGTTGGGGAAAACCACCTAGTGTGAATTTAAATGTGTCGACACATGGTGCTCCCCAAGGGAAGGGTATATAGAAATTATAGGGAATTTATAATTATATTCATATATCCACACATAAGAAAAACCTATGGGTTCATTACCAAACACTATCCAATTGAAAACATCCCCACTTATAATTCTAAATATAAATTCAAAATGCCACATAACATGCCACAAGCCCCATTTCACCTTTCTATCATGTCCCATTATCTTTCCCATTGATTTAATTATTATGAATAACCCAGATAAAATTAACTAGAACATTACATGTTTATTAATTAGCCATATACATCCATTTATCTGAACGAATACTTATCCATTTCAATCATTAGTAAACAATTTTTCAAACACTAATAGGGATTTTAGAGCAATATAATGACACCTCACAAGTATCTCATCATCCACATCATACCATTATCTCACCATCCCAAAATCACAGAAAACTAAAACACCACATAAATTCCCTAAAATAAGGACCAAACAACTATAATATATCCACACTAAAATCACATCCTCACAATAACCACCTCTCCACCTCTATATAATTTCCACAAAACCACATCCTACTATTCCAAAATGAATTGATCAAAATCACTAAATCACTACCCCAGATCCATGAAGACAAAACCACCACCCTTCCCCCCAAAAGGATTACCATATCACACCCATCTAAGAAAAATCACATCAAAATAACACATTATAACTACCTTATAATGAAAACCTGTCACATTACACAAATACAATTTTAAATGTTAATAAATGTCCTTTTATCATATTTCTCTTTATTTTTTTGTGTTATCATAGTCTTCATAATCATTTAGATAATGTTATCAATTTACCAAAATATGTGGCTATCCAATTTACATTTTTGGGTGATATTGAATCAATCTCAATAGTCACAGTAGCGACAAAAAATACCATCCAAGGAGAACACCCCCAAATGATTCCAATTTTTATAGGGGCATCAATTCCATACAATTCAGGATACTTAAGTAATATTAATGATTTAAAATCATGAAAAAAATTCCACCTTACCAATTTATTTTTAAATAACCAATTATTTACCTTTGGATAATCCAAAACTGATATATCCCATTGATAATAAATAGTAAACCCCACTTTCATGATACATAAAAAAGAGAAATGTGTATTCTCTAGCTCATTGATTCTTCACTGACTCACTGTAGGTTGCAGGTCGAAGAATGAATTTTCCATGCCAAAACAGAATATGAGAAACTATGGATAAACTAAAACTACACTAATTGATCATATAAATGAATTACTAATCACAACCAAACAAAACAACGTTTCCATAGAGAATCCATTGAAAAATATCATGAGAAAACAATTGGGAAAAGGGAAAGAAATCACTATATGTTTTAAAACAACAACCACCACAATAAATAAATGAAAGTGTTTTGAAGGGGGATAAAATAACCTCTGATGGCACCTAAGTATATTCTAAAATTTGAGATGTAGGGAGAACAAGAATATAATGAAATTTATCTTTAACATCTATGAAATAACATGTAATCCCTCAGTTACACATTGTGTAAACATTATATAGAATGTAATCCATAGTTTTACTAAAATTTCATCATTGTATGAAAAAATAATCTCATCCATTATTTATAACACATCCTATGTTTAGAATTAACTAAATTTTCTCATTTTTTTGGATACCCATTATCAACGTACAATATGTGAACTACCCTATTATGATACCCATGGTCCATTAAATATGGTTTTATAAACATTTAATGATGTGAATCTCCAACTACATCACTCTTGCAACTCCGTCCTCTACAAGAAACTAATATATCCCCCTCATTCATCCCCAAGAAGATCTATAAAACCCAAAACTAGAAATGTAATGGGACAATAAGGAATTTGGAATTACAATAACATATTAAAAAGGAAATTTTCTGGTGTCCCATATCTTTTAGTTATTCTTAAAATGTTATGAAATTATTTCTAAAATCACTTTTCGTTGTCTATATTCAATTTTCCACATTAGCATCAAATGATATATTTCATTTGGAGTAATATTTATGGAAATACAAACTAAATTCTGTTATGAAATACCCCTTTTGGTGATTTTGTTTTGTTTTCAATTGACATATTCTTGATTTTATTTTTATGGTCTAGAAATTTTAATGTTATGAAACAAAAATACTCTCCATGGGTTCTTCATGTTGTGATTAATGATTGATTTTGTGTGCCACACAGGTTTTTTGATGGTCATTATTCAATTGGTGGGGTTCTATATCAATAAATTGTGTGTGTATTAATGTTTTATATCACATGAAGTAATGATTTTTTGACATGATTCTTATCAATCCATGGTCACAATAATATTTATAGAAAAAATCCTATTAAAGAATTATCATTGAGAATATGTGTTAGAAATATTATTGTTCTTCTATATTTACAAGACAATGTTACAAAAATGTTTTGTTAAATCTACATTCAGATGATAGTGAAAGGATTTTATTTATCCAAATTTATGTTCAAAATACTTTATAAGGACATATTAATGGTCAATCTATGTTAAAAAGACTATATAAAACATAATTAAGATTCCGCTATGTTCACATTATTGTACATGTATATAAATGCAGTTAAGATATGTTTTGGGGACTATACAAGACATTATTATAGTTAAGGTATGATCATTAGACTATTTATGGATTTAATTTAGGTTAGTATATGTTAACAGTGTTTTGAGTTATTTTTCTAATAAACAAGAAAATTTTTAGTATTATGTGCTTTTGTTGTACTAAATAGCTCAATGTTATTATCTCATGATTCTATACTCCTAAGATATGGTATATGGTTTATCATTTGTGATTAATTCATTATAAAAAATTATTTATGGACATATATTATTGTTGAACATTCCTCTCAGTTATATACTTCCCACATGATCATGTTTTCAAATAATTCAATGTTCTAATGATAAAGAACATGCTGATATGTTTTCTACTAATAGTTAATTTATGGTCACCCAAACTTATCTACTCTATTCCATAGTTTATAAAGAAAACTATAACTGATGACAATTTTATAGGATGTGTATTATGAAGAATGAATGGGAAAATATTCAAAATTATGTTTAATAAATTTTTTATGTAACTATTATCCAATGACACTGAACCAATTGGTTCAAGGAATTTGGGATTATTTATGAGATATAATGTTTAAATTATGGATATATATGTCAATTAATCCCGGGTCTTCTCACATGGTATCAAATTTAATATATGTAAAGTATGATTTTTTTGTATCAGACCTATGAGTGAGGGTTTTGGGAATCTCAGTATATATGAAATATTATTGGACATAACAAAAAATAGTTACTATATAAATTAAATTTTGATGTTTTGGGGATAAAAAATTTTATAATAATTTAAATGAAATTTATTTTTCATATTTAGATTTTAAATTAAATGAAGTATGAATGTAAGGTAAATGGAAATAAATTTTTGTATGATACATCTACTATGAAATAATCAGTACGATTTTATAGAAAACCCATATAAATTTCTGTGTGAAAGAGAATTATTGAGAAATTTAATTGATGCCTGAGAAACTATCTATATCCCACCTTTAAAACATTATCAAAATCAATTAATATATAACTTCATATATGATAGAAATAATTATATTGATATATTATAAATCATTGAAATATATGAAATATCATTGATATAATGGAAAAAATTCAAAAAGAAAAAGATAAAAAATTTATCCTTACCCTTACTCTGGTCACCATAGATAATGTAAAATCTATATATATACAAAATACTAACTTCTTGATAATATATATTATAAAAAAATTTATATTTTTTTCCATTATAATATCCAATTGAATTCATTAATTAAAAATTTATTAGTTGGTGAAATTTTTTTATCTATTGAGGCTAGTAGTATAGGTTGGTCAATTCTTCTTTTTTGATGTTTTTATTTTAATTAATTATTCATAGTACAATATTCTCAAGAAATGAAAATCCATTATAATCAGAATTATAAAATAACTTATATGTTCCCGTGTTCACTTTACTAATGGTATGTTTATAATTATCAATGCTGAAATCCATATTATACATATTTCAATAATAATAAATAACATAATGTTAAATTTCAATAATATATTTCTTGAATGATAAAAAATAATATAAATTCCTATATATCATTATATTTTATTTAATGAATTAATTTTCCTCTCATTAATAATTAATAAAATGTAGTAGCATTATTCATGTAAGTGGTAGAACCAACTTATAGAGGAACGTATTACAAACAGGGGTCCATCATATACTGATATATAATTCATCATTATAAATTAATTATAGATTTATACTATTTATAATTTTATTAATATAAATTAATTATTAATATTAATGATGTAGTGGAGGGAAAATGGAAATTTTATTTCATTTTTAATAAGATGATACTTAAGTTTATGAGTTGAATCTCCACTTAAGGACATTCATTGAAATGAAGGGTTTCTGACTCATTCGTATGTATACATAATTTTGTTCATTGATATATGGTAATACTAGACTAGAAATGGATAAATAGAAGTTCTAAAATTTTAAAACATATTATCATTTATTGAATACTAATGTGTGAAGAAATTCGGTACTGGTGTTTCTAGAATATAATTCATATCAAATAAAATAAATATTACATATTTTTATAGAAGTTTGGATAACCAAGACGATACCCTGATTTTCAATCAAATCAACTCATAGAGAAAGTAGGTACCCACTTTATAACATCATTTATACTGGTTTTATGAATCATTTAATGATCTTTATATTTTTATTACCTGCAAGCATATCAATAAGGGGCCTTTTGAAAATATTCACAACCAATAAAAAGCTGAACCTTTCATGGGTTCGAGACACAGTATAAATTAATTTTTTTAGAATTAAAAAATTAATGACCTTAATTTTTTTTGTATAATCACCAATATCAAACTGTATTGTGATCGGGAAGATAATATACTAATACCTATAATTTTACCTAGACGAAATAAATAATTACATGAAAACCCCCATATAAATTATGTTCAATAGAGAGAAGAAGATTTTAAATTTGATGTAGATTATAGAACATTGATAAATTTATACCCAATGAATAGATCACAATATGTACTTTTTGTGATCATACCAATGAAATATTAGATTCATGTGATATTATTACATATTTATGGTGTTTTAGTTCTATTTTTCCCATCATCCCTCAATATTTATTAATTGATATATCGTTAACATTCATCTCTCTCTCTCATTCAATTAATGTTTCATGGGGGTTTCCTGAACACATCATTTCTATTTAATGGTTAGAAATATTTAAAAATGTCGAATCATATCTGTACCAATTTATTTTGGTGTGATCTAAATATATCTTCGAAGTAATTAAAAACATATTAAATATGTTTTTTCATATATATGAGAATTTTAGAAATAGATATGAAAATAAAAATTATTTTCATGGATTTAAAGAAAAATATTTAAAATTGTATTGTTAGAATCATTCTATTTGAAAGAAAATATTTTTTTGATAATTTTCTATGGAATATGTTCTAATATGTTTTTAAATAGTATACATGACTTTAACAATTTATTTGAAAAATTTATGCTAATTAAATAATCATATATTTTATTAAATTTTCCAAACATTACTAAAATAAGGTAACGTTAACAAAATACTATATATGAGTTTGTATCCAGAATTTATGACCAATAAATTTGATCAAACATCTAATTATAATTTTAAAATAATATAATATTTTAAATAAATTTATTTAAATAAATATTCAATACAGGATATATCAATTAATAATAATAATGATAATAATTTTGGCTATATACATTCTACTGTGTGATGATCATAAATAATATAAAAAAAGTGAAAAAAATGTTTTTGATCAATGAAATAGGTAAACCAGTGTAGAGGTCTACCTACAACAAGGATAAAAACATCCACCACCAGTTGGAGACTGTTTCCATTAATAGAGTAAATAGAGTAACTATTATCGGGGAGACAACTATATATCCAACAAATATCAGGGTGGTTCCAACATTAGTTATATGTTAGTATAAAAGAATAATAGAAAGATGTTATTGGAAAATACCATTGGTGGATGAAGATGGAACATAATGAAGAAAATCGTACGGCATTCATGATCCGTAACTAGAAAATGGTAACATGGTTATCTTAAACCTCTGTATAGTATGGATTTTATATGATTTATGGTGTGGGTGGGTGTTGTGAACCAGTAATTTGTTAGAGTTCTTTGTATATCTATGTAGAAAATTCATGGTGGTTCCCTGGAGATCATGAAGGGTGTTGAGGCATTTATGAAATGATTATGGAGATGCACTCAACTAAACCTTTATACATGTATCAATTTACCCTTATGTTGGATTATATTATGGGAATATATGAGACTCAATCATACATTTTCATAGGTTACCTTGAAATGGTATATAAAATTTTCATGTACCCATACATAGGATATACTTCAAGTATAAAGGAAAATTGTTCATACTTTTATCCACGTTATTCTTACATGGGAATAATAAACCCATTCACACCCTCTCGAGGGTTACATAAGTGTAAAACCAAGATCATGTAAGGGAACATCAAATATTGTGTAAAGGTATTGACCAAGATACAAAGGATACCTATGGATAAAAAATTAATTTAAAATTAATTTTTAACATTATTCAATGAACGAATATTTTACAGAAAAATAAGAATAATGTTATTAAATGATGAACAGATAAATTTTAAAAAATTATAAAAATTATAAAACATTATTAATAAAATATATCCACCATATAATAAATTTTCCAAATAGAATTAAGACATGATATTTAAATAATTATGAAAATAAAAAAAATACATATGATAATATATATATATATATATATATATATTATATGTATCAAATAAATCATCACTTCTATTAAAAATATCAAAATCATGTAAAATAAAAAAAATTAACTAGAATTTTGAAAAATATTTCCATAATAATATTATAGTCATTATATAATAATGTAATAATAGATTATCAATTTATGAAAATAAAAAAACAGTGTTTAAAAAATCCTCAACATTAACAATCATTCCATTTTTAAATTGAAAAAAATAATATAAAAGTCTAAAACATATTCCCCCAATTTTAAATTTATTTAAATGATCACATTAATTTTACAAAAATTTATTCCACCGTCTAGTAAAAAAGAAAAATAATTATTCAATATTGAATAAGGATTATTATTTGTAGTGACTAATTTTGTTAAAAACATGAAATAATATAATAAAATTATATTTATAAATATAGAAAGCCAATTACTATATATTAACAAAAAATATGGAAAACCACTTGCTTAAATAATAATAGAGAATCAACAATTCTTTGTCAAAACATCATCACAAACCAATGATTTATAGATATAATTCAAAAACTCATAATCCCGAACAAAAATTGCACATGTGTTATTACAATTATTTTTCAAATAAGGTCACCATGTTAAAAAAATTATTGTTTACAAAAAATGACCCTTAAATTGATGAAATTATTGATAAAAAATTATTAAGAAATTTTCCACTATTTCTTAACAAATAACACCCCTACAATAATAAATAAATACTGCTTTTATTTTCAATATAATTAAAACATTTGTCCACTTATATAAAACATTATAGAATATGATAAACCATTAAAATATTTATGTTAACTCAAAATATATTTACAATATAAATTTTATTTAAAAATGTTATATTAGGCTTTAACAAATGTTTCAAAAAAATTAATTTCTTTTAATTTTATTCATTGGAATATAATTTAACCATTTTAAGAATCAAAACTAATTTAGCATTAATTACAAATATGAAAATGATTTTAATTTTAAACTAATTTCAATGATACTTGATGATTTTAAATGAAAATAATTTTAATAATAATTTAGGAAATAATTTTAGAAGATAAAAAATGCTTCCCTATATTAAAATTCCTCAAGAAATTTCCTCAAGGAAAAAAATAAGACATAAACTACTAAAATAGTAGGTGGTTATATAAATTTGTAAAAAAAATACCAACAATATTTTTCAAAATTATTATCTTGTAATAAAATAAATGAAACATGATTTTTCTTATCAATATCATAAATCAATTTGTAGAAAATTATTTCCAATAGAATAATAAAAACTAAAATCATCATAAATTAACTCTTTTAAATTTAATTCAAAACATAATAAACCATCATATTAATTAAATTTATAAATAAGTTGAAGCCCTAAATAAATTAGTTATTCACTATGGGTAATAAAAAATATATTTATATGAATTAAAAACACACAATAAATATATTCATAACTATTATTTTAACCAAAATAAGATAGAACATCATTAATTTCCAAAAAAATTAGAAAAAATGTAAGCATACATTTTTTGAGAACAAAAATTAAAATAACATGATAAAATGTATTATATATTATGAATTTCATAAAAAATATAAAATTATAGAGAATACACATGATTGAAAAAAAATTATATACAATGTCATGTTTTCTAGATTAGGTCAAATAATATTTGGGTTACATCCTTTTGGTACACATTCTTCCTTAGATTTAAGTAAATTTATAGTAACACATTTTCACAGCCAAGAAAAATTGGAAATTCGATTTCTTTATATTGATGAATATGAATGATTAATTATTAATGTTTTAGTATGACCAAATGACTGATTAAATTTCATGTATCATCCATTACCCTAATTTCATTACATTATAGTTTAAATTCATGTTACACATGAAATACTCCTTTTTGATAACCAAAAAGAAATATTCATATTCATCTATGTGGAAAAAATATTATAACTAAATTAATTATTTTTATAGTTTGGATTCATCATTGAAATATTTTTTTAAAATTTATTACTTACATAGATAGAATAGATAAATTTTATATATGATTTGAAATATATATCTGCAAATGCATATTCACATTATAATTATCTTCTTAATCAGTATAGACATACCCATTAGATTTAGAAATTATATTTATCAATTTTAAATTTTATTATTTATGCCTTTTCACACTAAATATTAAACATCAGGGATTCCCTCTAAGATTGGATTAATCAACATTTCATAAGCATTATCATTAAATACCAAAAAATATTTATGATTATCATTTTTTACATTTTCCTTTAATATCTCAGTATCAAAATTTTTTATATTTATCATTCTAGGAATCTTTGATATTCATATTATCACATTCCATTATAATTTTTTTTTTATTTTACATGACCATGTTCTTATTTTTTTTCCATTAACATTCATGTTTTGTTGGAATAAAACACATTTTTCAGTGCATGAATGTTGATTTTTGGGAATTAATTCCCTTTTAAACCATTCATTCCATTTTCAACATTTTTGAATTCTATAGAAAATCCCAATATCTCCCATATCCAAAACACAATAGAGACCATCTCTCCTACATCTATAGGTCCTTTTAGGATTTAAAACCAATGGATTATAGAGACTCACATTGATTGTGAGTATGGGTGGTTAGGATCATCACACCTCTTGGAGGGGGATTGGAATAGTTTCCTACACTATGAATCACTTATAGATTTTGTATATGACCATGAATCTATTCCTACTCCTGATATGGGACCGATTACCATAAATGATCAAGTGTTAACCCCATTTTTATTTCTAGGGGGATCTATTATCATGTCTATATGTATGTATCTGGGATAATTCATATGTTCCCTACTATTTAGTAGATTCATACATTATTTATCGTGAAAACTAAGCACTCAAATGATTACTAGCATCTAGGGAGGTGAATTATATCTAAATGATGGAATTAAACGTTTATAAGGGTAACAATGTATCATGTCTATAGAAGAAATCAAACCTTCATAGTTCATTTTACCCTTACCATTTAATATCTTTTTGAAGGGATTTATATTGGGGTCTATATGCATCGAGTGTTGAGATAATGTCTGATAGAGGCATCCTATGTATCCTAGTTATGTTGGGAATCAGAGTATCTGCAGTTTGATAACACCATTGGGAAATATCCCATAGTGTATTCAATTATATGGGGACAACTGTATCATTAATCTAACTGAGGGTTACACACCGATGTTTTCTAGTCTAGTGGAGATTCATGATATGAACTACGGTATTATTTCAATTTGTTATCCCCATTCGACTGAGTATTTGTCTGAGAAACAACAAATAAAAGGTAATCGATCTCACAACATATGTATATTGGACTTATGAGATGGGGTGTCCTTTTGGAAGATTAATATAGACATTAAGCCCTAGTAAGGATTAATTTTTATCCATGTTATGGTAGGAATGAAATTCATCATAGTTTAGTTTCCTTCCCAATAAGTTGTTAGATGGGGAAGGAAGATAAGATAATTTGAGAGATAGGGTCCTGGTGGTTGGAATGTCCATGACATGGGTTACATACAACGGGGTATAACCCTATTTTAGATCAGGACATATAAAATCCTCCAAAATCTCCCAGTTATATCAGGGATCATATTTTTTGTATTTCATATTCATACACAATTCACTGGTGGATGAGGAATGATTGTTGATTAGGGGAAGAATTTAGTCTCAACATAAAAGAATATTTGGGATTTGAATGGAATTACACGAAAGTGGATTCCTGCTATATATCAGGCCTTAAGTAGGTATAATTATAATATTGGATATATAATAAATTAGTTATCTAATAGTTCATTTGGTGTTATACCGATATATATACACAATACCAATCAATCATGTCTGGTAATATCATCCTGACATGTCTTTGTTGTCTTCATGATGAGTCCTAATTTTCAACCTAAAATACTAGTATGATTGCACAAGTCTGGTTTTGACATTGGAGATGTCCCAAGAAAATCACATGATTTATTTGAATTATTTTTACTGATGTCCATTTTCTAAAGGACATGTCTTGGGGACTACAAATAATAAAGTTTGACATGTCCATAGGGTGTCAAATGTTGTTTATAACTTCTCTAGAGGGTCTTGTATGACTACGATGACATATCCATAGGACATCTGAATACCTGAATAACAAGACCAGGGGAATTATCAAGACATGGGTGGAATCCCTTGATGGTATAATGGGACTTCCCCTAGTTATCTACCAAACACGTCTAAGGATGGATGGATATGACTTAAACCGACCACTTGATCTATGAGGGCATGTCTAGAGGGTGTCTCGTGACATGACTGACTTTTCCTGAGGGTGTTGTATGACTTGGATGAAAAATACAGTTATCTTCTCAATACCTAGATGAAAATTATAGAGAACATGATAAGGCTTGGGTCATGTGCCCTGGGGGAATAATGTGACCTTTCATGATAGTCTAAATAACATTTCTGATTATGTATTGACATGTTTAAATAGAATATCATAATCAATAATGACATGTATGAAGTGTGTGAAATGACATAGTTGACTTATCATGGTCATATCATGAGTCCATGCTGACTTCTTCTGGTTCTGATACATACCTTGGATCATATATATAGAGGTTATCACCAGAATTGTCCAGAAATCCTACGGTAAATTTCAATACATGTTAGACATTCCTAAATGGAATAATGTGACTTGAATTAATATGTACAAGGGGCATCACATGATCCAAATTACATGTCTAAGGAGGGTAGTTTATTTGGGTGACATTTCATGATGGTGTTTCATGATATCTATTTTTCATGTGAATATGATGAAGATTTGTGTATCTATCTTCACATAAGTCTCCTAACATCTTTAGTTTCTATTCAATACATTGTTGACTAAATTCCTCAGTTTCATCTTCTGTATGAATAATTTAGGTTTCGTATAACCCGACCAACATGTGGTAACTCCTTCATATGATATGGCTGATGCGTGAAAATTCATTCACATGATCTACTGATTGGTCATGTGAAGTGCCTATGAATAATATATGACCCATTATGTTATTCCATATTATTTAAATCGTGTATTTCCTTTGTGATCAAATGGACAACCACTCTGAGAAGCCTAATTCTGCAATATAGTGTTTGGAACGTGATTTTTTTGGGATGAGGGTGAGTTATTTAAGGGCCTAACTGCCCATGTTATTTTTCAACCAACACAAAGGGTATTTCATATATTTCATCTCAATTCGGTGGATGGTTTTTGTGTCATAAGATTTTTATTGTCTTTTATTGGGACATCCATGGTGCCATTATATGATCAAAACCCATGAGAATGTTCCACGTTTTGATATTTTTATTGGACCCAGACTCATGAAAGAGATTTTTCCTAACAATGTGGAAATTCCATGGAGATTCCACAAGGTCAGTTTTATAGGATTTGGGTTATTCTCATGACCATGATGCATATACAGTGGCTTTCACATGATCTAATAATACTCATCAGGGGACTTTCTAGAGAATGTGGTGTCTTGTAAACAAGGGATACGTGACATTGGGAAGTCATGCATAAAGGCCTTCGCGAGATCCTTTTGGCTTATTGAGTGATCCTCCCATGATTAATGAATATTTTACATGGTGTATAACCTATTTACTTTGACTGATATCATATCCTCTCTTCACAAGAATCATTTATTATTTCCCTGTTTATTTCCTTTTTTATTTTATAAAGGATTAGTATCTCACAATGTCGTACTACTGTTGTCAATGAAAATCACTATCATTGAATTCGATTCATTTGGTGACCAATAATGGGTCTTAGGGATATGCATGTGAATTTCATTGACAACCCCTATAAATTCATATAGTGATCATGGTGATGAAAGTAATATAAATAAAATGTGTAGTAATATTCACATGATGAAGGTGAAATGCAATATGGATATTTCTTGACAAGATGGACATGTCCCCAAGACTCTGAGCTGTCTTCAATACATCAAGAATGCACCTTATGTATATCAATGCCCACATAAGATCTACACATTTTCATATTGTCATATCTTATTTCAAAATTGTTTTTGATGATCATCATCTTCCTTTAGGTTGAAATGTCATGTGATGTGGAGCATCTCCCTTTGTGTCACTCACTCAATCAGCAATGATTTTCTTGGTTCCTTCACATGAATATGGGTTCTTTTAAAAGGGGATCCATGTGATCTCAAGAAGATGATGTGCTGACTATTCCTATTCTCGTGAACTTTTTAAGGACGTGCCATTTCATGTCATTTTGAAGGTTACATGATCAGTATGATTTTTCCACATAATCATCCATTGCTTTTATTAATATATTTCCAATTATTTGGGAATTTTACCCTTATATATGTTACTATGTTCATTTCAAAGGAATCAAAAAATCAATCCCCATTTATGTGATGTATTCAGGGATAGGGACTCTATTATAAGAAAACTAAATTATCATATGAGTCTTTTGGGATTTCTCCAATCAGTTAATTATGTGACTTTTGGGATTACCTATGACCCTTAGTAATTTGTTGAGATTCCGATAAAAATGGAGGTATAGGGGAGATCACCTCACCAGTGAATTACAAAATCCATATCTCTTGGAATTTTATTCTATTTTATGATTAATTCATAAAAAATTACTATGAATTATCCAGAAAATTGATCACGAGACCCATTCATAAGATTATTTCCTTGGAAATATTTCTTATGAAAAGATGGTGGGTGAAGATTTCCCTTTGTTATTATTCAAATTTATCAAGATTAAAATTTTTTATGTTTCTGAAACCCTGACCTAGAAATATATATGAATGGATGAATTAAATTTTTTCAAAGGATCCCCTAGTTTGGTCACATTATCACCTGACCATAACACAAATCACATGACCATGATATAGTGATGTGATCATGCATTTTCTTATTGGACATATACAAGAGAGATTCCTCATAGTTCATCTTCTCAGTATGGCCTCTATGGGTCATGTGATTTTTTATAAAAATATATGGACATGTTATCAAAAATATATTCAAGGGATATGCAATCAGAAGGATTTTTTTGTAGTTAGGCATATTATTTTAGGGGATTTCATTCATGTCTAACAAATTCATTTTGGTTTTTTACAGCTATCTCCTTGCTCTAACAAAATTTCTTCCTTCATAGATTTTTTGAATCCAATGATCACTGGGAAGAAAAAATATGATCTTTATAATAATGCTTGATTGGATAACGAGGTTCACAAGAGGTTTCTCCCTTCCAAACATCATAACTACCATTTATAACACCAACATCCCTTGAATGGGTTTAGGGTTCTAGATAAACATTCCCTCACTTCATCTAATCATAATTCTAAATCTATCTTATAATCAGCTTCCATATATAATAATCATGTGATGATTTCCTATATTAGTCCCCTTTTCCTAGTACGATCCTAGGGGATGTCATACATGTGGGTGAAATCCCTTTATAGCCTATATGGTTTGAATTTCACCTATGAGATCATCCCTCAGAGGTATTAATGAATATTTGTCTCTTCTATGACTGATAAAATAAATAGTTGGAACTCAAAACGGGATATAATTCCATTTTTTAATTTCTATGATTAATGGGAATGACAATTCTAGGTTATGAAAATATTATTAAAATAATTAGATTAGATACAAGGCATTCAATATTACATTGAAACATGGGTTTTCATTTTATCTTTTATTTTATATGAGATGTTCTCAAATATTTGATAATATTTTGGTGTTCTTTCACTAACTCCTTCCACTTATCTCATTGATATATAGGAATAATCATGAGTGATTTCTACTAACTCGGTTGAAAATCTCCTATTTGGGAGATTAATGTGGAATTTATTCCTTCTACAAACATCTGGGATAACCCCACACAATATCATTTATTAACATGGGAGATGATAAAAATTGTAAATGATTGATTAAGTAATGATCTAAATATGGCATCTCTCATTTACATCATAGAATGTATCAAATTATTTCATTATAATATTAGGTTTTAAATGACTATCACAAGTCCTCATTGGTTTCCTCCCAAGAAGGTCTGTGATAGTGTAAGATCCTACTGGGAAATCCTAGAATCCCTATAATATAACTCACATGGATAATGGGTTTGGATAGAGATATAAAAAACCCATATTTCCATGGGTTTCATGGTTATGCTTATAAAGATATCTTTATTTTTGGATGGGGATGCAAAATTGGGAATCTGGGTTAGCATGCTGGATATTTCAGCTCAATTATTAGAATGAAATTTTATTAATCTAGTTGTAGTGACAGTTTAATGCATGTAAAAATGCTAGCGCCACATCCAAAAAGTTAAAACCCACTATAGTATTTACAAACTTCTCATGTTATTATTTTTCTTGATAGGGGTGAATTTCCACTATTTTAAATATAACATCACCACTAGGATCCGTGGTGCCTCATTACACCCTATGGTGATGAAAATTTCTATGGTTGTCGTGTTATCATTTTAACCAAATGATGTTTCTAAAATTCAAATATGATCAGGTCATTTCATCTACATTTCATATCCTGTATTGGCCTATATAATTTTTTATAATGTGAGAGTCACTCATGATATGCGATCATATAAAATATCCTTTCTGGATGAAGTTTTCACAAGCCATATTGATGAACTTGTTATTTTAGATCCATATACCCCTCTAGATTTACCTCTAGTTTTGTTTCATTGAAATGGTTTCTCCACTACCTACATCTACCAGGCATGGAGAAGGAAATCCCGATATTATCTACATATTTTAGATGATTTTATCCTGGAAGGACACAAAAAATAATACTATATTTTCAACAATGTGTGACACTATATTTATGACTAATGATTAAATCTAGTCATTGGTGGATGCCTACCTAGGTAGTTTGTGGGATATCCGGGTCCATTAGGCAGAAAAACCATGTGCTTCTCCAACCCAGCTATATTTAGTATTTGTGGAGTTGATTTGAGACTCAGGAAAGCCTTCGAGGGAGAAACCCCATCCAAGTGATGACCGTCCCATTAGTCTTTCTAAATTTATTATGTTTATTTGACCATATATATGAGTAATATGAGAGGGATCATTTGATAGTAGATCCCATGTGAATTCCTTCCTTACTTCTTCATCATATTCTCAATTGTTCCCCTTCTGACGTATCTTATCCAACGGTTGAAAATATTCAGACTGGATGGAGGATGGTTTGATGGCATATTCAGAACAAGATCACTTAGACACCCTAATATATTCAATTATTAATAAGAATTTCATCTCTAACTCTTTCCTTATTGGTGGGTGGGTTCCTTTGACAACTACAGTTATATGAAATCATGAACCATTTCATCCTGATATTTAAAGAGTTGGCCACTATAGAATGGGGATTTTTCAATTTTGATGACTGTAATTCCAAAGAAAAACATAGTAGGGACCCATCAGAGACATTGTAATATAGTAATTAGATAATATATAAGATTCATTCCCAGAAGGACTCCTTTACTAAATCAATATAGATACATGATAATATCATAGATATATAAACATCTAATCTTTCATCATCAACATCATCATTAAACCCCACATAAAAAATCATTAAGAGAAATATAAAATTTTAGAGACCCTTTTTGAACAAAAAAATCTAGGAGAAGTGGGATATGTGGTTCTTTGACACTCAATTGAATCATATCTTGAAACACTTTCTAACATGGAAAACTCACCAAATCGAATCTATATATATTCTGGTCGATTGTTTTGTCTTGAATGAATACTCAATGTGGCTAAATAATGTGGAGATTACTTATTTAGTTTTTAAGAGCATGTCATCTATGAATTAATCATATGTACTTTTATGTATAATGTCCCAATTTTATTTATTAATGATGTGTATGATATTTATTAACTTAATCATTCATGAATAATAAATTATATCATTCATTCCTATAATATCATGTAATCAGTAATATATGTATTTGAATGTTCAAACTATAAAATATATTTATTGAGAAATTGTGACGATTTCCCACAAACATGAGATTGCTTATTAATGTGTATTCTCTTGTTATTTAGATATTTCTTAAATCCCATAGTAAACATTGTTTAAAATATATGTCCCATAGGGAGAATGTTCTATATTTGTCAGAGTTTTGTAGATATAGAGAGAATATCATGATTTTTGTTCGTTCTATATCGTGGGGACCTAATTTTTTGGATCTCTTTTGTTATATTTCCTTGATTTTTACGATTCTACATGTACAAAAAGGCTTAGAGGGTTTGAATTTTTTTCCCAAACTTTACTCTTATGATTTTTTTCTGACCAATTTTTTCCATTTTTATTTCATTGACTTTTTTGTGGTCATAAAATCTATACCATTATTGTGTTTTATTTTAGGGTCTTCAATCTTGGACTATATGATTCTAGTAGTTTAGATTCTTCTAGAACATACATTAATCTGAAAGAAATTCACTACACACCAAGAAAATTTATAGAATCTCAATCCTTTTAAACATATAATTAAATAATATTCAGCATAATTTACATTCAAATCAAGCGAAAAGATCACATTTTATAGTGCATATGTAAGATAATGTACATAATTTGAAAACATGAAACCAAAAAAAACTTATTTTATTTAATCTCCATAATGATCTATTAACATCCATTGAGATATTATATATACATTGAATAACCCTGGGAATAAATGAAAAAATGGATGAGTTAAATATCTATTTATGAAAATATTCCTAGAATAAAACATGTAACATTAGTCTAAAGGCATCACATGATGGAATAAGAGGCATGAAACATAAAAAAACATATGGAAGAATGAAATGTATAATACAGGGACACATTATCATGGAAACATTATATGTGAAAATAACACATAACATGAAACAAACATGAGTCAATTATAGCTTCCAAAACATGGTGGACAAAGTACCATAAAAGAATCAGGTAAAATAAAATTCCCAACACAATGTCTCATGAGACAAAACATTACCATATGAATTGGTGTATTGTATTGGTGCACAGATAATAAAAACACAACTATTATGTGTTCCACATGAATAATATTACATAATTCTTAAAAAATAACAAAAGGGATACCAATGAAAGTGGTCTTGTAATCATGTTATAAGGAATAAAAAATTTCAGTATCATGAAAGTGTCCATGAATGAATGGATTTAGAACATAAATGGTCATTTATAAAGGAAAATGGACATATATAATGATAACTACTATACATATAATGTGAAAATATTTTAAAATAGTTTTTAGGAAACTTTGGAAATTATCTACATAAGTGTAGTTCTATAAGAAAATATTAAGGAGTTGTTAAAAAACAAAAAGAATAATTATTTTCACAAAACCAAATATGAACCACGATACCAAAAAGTCTAGGAGGCAGTCGAACCTAATCATAAAAAAATTAATATAATGTAAATTGATAAAATAAATGAAAAAATATGCCATAAAATATTTGTGTGCAAATCTATATGATAATCTGCTTAAAAAAATTGAATATTAATCTGTAAAATCAATGGTATATCTTGAATTACTCCCCATGATAAATATCTTAGATAAGGAATCATAAAATTTATCTCCTCCTTATAAAAATGAGTAACAAAAAGGTATATAGATTATGCAAGATTAAGTCAATAAATACAAGTTTTTATCATCTTATATGGTACATTGTTTGATGATATTTTAAAGAATTTTCACAGTAACAAATAAGTCAAATTCTAGCCATAGATCATTACAATCATAATAGAAAGAATACCTGATTAAATTCATCAATACCCTAAATCTCATTTTCAAAAGCATAAACATTCCTAATGAAATGAATTAAATATACCTTAGTGGGTCCCCAGTAGGTTGGAAGGATACCGCCACAATCTCAGGGATCCGATGCACTTGTAACCACACGCTGAACATTCAACTTCAACTGCCCCAAGAGAGGATGTATCCATCTAATTTATATCAACACTAATGTCTTATTCACCCAACACATGAACCCAAGTGACCTCATGAAAAATAATATTAGAAAAATAATAGTTAATTTCTCTAGTTTTTATTTTAGATCAAATCATGATACCATGATGGATGGCATAAAAACCAGCATAAAATGAATGTGGATTATTAATAATGTCGCGATATATCCTATCATGTAAATTGTATAAATAATCAGTAACAAAATAATCCAAAATGCAGGAATAGATATGAAAATTGCATGACTTATTGCATATGGATTTAAGAAGTGCCTCCATACCCTATAAATTAAAGCTACATTGAAATAGATCATGTACATAATTTTATAATATGATATCATAAGTGAAAAACATAAACAAGTGATTTATATACTCATCAACATTCAAGAAGAAAAATAAATTAGAAAAAATATATATTACTTTGCATTGAATACTGCATGGGACATGAAAAAAGTTTTTCTTATTTTTTAGATGAAAGAGTATTAGTAGCAGAGATATAGTATTGTCTAAAGCCCGAATCCTAGGCCGGTAGAGATGTTGAATCACCATAATTCTTCATTTATTTGTTACTAGAAGTAAACATTCCATATATCATGCGCATGTGCAAGAGAGTATCATATTCTGAATAAGTATAACTAGACATCTCTTTAGCAAGTGGAAGGGAAACATGTCATGCATCTTAGAGTTCAGTTGTAACATATCAATTGATAAGTATTTCATAGAATAATGGATTCCAACATCATTAATGATTTCTTGAGAGATCCAAGGAATGCTACTACAATTAAATGATGACTTTCTACAGACAAACCATTTTGAAAATCCCATAATATAATAGTACGCATGTATAATTTCATATAAAACTGAAGAAGAGACATATATAATGTGTCCAAAATGTAAAATATCAAAAAATGTCATGCCAATAAATTTTAATTACGAATCAAAGTTAAATAGAAATCACCATGTGATATTTTTTATCAATTTATCATTGAAAATCCTATGATCTTTGAGAAACAGTCATCCTTTATCAATATTATTTAGATAATATTTTCTTAATTCTATGACTAAATTTATCTCTTGAGATGTCCTGGTCAAAAATAATAATAAATAGGGCATTTTGACATCTTGATGAGGGAACGAGGCTATATGTAAAATGAAAATTTATAAACAATTGTTTTGGGGATTATAGTGTTGAAGAAACATAGGCTACCCGCCATAGAAATTTTATTTCCCTTCCATGTTTCTCGATGATTAACAATATTTAGAGAAATATTCTCCAAGTAGAATCTTTTATCCCTTCCCAATAAAGGATTAAATCTATGATAAGTTAATAGTAATGATCCTCTCTTCATAAAAACTTTTAAAGCTAACCAGCTATGCTAATAAATAATAACTCGGTGACAAAACATGACATAAGACTTTTCCATATAATTACATGACCCACAACATCTTCATAATGTGAAAATATCACTTGATGTATGAAATGGTAACAGTGTAAACCGTTCCCAAAATAATGATTTCCTCATCATATAAAAAATGTGAGGGATCATATAAATCTCTTACAACCATCATCCACTAAAAATGACCAACATTAACCCAGTTAGTATGCCATTGACTTTGGTAATCATCATCTGTTCAAAATAGAAGGCCATATAACGCCCCCTAACTAACCCCACTACAACACTGAACTAATCCCCAGGGGGACCTATTAAAAATAATAAAAACCCAAAAAAAATTCAAAATCAAACAAATCAGTCTAATAAATATCAAAAAGACGCAATTTCTTTCTTAGTGTATAAGAATTCAATCTCCACTTTATTTTATCAATGTATTTACAAATATCAATATTTGGATCCATACTAACATGATTTTCCATCCTCTTCATAATATTCACACATTCAAAAGAGGTGTAAAGTAGTACTGAATATTTCTACAAGAAAAATACCATAACTAGATACAAGAAATAAAACCCTTAGTGATATGATAAAACCATCTTGTCAGTATTTTGATAATGAAAATTGGAATATAGTTTCAAATAGCTACAAGCCTAAAATATTTAATTAAAATAACATTTTTTTGATTAATATTACAAAATTAGAATTCACCCCATCTGGAATTTTTGAATAAACAAATAATTCTCTCACATCATTTTCCACCTCAATGTGAACAATATCCTAAATGAACATGAAGAATTTTTGGGTGAAGCCATCAGGCCCAGCAACACAATCCATTTTTATGTAAAAGAAATGAAAATGAATCTCCATTACACTAGGAACCTCCAAAATACTTTGGTTTTGGGTGTCATCAATGCTATAGTCAATGCTTTTAACCATTGTATTAGTTTTATCTTCTCCATTATCTGAGAACAGAAATTTAAAATAGTGTTTCACAGTATTGGAAATTATATTCTCAGTACTGAAAAGATTCTCATCATTTTGAAGATGCATTAGATTCTTTATTTATTTTTTCAACCAATGCATGAAATGAAACCACAAGGAATTATTATCACCATTAATTAACCATATAATGTGTAATTTATTATATGAAAGACTCTCTTTAAGAGTCTGGAGGATATCATGTTTGAAAAAATCTTGAATCTCTTCAAGAGAAGTCACATAATCTAATATGTTGCTTTGATATAAAAGAACCAGATGATATTCAGACTCCATAATATCACACTAGATGTTATAAAATTGTTCTGTACATAGTATTTTAAGTTTATGCTTCACATTGTTCAACTTGTGGGAATCAATTTGTAATGGGATTCCCACATAATGAACATTACATGCATCCAAAAAAAATTCTATAGCATATAAGAACAATCCCTGCATTTTTAAACATAAAAGATAAATGGGTTTACCATTTATTGATGCCAATATAAATCATAAGAGGATTTTCATCTGAATTCAATTTTAGATGAGTCATGGATGAAATATCCACTGAATTATTCCTCTTATCCACCTATACAAGGCATATATCCAATACACATTACTGAAAACTATTTAGAGTATACCAATTTTATGTTTAATCGGCTCTAGTTAAAGAAAATTTAGCAACCAAAATTTTCCAAACCAAGAGGATATTTCAGAAGCTAATATTCTAAAGAAATTTCTTCTAGTTTTTTCATCATGACCCAATACAATAGTAAATTCCCCATGAAAAATTAATCTATTAATCATGTTATCTAAGATAGATTCAATATTCCTCCATGTATCTCTTCCTATTGTATACATATTAAAAACATTAAAAATTAATATATATTTTAGTGGTTTTGGTGGTAAAATATAAATTCCTAGACTAAAAGTCAGTCAGAAAAGAATTCATAATGAAATTATCACGATTAAGAACACACAAGGACTCCATGGCAACGCCAATGTTATTATAAGAAACCAATGAGTTCTGAAGGGTTATCTATAAGAAATCCATCTAATTCTGTAACATTATTCTTAATTCATCAAGACCAATAAGAAGAGGTTTGTTGGTAATAATAAAGTTCATTATGGTTTCTTATAGTTGAAGAATTTCCTAGCCCTTGGTAGTTCCAATAGAGGATATGGATTTCTAATATGATATGAGACTAGTTCTGGGACAATAATGAGTTTATGTTATGGATATATCAATATTATCTAATGTTGTTTTCCTATACTTCATTCATACTAAAGAGGGGTATGGGTCATCTGGGTCATCTAGGTCCTACCCCAATGGAGAAAAATCCATATCACCTTTAGATTATGTTCTGAACCATAAAGAATCAAACCACTTGGATGATTCAAATGAGATATTAAATGTTTCATGTAGTTTTATCCTCACACTCTTAGAAAAACGAACCTATAAAAACTCAACATTCTTATTGGATGGGACCTTCACTTCACTAGTTAGTTTATAAATAGATGAATCAATAAGATCAATAGCATGTAAAACTAAAAGAGTGGATTTCTCAGATGGAGGAAAACATTTTTTATTAGAGGATATAGACACCACAGTATTGATCTGGGAAGAATCCTGATCTTGTTCTAGTCCATTGACATAATTTAAAACTTTTATGAGGCCGAAACCATGAATGGATATGGTTCCAAACCCGAGGTATAGTTAGAATCCTTATTTGATAACATAATTACTTGATCATTGGGCTACACATCCGGATATGAGGCTATATTGTGACCATTAGAAGTGGACTATCCAAGATTAACATTCCCAACAGCATTAATATCACTACCTAAAACATGATTTAGGTATATAAGATCATTAGTGGAATTCCATACATTCATCTCATTATCATGATGTCTAGCGGTAATAAAATTTGGTATTTCACCCTCATGAGAAGAAACAAAAAACTACATTGATAGACCCGATTATAATCCATTGTCACTCATTATCAAATATCTAACATCATTATGTCCTCATATCATTCAAAAATTTCACATCTTATTCCTATTACAATAAGAGACCATATGACCAAATAAGTGACAATTCACGTAGAATTTCATTTTTCAATCATTGAAAACTTGAACATTGATAATATTATCTCTGGTGGTAAATAAACCCTCTTCTACTAGAGTAGTGGACGAATCCTCCTAAACTAGTATCCTGGAATAATGAACAAAACATGGGTTGTCCATCATTATATCCAGTCTAATTGGATTTCAAATAGATGAGGAAATATCGCAGTGAGTTTATGTGTGATAATAAAACCAGTCCAATTTAGTGATACAAATCCAGAATTCGGCATAAGTATGATAATTTTTACTTGGACCAATGTTGTGATCGAATTCATGAATTCTAATAAAAAATGTATTAATGAGACTGAAATTAAAATCCAATCATTTATTTTTCATTCAATAGAAGTAATGCATATGTGATAAAATCTAAGGCCCATTTCCTTCATTTTCCATTCATCAAAATCCCAAATCTTAGTTATCGTATATATTAGCTCTTGAATTTTTTAGTGTTTCACCCCTTTTGAAATTAAAACATGTGAAATAATAGAAGATTTGAAATGATTCAAAAATTCCTTAATGGGGTATTGAATGTATGTATAATGTTATATTCTATCCTTCTTAATAATTCTTCCCAAGGAAGGATAATTAAAATATAATAAATACATACATCTTTCATATATACCAATGTCGACAAAGTGCTTCTTTGATACCAATCCTTCAGGATCCGCTCGAGTAGCGTATTTAATCACATAGATATGGAAGAGGACCTAGTAAAAATTGTTATTGGAATAATCTACATTACAATCATCCTTCAATTTCGTCCCACAATCATCAATTTTCAATTATTATCCAGAACTATGGTTATTGCACGAGACATCTCCTTGCTCTATAATATATTTCATCCCATCAAAACATGTTAACATGTAAAAACAAATCTATTTAACATGATATTTTTAATGATAATTTTATTAATTTATTAAAAATTATTTTGGATTGAAATAACTATGGCTAACACATGAGATTGGGTAGGAAATTGGGAAATTCCCTTTAATCGGGTTTTCTTATTGTGAAGAATTACGATGGGAAACTTTTTAACACACATATAACCCAAACAATGATGTATGATTTTATTATGATAAATGAAATTGGGACATATAAATATAATTTAGATTAATTATAAAAATGTATATAATGATTACATTCAAGTAAAGAGTGAGAAAGTATAGCCTAATGGAAATATGGAGGTTCTAGTAGAATCCCTTACCATATTTCCAAAACGGTTCTTCACTTGATGATAATTTCCTAGAAAATTAAATTAAATCAATTAATTGATTGGTTAATAACCTTTAATACATGTAACAAATTTATAATAATTTTATTATGTTCATTTATGGCCTTTTATGGGTTATAGTGTTAAATTTCATCATTTGGGTGTCCTCGTTTTCATAGTTTTCAGGATCATTTATCTTGTATATGAGAATGGATGTTCATTGAAAATGGAAATAGAAATACAGAATTAAAATTTTATGTTACTATTTAAAATACAAAAGGTTAAATGGTTATATAAGTCATTTGGTTATTTTGTGTGAGGATAAATCATTAGACAAGATATTATTGATAATCATTTGGATTCTTTTGGTTGGTTTTCACTCATATAAAACTTGTTTTGCTTTATTAATTAATATCAATTGTATAAAATGACTCCAAAAAATTTCCTAGGTTCTAATAAAAATATTATAATATTTTTCAAACATAGAATGGTTTTATGGAATGTCTTGAAGGTTTTAATATAAAATGAAATTTTGTCATCCTTTAAGGGGATAAACTAACACATTATAAACAAAATCATCAATTTTTGGATAAAAGTAAGAGGAGAGGGATTTAAAGATATATTATTCCATTAAAATAAAAATATTATAGTATATTTGAGATAATAGAGTTATCTTGAAACTTAGATAATGGAAGGTGGGGATAGAATAAGATAATTAAATAAATTGAAATTAAATTTAATGAAACTGAATGAGGAATTTTCATCCTTAATTTCTCCTCCTTGAGAATCTATTTACAGAATTGGTTTTAGTTTTTGATGAGACCAATAGATCCTAGATGTGGGGTAGGGGATTATGAAGAGTACTGGTTAGAATTCAGGACTGTATGAAAGCATGGAAGGCATGAAAAGAAGAGATAGTTATGGTTGGTATTAGTAGTGGAGGAGTGTTTATTTTATAATTATTGTAATAATTTGTTTGGTATGTTTCATCAAGGGAAGAAATATTGTTGATTATTTTCATTACATATTTTAAATAGTGCTTGTGATTTATAAATTTTTTTTCTAAACTTATCCTTACATCAATCATAACTAAAAAATCCTTATTTAGCATTTCTCATAAATTATCATATTCTACTATTCACAAAAATTTCATGTATTTTATAAAAAATAAAAAAAGTAACAATACATTTTTCAATTTATAAATTTAGAAAATGGAATCCATTTTCTGAAAATATGTTTCTATATATGCGACATTTAATTTTTAATGAAAATCATCATTTACCCAAAAAAATAATAATTCTAAAATTAAAAATGATTTTATAACACTTTGAAAAATTTAACTACATCCCATAAAATTATCTTAATATCGCAAGAATGAAAAATATTAATTTATGAATAAATTTTTTGAGATTTAATTTTCATTTAAATATTTATAGTAATTATAAAAAAGTGTGATCAAATATTTACACCTTAACAAAAATACCATCACAAAAGTAGTAATTATTATACATTTATTTAGTTATACAATTATATAATTATATCATTCGTTCATTTTTATGATTCTTAAATTCAATTTATACATTCATTGGTGAGGTTATTATTAACTTTTCCAGATTAATTTTTATTAGGGTTATATTATTATTCCTAATGTAGTGTTACTATTTCATTGGTATTGGTTTCCTAAATTATATAAATACCTTTCATTTAATTCATTCTTCAATTAAAATTTTTCTATTTGTTTTATAAGTAATTTTCATTGATTTACTCAATATTAAATAATTATAAAATATGAATTTTCAATGATAAAATTCTAATTCATTACATTATTCCCACCTTATAGAATTTCATCAATGAAATATTGTTTTACAAACTAAATAGGTGAGGGGTATTCTACATCATCACTTCCTCTGGTTCTCATGTTTTCACTTTGTACTTATGGTTCCACCATAGCAATTTCACTATGTGAGTGGTTTTGTTTATTTAAATGTTATCTTTATGGTCCATGATCATCATTGGATTCTCCTATTGGGAGAGATCATTCTATAAACACTCCGCCTTTAAATTCTATACATGTTGTGGGTATGGTATGTACTTACTCAAGAGGAATATGCGACATACATAATGTACTTGATACATGATTGGAGGAAGTGATAGTCGAAAGAACACTGCTCTAATATGATTAAGAATCTATAAGGGGCCGATACACCTCCGACATAGCCATTAATTCTTGCCAAATATCATGATCCTCATCCGTGGAGATATGAAGAGGAATACCATGTCTCCATCCTTAAACTGAAGGTCCAATTTATGATTTTCAGCACAGCTCTTTTGTCGACATTAGGATTCCATGATGTGATGCTATATCGCCTTCACATTTTCCACCATTTCATCAACCATTTCAGATCCTAGTAGCTTTTTTTCTCCACCATTATCTCAACATACTCGTGTACTACATCTTTCCCCATAATGGGATTCTTATAGATCCATTTGGATGCTCATGTGGGAACTATTGTTATAGGAGAATAAGACATTTGGTAGATGATTTTCTCATACAGTATTGATGTCCAAAAAATATTCTCTCAATATGTGTTCTAGTGTCTAAATACCCTCTTAAATTTGGAAATCACATTAAGGATGATAGACAATACTGATTTTCATTTTGTTTCTTAGATCATGTTGGAGATTTTTTCAGAACCATGAGGTGAATATATGACCTCAATCAAATACAATCAATAGTGGTACATCATGTAGACTTAAAACTTTTATATTTATATGATTTCAAGTTTATCCAATGATAAGTGCCCTCCAATTGAGATAATGTGTTCTATCTTTGTATGATAATACAAAACAACACATATAGAATTGTTTCTTCTACATTTCCTTGGATTCCCAGTGGAAATGTACATGGTAATGTTCTCCCACATAGATGTCGGTATTATAGTGGTTTCATCATTGCCTTATACTTTTACTTTTCATCCTTCACTTGATGACATACTAGGAACTTTCAAGTATATTCTATTGTACTGACCGAGACTCCAACAACCACTCGAACAGTGCTAAATAGGTCGGGTGTTACTACCTCCATGAACGCCAAAGGCTACCGACTAGCAGTGAGGGTCTGATAGGTAGAGTGGGGAAGCTATACCCTCTCGGAGGATAATAATAATTGTACTGGTCCAAGTATAATAGTAGAGATGCAGAGGAATAAACGACTCAATAGACTCGAACCAGACCCGCAGAGAGGAACCACATTCAATCTCAATAAATAGCAGAATCAATAAATATATCAACATCAGCGGATATAAACACAATAGCATGATGATAACATGTAACCACTACTAAAAAATAAAACATTCATCCAAAGTAGGCTATACATATCTGAATATAAAAAGTTGCTAATGGCTAACCAACTGTAGCTACAACAAATAAGCATACTGATACAGAAAATAAAACAAAACAGAGTAACTTCGGCTAGGTAACACCTCGAGGCCCATACCATCTCCATAAAACATGTAACACAACGAAGCTCCGGAGGCTGGCCTCTTTCCTGCACGAAAATCCAAACCTCTCATGGTGCTCGACCTGTCCACATGCCCATCACTCCATTGGAGGCCTATGAAACTGAGTCCGAAAATGCCCTGGTTGTCCACACTGGAAGCAAACCGCGAATGAACTGCCACAAGGTGGTCTAGCTGAGTCCTTGGCCAGACTGCCCTCATGGAACTCATCTCGTCCTTGCTTCTTGATATTCGAAACGTCACCTAAAACCATCAGTCAGCCAACCTGGGGCATTTCCCTCTGGTTTCCCTCCACTATGAGTACCTAGTTTACCGCCTCTGAAAAAGAACACATCCTGAAAATATTCACATGGATCTGAATGGCATGTCGTAAGCCATCCCCAAAGCACCTCACCGTAGCAGCGTCATCGCTTACCATACCAGGTTCAATGTGAGACAACTCTCTGAAGGTAGCTACATAGTCCATGACAAACATGTCCACCTGCTAAAGACTCAAGAACTCTCGAGCTCTCTATGCCCTCAGTGACTATGGGTAAAAGTGCTCGAAGAACCTATCCTTGAAGCTCTTCAATGCTAGAAACTCATGCCTGTGACCTTGAACCAATACTTCCCACCAGCGCTTCATCGGTCCTCTCTGCATATGTGTCGCCAACATGACCCTCCGCCCTGGAGGACTCTCGAGCTTCTCGAAGATCATCTGTGTGCTCTCTATCTAGTTCTAAGTCGCCTATGGACCACCATCACCCTAAAAAAGCAGCGAGTGTTGAGACTGGAACTCTAGAATCATATATACCATAGAATGCTCTATACCCTACGTGCCTCTGTCGATCGCCTACAAAACATGCACTAGTCTATCTCAGAGATGCTTGTCGAGCCAATGTCGAAACACTGCAAAACTCAATTGATGTCCTACCTACTCTATAGTCTGAACCTGATTATGTCCCTGAGCATGTGCCCACAGCTCTTGCTCTGCTTTCATCTGATCCTAGACCTGATCCTACACCTTCGACATTGTACAATCTCCCGTCTGACGATCCATCTGAGTTTCCCAAAGAGGATCTCGATGAATACCATAAATGGTTAGACAACCCATATATATAACAATATATATTATACACATATAAGGAATGCAGTAAAAGTAGTTCATAACTACAACCCTTAATCCCCCTCACCACAACCAATGCCGATGGAATCCCGGCCTCATGGAATCCATACCCACCCTCATCAGATCCAAGTATCTATAATTCCTTGGGCCATGCCCGTCCTGACAACTAACATTGCCTCAAACTGATGATCGAGTCTCCCAATCCTGGTGAACAAAATCACCTCAACCGATAGTACATGCCTGCTCATACAAGAACTAGACCCAAATACCCTGTCACATTCAATTATACAAAAATATAAATCATGGAATACACAGTGAAACAACAAGAAATTCTGTTAGGAATTTCCCCAATTCACATCTGATAGCATAAAAATCTTGCCAATTTATTTTATTCACATGGCATTTTCACTTCACAAATCAAACGTGCAGTTATTAAATAGAAATACCTTAAATATGTTCCTATTAAATACCAAAAAAACCTACCTTTCCATACATAGAGAAGGTACATTTCTCTATTACCACGTCGGGTCAAGGGTTACATATCACAATCAATAACCTCACACACCATGTGATCCACCAAGGTTTAAATCATATAAAGTGTAATCTATGAAAAAAAGAAAACAACAATTCCCCCCAAGGTAACTTGGTCCATCCCTCGTACCTGGGGCCGCAGGCACCCATGCACAAGCAAGAAACAGAGTTCCAGTAACAACCTATCTCTAGTCTACCATATCCTAAATAGTAAAACAAGCATAAATAAAAGAGACGTATCAATCTCATTACTAGACATTAAAATGCTGCCATTAAATCCCTGTCAAAAACTCCTTGGATACCACTTTGTAATGACCCAGACCCAAACAACTACCCGAAAAATGCTAAATGGGTCGGGTGCTACTACCTTAGGTGAAACTCCCCGAATTCCAAAGGCTGCCGACTAGAAAATAGGGTTTGATATGTATAGTGAGGAGGTTAATCCCTCTCTAAGGATAATAAAAATAATGGTACTAGTCAAAGTATAACAGTAGCGATGTAGCGGAATAAATGACTCAGCAGACTCAAACCAGACCAGCAAAGCGGAAGCACATTCCATCTCAATAAACAGCGGAAGCAATAAATTTAACAACAGTAGTGGAAATAAACACAACAACATGCTAATAACTTGTAACTACTAGTTAACAATAAAACTTGCATTCAAATCAGGTCATATATATCTGAATATAAAGGGGAACCAATGGCTAACCAATTGTAGCTACAACAAATAAGAACGCTGATATAGAAAAGAAAACAAAACATAGTAACTCCAGCTAGGTAACACCTCGAGGTCCATACCATATTCATGCAATAACTAACGCAACCCAACTCCTTAGGCTGGCCTCTTTCCTGCACATAAAACCATAAAGTCTACACATGTCCTGAAGGGCCCATTCAGGGTGTGAGACAAATCTCAATATGATACCACCCAACGGTGCGTACCTAATATAATTGTTTAAGTTATAATGAATTTATAATAAAAACAGTTTACAAAACTATGCACAAATAAACACAAACTCCTCTGGTGCTTAGCAGCCACCATGGAGTGTCACCTGCTTCGGCCAATGCCTGAATCTCTGTCGTGTAACATGCCACCATGTACCACCTGACAATGCATGTCTCAAGTACCGATGTCTTGATGGCCCGCCCAAGAATAGAAATTGGAACCTTGTGCCTCGTGACACCTCATTCCTCATGTATTGACGCCCCGAAGGCATGACCATGATGTAAATTGGATGAAAAGTGATGCCAGCCCTCAAATAACATATTTCGAGGGAAAAAGATATCTGCACTCAATTAACGGTGAGCCTCATCCCCAACCCGATAGCCTCAATGCTATCCTAAAAAGGCTCCTCACCTCCCACGCTACTTTCTATGCCAAGAACCCCCAACCAAAGTACCTAAAAGAAATCAATGGGGGCCTCTACCCAAACGAGTGTTCAAAACAACCTCATCACAGAGTATCTATGTGTGCACATGACTCAATGTTTCAGGTGAGCAGTAATAACCAAAATAATACCTAATCCACCACACATCTGACACCTCGTGTCACTGCGACCATGCTGCTCAAGTTTGATGGCCTCACCATCCAAGTATCCTGGGCCATTCCCAACCTAACAGTCATACTCCCTCAAGACGATGCCCATGACGCCCAATCTCATCATCAAAACCCCCCAATGTAATGTGGGCCTACCCCCACCTGTGATCATCATCACATGATAATATATTGGCATTTACCAACCCCACACAAAACGGTACATCATATGCAATTTAGAAATTTCATATATAACATATTTAAAAAGAAAACATGAACAGATAAAAAATTATAATAAATTGAATTTCCCAAACCCAACAGTTATCAATCAATAACACCTCAGGTCTTGAATTCATCTAACAATTTATATACGGCTTAAAAATTAAACTCAATAGTTTTGAACATTATTATTTCAATTTTTACAATTTTTCAATTTCCCATTCAAAATGCCCCGATAAGCAATGACCCCTCAACCAGCACCAATAAAGAAAAACTGGTAACATGGCATACCAAAAGGCATCCCATAGGTCCAACAATCACATCAATATGGGACATCAGATAAAATGGGTCCCGATCAAAATACATGAAAACACACTAAAGGTTGTGCCACCCAAATGACCACAAAAACACAAAACGAGGTATACAACACCTACCTCAGATTCATACAATGATATCCCTCTGGTAAAATCCTCCAATTAGGTTTAAAACGCGGTAGATCTACAAAAGATTCAAAACTGTTCAAACCCCAATAAATCATTCTAGAACAAAAATCAAATAAAATGGATAAACGGGAATCAAGACCGTAACGAGGGGGTTCAAATGCATCCAACTTTGATCGAATCCAACTTTGGAAGAAAAAATGGTGGAGAAAATGAGTTTGGGCCAACTTGGATCATAAAACCGGGAGACAAAAATGTGTTCTACATAAAAAATGAGTCTACTACCTGTATTAGGAGAGAAATGAAAGTACAATATGTGTAATTTGTGACTACATGCCAAGTATATCATTTAACTGTGCATTTGGAAGATGGAATTCCATCGACATACTTTCCAGAACCCACTGACATACGTACACAGTGTGTACCAAGGGGTACATGGCATGTACTTCATTTTCTCTACTCTTCCTCACTGACCTACCCACACGCCATGTATATCCCTCAAACAAGGATAGACTACATGACATGTCTAAGGAGAACACGATGTGTATTAGATTTAAACGATTCTCCCCGATCAACAGGCCAACATGCCATGTATGGCCTACACATGGTCAAGGGTACACGACAAATCGAAAACTGCACACCATGTAGTAAGAAATTTTTACCCGATCTTCACATGGAATGTAATCAGCGAGCACACGTCTGGTCACTCGGTTAACGAATACACTTCGTGTAATGAAAGTACATGGCGTGTAGTATGGAAATTTCCAAAAATTACAAATTTCCATACATATACAAGTCTATGAATATTTTATCACTCTCAATTCTAATCATTGATAAAGGTAAATCATCCTTTATACTAAGAGAATATTCTACCTTATTTGCCTTACAATGATGGAATTGGATTGAGCAGTCATAATCCTTGATCACCTCTAAGAAACATTGTTCGAAAATATTATGATCATTCTATATGAATATATATTTTAGGCTCTTATGTATTTTATTCATATCACACATACCCCGTCGGTATAATTTACCCCATTTCATGTAAAATTGGATAGTGGGATTGAAAATCATGAGAAATTCCTCACAAAATATAGTTACAACAAGAATAAACAATGATTGATTTGAAACTATGTCAACAATGTTTTCCTGGTCCACACTTCAATTGACATTATTGTGGAAGGGTGCACAAATTTCCCTTTGTTGGGGATGACATTTCATAAGAATGATATATCTTTTATGCATAACCAACATATGGTGTACTGTTCATAAATTGTATCCCTTAATAATGTTTATAGAAAAATATTCAATGGCTCCCCATGTTATTCCATTCTCAAGGAGTATATCATATTAACATCAATAAATATTATCAAAAAAAATTCAAGGTATTAAATAAAGATAATTTTCGTAAAATAAATTAAAATTGATATAGATTGAATGAGTTTGAATGGAATCAAAATGAAATAATTCTATCAGTACCTCATTTTAATGGAATCTTGGGAATATCATCATTTCTCACTTTTAGTTGGTGATATCTTGATTGAAGGTCCACTGTAGAGAAATAATTGGGCCCACATAGCTGATCTAACAATTCATCTAACCAAGGAATGGGATAATTTTTCTTTATCATTAATTTAACGATATCTCAATAATCAATTAAGAGGACATCTATCAAACCATATTCATGATGAACAGGACTGGCATGCTCCATCGTAATGCACTCTAGTGTATAAAACTCTTATCGAGATTCTCCTGTAACTGCTTATTCCGTTCTTCCAGCACAATGGTGGACATTCTATATGGTTTATTGATATAGGTATATATCATGGAATAAGATTAATTGAGATCAAAACCACTAAATCTGGAAGAATCCTAGGAAACACTTCTAGGGTCACATATGTGTAGTTGTTCACAATGTGAATGTCATTAAGAATAATTATCCTTTTAATCTCATTCATTTGACCAAGAGATGAATTCTCATAAAGAGACAATATCCACACAAAAGAAGATAATTGTGAAGTAGATTCGTCCTCCCCATTGAACTTGTAGATAATTGGAGGATACTTTGGTATTTGAAGATTGATCTACCAGTACAAGATATTGATATTTCTTTATATAATGTTAGCCAATCCATGCCCAAAATAGAATCAAACTCTACCCAGGGGTTATGTCAATATTTTATGGGATGTTCCGTCCAAAACAATTAACCAAGGAGTTTTATTATAAATCTTATGAAATAATTTCCCCATTATCTATTAATATACATAACTCAACCACTCTATGTTTTTGTGTGGATTGAACAATTATAATGACCATGAAAGATATTAAAGAATGTGTATACCCAGAATCAGATGGTACATTTGTTATTCTTTAATGAATAACCAGTGTACTTGTCCCCACATCATTTTTAACCTCCACCATATTAGTAGGGATTTCATATGGCCTTCAATGGTTCCTTTGAGTTTTTTAATTTAACTACCCTTATCATAGGTAAACTGATTTCATAATTCCAATAATCTTTTTAGTTGAAACATGGAACTAGAGGATTAGTGCTCATCTGAATCTTCATTTCTTCTACCTTATTTTCAGGATTGTTCATATCCTATTAGTTTTTACATGAATTCCCATCTATTAAACATTTATATCATCTCTGGGTTCCCTTTAAGTAGTATCTATGATACTTCATTCCAAACTATTGACAAGTCACATGATTATTTATCTTTCCAGCATGGTATTTCTCAGTTGGTACATTCATATAAAAATCCATTTTCCACATTTTTTCACATATCCCATGAGTGAAATATGGTCCAATGATCTCGATTATTTTATTAAGGTAACAACATAAAATCTCCTCTTACCTATCAAAAATCATGAATCACCACCTATTTTCATATACTCATCTTTGATAAGCTAAATAGGTGATCCAACACGCCTTTAGTGATCATGATAATGTTGAAGGCATATCATGAAATCCAGGTAATGTTTTTTTCTCATATGAAATGGTAGAATAATCGTTATTTTTAATCTTTATAATTAACTACCATTCCATTTTAAGATTTAGGGTTCGATAAAAATATTTATTGACAATTATTTTCTTGAAATCATCTCATTAAATGAAATCAATTTTCCCCTTGGACATTCTATACTTCATCAGAGTCAACCAATGATCATCATCCCCATAAAAATGATAAATTTAAATCAAAACATTATCTTATAATGATAACTGGAGGAAAAATAATATATTCTTAGTGGTACTAATCCATTGTTATATGACAAGGGGATCAGAAGATCCACTAATCATCGGAGGCCTTTTACATATAAAGGATCCAGCCATAGCATGTTCTATATTTAGATAACATGTATATTCCATGGGATTCATGCTATTATTCTTAACATGATCCAGTTGAGAAATTGTTATCTTGATCTTTTGATCTCAAATTCCAATCGTAATTTTCTTTAGATGAGTAAAATCATCACATTTCTAATCAAAATGATTCTTGGATTGAGTTGTTCTATTTCCACCCAATAACAAATAAAAAAATATAATTATGGGGCTTAAATAAAAAGCTATTAAGGATATAAAACGAATATCAAAACATAAAATTATAAAATATTAATAGAAAATTATATTGTATCTTTTTATCCCACTAGGTTCCATTCTAAGTTATTCATTATCTATTTCCTAAAATAAATTATTATGGGAATTTTTTTCTTCCATTAATAATGTTTCATAATTATATAATGATTTTACCAAATCATATACCCCTGGAGTGTAAAACCAGGTGCACAGTAAGGCCCATTTTTGTGTACCAGGTTACCCTAAGTCAATCCGGAAACACATTGTCAGAGTTGTTACACCTAGATATATCCTTTCCAAAAACACAACCACATTTAGTATCTAGATTGGGATTTATTTTTTTAATAAACCAATTACTCCATAATATCTACAATTTAGGGACGTTTCGTCATACATAGTGTCGAACTTAATTATTTTGAAATAGTTTTGTTTTCCTAATCACAAAAAAATTAATATGTTCCTCCAATAACAACTATAGTGGCCCTACACTCTGAATGATATCGTTGCACTATTTGAAGAATAATTAACCATAAAATACATCCACAGATTATAATGTCTTGAGTGTTTGGAAGATTTGGTAGATAATTAGAAAACATGAAACCAAATTATAAAAATTCTATATTTATTATTCACAATATGATCATAACTACCATTGAACTCTAAAATCTGAATAGGTTCACTTGGGGATCACATGGACAAAATGGATGAGCAGAAATTCCTAGTAATGAAATATGCATAAGATTAATAAATATCTAATAAATTATAATGCCTAAAATGATGGAATACAAGGCATGAAACTTGAATAAAAAAGTAATAATAATATTTATATTATGGTGAAATATAATCATGGAAACTAGGAAATGTGAAAAAAAAACAGAACATGACAAAAACATGAGTCAACTCAAGATTCCAAGACATTCTGGAGAATGTCCCATAAAGGATACCTATTCACTCCATTCCTTAACATGATGTCTCATGAGACAAAACATTACCAAATAAATTGGATCACTATCTAGGAATACCCATCATAAAAATATCATGAATATTTTTTTTACATGGATAGTCATAATTATGTAATCAAACACAATGAATGGGTTACCCCTGAATTGAAATGGGTATCATAATCATGACATAACGAATTAAACATGTCCATATCAGTAGAGTGTCATTGAACAAAAGTATTTAGAACAAAAATTTACAATAATAAAGGAAAATATGTGTAGATAATGACAAGTCATGTAAATATAATAGGAAAAAGTTCAAAAAGAGTGTGTACGAAACATTAGAAACTGGCCACTTTAATGTTCTTTTAATGGAAAATATAAAAGAATCTTTAAATAGAAAAGGCATAATTGTCTGGTCAAAACCAAAAATTAATGATGATATTTTTTGTGATAAATTTTTTTCATTTTGAAAAATAATTTTGCCTCAAAATAGATTATGCATAGAAAATGATAATGTGTAATAAATTGGGAAATTCCCATAAATTGGGTTGTCTTATTGGGGAGAACTAAGTAGGGAACCATTCATAAACATGTATTATCCCACAAAAATGGGATGATATGATATGGGACAATGAGCTTGGAACACATAAAAAGAATTCAAATGATATATATAAAAATTAAGAAGCATTACATTAGGAAAAAAGAGTGAAATAGTATCTAGCAAGAAAAAATGGAGGTTCAAGTAGAATCCCATACCTTATGTCGAAAAGTTTTCTGCACATGATCTTAAAAAACTAGGTAATAAAATTAATTCCTTTAATTAATTAATTAATAACATTTTATACATGTATTAAATTTATTGTAATTTTGTTACATTCATTTATGTCCTTTTATATGGGTTATATTCATCAATTTCTTCATTTATGAGTGCTCATTTTCTTTTTTTTTCATGGTTGGTTCGGCTGTATATGATTATGGAAGTTCAGGTAAAATGTATACATAAATCAAGATAATAAGTTATAATATATTAATTATCATTCATATCTTTAAATTTTCACATAATTCATTTGGTCATTTTGTGGGTTGATGAATTAGTAGATAAGATGATAATGATAATATTTTGGATTATTTTGTGTAGTTTTCACTGACAACGAACCTTTTTTCTTTTATAAATTACTATAATTTATATATATTGATTCATGAAAATTTCAATGGATATAAAACATATATTATAATTTTTTGTACAATAAATTTTTGACAATCCACAAATGTGTTAATGTAAAATGAATATTTATTGTCCTTAAAATAGATAAATAAACATCTCATAAAAATGTTTTCATTTATAGAATAAATTAGAAAGTAAAGGGGTTTAATAATGGATTATTTATTCAGCACAATATAATTAAATTTTAGTTATGATAATGGAGTCATCATTCATATGTTCTATATTACATTTCCTATGATAAGGTTACAATTTCACTAGTATAGGTTCTTTAACATCTGGAAATACAAATTATTTAGTTCCTTAGTCATATAAAAATTTATTATTTGTCCTATATGTGTTGTTGTGTTATTTTCACTATATGAAATAATTATAAGAAGTGAATTTTCATTGAAAAAGTATTGGGGCATTTAAAATATTCTATGTGAATTTTAATATCAAGAGATAAGTATATATTTTATACAGTTTAACATCATGCGATGAGAATGTCTTTCGTGTAGTTTAATAGCATGAAGTGATGAAATGTATTGATTAGTTCAATGTCATGTGGTAAGAAATTATTGATGAATATGTAATATTGATAGGATATTCTAGAGAAGAGCCAAACCACCCTATGGTGATTAGTTCAACCATGGTGGTGTCAGGGGTCACGAGGATTGGAGTTACTTTCCTAAAATGAGGAGATATATATGGTCTGTAGGTCAAATCCATTACGCATCAATAGTATTGTCAAATAGAGACGAACCAACTATTTTATAAGGGATATAAAATAATTTTGTTGATAGTATGGGGTAAGTGTAAAAATATCATGGAAGATGGATCCACCAACATAGTTGGTAGATGAGGAGTGTATTTCATAACAGAGACATTTTAGTAAATAAATATGGAATGAGGCAAAAAAACAAGGATACACAAACCTCATTGAGTTGCTGATTTATTTCAATAAGTTTCTACGGATCATGGGGATTAAATTAACATTCCTAAAAGGAGGGCATACATATTAATTATTGGTCAGTTTCCCAGGTACGTTGATACATGTCAAAAAAAAGGTGTCACCACCCATTTCCAAGGTTTGTGAAATATGTGAAGATTGAAAGGTTGAGGTGATGAATTTGGATATGGATTGAAAGATATCCATGATGAGGTCAGGAATCCACAAGAAAATTTAGTTACTTTTAACAATATTGGGTCTTATACCCAATGGTTTCACAGTATGGGGTGTAGGACACTAAATGGAATGTGAATGGAGTGTCTCCTTCCTGATTTTAGAAATGGTATAATATATTATGACACAAAATTGTTGTTGATGAATTCCCATGAATGGTTTTTATGGTCAATGTAAATGATTTTTCATAGTGTCGACGTTGTAAAGACAGTATGAAAAATTAGGCTATGGATAATCCATAAAAACCATAAGGTTCCTCATTGCACCACAAAGATGTTTGGATTAAATATATATGAAACCCACTTTTCAAGGCAATGATGGATTTGAATGACAAAAATATATGCATATGAAATATCCACAGGCATATATGCATAGTGGATCAAAGGTTAACTTTAATATAGGTTTCATTTTCTAAGGGCCAGGTTATTTTTGTGGTGATACAATGTTCCAAAATAATATGAGTGATTTCAAGAAAATGTTATATTAGAGAGGGGTTTGAATAAATTAAATGTTGTTCCACCATCTAGTGAACACGTTATCATGGTTGGGAGATATAGAAAATAATTACTCAAACTCATTACCAGGTCAAAGGTTTGAGTGAGAATTTAATGAATTTTACTAGGGAAACATTGTGGGCCTAACTAGATTTATTAATTTTTCATTTATGCTATATTTTTTTCACACAATTTTTGGATGAAGTTTTTAGTTATTATAGACTTAAATTTTTCTTATCCATCCTTTGTGGGGTTTCAAAATATAAATTTTTACCTCTTTCACATGTATTTTGGGGTCATATAATCTCAATCATTTAACGATAATGTCTGGTGTCATATTATTTTGAAAAACATTTCATGAAGATTATGGTTTTGATGCACATATACCCATTTTTAGGGGAATGTTACCAAAAACTGTATATAAGAAACACATGTTCCATAATACTCTAATATCCATCTAAGGGGCAGATGAAAATATCAAAAATCATGATTTATTTTTCTCGTTCCATGAGTTGTGATATAGGACAATCATATTGGGTATGCCCAAAAGATTCTAACATGTTCAGTTATCCCACTATGATGTCATTGATCACCAGAATCATAAATACTTTTTTCAAGTTCTTCAATTTTTTTGATGAAAATATATGCATATTTAGGAACCATAGGATTAAATGCATATTTAAAATTGGGTTCCTTGATGCTTTTTAACTTTTTACAAGGGTTGTGATGGTTATAAGAACCTACAGTCACATGTGGCATGGCGCGTGATTTAGGGGGTGAGGTTCTTAAAATATAATGAGAGTAGCACACTATCTGTTCAAATGTGGTTATTATCTTGTGATACTTGGACATGGAATTATTATGGGTGATTTTATTCACCTTATAAGATCATGTAGTTGGGATTCTTTTTTTGAGTTTTGTTGTCCTGAAACAAGGTAATTTTAGTTATAGTATAACGTAATGTGGTAAGGATGCAATTTTTTTCCCAATGTTGGTCTAACAAATATGTAGGGAGGGGTACATTTTTATATTATGGTACGAACCATGATTGGATATCCATGTTTTTCTATGTATCATGTGATGATAGGAATCAATCCAATCATAATTAATGGAAGGTAAAATCTCCCTAAAGGTATTAACTATATAAAATGGGGGATTTATTCATCTTGATTATAGTTTCTAGACCATGGATTGGGGATTCAGGCATCACTATATCTCCTTAGGGAATGTAATCAAGAAGCACCTATTTCGTTAAATGAATTCCCTCTATGCAGGTCTGACCCAAATGCATAGGGGTTCATTATTCCCATTGAAAATAATACCTGGTCCCAGGAATGGAGATCTAGGAATCACTATGTATCCTGTAATCATAGAAAGCAAGTCAGACATATTTCTTGAATAGTAAACACTCAATGTAGGTCTTAATAATACATAGTGATGGGAATTTTCATGTTCATAGTTTTATCTAGATCTAGGTTTAGAGATTTAGGTGTCACAAAATATATTGTGAAAACACCATCCAAGACACATTTAGTTCTTGAATACATTTATTGTTGAAAAAAAAACAATTATTTTATCCCTCATAGTAATGCTCTATAAAAATTTGAGTTTTATGTCATTCTAGGAACATCAACAATGTAGTTTATTGTCATGCTAAAAGGAAATGTGTTGTTCCACTCAAATTCCAACATCTAATGAAATTCTATGACTGTTGTGAATTTCCATGTCTTCGTCATTCATGAAATCGTTCACCAAAAATCTATTTCCTACATGAGTTATGCTCAGTGTGAGAAAAAAAGGAATGAAGAATAGTTCTCTTTATAAATAAAGAAAGTATAATGAAAGGTTATGGGAATTTCATAATATATAATTGTTAGTTTGTGATTTTAGATCAAGGTGTGCCTTTAAATGTCATTATAATGACAATCAATCTGTATATAGTTCTAGAAAAACAATTTCGTAATGATTTGTGTTGAAAGGATGTCAACCATACATTTTATCATCAAGTTATATAGATGAGTGTGACTTTATGATACAAAGAAGGATTCATGTACGGAATTAAGGAAATATATCTATGTGTTACTAAATATCCTATTTTTTAAGAAATCAATCCACACATTGTTTTTAGATAGAAGATTTCCATTATAGATCTAGATCATTCCTAGGGGTGGGACACTTTATTTTTTTATTTTTAATAGATATATCTAATGTGGGATGAAATTTTTTTGAGTTATTTTTTACCATGATTTTTAATGTAATGTGGAATGGGAATCTCTTGTTCATTTTAATGTTATGTCATGAGGATGTGATATGCTATAAAATTTAACATCTTTCTTCAAATATAAATATCATGTTATTTGAAATCATGTGGGAAGGATGAAATCTATGGAGAATAACATCTTTAGGTAAGTATGACTTATGTATATTTTAACTTAATGAGGTAAGAATATTAATAATGATTGATAGAATTCATGAAATTTATTTCTTATGAAATCTAATATTGGTTGGTTGATGATAAGTTCCTCATCCATTGTCTCCAGATAGTATGCTCTATTATAATAAACCATTTGTTTGATATAAGTCCCCTCGCGTTTTGGATCCAACATTTGATTTTTGTTTCTTAATATCATTGGTGTCTTCAGATCAAATAAATATGCTCCTTGAAAGGAAAAAACGTAGGAAAACATTTCTGTTGAAGGAATTTGCAATCCAATTCTGATGTACATCTTGATTATATAGTGTATGAAACCGTTCTCATCAAGCCATTCCGGTTCATCCATTGACTTAAATTATTTTTCATCATCTGAGATTTGTTCATATATGGTTATTCGAAGTGAGGGAAATTTTACATCAATGGGAAATACTACCTATGTTCTGTACACTAGTTAATACAATATTTATTTTGTATTATTACATGTGGTGGTACAGTAGGTCAATAAAACATGGATGGGTTTTTTATACCATGAAATTAAAAATATTTATAATATTATAAATTTTATTTAATAGTTTTATTAAAAAACTATATTATTCCATATCATGTTGTATGATAGTGGGAAAAAATAATTGACATGACGTTGTACACTTTCTGTAATATATCCAGATCAGTAGTAGATAAATTGGTCACATTTCATTCAATATCTTGAGGCTTCCTCAGAATTTTGTGATGATATCGATCTTCATGGATATTTTCATATTGTTTTTTATAAATTCATTTAATATTATTTAATAATTTCATTTGGAAAAATATTTCGGTAGTTGTAAGGATGTACATAAATTGATTAGAGATGGTTGGGAGATATAGCGACAAAATATCCATTCACCTTACATAAAAAATGAAAAACAATATATAGATTTATGTAATAATTATGGGGCCTAATTGTTGAATTTTTAATTACTTTTACACGCATGAAATTTTATAATTAATTCCACGTATCAAGTAGTAACATTGCCACCTAATTTAGTGGGAGATACATTTCCCGTATAGATGATAACAATAAGATCCTACATAAAATTCTTTCTCAATAGAAGGTATAACTCTTTTTATTATGCATATGTGGTGGATTTCATCATGGAGTTTTGTTTTAGTGGTATTTTCCCTCACTTGGAATGATTCAGAGGGTAGTGTCTGCTGCATGATTCCAAATTTGTTCCATTTCCTCACACTATATTGGGATTTTAATGAATTGTAGATAACAAATTATAAGCTCTCTTCATTTATTGGTTGATATTGATTTATCAGGCTCTGGGGAGGTGATGATCCTATTGGTTTCCTCTTTTTCATAGATGATGAATGATGATACCATCATTTGGTGCATGATGTGAAGGATTTATTCTTCTTCAATAAGATGGGAAATAAACGTGCATGAATTATCTATTATATTTTCACTATCATTTTGTGTGCATGGGAAATGATATATTGTACATTCAAAATGGAACTCCAACATTAGTCCTCTGACATTGATGGTGGGAGGGTCCAATTCATCTTTTTTAATAGAATATTTTACATTTTAACACTTTATCAATTACTCTGAATCCACTTCGATCTTTTGTTGAATATTTTAATTTTCATGGATAGTTTGAATCCGACATTTAGGGATCAGTATTCAGTATCATTATTCATCCATCCTTCAGATAGTTTGAATTTTTATAGAATATATATTTTTCATAAGAAATAATATAAATCCTTAAAAACATGATTAAGATGTGGATTTTATATTCACTTATAGATATGACATTGAGGGGTTCCATAAAAATACATATCACATGTTCAAGTACTGTCGTGGGTATAAAACAACCTCACCATATGTATGTTTAGTGTCCATTTTTGTTCTATTTTTGGGTGGTATGGGATGAAAGGAAATCATATCTGGCATTTCCTTTCACTGAATTATATGACAAGAACTAGAGGTCATACTATTTCATAATTTCCACACATTGGGAAAAAAATCATATTTATCATATGAGATATAGGTATGTACATGATAGGGTCAATATGAGAGTCCATGTGGACTTCATAGTGCTACAAGTAATTCCATATCCTATTAGCCGAAAATACGAGTGTAATGGAATTCTTCCCCACATCAGAGTATCAGGTATCAATACATATATTTTTTTAGATTATGTATGAGATATTTTTATCATTCCTTACATCATTTTGTGTTTGATTAGATCATGATGTGATCGTCCCACGGTGTCCACATATATGATGAGTGGTTTCAAATACAATGGTGGGATCATGAATAGCGGATGTAGTATATACTTTTTGAGATTATCAAAGGCTTGTTATACTCCTTATCCCATAGGTAGGTGATTCTATTTATCATTATCCTAGTGAAGGGGGTATATAGTTTTGGAAAAAAATTTATGTAACTCTAAATGTAAGTGAGATTCCCATGGAGCCCCCTAATATCAATGAGATTATCTGTGTGTGAAATTTACATAATTTCACTAGTATTTTTAGGGATGACATAAATGCACAATGAGATTCAATGTATGAGAAGAATTTACTAGAGGATACTAAAAAATTCCATTTCAATGGATTTATCTTTAGACTATGCTATTGAAATATGTAGAAGACAATTTTTATTGTCTATGAAGGGTAAAAATCTATATAGATTCTTGAAAACTAAAGCATTGAGGAAACAATCTAATGTTCATCCCATGAAGTGTTCATACCTATGATTCATAGCACATTGGTATGTATCACCTTCTTTCATTAACCAATATCGACCTATGAAGAAAATATCATATAGTTTCCTCCAATGGAATTGGATTCCTCATTATCTAGGGCCATCATTATGTGGATATACAATGACTTCCCAACCATGAATGGAAGGGAATGGAATCCAATAGTAGCATTGATCACATGTTCTTTGATTGGAAACAAGATTTCATCCTTTCAAAAGTGGCGATTAGCATCTATGAAATCAATGAAGACACTAATATGCATATTCTTTTTCGTGATATGGAAAATTTTTGGTGAGGCACCATTGATATTGTAGTTCTTAGAAAAAAATCATTGACTAAAGTTCCATCTTCTAACTCCACATTTGTAGAATGGGTCGGGTATATCCTCTTGGATGCCTTCATTCACCATATATTAACATCGGGTATTCCTATGGGTTGTGTGTCCACTTCAGGGTTCTGTATGAGAATTTAATTTTAATTCTAAGATAACACATGACGATGTTTGTTTTTTAAAAGTGATATAAATATCTTACTCCATGAGAGGAATTTCAGCACTATTCAATGTATGTCATAAGTATTATTACATTCCAATATTTATCCCTAGGATCTTTAATAGTATTGGATATACCTTCCTCAAATGTGGGAGTTTTTTTACTGAGATCATCCTATTATTCTTCAATAATTGATTTGGTATATGTATTTTATGATGTGGTAAATAACCTGAGGTCATCTATCCCCTTGTCAGGGTTATAGAGGACATGAGAATAATCCCTCTCAGCCTCATCTCATATTGGAACTTCTGAGATATTTTAGAGTATATTTTTTTATTCATAAAATCATATGGAATAGTAGGATCCTAGATGCCTATGATTATATCTTTTTCATCCATTAGATTTATGGGTATAAAATAATTTTTTTTCAAGAAAACATCATGGATTTCCAAGGTATGTCAACAACGCATTGGTGGATGCAACCTACTTGATTTCATTATTAATTGGAAGTATTATTTCAATTTTTTAGAAACCTATATCATTATATAAGAATTCAAAAGTCTCAATGGGAGTTTTAACACCATGTATCACACTAACCATCAAATTGATGGGGGTATTACAAGCATCAATGGACTATTAAAGGTTAAACATGTGGCTCTATGGCCATGGTCTTCAATGTAGTATATAATTTATGGTGTCTTATTGGTATCCCTGAAATCTGTGTCAGATGTGAGTTCCCTAAAAAATTACATGAGCTTTATCTTCCTGATAGGGCATTGTTTTCTCTATTCATAACATTGAATTGTCATATATTTAGGAGATAATTTCCCTTCACTATTTCCCTAAACATCGAAGGGTCAATATTAGGATGAGGTTGATCCTAGAACCATTCTCAATTGAGGCTATTAGGAATTCAACATTTACATACCCGATTCAAACATATAGGGTCCAAATATTTTTATGCACAACCTATTCCTGATATTCCACTAAAAATTAAATGGATATACATATATGTGATGGAATGATCGCCACTTGATAAATTTCATCTTAATAACAATGTTTCTCAAAATCCTATGGTCATTGATGATATTCGAAGACTGTCTCCCTGAGTTATTTTGAATGAAATAGTACATCAATGATTGAGAGTGAATTTAGGAAAACACCTGATAATTTTAGAATTTTATAATATTATATAATCAATCAATGATTCCCAAGATGTGATTTCTATTTATCCTCAAGCTCTTAAATTTAGGAATTTGAGGTAGATGGTCCTAGGAATTGTTTAATGGTTTATGGTGAATTATATTCTAGAAGAACGGGTCATGATGGCATTCCTAATTTCCTGGGATGATCATAAAATTTCCTCCCTGCTAGACTGTAATGTAAGATGACTATTCTTAGGTGACCATTGGATGTTACAGGGAACCATTGTGTTGTTATTGGGTTTGATGGAGTTCATTGAAATGGGTAGTGTGTGTATATAAATCCTATATGGGGGTGTGATCAATTTTTTAATTTCAACTACACCCACATTTTCCCCAATATCCTCTCCTCCAATGCATGCGGTCTTCTATTCCCTAACAAGGTATAAGTTACTCATACATAGAGTAATATTTCTCATCAAAGAAGGATTTTTCCATATTTATAATTTTAACAAGACCAACAATGATATATTAATCTGATTAGATTTATTTTTAATTTGGTGGTGACTATTTTTGTATGTTACGATATTGATAAATACAAGATTCAGTGCTTGTGTAGGAGCGGAATATGACCATTTCACATATGACTCATTTTTTTCTCATAATAATGTCCATAATTGGGTGTTTTGGTTTATGTTTAATCCCTGGGTGATATAATCATTATTGTTTTATGATTTTTTTTATCTGAGAGAATAATTTCAGTCAACTTTCTTTCAAGTCATCCAATTGTTGAACTTCTACACACTCATAGATGAATCTTTTTGAAAATCACCATCTTCTCTTCACTGAGTAACAGTTACCATGGTCTTCGATTCCCAGAACGTTTTGAACATCCCATAATTAAGAATCAACCATAATTTGGAGGATGTATCTGAAGATGAGTAAATATTGAATGTTGTGACCCAACCTCCTATGAAAGGAGATGTAGTTGGGCCGATCAATTATATTGAACTTGTCATGTTTCCTTGGATATGGACGGTTGAGTTAGAAATATCTTAATACATCGTGAAAATAACTAGCAACCATAACATTTGGGAAGGATTATGCTTTATTCATATATTCCTCAAATTCGAGGTCACACTAATCACTTTTTTATTCTAGTTGAGCATGATTTATCTATTATTACTACTAAACCAGTGTCCTCAGTTTTTTTTAGAGATTCTTAAGTTCTTGAGTGGATTGTATCCTATTTTTAGTGTAATAGTTGAATCATATACCTTTTCTAATCCATTTACCCTATGTTTAGGGAATGAGTGAAGAAATTGAACATGTATGCTAAATGGAATCATACAAGCATTACAATGTTTCATGAAAGTCATATAAATTTCATAGATACTTCATCGGGGTGAGAGGTATTTGAATCTCATTTTGAGGATTTTATGCATTTATTTCCATCAATTTTTCTTATGATATAGGGATTCTATGTGGTTAGGTGAATCAATTCCATTTTTATATAAGGATATAAAAGCTTTCAATTTACCACTACATGTATTTTTTCTAGTAGAAAATTTTCATTTTCCAAAGTATAGATTTGAAATAATAACAAAATTGACTGTTATGGGGTTCCCCTAAAAACAGATCCAGCTAGGTGGATGTTCTACCACCATGGTAAGTCCCATTATTTTATATAATAATTAAAAAATTTTTTTGGTCTCCTTCTGATCTTAAGGGCCCATTATTGGACCTCAAAAGGAAATGTATTTAATTAATTTTTTACCTCCCCCACCATCAAATGTTGATATGGTAGGATTTTGATAGTTTTTAGGGCATAATTTCATTGACCCATTTGATATGTGGATTATTTTCACGATTTTATAGGTGCACTTATCCCTTTTAAAATATTTATTAGAGCTTATAGGGATTCAATAAAATTGGGTAATTTCAGATGAACAATTTTTTGAGCTTCCTCTTTTCATCATGAAGTTGGAAAACCATGATGAGGTGGCCTTATATTATTTTTCCATTTATTCTCGATCTATTTTAAGATTGAATGATCAGATAGATAAGGGAGATGATATCTTCATAATGGAGGGAAGTCACATTCAACATAGACACAGTCTTTTATATATGAAAACTTCTTGGATCCAGAGTCTTTATAATGCTCAAATGTGGCTCTTGTGGGAGAAATATCTCTTTTATGATGTGTGAGAGGAGGAATATTCATGTCAATAGTTTGAAGATACCCATTTGGAATGTTCCCTAATGTAGTATGAGATATTTTATCCCATCCTCATAATGAAACAACTACTCGTCCTAGGAAGGAATATCAGTTCTTTTGGGCGATTATTGGGATATGACAACTTATATATCTTTATCCCTACATGTTTTCCCCCATTGAGGTGACAACTCAATATTTTGATGTTCTAGAATTTTTCTTATCCTCAGGTTCCATATATGTGTATCCTCATTTGGTGTATCCAGATCACCATACTCATAGGGTATATTTTCCATATTGGGTCACATTTCATTTTCACCAAGATCAAAGTTATCTATTATGTTGATGGAGAGGAAATTTAGAGAGGTATATCGGGAAACAATAGTTTCCCATTACACTCAATACAATTGGGAAATTATACCCCACAGGAATCAATATTGTTTTTCTAACCCCTATCAATAATGGACCTTTTAGGCAAAAAACCCTATGTGTTTGATTCATTTTCCATACATTACTCTTGTACAAGACAATGTATAGTGATTTTAATGAGTTTCCATTACTAATTGGTGAAATTTACCTGAATAGTATTGATTTATCTTATAGAGGGAAGAATGGATACGATGAAAACCTGTGAAATTCACCTCCCAAATCAGGGAAGATTGATTCACTTTTTGGTGATCATTATGATGAAAATAACACAAGCTGTGTTGCTTGGGGAATGTTTGGGTCTGATAATGTAATTTTATGATCCTATCTCTATGGATATGATGATTCCCTTCATGGATTTGAGGGATCCTTGGAGGGATATTAGGATATAAATTCACATGGCCCAGCTGGATTGGATTTTTCTGGAACAACCACTGATTTTTCTAAGACCATCACATGGTGGGTTAGTATAGGTGATAATGATTGAGATATATTGTCCCATATACTTATCATTTGGGTTCAATTTAAGCTACATCGAATATTATTAGAATCTTATATGTGATATATGGTTTAATGGGTAGAGGTTGTGGTATATATTCCCGCATCCTTGTAGGATGTATTTTCTCCGGCACAATTTCTATGGCAGCTATAACTATGATCGTCTCTATTTGAAAAAAATTTCAAATTTAGGATTTAGGTGTAATGAAAATGCATAGTTGCATTCATTATTCAGTAGAAGATACCCTATTGGTGGAACTTTAGTTTTGGTTTTTGAAACATGATCCCACTGTTTCGAGGGGCCAATTTCAATGATATTTTGGAATAATTCTCCCTCCATTCATGATGTATTGGAATTGTTAATGATAGGGTATTCCATTGCAGTGTCCAACTATCACACACATTACTCAGTCCCTATATTTATCTTATGTTTATGACATTACAAGAATCCTCATTTGGGTATTTCTATAATTTCAGGGTGTAAGGAAGTGAAATTATCCACGCATTCCCCACCCTCGAATATTGATAATGATGACACTTGGGTGATCAATATCTGATGAGATGTGATTAAATAGTGAAATCATGATGTATAGTTTTGCTGTCTTTTTCATATTACATTTCAAAGACTCTGACACAATAGATAGGTATAAATTAAAATAGAGTATCTTTATTTTCTGATAGTAACCATCATATAATGGATAATGGATGTGTCTAGCCTTCAATTGAAGATTATTGTCCCATATATTTTGGAATTGGTAAGGCATTCAAAACTTTTATATCTTGTTTGGGGTCTTATTGTAAAGATGTGAGAATTGGTAAAAAAAATAGTTGGTAGTTTTCTTCTTGTTAACACTCTCAATATGTAAATAATAGCTTCCTCTTCTTCTAACTTACATACCTCCCCTTGATCAGACAATAGTGATCATCTATCTAGGTCTCATATTGTTCACATTGAAGGGTTAGTGGTAGTTGGTGGGGAAATATATATGGTTGACAACAGTGATCTACGAAAATCGCAATACAAGGTATTCTATGTTTGGAGAACGACTATATATGATGTTTTCTAGGGAAGGGGATGATTTCCATCACCAAGGCAGGTATCATCATGGGGAGGTTGACCATGGAGAATGTCATGAGAAGTGTACCGATTATCTATCTCCACACTTTCCTGAAGAGAATTTTATAGTATTGATAACCTTATAAATCAGTTGAATATTTGACCATTCGTTAAGGTTCTTATAATGTATCTCTATTGTCCTCTAGTACACATTCATTGAGATGATTACAGACATGAGCCTTGATCTTCATTGTGACCAGAATATGTAGATCTTCCTTTTGGGATAGTTCAAGGGTCTAATCCTATATTATAGAGGCCTATATAATATATGTATATCATAAAAGTTATTTGGTATTATAAGGCAGTAATTAGATGTTTTGTTGATAACGAAAATCATTTTTTTCATTGTCGACATAAATATGAGACTTCATGTTGGTTATTGTTGTAATATATTGATCTACCCTAGATGAAGCTTAGATATGAGCTTGATACAAGTATTAATTCCTCACTATAATATATTGATGGAACATAAGAATGGGAGAAGAAATTGGAGTCTCATTTCGCAAATCCTCTTTGTATTTTGGTTTAGTCATTAATTAAACAAAGTAGCAGTGTGGGCCTATCTTCCATGAGTTACATGAATATTTAATGTAACTTCATTTTAGTGGATATGATCTTGTCACAAGGCTTGTGTCAGTCTCAAATGGATGGCCTTATTTGGAGTTAATAAATGAGACAAATCACATTCCTTTGGAATATGTCTATGATCTCTTTTGATGGGAATATGAGCCTATCCTAAGGAATGTTTCAGTCTCACATAGTGATCCCTGGTTGATATATGAATAAGATCTTGATTTATTTTTAGTGGTGTAAACTGCTAGAATTTTTCGTAAAGAATGTGCACATGTCCAAGGGAATGTTATTATCTCACTTGGTGAGACTTGGTTGGAATGAAAGTATGGACTCAGTCTAATGCACCTTCCTTTTTTGGAATACTATGATAATCCTCCAGGGTAATAAGAAGAATGATTTTTTTCCACAGAGTGACCAATTTTACATGCTAAGAGGATAGTTTTCCTTTCATGTCTATTGGGATAGAAATATGTTCATATACCTGTATCTATTCTATTTTTAGAATATGCAAGTAGATGACTTTATTAGTATCGAAAATGAAGAGACATTTTGAAAATTGTCCACATTAAATTTGGTTTTCATATTTTCTATCACCTACATATACAGGAATATATCATTAATTGAAGTGGGTATATAATACCACTACCATCCTACTAATTCTAGAAGAATATATGGATGTGATTCATGATTGGTGTTGGAATGTGATGCTCGACCATTCTTGATGTTGTAATTTTTCTTTAGGCATGATCAGAGGGAGTACAAACATGATCTGGTTGGCTAGATATCTCTATAATATCCCTACATGCTTCATCTGTGAATGAGTGGATACAAACCCAATTCTATTTATCCAATGATTTCTTATCCCTATGTGTGTTTTTTTGTGACTGCGATTGACTTTCATTAGTGGAAATGGGATCAGTGGTCCCATCAAAAGGTGACTGATGGACACTAGAGGGATAGCTCTAGTGATGGTGGTTTTTAGGAGACCTCCTTAGTAGCTCATGAATTAGATTCTAGCCATAGAGGACTCCATGATCTACATTCACCAGATACATAATGTGGTGAATCACAAGTTCTATGGATAAGATTCTCAAGAGGATGGTGGGGGTAGAAACCTTTGCTTATTTCATTGCATCACCTATTAGTCATTACAGACTAATTGATTTCAGTATCTAGATTCCATTTCATAAACCATAAAGATTTTATATTGTACCATGTCGATGGTGTCACTAAAAAATAACTTTATCCACCCGATATTGATGATTTCCGGAATATTAGGTTGTTTTGTGAATCAAAAGGGTTGTTGTTGTAAGTGATTTTCCAGGATGATATCTGGATGAAGAAAGAACCATGTGTCATGTTATTTTTGTGAGTAAAGTATATAATGTCATAAATATAACCTTGTAAACGAAAAATGATCATTGAATCGTAATAGTAATGATAATTACACAATCAGATATGAATGGGTAACAAAATTATTCTTTTCTTATTCATAGTCTATCCATTCTTCTCATGTATACTTTTCACAACTAGGATAAAAATATTTAACGATAATCATAGCTACATAGGCTAAACCAAACATTTTTATCATTTGAGTGGTTCATGTCAATTTCACCAATTCTACTTGTGTAGGATTTGAATCTAAATGGAATGAATCAAGGAAATTCGATTTAATTTTTATTTGAGATATACAAGTTGGATTTACCATTTTTATTTTCTGAGAATGAGATACATTCAATTACACTTGACAATTGATTTTGGGGGGTTGGATTTTTGTGAAATCATTTGTGTTTGGATCACTGTATTGGACATCCATAGAAACTTCAAATGGATCTCTCATCCAAAATAGTGTATGGACCATCTTTCCAATGGAAGGAGGTACATTGGGGTTTCAGACCCAATGAAACTGAGGGGCACAAATTGGTTGACAAGATGTGAGGTCTGTCTCATTACACCCTTTTTGGGGGATTTTGGATGACCCTAGGACTCAATTATTTTTTAATATATTTTCATGAATCTATTCCTAGTCTTTTTATGAGACTAATTACCCTAAAAATGTGATTATAATTGAGACCTCCTGTATGTAAAGGGATATCTTTTAATGGGTCACATTTGTTTATATCATAAATTCATCATCTCCTTCCAATTAATGTGTATCTACTTGTATTTTGAATCATATAACCAGACACTCCAGCTTTTACATCCATCTAAGGAATCAATTTGTATATCGAAGATGGGATTGAACATTTCTGAGGTGTCCTATGTATCATATTTATAGTAGGAATCAAAACCCAAGTATTTCATTGTACACATTCAATTTACTTTCATTAAGAAAAGATGAATATGTGGGAATATAAGAATAAGGTATTCTGCTCATGACTTGGGGAGGCATCATATATATCCTAGTTATGGTATAAAGTTGAGTAATCATTGTTTGATTATTCCGTTTGGAATTACCTCGTTGTAGATTCCCTATTATTGGGGAAGCCATATTATGTCCTGGAATGAGCCCTACACATTGATGTTTCCTAGTCTATTAAATATTTAGGATCATAATGATAAGATTTTTGAAAATGCCAAAGACCACATGATACATGATTAGTCAGAGAAAAATGGAAAACATGTATTCAGTATCACTATATATGGATGAATGATATATCAACTAGGATGGACCTTTTGATGTTTGATATAGGTCTTGGGCCTTATGAATATGTCCTATATATCATGGTTCTAACAAAAATTAGTGTCATTTTAGTTCAGTTTTCTTCACAATCCACTAGTGGGTAAGGAAGGAATATAATATATTGGTAGATATTGGGTCCTAATTGTTGGTATTTCAGATACATGGGGGAAGGGATTACATAAAAATGGATGCCTATTTGACCTTAGTCCATAGGATGGAATCATAAATATATTGTTTATATAAGAATCAGTGATCATGTAGATCATTTTCATTCTCAATCTATTGGTTGATGATGAAGTATGATCGAAAAATTGGAGAATATAGTCACACAAGTCCAGTATAGTTGGAATATGACGGTTCATTCATAGAAGTGGATGCCCATTAAAGCTCATGACATAAAAATAAATCCTACATATCTTTGTTATGGTAGGAACTAGAGTTCTCATAGTTAATATTAGGGAATTCCCAAACATTTATATAAGGGAAATACATCATGTATAGGGGTTCCAACTTGACAAGTCATGGTTGTATACATGATGTGTCCTGACTGTTTTCCTAACATGTTTGTGGATGTCTAGAAATGTCCTATTTTCAATAAAAACATGCTAAGATACAATTGTATGAATCATTGAAATTTTACTAATTATATCACACAATATTAATGACATATATTAAGGACACCACATGGTCGAGTATGACATGTCTGAAAGGAGTCACATTATATATATATCTTCTCAGTATGGTGTTGTATGACCAGGATATCATATTTGGGGGATATCAAAAGGCCTAGCTGGAAAGATGAGAGGACATATAAAGGCATGTGTGTGTTGACTGTATGATGTAATGTTACTTTTACTTCTTCTCTTCCTCACATATATGAGGATGTTTGGACATGTATGAATACAATCACATGATCTAAGATAATATGTCAAGAGGGTGTCACAAGAACTAGATGATATGTCTAAATGAGTTTGTATGTTAATGATAACTTATCTATTGGTAATAACAAAATTTGGATAAAAATACCATAGGATTTCAGATGTATAGGGTGGAATTCCTAAAGGGTTTCATGCGGCATTTTCTAGTTTATATCCTAATATGATTTAGGATTTATGGACATGATCGTAGTCAATCCCCTGATCCAGGATGACATTTCTAGGGGATGATTTACTATCTGGTGGATTTTCCTAGGGACATCATGAGGCCTATATAACATCTCCTGGTGAATCTACATAACCAAGGATATGTTTCTAGAGGTCATTGCATGAATTGGATGGAAATATTAGAGAACTCCTCAATTATTCAATTTCATGATTTGAGGGTGTCTTATGAATTTACATTACACGTTCGAGGGAAATAACATGATCCATATTAAATATCAAAGATGTGTCACAATATTTGGGTGACATTTCTTAGTGGAGTTCCATGATATGGGTTAGTCATATGAACCAAAAGTAGATAACCTATCTATCTTCGTATAACTCACCCATATCATTCAATATTCATTCAACAATATATTTAATTTCTGACATAGGTTCATCTACTGTTATCTTAATTTAGTTTCTACATAACCCAATCAACATGCGAGACCTCCTTTGCATGATCTGGTTTATTCACTAGAATGACATCATTTGATCTAAAATGTTGAAATGTGAGGCACAAATGAATTCCATGTTATCTATTCTGTCATTACATATCTATTAAATAAAGGAATACTTTTTTGATATTGTGACTGACTACTCCGAGATGTCCACTCCTAGACTCCCATGTATGATTGATGCATTTTTTAATGAGTGGGGAGGGGATGTATAGGCCTTACCAACAATTTTATAAGCTACCTTATGTGGTGTGTATCTCAAATATTGGAATTTGTTTTTTTGGATGGTTTTTATGCCACTCAAATAACATGATCCTCCAGTGGGTCAACCATAGTTCTGTAATATAATCCACGATCATAAGAACGTTCCACCCTTCTCTATTTTTAATGAACATTGGATGATCAATGGGATTTTTTTGTAATATCTAGTCATGTTAAGAAGATACAACAAGGTCAATCTGACATTTTTAGGGGTATTTTCAATATCTAGATTCTTGTTGAGTGGATTTCTCGTAAACTATGTCCACTCATCTAGTTAATTTGGTAAGACTAAATAAGATTTTCATGGGGGCCTCTACGATATTAGGATGTTATATCTAATGTATTTACTGAGATCGTGCTAGCGAGTTGAGTGGGACTCATGTGATCAGAAGAGATTGTTTGGGGTGTATGAATTCATTCACATGAAGCCCATTATAAACTCTCATGGAATGAAGTATCCATATTTCAAAATTTTATTTTCATCATTATTATAGAAGGGGTGAGGATCTCATGATGTTATCTAATAATTATTGAATAAAATAACTAAACATTCTGGTAATGTGTTACATGACCAATAATGAATCATGTGGTGATCCATGAGAGTTATAAATAAAATACCATCTACTTTTCTATTGAATTTAAGTGGTAGAACATAATCAAATGGGCATGTATGATATCAATCTCGTGGTGGTGGTTTTATGCCAATAGATCCATGTGCGACATAGTGGGCATGTTTTCTGGAATCAGTGGTTTATTTTTAATATCATGAGAGTGTCATGTGAATATCAATGACCGTATAAGGTCACCATATTTTTCATATTTTTTATACATTATTTTATAAATATTGTGGATGATCATTAGGTTCCTAATATTTGACATGTTGTGTGATGAAGAGCAGTTCAATTGGATTCCCTTGTCCGATCACTAATGCTAATCTGGTTTCCATTTCTAGAATGGGGAGGCTAGACAAATAGGCTATACATGATCTCAAGAAGTTTATAAACAATTCTTGACCGATTCACATGACTATTTGAATAACATTCTATAACGTATCTTTTTTAGGGATAATGATATATGCATTTCTAAAACCTAATATTCTATTATTTTAAAGAGAAAATAATACCTATGCTACATATATTTCTTTTCTTATATACTTTTTGAATATCACTAGGTGGGTCTCAACAATATCTCAATTTTTCAATCATTTTGATACTATCCTTTGAAAATTCTTCATTTTGGTTATGAATTTGTTTAATTTTATAGTTCTCAATATTAGAATCAAAACATCCATCAGAATTAGTTTCTATATATTCATCAACAGTATCATCATGATCAATATTTATTGGTCACATAGAAAATGTAAGATCATGTTCCATGGATCCTTTATTAATTTAACTGTTATTAAATTTTTTTCTACTTTAATATAGAAGGAATCGTTTACCTCAAAATGTGTATCCATCAAAGTAAAGATACATTTTTCTTGTTCAATTAATGAGTCACTAGTTGAATCAGTGGTGTCTGAACTATACAATCCTTCAAATAATGCATGATTTTCCATTATCATTTTTTCATTTTCTTTAGTGGAATTACGGATCTTAAAAAATAACCCTTTTATATCCCCTCTTCCAACACTCATAAAACGTTGCATATGAAACATCATTATTCATTATATTAGCACAATTTTTATGTATAATGTTTCATTATTCATTATGAATTGCTTCTAATAACCCTATATTTTTCATATATTAGAATATTGTTCATCCATTTTGAGCAACATATATATTCAATTCATGGGATTCAATTTCAAAATTGTTAGAAAATATAATAATGTTTAACTCAAACAAAATACATTTTTCATTATTGAATTCTCATTGATAGGGAATTTCAACATTGTTTCTACCATATAAAAAAATATATTAGTTTATTTAATGTAATATCTATAAAATTCATATATTCATCTATCACAAAATTGATTTCATGTCATATTATTATAAGTTCTCTTAGTACACTTTTAACTAGATATTTGTTTCACATTGCATCATGACATTCAAAATATAAATTTTTAGTATTTGAAATCTATTGAACGTTCTAATATAAAATCTCATATTCTTTAATATTGGAACACCGATATTCATCATGGAGAATTTCTATCTCAATTATTTTAAGATTATCTTCCCCTAATGAGTGACTTAAATAATTGTCCAAATTATTTTGGATTTATTATTATAATAGTATATATATACATGATTTTAGATATAAAATTGAACAAAAATATTGTTATTCTATAATTTGAAACTTTATTTTCAATTTTATAAACAAAATTTGTCTATGGACCAACATCAAGAATATTATATGGGTTTTCCATGATTCACAAATGAGCTGCACATAAATGATTCAAGTAAGATTCTATTCGGTCTAAATAAAACCCATGATTACATAGATAAAAATATTTGGGATTTGGTGGTATCCAAAAATCATTTGGGTTAATACCTTCCATATTATTGAACTGATCATATTCATTGGACAATTCAGGCTTGGATATGGTTATTTCTAAAAATATATAATTAGTAAAAAGGATATCTAAAAATATTTTCCTCTAACAAGACTGTTTTTCAAGGGTAGATAAAAATATTATACTAAATAGGGGGTGAATGGTAATTTTAATTTTTCTAATAAATAATATCTCGTATTATACTATTTATTTATGTAGTAGTGTTGTGTAGTGTTTAGAATAAAATGTAGTCGAAAAAATATTGAACATAATATTTTTATTCTAGTTTGGATTGCAAGATTCCACCCTACTCATCAATCACATCTAATCATTGAGAATATCAGTAACAAAATTGAATCCTCACATTAAAAGGTTTGATAAAATATTTTTTGACCCACAATATTAACACAATCATAAGAACAAAATATAAATAAATTCTTATAGGAGTCACAACCTAGAGAAACATAAATTTATTCCTAGAGTCACAAACCAAACTGACAAGACCTTTCTTTAGGGGTCACAATCCAAAGACCTTCCTTTTCATTGGAATAAAATACATTAGATTTTGTTTTATTTTTTAAATTATAAACTAATATATAAAAAGCTAATATGATGTAATAATAAATAATATGAAGAGAAACTAGAACAAAATGATGTTCATAAAATCGAATAATAAGTGAATGTTGCTTTAGCTCACGGATCATTGATCACCTAAGAAATAATGAATGAAACATATGATGTTTATTTATCATCAATGACATGAAATAATTTTCATAGAATATATCAGTACTTATGTATAATGTATTGGTTAAATTTTGAATTATCTACCTCGATCATTATTTATTGAAAGATCAATAATTTTAATATAATTCTCTCATTGAATTCTTATTATGTGGGAGTTCCCTAAACACATAACAAATATTCAATCATTTGAAATTTATAAAAACATAGAAACTTTTTGTTACACATTTAGTTCTTGAACCAATATTTCTAACAATGTCCTTTTTAAATCACATTCTAATTTTTTTGTTAGTACTTATGAAAATTATACAAATTAATAAAAATTTCACTTTTTATATATACTTAAGTTGAATGTAAATAAAAATTAGATTTCTAAACTTATTAATCCCAAAAATATTTTTTATGGTCTATTCTATTAAAAACCAGTATCATCGTTGGAGAAGTTATCATTTTTTTCAAATTAATAAAATATTTTATTTATTGAATAAAATGATTATTTGTTAAAATATAAAAAACATTACTTACACTTAGAATCATTAGAATAATAATTTTTTTCCCTTTAAATATTTTGTGTGAAAAAATATTATTTAAAAATAAAATACTATTTTAATGAAAATATAATTAGTTAATAAACATAATTAAAATATAATATAAAAGAGAATAAAATTAAACAGTAATAATAACAAATGATGTATTATTAATGTGAAATGATCATATATTTTATAACTAGCCTAACATGGTGCTCCCTATCAATATAAAAATGTTATCAGTGTAGGATTTCCCCATTAAAGAAAATATGTACATCCACTACTAATTGATTTCTTCTAAAATTAATAGAATATAAATATGAACCTTTATTAGTAAGAAAATATTACTTCCTGTAATGAGGGAGGTAGATCCTTCTTTCAATGACTTATCAAAGGACTATACAATTTACTGTTACATATTCTACATACCCATAGAATTGATACTATATTGGTGAAGAGTGAATTAAAACTAGTAGAATGGCAATCTGGTTAAGATATAGAGAATTAAAAGTACATGATCAGTGATACTGGCTACGAAGCATATAAGTCATTGGGGTTATGTGTGCACACATGGAGATAAGTCATTGTGAATTAATTGAGATTATGTGGGATGTTAAGGATTTTCTTAAGTGAATATTATTAAACATTTAAATATACCTTTACATAGGTATTCATTTACCCTTTCTTGAGTAACCCTTATCATGTATTGGAAACTCACTCTTACCCTTACACAATTACCCATATATGGGTTTATGAAACTCATCGGTTACTTAACTCATGTTACTCTTACATGGGTATATGAAAATAAATATTACCCTTATATAGGAAACCACTACAAGGGTATAACAAACCCATTTTTACCATTATACATATTATATAGGGGTAAAACCAAGATATCATTAGGGTACATAAAAAGATGTGTAAACATAAATAACTGTTTACAAATGATACGTAAAGGTAAATAAAATAATTATAAAATTAATTTTTTTAAAGAATTTTAAAAAAAATGATTAATAGTAATTATAATAATTGATGGAAAATTAAAATATAAATAATGTTATGCAAAATATTTTATAGAACAATAATCCATTATTTGGTTAAATATAAACAATATATATTTGGATATGTTAAAAAGATAAAACTTTATATTTATATTATTTATAAAATTAAGAAACCTCAATATGGAAAAAATATATAGGTAATATAAATTATAATTAAATATTAACTCTGGAAAAATCCAAATAATTTAAAATAATAAAATAAATACATTATAAATTATGAAAAATGATAAAAATAATATTCCAACAATTTGAAAATAAAATGGGTATATGTTTTCAATTAATCAAAATAATAAAACTCAATTTTCTAAAATAAGAACTCATGAAGAGAAGTTTTAAATAATGAAAAATTATTATTGAGGATATTTCAGAAAATATATTATAAGAATACATTATAATATATTTGTTTATTTAGTATTCCTTGACTTTTTACAAACATTTGAAATAAATTCAGTGAATCCGTCAGCATTTAAATAGTTTTTGTTTACAAGATGAGTTAGTGGGGGATAAGAGTAGTAAATTGGGATGATGGAACCATTTTGGGAGGTGAATTACTATGGCTAGTGTATCCTGATTCATTGGAGGGGTTGTGGAACATTGTGGCCCAACCATGGTTTCAGACTCATTAGTTATGTGGGTCTTGGAGAACAATATTTTTATCATTTTTTTAATGTTGATAACCACTGTTTTAGGATATATTTTACAAAGAAATGGATCCATTTGTGATATCAGGCCCCAGGTAATAAATGGATTCGTTGCACTAAAATTAGGAGGGTTATGAAATAATCGGTAGGTTATTCATCTCAATGAAAACATGGAAAGGAGAACTATACATTGAATGCTCTAGTTAATCCATAATTAGGCCAATATACTATAGACTTGTAGAATTGAAAATGGGGCCATGAAACAATGTCATTCCTATACATTTTTTTAATGTTTTTACACATTATTAAAGGGTGAAAACATATTTTGTGTTTTAATTTATCCCCTAACCCATCCAAAAGGATCATTCAAAATGAGGGTTATTTCATTCTTCTCCCAACCCTACATTCCTCATATAATTAACAATTTATGAGTTATTTATCAAGATCGTATATATTTTATATGTTTGACATCAAGAAATATTTTGGCTTTCATTTCTATAATGATTTAATCTTACACCATTTTTACACCTATGTTTAATTATTATATATATTAATTTACTCTCATTGATGAAAATAATAATATTCATTGATTATTATTTGGTTGGATACAATTATATTTTTATATGAAGTCCTTAACATGTTTCAAGGTAATTAGTGGATATAAATACATGGTGTGTGTGTTAGTGAATGCGGTTCCTTTTTAGGTTTCAACCAATAATTTCAAAGAAACATGGAGGGATGATTATTTTGTAATATGTGGTAGTATATACAATAAAATGTTTTTATATTGTTGCATTAATTATTTATTTAGCCACTATGAACATTTATAATGCGTGTTTTATTGGTAGAAGGTTGATTTAATAACATGGTATTATGGGGTTTTCATCCTTATATTGATAAGTTTTTGTGGTTTTTATGTGGTTTTCATTAGTTTTTGGAATCGTTCATGATATGAAGTATGAATGGGATAACTCATTTTGACATGTTATAGATTTTATGTTCTTATATCAGTGCCATCATCCATGATTTTGGGGAGTTAGTATTGAAGATCCTTATACTATTGATTGATTATTTATTATACCTGTAGGAATGGAGACTTAATTATAATGAGTGTGTTAGATTAGCTCACATGGTTTCTTGTCTATGTTATTCCCTCATCAGTTATTATCATCTTATGCTGGGAATAAATGGGACTTTATCATGAGAATTACCATGATAAAGAAGTGGCTCATCTTGTTCATGTATGTTATGCTTATGTAATCCATTCCTTTTATTATATATCATATAAAAAATAGTACAAGTGGTTTGGGTTTTCAGAAAATAAAATGAAAATAATTTCAGGAGAAAAATAGAGAAAATCAGAGTAGAAGAGTTAGATACATTACAAGTACGCATCATGGTTTTAAAGAACAAATAAAAATAGGGTACAAGGGTCTTCAATTCATAAAATTATTTTAATAAATATAGGGAGAGAATCAAATTTACCTAACAAAATTTAATGTAAATTTTTAATACATATCATATAAAATGGAATAAGAAATGAAAATAGAAGATGAGATTTCACAAACCTTGAAGAGTAACTCCTAGAAATCGATGATCAGGATCTCATGGGCTTGAGGACACCATTGGAGGACTTCATTTAATGTAATATTATTAGATAATCACAGATGAAAAATAGTTAATGAATGTAAATGAATAAATGTGTCAGTTTTTATATGAAAAGTGATGGAGTTTTTTATTAATTTCCATCAACACCTCAGTTGCGGTATTTTAAAAAACCAAGGCTATCCCATCGTATTTTCCCATGGCATTGGACAGTTGGTAAAACTAATAACTTATGTAAACCAAAAATATCCTACCATAATTTTATATTAAGTATTAAATCATTTTTATTTCATTAAACATATTTACAAACACAAACTATATTTTCAATATTCATGAAAAAGTAATATATTTTAAAAAATTCCCTTAAATTCACCCTAACAAAATTAGGATGTGATTATATTAATAATAATATTTATTTTATAATAATAATTGTTCAATTATGATATATTTAACTTTTAAATAAAAAATATTTTGTTATTAATAATAATAGCGGATAGAAAATACATATTAAAATGCGTAGTCAAATTTCTAAAACTTGACAAAAAAACATAACATTTAAATTTAAATAATAGTTATTAAATATTAACATTTAATTAAAATAATCAATATTCATAATAAATTAACTTTCTAAAATAATGATAGAATTTCGGTAATGTAGAGTTTCTGTATGGAAACCCAATTTAGCAAATTAATCATATTTCTAAGAAAAACTGATCTCAAAATTGAAATGATGGAACAAAAATTTTATTTAAACAAAGGGATTATAAATTAACTAACTATGTAATAAACACATAATCTTTTTAAACACAGAAATAAAACCTATGTGTATGGTGTGATATGGTGATAGACTATTGGGGTGGCTCGAAAAACATTGCCTTAGTGATAATTTCCACCCATTTTAACTTCTCTCGTAAGTTATTTCATTCAAGCTTAACATGTTGATTATCAGCTTGGGATTGGACAAGAGTGGATGCTAGTGATTATACCTCTTTCCCATGTTTTAAATAATGGGTTTTCTATGACATATCTCTACTGGATGAGTCCATCTACTAGTATTATTTCCATATATTTCCTTTATCATTTCTTCTAATAATCAATTATTATAGCGTTGAAATCATTATTTCTTCTTCCCATCATATTGAAAATGCTCATAATTGACATACAGTCATATAACAATCAAAAATTGATGTTCTCACTTAAATTACAATAAAACTTATTATTAATTGGATATATTATTTGAGTTAAAAATAATCTAACACAAATTTGTTGGAAGAAAATATTATTCAAAATGTTTAGGTCATTACAATTTCCAACTTACAAATTATCTTATATAACAAGTGGATAAAGTTAAAATCAACTAATCATTTCCAAAAAATTCTGGGTTTATTGAAATATATCTAGTTTTCCCTAGGTTATTACCTCCTTTTATTATTATTTTTTATTCTAATAATGTGTATATGGAATAAGGTGACCCAATTATTTTATAGTATTTATATTGTGATGGAGAAAAATTCCACTTTCATGATGTATGATAGAACCACCTAGGGACACGAAAGAGGTTGTTCTTGTGGTCAACACTATTCTCTTTACACCACATGGTATCAAAGAGAGATGTCTTAATAAAGGACTCATGGCTTCTCCAATATTGTATGATATAGTACTACTATATCCTAGGCTATTTTGTATGGTACCCATTTTATATGGATGGATGTTTATTAGAAGGTAGACCATGGTAGACTTCAAGAAATCTTCTAAATATAGTATCCTCCAATATTACCAAAACTAGGTGGTACTTTGGATATTGAATAATGGACATACATCATCAAATGTATCTTTGACTTGTTGGACCATTTATGTTTTTATGATATTTGAAAATATTTTGTGGATGGAATCTTCGTCTAGAATGTAAGAGGTTAGATCATCTGGTCTTTGATGTGACTCATTTTTTTAGTGGTTAATTCAAAATTTTATCAATATATATCACTCTCAATAGTTCGTAGAGTTTTATTAGTTGAATTATTGGTAATAAATTGTGTTACACGTTTCTAAATTCTACTATGGTTTTCCCATTATATTGATTATGTTTAATAATAATTGAATACGTGGTTTACAAGTATATCCCACATGAGAATATTTTAATGGAGGATAGTGTATGATTTAAACAACCAATCCATAGTGGTTCTAATGGATGGAATTTAGGTCATTATAATTACAAATATTCTAGTTAAATTTTGATATCTAATGAGATACAACATGGTAATGAGATTAAATATGTGTAGAGAAAATAATTTTTAATTTATCTTTTTGGGAGAACTCTAGTTGGATTCTAGTTGTGATGGAATAAAGTCCACTATTGCTGTCAATACTATAACTAACTATAGTATTACCCTATTTTTGTAATGATTGGTAATATATAGAAATATTATTCATGGACAACACAATATTTAATAGGTGGAGGAATAATAAATATTTTGGTATCTTGAACATTCTCTATGAGACCACAAAAAATAATTTAGGCCCTCTATGGGAGGACCAGTTGGTGATCTAGTAGAGTGTCTTAGGAGAAACAACAACCATTAACTCATTATGATCTTAATTCGATAGGATAGTTATGGATCACAAGTTCATTTTCATATATATTAGGTTTTAAGAGTTTAACATTTGTACATAGTTCTCGAATATGGGATTGTGAGGTTGTATGTAACAAGGGGAATGATGCTAGATTAATTTACCCAATTTTTCTACATTTGATACAGGTTCATACCATTATATTATATATTATATTTTGAATCTAGAATGGGTGTGGTGGTGGATTTGTCTTTATGAATTTTACGTATTAACATTTCTCTGGAATTGTTTTTAGATCATATTCAATGATTCTGAGGTAATAGAATAGTGGTTTGTGGTTATGAACAGTTATGATATTACTATTCCAATATATTGAATATTAATAACCTATTTTTTATGGATTGGTTGATATATAATTTAGGAATATTTTATTTCTATTGGGGTATTTGTTTCATCATATATATTAATGGGATGATATTTACCTTTATCTTTGAATGTGATGTTGTGATTGGTAGAGCCAGATTTGAACTAATTATTTTTGGAGACATTATAATGGGAATGACTTATATACTAATTTTAGATGAGTGGAGGTTATTCATCTTCATACACATTTTTGGATTTATATAATATTTTTATTCATTAAGGGTGATGAAATCATGAAATTAATAACATATTAAAGAAGCGTAAATATATTTTGTTGAGGAACTTGAATTAATTTCTGTAGATATATACTCTATTTGATCATTTAATGGGATATTGATGGTTATCCATGACCGATATACTATTAGCATGATATTAATAATTTGTTATCTTATATGATATACTAAATAAATAATTATATATTAGTTATGTTGAATATTAGTATATTGGAATTCCCTTCCGTTTAATGAATACACTAAAGGTTTTATGTCCTCTCCTTAATTATATTTTCATTACCTATATAGACTGCTTCATAATTGTTTTTAAAAACTATAATTTGGTATATTCATATACTAAAGAGTAGCATTAAATAATCCCTTTGTTTTTGTTGAATACATTTTATACATATCATCTTTTGGGTATGAATATGATTTCTTAGTTCAATATTTATGATCTCTTCTCTCTCTCAAACAAATGATATTTTGGGAAGGTATATCATTTGGAGATATAAATGTGGGGGATATTATATCTTGGAATGGTCCATGGAATTAAATATTGATATAAAGTTCCTGTATCTTGGTTTGCTGTTATAGGAAATTAAATCAATACGTATCTCTCATGGTCTTATAGATGATAGTCCCTATTAAAGAGGGTGTATGGTTGGAGTACACTAACTAGTATGGTTATTATTTATAGTCGTTTATTGTGATATTTAAAAATATTCAAATTTAAACTCTAAAGGACATATGGAATGGTTAAAATATTTATTGTTATTCCTTTTTTGTGGGCCTAGGATTTGTGATTATACAAGAGTATTTGGTGGTTACTTATGGAAATCATTACCTAAAAACCATAAAATAGAACTACTCTACTCAAGAATTGGAGTTACTTATTGTGGCCTATGGCCTAATGTACATTAAAGATGATATAATTTAGGTTATATTTATCATTTATAAGGACTATGGGGATGGTATATACATCTTCTACTTGAAGGGCATGAACCCTCAAATGATTCATTTGGTGGATTATTTGTAGTCATTCAATTTTGAGATATCATATTCCCTCAAAAAGGGTGACATTAATGGAGATAGTATGCTCCAAAATACTCATGAAAACATCGTTATAATGTCATATAAGAAATATATTATGATATCACTATTTCTTCTAAATAGTTATTTTATATGGAGAAATGGAAGGATTTGGTGGGGGTTTTTTCACATAATCATAATTTCATCAGAAGTATATCTCATCAAATTATTCAAAGTTACAAATTCAGTTTTTTTATAACTTTGGAATGTCTTAAGGGTGAATTTACTATTCGTAGATGGGTTTAGGAAATATATAGTGTCTTAAACATCCATAGATGGGTGGTGATTCCAGCCTTTATGAGGGAGTTCTTGGGAGGTGTTTTCATGACTCATGGTGTTTCATTGAATTATTTTTTCCAAGATTCACTACTTTATCAAATATAACTTTTGATGGACTCAAATGATGAATAATTTTGGTGGTTTTGTTTCATGATTCCAGAATTTCTTGAATATTATGACAATACATCCAGAGGCTATGATGCTACAAAATGAACATCTAGCATAATAATTGAACATAAATGATGTGATCATAAACATAAAATAAATGTTAACATGGACCTAGATTGTTTTTATAATGTGTCTTATATTGTAGTGGAATGACAGATGATGGCCTAAAATTACATGTGTATCCAAGAGTCCTATTTTGTAGATGAACTGTGAGAAATATATTTTTATGGTCTAATTTGAAATAATTCTATATCAATTAGATTTTAATTTGATCAATTTATCATTTAAAATCATAATTACTTCATATCTTGAATAATGTTGTGGGGTCTTAATTGATGCTAACAATGACCTATCACTCACTGCCATATGTGTTATCAAAGAGGATGATCTAGATACTCAATATTATGTTAAGGCCTTATATGATGTAATTTTGAACCGAATAAGATATTATCATGACATTAATGATTTTACATATTACATCCTCCTTCAGGCCTTGATTAGGATATCTCCCAATATGGTCTTATACTGTAGATAGCTTAATTATAACAATAAAATAGAAACTAATATTTAAAATAATATTTTGGGTAAGGGAAATAGATCAATTTTCATTTAGTTATAATTCATAAATGATGAATATAATATATTAAAAATAATATATAAATTTTGGTCAATTTATGGATGATTGAATAAATAGAAAATTTCATCCAAAATGGTGACTTTGATAGGAATACCGAAATCATGATTATTTTTTGAAAATGGGGTTTACCTAAGAAGTGGCATAAAGTGGTTTCACATCTATGGAAATAATGAGGTCTATCACATGTCTAGTAATTTTTTCAAAATAATTAAACGATTAATAATTTTTTGTATCCTAAAATTATTACTCACCCATTATATTCACCATATAATGGTCTAATTTAGGTAAGAATCTATCAAATAAAATTATAGAGAAAGGATGGGAAATAAATACCAGGGGAATGAGGATATGAATCTTATCAAAATTTCCATTTAGAAGAGATCACCAACGAAACACAACACTGACATGACCTCCACCTATGAGTGATCAGATAAATTTATTAGAATCTGTATTTTTGTAATCTAGTAGTTATGATTAATGAATGTGGATTAATGTTTGTGAATGTTAATTTATAAAAACAAGGACCATATGTAAATAAAATTTTCTTTATATTTTAAAAGTTATGGTTCTTCCCATATTCATCATTATTATCAACCAATAACTGATGTTTGGTTGTGGAACCTTCCTAACATAGTCTTAAAAATCCGAATATATCATATATTTCATGTTCATCTATATTTTTCATCATATATTAATTTACATAGGATTCAATGTCAATGGTTCTACAAAATTGGTCTAGAATAATAAGTGATAAATATCCAGATGCGTGAGTGGTCATTATGGGTAGGGATACAAAAAATATAGGCCTTTAAAATTTTTAGAATGAGAAATGATATGTTATTAAGATGAATTCTAGTACGGTGTGTTGAATGGTATAAAACACATGGGGGTAAAGGATGATTGTGAATATATTTTAATTATTTATTCTAGAAAATAATTCCCTCTAAGTGTCGTATGAGGTGTAATGAAGGTAATTCATTTTACAGAAAAAATTTCATGTAACTTTTATAGTCTATAAAATGTATGAAACATTATATTATTGAATTATAAAATACTTACTTGAATAAAGGAGGACATGAAATGTAAATTTGAGTCATATGTTGATTAACATAACTATAATAATTTCTATGTTTTCAGTCATAGTTAAATATCACATATCTTATATATTCGTTACAGACATATTGTAGTATAATGAGGACCCACTAATGACATACATGGATTACATGACTTGCTATCCTCTAGCCCTTACACGTCTCATCCTTTTATAATTACACACTAAGTATTTTCGTTGTGAATATACATCGTGCACCCCATTTTGGAAAATCCATGTACATTGGCACTAAAAATGACTTATATAATGATGGTGTAATCCTAGTACACCTTCATGTCCAATATTTCAGGTAGAATCATATTGTTTTCATTTATATAGACCCCAATGAAACATGGATAGAAGTACATGACTCCCTAGTGGAAACACACCATATACCGTTTGAGTGCATTATATATTTTATTCCAACCATGTTAGTTTATTTATATTCCTTCCAATGAAATATATATCTGTATGGGAATAATCCATCCAAATTGTTTTTTTTTCACATAGAAGAAAAGTAGACATAAGTATTTTGTATCAAAGGTGAGATAAAATGAAATTTAGGTACATTAGTTTTCTTATCTATAATGGAATAATCAATGGGTTCATTAAGAATGATAACTGAATACATGGGGTTATGAATTAACATAGTCCTTTGTGGTTGATAGGTTGTAGGTAACTCGTATTATTTATAGAGTTTGGTACTCACCCACATATTCAAGGTGTCATTCATCGAGTGCATAAATTGGGTCGGTACCTACTTTCCATCAAATGGTGTGGGTCCCCCGCATAAAGAATATATTTTAGTACTACCAGACAAACATGGTGGTAGACACTCTATAAATGTATCAATGTAAAATATCATCTAAAATACACTTCATTATGTGGATTCATTTATCTATCAGCTTTCAATAATAGTTTGAAATAAATGTATAATGTGGAAAGGAATGGGTTACATTTTGTTGTATCTAAATATTGATGTGGTTTTATAAGGTGGGTAGTTTGGATGTGATGTTTCTTTATTAGGAATTATAATTCTAAATCTAGGTTATATAGAGTCTAGATTTCTTTTATGATTAGTGTAACCTTATTTTAAATTATAATACATTTATTTTTTTTCTATTGTGGTTTCAATCTTTTTGGACATTCTATTTTTAAAATGCGGTTTTTGGGCATCACACTAGGTATTAATATAATGACCCTTTCATTAGGATTTCTACTATTTATTTAATGTCATATATATATGACATAAATAAATTGGGGATATTGCTAGAGATATTATCAATGGAGAAGGATCTTAATTGTACATAGCTATTGTGTTAAACATATGATGATATCATTATTTGGTGATACACATCATGGATCCATCATCAATTCTCAATGGACAGTATATGGTATTTTATGGAATTAGTACTTATTATTCACATTTATTTTATTTCATTTCAATTTTTATACTCTTCTGGTGGTTAGTATACTGCACATAACATTTATATATTTTAGATAATATTTGTTTGTAATAAAATTTATTATTTATCATGGATACATGTGGTCGTTAATAGATGAATTATGATAAGGCCTTCCATGTTTTGTAATATTCATACTTAGTGAAAGTAACCATCCCCATGCCTATTATAAGAGGGATTGGGGTAGTAAATTCATTTTACTACTAGCCTATGTGAGGTTATTTTGGTAAACTTTGGGTTAGAGATTTGTAGAGTGGGTCTATCTTGGGGAAAGTGATTTTATTTAGGAATATTGTGTGATTAGTTTTTTAACAGTGTATAATTGTGTCAAGGGGTATTTATTTTGAATATCTTTTAAGATACTATTGTTCAAGTGAATTTTGATATATACATTATTATAGACACCCATATCATACATTTTGACATAAGAAATCAATAGAACATGTTACACGTGATAATTACATTATATATTTATCACTTACGAATTTTCTATTAATATCCATGTACTTCTCAATTAAAACACCAAATATGTATTAATGAATATTGCACATAATTTGTTTGTTATTATTCCCCAACATTCAAATTCAGTAGGTGTTAAGAGGCAGGGTCATTGAATTTCCATGGTAATGATTTAACCATCTGTCTTCATCCAACAGAGAGTTGATGCTTCTGTAATCGTACTATATTTTTTTATTCACCAAAAAGGAATATGTGGAAGAGTACATTTTATCATTCCGTAGTGACCAAATTAACAACCATTTTCATAGGTGTAAATTCCCCCACCTTTCTGGTGGTATATGATTCTAGTGGGATTGAATGATGGTTCATGTTTGAAGATTTCAATTTATGATTCTAAGAGGCATTAACAACCAATGTTTTTATGAAATAATTCCCATCTGGATATGAATTATTATCTAGTGAATTTTACTCCTTTGTTCTTCATAGGCTATACCACTTTCGATTAGATAGATTTACTAGTATTAGATCTTCTCCAAAACATAGTGGGTCACTGGTGGGCCTATATCAAACAGATCCATCATATAGAGACAATACCAGAGATTGGGTTTTTTAATATCCTTCAAGAAGAGTATTTATCAAATATGGTGATAATTATATGTATCATAGAGTAGTCATATATATAAAAATGTTATAATATCATTTCATAGATTGATTAAATGTTAAAATTAATTATTATGTACTCTATTTACATGATTCGAAATGGAATCTATTAGGAGTCCAATTTTGAGTGAATTTATTATAGAGAGATTTGATCTGGAAACTCTTGCAAATATTTATATACATATTATGGGGTTTAGGACTAACACAATGCGATCAAGTTATTTTTACTAGAGAAAAATTAGAAATTGAAGCTAGTCAGGGTTTTCATAGAGTAGAGACATCGAACATGGCTGAATGATCGTACGAATTGAGGATGACACTCTAATGTCTTGTGAAATCCCAATTCTATATATGAGGTTTATAAGTTTAACAACAAGAAATTATTGACTTTGCAAAACTAATGTTATGTTCGATAAGTTGCATTTCATGCTTCAACTAATGATAAAAAGGAAAAACATATTAAGAGGAAACTATTAGTAAATATATAATAAAAAAATATTTCAAATCATTAAATATTGAAATGAACAAAAAAATTATATTAGTTAATAATGAAAACCATATTTTCCATAAAATCAATATTATTTAAAAAGTTTATTTTATTTTTAAATATATAATAAATCTATTTATATTTATATTTTTCAAAATAAAATGTATTTATTAATTACTCATAGGAAAAATTACCAAATATGATTTATTTTATTTTATTCCAAAAATTGGTGATTTTCTGTCGATAAATATTTATTTTGTTATAATTATAATTTTTATGATTTTATATTAATGAAATATTAACCTCGAAAACTAAAAAACCAAGTATATAATAAAATAATTATTTATTGACTAAAATTGTAGACAAAAAAATCTTCACTAATATAATAATACCATATTAATTATTTTTTAAACTAAAAAAATTTACTCTCGTAAAAAGCAATTTTTATTCATTACCTTTAATTATGTATTTAAGATGTACAATTAAGTTTTTATATACATTATAGACACAAAAATTTTATTCATTATATTAAAACAATTTATTTCATTAAAATATATATTGATGATAATTATATCTTATATATAAATTTAGTTCATTAAAATATATTTATCTTAAAATTGTTTTACATGATTTAGTGTGTTTTTTATAAAATTAAAAATTCACCCCATTATCAATTTTAAGTGTAAAAATGATTTTCAATATTTAAATAAAATATTTTAAATTTGGTAAATGGATTAAATATTTATTTCTTTCTATTAATGATAATTACTAATGTTAAAAATTAATTATCAAGGTAAAGGTTAATTGGGTTAAAAATATAAAAGTTTAAAAATGAATTCAATAATTCTTAAATTGTTCCAAAATGAATTTATTGGAGGATATTCGGCACTATAATTTCCCACACACTAGCTTTGTCTACTTTTGTGACATTTACCATTGAATATTTTCATGGAATTGTTAAAAAGTATTATTTTTTTTTAAAATGATCCATTTAATTATAATATAAAAAGATACCACTTCCACCAATTAAAATTAAACATCACCATAAAATTTATCATTAAAACTCTATCTCCTTTCTCCTATTTTAAAAATATCCATCCTGAAAAATTTATCTTCAACTTATTTTTACTTACATAATTCCCTTAAATGTAGTGTTAAAAGAGAAAAACAAGCTTCCAAATTTAGTATTTCCTTCTATTAGTCCTTTATTTTTTTATAATATTCAATTAATTATTTTTTATATATTTTTCTATAACTAAATTAGTATCATTGATAAATTTTAATAAAATTATAATAATTATATGAAAAATATTCAATAATTTTTATCCACTATGAAAACCAAATTACTTGAACCGTGTGAACGTGGTGATTATCGATTAAATGACATGATTTAGTTTTCTTCCACCAACATATATCATGGATGATTAAAGTAAATATTTAATTAATAAATATATTTTATTTTTTATTTATTTGAATATTAAGGATTCCATTGTTAATAATACATCATTCAATCCATTAATTGAGGAATGGGTTCATTAATAATACGTATGTGCGGACTATCACCTCAATGGAAAATGAATTTAATTTTCCATGATGACCCATATTGGATGTTGGTAAAAACAATTTGGTGAATATATATGGTACTTATGACATGTTCAATATTTAATAATGGTAATGGTAACATTATATAATAACATTTGTTTACACATTATATTATTAAGACACACTATTGTTTATGTCCTTTTTACAACCTATGTTAGTGATGTTGTAATGCTTATGTAATGGATTACTAAGGAATGTAATATTATAGTAATTATAATAATAATAATTTATTCAATATTTCTAAATTATTATGGTGTCATAATATTAATATCTAATTATGTTATCAATATAAAACCATTTATTCATTAAACAAAAAAAAATGATTTCATCATTCATTTAATCATCACAAAATGTTTAAAAACATGTATGAAATGAAATAGGAAATTTATAAAAAAAATTATCATATTTCTTGGTAACTAGTATGACCTATAAATGATGAAATTTAGAATATGTTTGATGAAAACCACCTCCATTACAAAAGTAATTCATCATTAGAAAGGTTTATAAATCTCAATTTTCAAAAAGGATGATTAATAATTAATAAAAATGTATTGAATATTTATAATTTCATTCAATAAAAACGTATAGAAGTGAACAAATTTTAGAAAATAGTCATTAAAATAGTTATTTCTATGATAGATGGGTTCATAGAGCATTCAATTATTTATGACTAAAGAAATGGGATTTCATGGATCAAAATAATACATTATACAGAATTAGTTTTATTCATCTTAAAAATATTCAAGTATGATCATATATAAAAAATAATAGTTTTATTTATTTTTTTTTTGATTTTATTATAGCTAAATCAGTTTTCACTACAATAGATATTTCATTGACAAGACTATTATTTTCTTGAAATGGTATTTTTTTAGAATAAATTATGAATATTTTAATTTATTTTCCATCCAGTACATATTTATTGTACATGGTAATGTTTTCAATTTCATATTTGAATCTAAAATGTTTCCCCTAATGATCCTTACATTGAAATTTATTATAAAACCAATGTTTCAATTTCATTTTAATGATTTCTTTTTTTATAAATGGAGTTTTTTAGTATTTAAAATGAATTTCCTTTAAATGATCTTATATTCATACAATATGTGTCACATGTTGACAATTTATAAATATGTTTTTAGGGTTTATTAATTTTAATTTATTTTTTAGTAATTTATATAACATTATTCATCATTTTATTGAAATTGTTTTGTAAATGAATCTCAAAAATAACAATTTTTATGTTGATATTTGGAATTTGATTTATAAAATCTCTTTGTGTGATATCACTTTCATTGAAAAGGTTTTTTATCCAATAATGTAATGGTTCCTAAATAACCAGACGTATTCATTTTTTTTGTGATCATATTATGGGTATTAATTGATTAAGGTTTTATTATTTTATATAGTTTGTTAAAGATATGAAACACTTTTTCATAAAATGGGTTATCTATGATAATATGAATGATTTGATTTTATGTGGAACTAATATGTATAGATGATGTCAGGTGGTTTCATATAACTTGATACAATAAATTAGTTATGGGTTTTAATATCATGAGATAATCTTACGTAGATATACATATATTTATTCACAAAACTTATGGGTTTATGTATATATATTTGATTACAATTAAAATGGGTGGACATTTATTTATTTGGTCATAATGTTTTCCAATTAAAATATTTGTGATTCTAATTCTCTAAAATATTTTGACTTTTAATTCAATAAAAAATATTATGTTATTAAATATTCTAATGATAATATTATTTATATTCTTTTATTACATGTTCTTTATATGTTTCAATTCCATTTTTTATTGACTATACATTGGTATGTTGTTCCTTTTATATAATCCTTAATTGTCAATTATTTTTTTACACTTATGATCTCATTACTTTTTTTTCTAAAATGAATAACTTATGTTTTATATCATATTTTATAAATAACTCTTATAATTAGTTGATTTGATTCATTTACTTAAAACTCAATATCACCACTTCATATTTCCTCATACCCTTTGTTAGGAGGATTATTAAATAATACGATACGTCAATTAGAGGGTAAATATGAGAATGGTTATTGATAAATGTTAAAATTTATTGTAATATAAGAGTTTGAGTAACTATTCTCCATGTCCTGAAACCTTTTAGTGGACGGTTTGTAAGATCTTTTCTGTGGTTTTGTAATTAAACCATAAAATAAAATTGTAATTTACATATGTCTATATTGGATCACTATAGCTAGTATCAAAATGATGTATTAGTCAATTCGTTGATAAATATAGTAATGATTGTATGTTTCAGATAACATCCAAATGTATTAATGATGTATAGATTATATGGCTTTCAATACAGTACATTCCATTATGCATACTAGAATGTATATACCATTATAGAAAAGAAATAATTTGGGTTAATCACTTGTAAAAGGGTTGGTTGAGTATTGAATCACTTATCATCGAAATTCATGATGACTAGGACTAATAATGGAATCATTTCTAGAAAATCATGTGGGTATTAGTAGGATAACTCACAATTTAATTACTATAAATTATGAAGGATATGAGTAGATCATAACCATGTATTCCCTTGTTTAGGCCAAATTTTTTATATAATGAAATGAAGGTGTCAATATTTACACATTCTATTGATTATTTTACTTGTTATATGGTTTACCGTAATGATTATTACCAATCACACTATTCTTTTCAGTTTTATATAATGCTTAGAAAGCTATAAAACCAAGATAATGCAGAATATAATAGAAAATTTAATTATTTTTTACCTAAAAAACTATATTATATAGGAGGTTGGAAGTGAATCCTTACTATTATTTCTAATAAAATATTATGAAATATGATTTGTAACACTAAATATGTGTGATTATCTAAAAGTATAACATGTGGAAAATAGATAATATTTAATTTTTAGGATGAAATTATCATTGATGAATGAATGTTAAATGACATTCTATTGATGAATGATGTAATAATAACCTAGTACAATGTCTTAAAGGATGGGATAGATGTTATATTTTTGGTAGTGAAATGTGTATTGAAATGAATTTCGTAGGAATGTGATGTCTTATTTATAAAGGGCTTGGTAGTTATTTGAGTCATTTCTCTATTCCAATGGAAAAATCCTATACCAAGATAGGATATATACTATATCAATCACTATAGTGTATCATCGTGGTCAAAAACTACTTATCCTATAAGGTATTGTTTAGGATTTCATGTTATATTTATTATGAACGCTCCCTATGAAAATATAATTATTATAATTTGAGTGGAAGTTATGTAATTTCAAAAATTAATAATTATCTCTACATTAATCCCATAAAAATATATTGAATAATTATGTCTCATTTTATATTTAGAAAAAACATAATATTTTATTTTTGTGTATGGATAAATAGAAACATCCATAGGAAATTACGTCATTTTTGGGGAATTTAGTCAAAAAATAGTGGGGCTTTATCAAGGATGGTTAAGGTGAAGTTTAATTTGAAGATATTCATGTTATAAAAGAGATTTTTTATATTTATTGGAATGATTTTTTATACCAATTGTGGCCTCAAAATAAAGATATTTTGATGATTGTTGGAGAAGAAACTCTGCACAGTAAAATGGTTTCAAAATTACCATGATTTATTACAACAGATTATGAAAATATATATCAGATAAATAATTTAAATGTATTGAATATTTATATTGATATTTTATATAAGGTGACATAAATTAATTATTCAAAACAAATATGTGAGTAACATAGTTATTTTTTTAATCATCTGGTTAAATGATATTTGACTAGAAGATATTAAAGGTGATAGATTTTATCTTGATATATCTTCATATTGGCATATTTCATATTTGTGGAAAAAAACTCATATTTTAGTATATTTTACACCACGTATCTGATATAATATATCATGTGTTATCATTTATTCCTGAAGTTGATGTTTAATTTCATTATCTCCCTTTTATGTTGTCTTTTGTGGAATTTTTACATAGGTCATAATGTGTTTTCATTACTAACATCCTTCCCCTTGTGTCCAAATCACCTCACATTTTTTAAAAACATTTCATGTATGATCATGTCTACCCAATGATATTGTTATGATATATTTTCACATTATATAATGGTAAAATAATATTTCACACTAAATACTTATTCCATAATGAATATACTATTTTTATAAATGAATTTTTTTAATAATAATTGCCATAACTCATAAAATATTTGACATCTATATCCACTTTTTTTCTTAGAAAAAACATTCTCCTTTATCTAGTGGAAACTAAAATTGTTTTTATCACCAATTATCCCTATATTTTACTCTATATTAAATAATCTGTCTTGATTTAATTTTAACTAAGTGAGTTTTAATAATTCCACTTTCAAATATTTCAAAGGATTTTCCTTTATAATATCATATATTTCTTACATCAACATTAGAATTTTAATTAATATTTATTTTGTTGCATGGTCACACAAATTGAATTTGAATCTAATTAAATATTTTATTATTTTTCATATATTTTTATTTTAGAAAATGTGTCCATAAAATCACATATTATAAAGATGATTTTAAGAAATTTATTTTAATAATATCACTTTTTTTAATTTCTATTTAGTTTTTAATGGATTCCAATATATTAATGTACTGGTAAAAATATCATTTGATATGTGAAATTTTTGTGTGATCATGATTTTTCTATCATGTGATCTTATTTTTTTTCTGTGATACCATTTTGAAAAGGCATAAAAGTAATTTTTAATTGAATTCTTTTTTTATAATAATATAAATGGTTTTATTTTATAAGACACATATATATAGATTATAATGGGTGGTGTCCTATATTTTCTTTCAGCAATCTGGTTATAGTTATTTATCATATGATATAATTATGGATGGATATACAAGGATTTCATCATAAAACTATATGGTGCATTGACAAGGATTATTTTTTGAAATTTAGGGATGGAGATACTAAGATTTTTTCTAAATGTATTTATATTATAATGTTTATTCCACTAAATATCTATATTTTTTAATATTTCAATGTCTTCAAAATATTTATGACATTCCGTGATAAAATGGTATTCAACATTATAATGTATTGGGTTTCAGGTTTGTAACATTATATTCTCATGTTTTTATGAAACATAATTAGTCAAATATTATTGTCTTATGATACATAATTATTGATAAAGATATGAAGATATTTTTATATGATATTGCTTTATTACTCATGATCTCTATCAGATTACTGATTTGACCATTTTTACTAGTTTATATATATTCCTTCTAATGATTTAAGTGTTAACCCTTACAATATATTCATTCCCTATTTTATGAAGATGATAATGTCATATGAGATGTCTTTAAGAGGGTCTAAATAATAATGGTTATGGATAAGTGTTCATATGTGTAACAAAATAATATGTTTATATAGCTAGTCTATAATCACTAATCCTGTTGGTCCTTAGTTTGTGTGACAATTTATGTAATTTAGTAATGATACCATGAAATAAATATATAATTTAATTTTTTATTATATTTGGTATCCATAGTAGGAATCATTTGTATGGTTTAGTTATTTTTAGGAATATTACAAAGAATGTATTGAAAACTCATGGAATGATTAAAAGTATTTCATAGCATCATAATTTTTAATTAAAGTATATTTTATGTTAAATTCATTGAAATAAATCAATGTATGGACACTATAAAATGGATATGATTAAGACATAGAATCATGTAGAGGAAATAATATAAAAATTGGTTGGTTGGGAATTGACATTATCATTACACCGATGCATGACAAGTGTTCCTAAAACTGAACACCTGGATAGACTGTCCCATAGTTATTATATGGATAACAATCATTTAGGATACATAGCCTAAAAATTAAATTATAATAATCAAAAATAGATTGAATCATCTAGGTTAATATGTTATTATATTTACATCTTTTATAAGTCAATTATCATCCATTATTTATAAGAATGTTTATTTTATACAAAAATAACCATTGAAAATTAACTATGTGAAAAACCCCTAGAATAACGATGATATCATATAAAATATATAACACTTATTAGGAATAATTTAGTATGATGAGACTCTGAAATGATTTATTTCTTCTTTCCATGGTTGAATTTAATGTGATTTTTGTTATGGATTGTATTTCCCCTCACAGATCACATATGAAATATTTTGATAAGGATATATAATTTAATACCCCCAACAATCATAGGACAAAATATCAATTCATGTATGATTATGAGATCCCTTGAGAGGATGATTTGGACATATATGTTATAATGAGATACTCGTGTCTTAAATGATAGGAGATGTGTAAATAGTAATGACATGCCTATTGTATGTAATTGTACTGGCATGTTTTTAGATGAATTTATTGGACTTCCCCCACTTCATGAGGTTGATTTTTCATTAAAGATCACAATTTTTCAAGTCATATATCCATGATTCCTTATATAATAGACCATGTTGAGTTTTATGAATTAAATAAGAAATTTTAATATAATTTGTACAATGTCAATGGATGCCCAAGTCCTTCACATTACTGTGCACTATGGATTTTTGTAAATCATTTGGTTGTATAAATGAACCTATACATTTACTATCATGAAATGACCAAGATCATGATCATGAAAAAATATCTTCTATCTAAACGGATGATCCATTCTATCAACTAACATGATCTTAAGATTTCTAAAAAATATTCCACTAATCCTTATGTAATCAGTTGAGTAAAACATAAAATGTTAAATAAATATTTATTTTCAAAATAAGGAATCAAAACTATAAATTTTTGTGATTTCATTTGGGCCTAAAACTTCCCATGTTACAATTATTTATTTTAATAATTATTTCATTAGATATTACCTTGAAATTAGTTGGTAGTATTTAATGTTAATATTATTATTTAATCTAAGAGAAACGAAGACCATGTGGAGAGATTGAAATTTTTTTAAGTATGTTACAAAAGGATAAAATTATAACACATCTTCGAGAAATATGAATTTTGGTTGCAAAGAGTATCCTTCTAATGTCATTTTATCTCTAATGTGGTAATATAAGTAGACACATCAACATAAAATGTTAACTGAAAATTTCCAAAAAACCTATTTCATGGAGGTATGATGTTTTCGTTGAATATCTAGAATTTACATATATTTTGTGAGAAATATCTAAATATTTTACAATCTACTAACCATGTTGACTTTGAAGGGATTGAAGTTGCTATGAATAATGAAACATGGGGAACTCTTTAAGGAGATTAAGATGAGATTGGAAAACAAACACATACTTGCACTAGTCTATTATTGAGAAGTGATAATGATATCTAGTGAGGCAGCTTTAAAGGTCTTGGGATGCGTTATTATATATAACATTAATGTAATTAATTATTTTTTATTAAAATTAAATAATTGTGAGTAGAACTACCCATGATGTGATCTAAATAGAGTGGGAATAGTCATTTCATTTTAAAATGAACCATAAAATATGTTATACCTTAAAAATAAGGATAATAAAATATAACATATTAACATTAAATTATAAATCAATTTATCACAAATAAAAACATGTTAAATCATAAAATATTTATAAGTTAATAAATAATATTATTTTATATGTATAAGGGTAATTTTTTAAAAAATAAACTTTATTTAAATTATTAATTATATTTTAAAATATAAAGGTAAAAAAATTTAAATTTAAATTTTATAAATTTAAATACATTTCTCAATTTCTCATAGAAAAATTTACGCAAAATGAATTTCTATTAATTTTCTGTAGGGAATGAATTTCTGTTGAAAAATTATTTTTTTGAAAAATTATTTTTTTCTTTTTTTCATTATATAAGGTTTTAAAAAAATTATAAAAATAAATTTAAAAATCTTTTTATTAATTTAATAATATAATTAATTATAAAATAATATTTTAACTTATAATTGAATATTAAATATTTTTCAAAAATAAATAAAATGTTACTTTAATAAAACTAGTGTTTTTGTTGTATTCTTCTAATTAAGTGTTCAGGTGGTGAAAATATATTTTCAGTGGCCAATAAATTCACATTACATGTATTGTCCTCATATAAATTTATTTTATTTCTCTAAAATTTGTATCATATATAATTGTATCTATTGTATATTTTTTAATAATTAAAATTTAATTTTCCTAAAAACTATTTTTACGTGGCTATGTGTATTAAATTTAAAAAAAATTAAGAACCATTCCCTAAAATATTTGTAAATACTATTTTAAAATTTTAAATTATAAGGTTCAAATAATTTATTTGTATTCATTCTAATTTAATTTGTTAGTGTTAATTAGTAATAATAGAAATTAATTACCAAGGTAATAATTAATTTGGGTAAATGGTTAAAAGTAATAAAAATCCTTAAATCACTCATAACATTTTGTAAAATTTATTCATTGGAAAAGTTTATATATTATATTTTCCAACACCTATTATTTTCACTTTTTTCCAATTTTAACATGAATAGTGTCATGGAATTTGAAAAAAATGATGTCTGTTTCCAAAAGAGCCATCACCTTCACGTATAAAAGGTCACCAAATCCACCATTAAAGTTAGAAATTATCTTAAAATTCATCTAATAATCACTAAAAATTATTTTCATCATATAAATCCCTCCCATCTATATACAATTTTGTTCAACATAAGGTCTAATATTTTTTTAGTTTTTATGGTGTTTTCTATGAGACAACTAAATCTTATAACATGAGTATTACTATATATTTTTCTGCACATTGATATAATTTATAACCATGTTAAACTAAATAAATTATAATCATCAGTATACTTAAATTTTGATATTTTAATTATAAAAAAATATTCAATCATTTACAATAAATGGAAAAACAAAATAACATTATTCTTTCATACCTGCTGAGTATGGCCACCATGACGCAATGTAGTATGATTTTCATCATGACCTATTATTTCTTACATAGATGATTAATTATTGGTATAAAAAAATTATATGTCTAAAATAAAATTCCGAAATTATTTCATATTTATAAACCAAAATTTGTTCCATTCATTGAGGAATAGGGTCAATAATTGTTTATATTTTCGAACTACATCATCCACAAAAAATGAATTTCAATTTTCAAAACAACCCCTATTTAAGAGATATAAAAATTGGTATAATTGAGATAAAAAAGAAATATGGAATGACAAAAAATCTATAAAAATTAAATTAACATTATATAATAACATAACCTTACCCGTTCAGTCATTATTACAAAGTTTGGTTTAGATCATTTTTTAACCAACATGAGTGATAGTGTATTGTTTATGTAATTTATGATTATGTAATGAATTATTTTGTTAAAAACATGATTGTTTTTAATTTTATTTTTAATGTATATTATTTCTTATCATCAAATTCTAAGGATGTTATTTATATATAATAATTTTTTCTAAAACATCCCAAAAGAGCTTATTTATGATTTCATCACAAACAAATGTTACAAATACACATAAGAAATAAAATAAAAAATTAATAAATTATTTTAAATCATATATTCTTGTAATAAAATTATCTAGGAATAATTAATATTGATAATGGAATAATAATAACAACACCACAATTAAACTAGTTCAAAATGATGATGATTTTTGACACCAACTTTTTAAAAATATATTAAAAGAACTAATATATATGTATTAAATATTTATAATGTATTTTTGTAAAATGTTATTACAAATAAGAGGTCTCTAAAAGTTGTTATTAAAAGATTTATTTTTCTTATACAGGAGGCCTGGTACCATTCCACTATGTAGTTCTAAAGGAAATCTCTTTTATTCAATTTCCCTTCACTGAGTTATAGTTTTTATTTATGATTAAATTATTTTTTAAGTGGTTTTCATAACGTCTACACAATATAATATATCATGAATTATATTTTATTAATTTTATTTTATGTTTAATTACATAATATCCCTTTTATGGTGTCATTGATTGAATTTTTTACTAGGCCACAAGTCGTTTTTGTGACTAAAATCCTTCCCTTGGTTCATAATAACTCTAATTATATAAATCCATTTCTAGTAAAATAGAAACAAACCTATGATTTTTTATTGTATTTTAACTTTATTATCTAGGTAAATAACATTCTACACAAGATTTTTCGTCATTAATGAATCTATCTATTTAATTGAAATTGATTTGAAAATAACTCTCCTCTCTTTTAATGGATTCATCACCCAATATCCAATTCTTTTTAACTTATCTCTTATTTTCAAAATTCCATTGTTAATTATTAAATTGGTCTTATCCCCAATTATCAACATATTTTTGATTATTTTAAATATTTTGTTCTGATATCCTTTTAATGAACTGGGTTTTCAATAATTGTATTTGAAAATATTTTATTTTATCATCATTTAAATGGTCGCATATTATTCAATTCTTCATCACAAGTAGATATTTGATTTTAATTTTTTCAATTTCACTTTATTATAATTCATTTAAAAAAACCATTTAAGATATTTCACCTTTATTTAAAATTTTTAATTTAAATTTTAAGTATATTTAAATTCATATTATGGAAACAAAATCCTAAAATGAATAAATTTTATGATCTATAAATCATTTTGAAAGTTCAATCCTCCAATAACAAAATGGTTCATTTATCACTAAATATATTATATTTTTTGGGTGACAACTCTATGGTATAAAATGATCATGTAGATTTTTATTTTATTATTTCAATGATTGTAAAACTATTTTTTTCTTCCATTACTTATTTCTGATAAGATGATTGATTTGATTTTATATTTAAATCATATTTAAAAATGATGAGGATTGGATTATAACATCTAAATCCTATTAAAATATTAAGGCTCATATTGAACGACACAGTAATTCTTGGATACATTAGGTTTTTTCATAGTATTAAATATTATATAAAATTTGATTTTTTTCAGAAAATAAAATGTTATCTATACAGGGGGTTTTTTAAAATTCTTTTCTTATGTTTTTTATTGAACCAAAAATTCAATAAAATGTTTCCAATTTTAAAGTTATTATATATATATATAATATTACTGGATAAAAATTTATTCTATTTTTTATATATATTGATTGAATATTTATTTTATGTTTCTGATCTATGTTTTTAATTAAATCTCTTTGGTCTTATGTTACTATGGTGGATCTTTAATGATCTATTATGTTTTTTCTTAACTTACGATCTCATGATAATTCTATCTGATATTACCCCCTTACTCATGTTTTCACTTATATTTATGATCAAATCATTTTGAATTGTTTGAATGTTTCCATTACTGGGAAATCAAGCTCACCCATTCTTATGATTCAATTGCACTAGTTATGAACATTTTTCATAAATATTATATTTCATGAATATGTTATAGAGGGAAATGTTTAAATAGTAATGTTCTTAAGTGTTTTAAAATAATATTTTTATAGGGATAGTCTCTAAGACATTAATAGTTTAGCTCATTAGTTTGCAAAAAATATGTTGAAATGTTGTAATTTTTTCATAAAGGGGATGTATTATTTATTAATGATTATCTTATGTCATCATTATGTATATAGAGAAGATCTTCCTCTCTTTGTGATATAGTGAAACAGAAAAAGTGTTATCTTAGTTCTATCATATGAAGGGAAACACAAAAAATAGTGGTCCCTATTTTAAAATAATAAATTAGAAGATCATATATATCACATGTAATGTGGAACATTTAACGAGGATAGTAACATTGAAAAATGAATTTCATGCACTTTTACACATAATTCATGATGTCACCACCACATATACAAATATTTTCAAGTTTGAGTTTAGATGTTTCTCCATTATAGTAGGTGATTATTGATGGATTTAAATATCCAAATAGAGTCTATAAAATAAAGGGATAAGTTGAAATATCCACCCATCAAATAGTAGTATGTGGATTTCCATGATAGACTATAAAAAGGTGTCAACACATCAAAATGAAATTTCCATATTTGATCTAAGAAAATATTCTATAATCCAGTTATTCTAAAGAGTATTTCCCTTTGAGAGATACTGTTTGAATAGTTATTGAGACCATATGGATATATAGATTAAATCTTATGGAGCATGGAAGACAATAATATTTTATATAGAAGTATGTGTCATTATGCAGACTATATTCACATGACATTTGTGTAACCATCCACATAGACCAATCATTTTTGGCCCATCTATGCTGGCCCCTCTACATAAGACCAACCACACCGGCCCAATAGGGACATTAAATATTCCCCTCTACCTCATTTTTTGTGAAGATTGCTGAAATCCGATATTGTGAATCTTGGATAGGGCTACATTCATGTTTTCCTTTACCCATGTAGTCCATGAGTACTTGGGTGATAAACCACAACCCACCCTCACTAGTGAAAGGACCCAATCCAATAACATGGGGGTCCTATAAATGGGAAACCAATAAGTGGGAGTCCCATTGTAGGGATAACATCCTGGCTGAATGTCCTAGTTGAATTATATTGGAAACCCAATTAAGTGAACCACCTAGGTGAAACACATGGGTGAACCACCTAGGTGAACCTGTTGTGAGAACCACCTAAGATACACCCTTATGTTAACCCATTCGTTAATACCATGGGGGAATATCCACACACCCCTACATGGGATTGCTACCACACTGTAGTCCTGAACCATGAGGCTGATTCCTTCAATGCCATCACGGACCCCAAAAAAATGGAGAGTCACACCATGAACTTTTTTCTCTTGGTCGTTGATATTTTTGGCTACATAAAATAAATCATTAGCATTAACCCCATGAATAAAATTATTTGGGATAGTCCTCAACACTCTAGAAGTTTCCGAGATTCTATATACTCCCCTTTACTCCTTTCTCATGTTATGATTTGAGATTATCTAGTGGGTTTCCTCAAGTATCATGAGCCGATAAACTCCTCAAGAAACTCCTGAAACCTCATAGTCATACTCGAATTCCATGTTGAAGAAAATAGGAATCATCCTTATGAGTAATACTTAACTAGTATGTGGGAATACTTCTTAGAAGAAATCCCCATCCAAACTTCAAATGGGAATCCTCAAGATTAAGCCCCAACCAAACATCAAATGGCCATCCGCCTTATGATTAAGCCCCAACTAAACCTAAAGTTTGAATCCTACATTAAAGTATGCCCCATCCAAACATCCATTTTACAACATCCATATGTGTAATCCAAAACTAATCATGAAATGGTAATCATCATTATTATTAATCCCTAATCTTCTCTAGCACTCATCCATAAGTAGACAAAGAGAATGGTGTGGTTCTCGAATCATCTATTTCCTCTTGTTTCTCACATAAAGCACATCTCATGTTGGGTAAGAAGTCAATGGTAATCACAAAATCTAAATAAATCCAATCCCATGGAATCCACCATAGCAATATGTCCTAATACAATGATCTCTAAGGGCCACACTTACATGTGAAATAAAAATGTAGTTCCTCCATAGACCTTGGACCTCAATATACGACTATAAAAATTATGATTCATGATTTCAATCAAATATAGATATGTAGAATGTATACTAAGGACCTAAGATCAAATGAAATCATCCTCAGGAGTATTCCCAAATCATAAATTAGTTAATTCATGCATCCTCCTTGGGAGTAATCCCCATTTTAATCCCCTAAACCTCCATGAGATACGACTTTCCTCATGGTCCCTTTTACAAGGGAATCCTCTTTAGGAATAAACCCCAATATAATACACTCAAATTGAAATAATCCCTACAAGATTAACCAGTTAGGTTATTAATAGGAGTAGGTTCTCATAATAAAACTATGTGGAATTTTATTCCCCTCCAAATGGGATATGTAAGAATCCTATATGAGTTCCAAACCCACTCCCCAAACATCCATATTCTCTTTGGGAAACATTCACAATAGATCCTAATTCAACCAGAAAATTCTCAACTCTCTCAGGTTATCAATGTTACCTTAGTTTGAGTCACACACCTAACATTGACTAGGAACCTTTTGTATAGATGACTTTCTAGCCACATGAAGCTAAATAGTATTGATGGGTCCTCATAAATGACCTTAAAATGTATGATCTTCCCCATTAAGTGGCACAAAACTGTATGGGTTATGATTCCATTCATAGGGTTACATAAAAATAAATCTGTCAGTTCAATCCCAACATCCAAATAACTCATGTATCTCTGTATAATGATATAATCCATAGTTTCCCACTAAGTGCCTAAGTGGCGTGCATCATCACAATAACAAAAAAGAATCTCAATGTAGTACCTCAGAGAATACCATCAGTGGCTACCCTCTGATACACACTGATATATTTATATATATCTCTACATTATTGAAGAATTTACAATATATATATATATGTGTTTCTAAGATATATACATGTTACTATTTATTTCTAAACCTTGGATGACACACATAATATATTTGAATTAATTAAGGATTCATGAAAATTTCCAAAGTCTATAAGAGAGTCTTGAAATAGGAAATTATCCCACCCGAGGGTGTGATAAACTCGACCTCCCATACTCTAGTAAAATTTGAGTACGTAATCATCATTAGAAAAAAATTCATAATGAGTTCATGGAATTTGAAATAAGTTCCCATCAGATATAATGCTATTGGGAGTTTCTAGTTCCATGAATAAACATATTTGAATCCATTCATAAATAGAAGATAATTATACGCCATTAATATATAGGGGAAGAGAGGTACTTTATTATATATTACTTCCTCATGGGGAAATATTATTAATTGAATGGAAGCCTATAAAAAATTATAATGAAAAATTTTAATCACTATGAGGATAACATTATATGGTTTTCTAGACCCTTTATCGACTACTTATAGAGAATAACAATCATGACTGATTATCTAGTTGATGGTTCAATTCCCATACATTGAAGGGATTAGGTCTCTTAAACATTTTCATCATATTGTGATATACTCCCAAGAACCTTGATATAATATAAATAGATATTAGAAACAGAAGTGGCCAGGTCAGCATAAATAGAAGAATAATTTGAAAAGGAAGTGAGGAGAATAATGAAATTTCCAATAAGTGATGACTATAGGAGGAAACAACCTAAGCATTGGAGGATGTAAATTAGTGTTTGATACAATTTTGGATAAAAAGGACATCATGTTTGTGAATTACTAGGAATGGTATAAGTTGTTGATATCCACTTCATTAACTATAATGACCTGGGAAATTATATGAACCTAATCCAAAAACATCTATGAAATTTACCACAATAAATGTCATGGGATAAATGCCATGATTTTGTAACCACCATGGATTACATCAATGTTTCTATTGACATGGTCGGAGGTACATTATTCATATAATCACATTTATCTAATTTTTTATTTAATTTTTTGTTATTTTTAACCTATTATATCTTTCATGTTTCCAAAGAAAATAAAAATATTTCCTCTCACCATAGTAAGAGTGTTATGAATTAAGATGCTATGTTGATGTTTTATTACAACAAAGATGTTTCAGGAAGTTCAAATTAATATAAAAGGGAGTATCCTATATGAAATCGTTGTTATTATAACTATATATGACATAGATATGATCCTTTGTATTGATTTTATTTATAATACTAATTTAAAAGTTACTTCTAAGAGAATCAGATTATGATTCATGAATGTGGATAAAAATATTATATATTTATATCAAAAAAATAATAGTTTTAATAATTATTAGATCCTACCTATGTAGTGTCATTTAATGTAATTTTACGAATAGAGGGTGATGAATCATGATATATGTATACAGAATATATCATAAGAATATATAATATACACATGATAAGAAATTCATTTTTTTTCTTGAACAATTACTGAGTCATCCCCTAGAGAGGGAAGTTTAGTTATCTATTTATCTCTTACTAATGAAATAAGTATTTCTAAAACTCTATATAGTGTGTACCTAAAAGATTTGGTGAAGTTAAAGAATGAAATATTGGTGAATTATGATAAAAAATTTATTTTCCCTGGTGTTTCAATATGGGTATCCCATTTTATATTCATAAAAAAGAATGATGGGTTTGTTATATTCATATTTATTAAATAGATATTAATTCCATTACTATAAAGAACAATTATTCACTACCAAAAATTAGAGGATTATTTTTTCAACTTTTATGAAAACAATAATTTTCCAAAATAGATCTTTAATATAGTTTTCATCAGTTAATGTTTATGAAGGATGATATAATAACAATGTCATTTTGAACATGGAGATGCTTTATGAGTGTATGGTAATTCATTTATGTTTTTAAAATTTGGCATCTTATTTTAAGATGTGATGAAAAGAGTTTTCAAGGATTATATTTATTAAATGGTGGTTGTTTTCAATGAATATGTATTGATGTGATATAATAGTTATAAAGAGAATGCGTGTTTTCTAAAAATAATTATGGAGACCATTAGAAAAATTAATTATCAAAACATATATTATGTGTCATTTGTGGATCTCTAGAGACACTTTTCATGACCATTGTGTATCTAATAATGAAATATATGTTGATCATTCAATGAAAATGTTATTAAGTTAGTTTTAAACACCAATTAAAATAACCAATATTTCATGATTTTTGGGTTTTAAAGGTTACTATTGATGGTATGCTCATTATTTTCCCAATTGGATGGCCCATTAACAATGTAAATATATAAAGGGGATAAATATAAATGGTCATATGAGTGCATGGAATGTTTTGAATATCTAATTAAGATTATAACAAATGAATATATATTATAATTACAATTTTATAAATAATAATTTCTAATATATAATGATTCATCATATAATGTCAATGGTTCCTTATGAAGTAATAAAGGGTAATTTCCTATGCATCATGGTAATTAATAATCCATTTAAAAAACTATCTAACAAAAGACATTAATATGGAAACTATAATTTTTTATTTAATAATATGGGGATAAATCCACTAAGGAAAAAGATAATATATATATATATATACCAAATGATTTTTAATTAAATCTTATCTATGGAAGAGATCAACATGAGGCAAAGAAGATCATGGGAACAACTCAAGGATTGTGATTATAGTGAACAAAAATTTTCATAGATAAATAAATCATATTAATAGCTAAAATTAACATTACATTTCAATAAAATACCTTATATAACATTAAATATCTAGTATTAATATATATAACATGATATAAAAGATATAGGTATATAATGGAACTACATCATTTCCCACTTTATTCAGAACTAACACCCTTCTTAGACATAACATACATAAAACCATCCTTATGACCTCGGTAGAGAAATCCAAAGAATGGGTGATCATAGATTACCATTATGGTTAATCAAAATAGATATCAATAAATAATGATGAGTGCGAATATGATAATAATAATTTCATGATATTAAGATTTGATCGTCTGAAAAAAATGCTTCATTTCAGAGATCTTAATCATGAAACCGATCAAAAATATGTATTATCAATACTCATTAAACCTAATAGATAATAATAGTAAATAATCAATCACGAGACATGATAATATATCATAATAATGAGGAATATGTTTTTTTTCAATTTACCAAACTATATATAATAATTTCCTTAGTCAAGGCTCCCTAAATATTCTATTATATTGGACTACATTCACTCCCCACTCCATCATTTAGATAGTTGAGGTGCACTCCCAAGATTATCATTTTGGATAGTTTCAATTACTAAATTGGGTTAACTCTAAATTAAATTCCTTTTTACATCAATATATATCCCTCTTTAGCTAATGAATTTTTGGGATATATATTTATAATCCCCCAGTCACGTAATGAAAACTACCATTCGTGTGTTTCAAATTATCAAAAAACATTTATAATATTATCAAATCAAAATAGATGTAAAGGATATGAGTTACATAAAAATTTAGTCATCATAATAATATAACAAATACAAAAATAATAAATATTGTAACATTTAATCATATACACTTTAAATCGTATGAAATAATAATGTATATTTTTAACGAAATAATATTTTTAAAACATCATACAAAAAATATTATAGAAAATACCCATTTTATTTGATATCACTTATATATGATCTAAATATATTTAAAATATTAAAACAAATACATTGAATATATCCCAAGATAATTATAAATAATAACTAAATAAAATATTACTCACGATGGTGATGAAATTGTTTCCTAAATGGAATATTAAAAAGACAAAAATCTATTTATAATTTCACTTAAATAAAACAAGTAAAATGATTAGAAAAAGATAAGAATGTTACTTTTAATATTTTTTAGGAATTTAAAATTATAGTATGATATTAAATTAAGGAAACGTAACATATTATAGTAAACATCATTGAAAATTTTAAAATACAATGTGGACATCGAAGGAATTCAATATAGACCGACGAGAGGAATATTATAAGTTTATCACAAAGAAATTATTATGTTTTCATGGGAATGTAAAGATAGGAAATCTAAATGAGAACATTAAATATATAAAAAAATCTATTTAACAAAAAATAAAATAATTATAGAGATATATCATAAAATTTCACCATTATAACTTTTAGGCCTATTCAATCCCAAAAATAATGATATTGTAACACAAAACCCTTACATCAAGTTTGTTTTACTTAATAAGTGTTCTATCCTAATACATAATAATTTTAAATTTTATTATAAATATATTCCAAAACCATAATAATACATATAATACCATAAATGTTTTACATTTATAAAAATTATCAATAATTCAATAACAATATTTCATTATCACCATTATATATGTTGTTAACTCTTACATTTTTCATGAATGTTTTTGTTCCGTAATTATTTTTATTTTAGTTTTTCGTAGTTTAATCATCTTATAAATGAATATACGAGTATAAATAACATATATATACAAATATATATTCATTATTTTCATATATATTTTAATCCATATAATGAGATGAGGGGAAATGAACTACATCATTTATGGAGATTATAGTTTATTCTTATTCACTATTTATGTTTCCCATTTTCAATGTATTGAAAAAAATAAAATATTATAGTAATTCATTATTTAATAATAATAATGATATATTATATATCATATAATTAAATTACATATAATATAATAAATACCAAATAAATATGTTATTGAAAAATGAATCATATCGCTACGTGGAGGTGGTAGTCCACACATACACATGGGGGATACCTTCATCTCCCATTTGATGAAGAAGATGTGTTAAATGGGTGTTAAAACAATATAATAACAAATATGCATGGTGATAACATGGTATTCATCATGAATTTTGTAGATACATTATGTTTAGATAGAATATAAGAAGAAATAAATTTGGAAGAGCTTTGTTAAGATCCATACTACTTCTTTGAGAAACCTCAATTGGATTACTCCTAATGCAATAAAAATTTATAATTAGTAGAAGAGAATAATATATAGGTTTAGGGGAATTATTGTATCATGTAAATCTAAATATATAATCATTAAAATGTTTGAATAATTTTGTAGAATCCAATCCCTTTTATATGTGATGGCTGAGACGGATATGGAATTTTTAAATAATATCACTTATATAAGGTGATGTTCATTAAAAGTAGCACCAAATTGAAAGGAATTAAATTTTAGTATAATATAATGTCTAAATATTGTATAGAATTATAATTTAATAGGTGTGATGATAAATTTATTTCATGAATAAATTATTAGGGGCTTTAATATATGCATTCATGTATTTATTGTAGTATTCTCTGGAAGAATATCCCATTCTGACTTGTTTAAAATATCATAGATGGATTTAATGGATACGTTTTAATCAAATGAGATGAGATGAATTTTGTATTTTCATATAGAATTTATACATCATGTATTAAATTTAAATAACTTGAGTTTTTTTGGATATGTTTTTAGAATAGTTACACCAAAATCGGGACTCCTTTTCCAGCATTGAAATTTTGATATTACACATCATGTAATTATTTTCACATCATTTAATAACATGAGAGGCATAGATAAAATTATTTGATGGGATTTATAAATGAATTCCAAAATATTTGACCACAAGTCCTACAATGGAGATTTAATAATACCGTTATAATGAAATAGAATGCTACATGATTCCCATGGGAGTCAATAAATAATAGACTAGACTACCACTCAATGAAACATTCTGAGAGCTGCCACATCTATTGTCAAGGACTACTAATTATGGGATGTGTCAAATAGGTTTTTAACATTACTAAGCCCTCATTACTAACAATATGGGTTAGACCTAGGTATAAGCAATTGTAATGATGGGGGATTTATTGTGTATGTTATTTTATTTTTAAATGAAATTAATTCATACCTTTTTACACAACCAAAACATCTTAAATCTCTTCATCAGTCTATCATCCATGACTATTTTGTGACTATTAAGGGAGTGATATTTTTAATATGTCAATAAGAGAATGAGTTGCACAATGTCTATTTGGTGAATTTCTTATAAAGTTTCAATATAGTTTCAAGTTACCAATTCAATGAATAACCAAAGTTACCTGGCCACTAAAAAATGCTGATGTGACAAATTTTTGGGGTGTCTACCATAACCATTTGATTCAACTAGCTCAGTTCCAACACTGAAAATTACATTCTAGTTATTTTATACCCCAATCAATCATGAAACCATATTTTCAGATGAAGAATATGTTTCTATTTTCATAAAATCTAAATAAATAATAATCTATTCTATCAACAAAACTGGGACATTTACTTCATAAATATGTTGGGATTATTATATTGAATTAATATTTTATCCAAACCACTCTCTGTGGGTTTGAACATGTGAATCTAATTCAAATACTACCTAGATAATTAGTGGTTTATTTGATTCTTATTTTAAAATTCTAAATTTTTTATCTCTATGGGAATTAACGAAGCCCATGGGGCTATCACGTTTATTGTAATCTTATGCCTATCTCATTCTATAATCATCGTTAAACTGATTTTAACATTAACTGTGGTAAAATAATTTTAATATTATTATTATTCAATATTAGAAAGAATTAATTTTAACCTATAATATTATATCAATTTTGAATATTACATATATGGAATTTATTTTAACATATTTAATTTTTAATGTGGATGAATATAATTTTAAATTAACAGTCAACATGCAATGAAAGCATGTTTTATGATATTGAATCTTTTAGAATATAACATAATTTATATATATTCATTTCCTTATAAACACCTTACAAATTAAAATAAAATAGATGATTGAATATATATTATAAAAAAAATAAATCAAAACCATTAAAAAATGACCTTAATTTAATTTATTAAGGTAATAATACACAGTACTTATCAAAAAAGTTTTATGAATTAGTGGTTTTAAGCCATAATAAGATTCTTATATAGAGTTCATGTAAAATGATAATTAGTAAGAATTTTTTTATATAATTTCTAATTAATGTACACTTATGTGACCTTTAGATAAAATTAAGAATAATAATTTGACATTCAGTATAAAATAAATATACACATATATATATAACTATTTAATGAAATATAAATATTTTTTGAAAACAAAAATTTTTCATCCGAATATATTATTCACATGATAAGTTGAAAAATTATATTAAACTTCTAAAATAAAAATTATGAAATGTTATAAATTTTTTATAAAGTTCTCATGAAAAAATATGAGAAATACAATTTTAGAAGAGAGTTATTTTTGATATGTAATATAACATTAATGAATTTTTTTTTACATAGTATGGATTAATCAATAAATTTTCATTACTCAGAACAATTGTGATTGTTTTTATTAAATTGGATGTGACAATTAATATCATGGAATTTAATGTCTACCATATAATTGTTTACAATTTCGTTTCTTATATAGAGTCAAGGATGCATGTTTGGAGAGCTATCGAATACCCCATGATTATTTTTCAAATGAAAATAAATATAAAATATTCGAGTGTAATTATATAACACACTTAAATGGATTTTAACTCTTAATTTTTTCCACTCTTGTAACAAATGATGCAATATCTATTTCATTACATCATCAGGTTCCCGTGTATCTTCCACAAATTTATGATTCCTCCAATAATCCTTAACAATTCTAGTAGTCATATACTATAAAAACAAAATATACATGATTCAATATTTATACCAGTTGTTATTTACAGTAATGATCATACAATAGTGGTATAATCATTTTGTTCATTACCTGTAAAGGATCTAGAAAATACTTCCTCATAGAAAAAAATAAACACATCATGAAATTATGATGTGTTTAATGGAAAATATGAGTAATAACCAAAAACCCCTCCTAAATTTTGAATATTAAAGTAACCAAAATACATAGGACTTGAATTTTTATTATTTTTGAATATCATAAACATATTCCATGATAAAATTAACAGTAAAACTTTCTCACCAATATCAAATTCAATATCACAAAAACAATTTTTATGAAAACTATTCTATCAATTTTGAGATTCCTTGATTCTCTATTGAATGGTTATAATCTTATTTTTTATATCCTTAGAGATTTTGAGTACCAATATATTTATTTCTCCAAATTTATCAAATAATATAAGAGTTTTACACTTATATTCACAGATAGATTCATAATGATTCAATTGGATTGTTGAGTAAAAGTGAGGGTTAATGTAAAACATGACTACATGAAGTTATTGATCCAAAGAATATTTTTAATCTAGAAAATATTGTGAAAAATATCCTCCAATGTTGGAATGGTCCTCTTAGACTAAACATCAATTTGTGGATGGTAAAAATTATTAAAACACAACTTTATAACTAGTTATTATAAAATAATTATCCAAAAAATTTAAGAAAACCTTAAATCGAAATCATATACAGTAACTAATTACTCCCATGTAACTGTAGAACTTCTATAACGTTTATCATTGATATTTGATGAATATATAAATATAATTTGATATAAATTATGTTTAATAACTCTATAAGAAGATTAAATATATCCCAAATACAATTATTACTATTATATATAGTTGGGTCTATGACGATGAAATGCATATTTATGATTTCCCACTTTAATTATGGTAGAGGTAATTGTTTTAAAATCTCCATACACATTTATCTCTCATCCTCATCTTGATTTCATTTCCAGAACTGAAACAAAAACACCAATACATCCCTCCTCATTTTAACCACCAAAAAAAATAATCTTTTAGGCCACCATACATATTTTTACATTAATGGTGAATAGATAATGAAGGTCTATTAGATTGTTACAGTAGTGAATTATTTATGTATGGTATTTTAATGAGAATTTATTATTTACGAGAATAATTAATACTATTAAAATCAAGGTTTATCACATTCCATTTATCATGTTATTTTCTATCTCATCATCCTTCGTTTTTTACATCATTAATATTTATATTTATGGATTGTTGGACACCCATTTGGGAATGACAAGATTTAATTTCTTGCATAATGATTTCATGATTATTCCCTTCAAAATAATTAAATATTTTTTTTTTAATTTCATAACATATATGATTTCATGATCTATTCACCTGAAATAATTATCATTTGTTTTCACATTCTCATGGTGGTAATGTATTCATTTGTCATTATATTTAATCCACATCAGCCATCTTATTTAGTTCATACACAACTTTCTCTAGATAGTTATAAACAATAAAACATTATTATTGGTATATATATCACACCATTATTTTTAAAGATAATTCCCATTATATATTAAGTGAAAATATTATGACTAATAACTCTAAATGATTATTTGGTTAATTTTTCTCATGAACTATCAATTGATGGGAGTTATAATCTTATAAACATATGATTATTCATAAAAATACATCCCTTCCACCATTTTAATTTTGTAATATTAATCATTAACCTTTCTTTTTGACTATGCAGTTTGGGAACAACATCACTATTCAACATTCCCATCATTTCAATATAATTATATTCACATTCATATGTGAAATGGATCTTTACTTCCTTTAATGTTAACTATATGAGTTCATTATATAACATTGATTAATCATTTATATATAATCAATAATATACTTCCATGCGAAAAATATGGATATCAATCAATGTTATTTCTCTAGAACAATATTCGAAAACATTGGTATTTAATTGATCCCCTGATATACCCTACCTTGTGATTATAAGACTAATAATTGAACATTCAATATCTAAAATTTTATTTTCATAAATTGTTCATACAACTTTTCCATCCTCAAAGAAATTAATAAATAACTATTTTTACCTACATTATATTCATTTTTCATAGAATATATTCTATATGACTACCATAATAATTTTAAGGTAATATCAAATGTCTATATTCATAGATTATATATAGAGAATGGCGAGAATTAGTAAAACTGAATAAACATACTATAATTTTAAATTTTCTAAAACTTAATCAGATGGTTGTTTTGGCCATGGATTCACTTATGAAGCTCAATTGATAGTATCTATATTGAGAATTAATATTCAAAAAAATATTAATCTCCTCATAATTGTTTGAACTAATTATATATATGGTACACATGACAATTATTCTTTACCAAGATGTTATTATGTTCATGATAATCAATGTCGTGTTTCATTGATCTATAATTACAATAAAAATGAATAGATATACCTACTGTTGGAAGATGTGGCCTAGATGATCATTTATCATGATTATAATGGGGTTTCTTATTCAAATCCTATAACTCAATTAGAGTCATTCAATATTGAGTCATTAAAATATGTGTTTCACCTTGATGAGTTCATTTGAAAACATGATATCAGGATTCTAAGGATGATAAATTAAATCTTCTATAATGACATGATTAAACCATCTTATAATAAGAATATCATCAATTTTTTGTTTCTCCACATCCATATGAGATATATGACACCATTTAATAGGGATAAAGACCAATGAAATAGATTTAATTTACAAAATAATGTTATACTTATACTCATACAGATAAATAAATATATGATACTTGAGTATATAAAATATTCCTTCCCTTCCTCAAAAATTGATATAGTATTTATATAAATAAATCCAATCAATTCCCTAACCATCATAAATTAAAACTATAAAAGAATAACATGATTTTGTGGGATCAATTTCCCTAAAACATTAGTTTGTGATGTTTCATAAACTTGAGATGAAATTATTTTATTAGTAATAGTTTTTAGTATTATTTAAAAATCTAGTCATTGAGGTTGTAATTTTATAATCATAGGAAACATTTAGTATATTAACTAGTTGGTAGAAGATAAATCAAATAAGACATTATCAATTATTGAGTGGATAGTAAGTGAATGTTCTACCAAGTAATTATCTCACTGCATATCATCAATAGTCATGTCATTATATTTTCCTTTTTTTCTAGGATTAAGAGGTTTTGGATCTTGATCTTCATTATTGTCCATTAGATCTTTTTACGTGTTATCATAATATATATACCACATCAGATTTGATATTTACTGTATTGGTGGTGTGTTCTATGGAAATATCTCTCCAATTTCATCATTGATAACTTCCATAAATTTCCTTTTTTATTTTATTTCCAAATGGAATTCATTTCCATAATTAAAAATTTTACAAGACCCATTATGAAAAATTCCTCCATGCTTATTTCATCACTTTTGGCATTAAAGAAAATCATATTCTTCTCTCAGTGGAATTTTTTATTATAATTTCAATCTAATTAAATTATTATATTATAATTAAAAAATTTATATATATGTGTGAATCAAACTTCATTTTTCTCTATAATAAACTATTTTTTCATATCTAATGATGTATCATAAGGATAATTACTTTAAATGAGATGGTTTAAAGGCACTGAATAATCAATCAATCAAACATTGTGGTTCAATAATAATACTAGAATATTACATTGGAAGTCTTCTACTATTTTCATAATAGGTAAAAAAAACTCATCATCCCTTTTATTATGATAATTGAATTCATTCACTATTTTTTTTGAAGAAAATGGGTATTGTTCATATATAAAAATAATATACAATAATCTACCCACTCCATTGAAAATATTTCATCTATTTTCCCATTTTTCATGATGATAGTCCACAGTTGATCCTTTATCATTCTAAATAATAAATATATAGGATTACCTTATTATATTAAAAAAACTAGATATTGGGAATTAATATTTAAATTTTATTGACCCATCGCTCAGTAATTATTCGATTGATGGACACAAAAAAAGAATTTATATGTTTCATCATTAATAAATAAAAAAATACATTATTAATTCCCTTTCTCACATGGAATCTCATCATGATTAAATTATTAAGAGTTTTTCATAAGCATAATAAGAATAATATACATTCCAACACAAATAATATTCAGTTTTAGAGGGAGATATGCATTTCCTTGTGTATCACATTTTTCATTAGAATTGATCATTATTTTTCAAAAAATTGATTGAAATAAAATATAATATTGTAAGGAAAAATGATAATTTTGTTGAACCATATTACTATTAAAATAATTTTCATAATGTCCAAATAATGATTCTTTTTTTAATCTATGACAAATTAGCTTTATCCAAGGTCATCCATTTTCTTTATATATTCCAATACATAATAATTTTGTACGAAGAAAATTCAAATTAACTTAATAATATCCCTTAGTAGTGTAAAACATAGAAAATAGTAAGGGCCCCTTCATCTTGAATATTAATTATGTTCATGATATAAATAACCAATCCTATTTGAGGTTATCTCCCATAGGGTAATTAGTTCTTAAAACCACATACACATGTAGTAAGTCAGAATGGATTTATTTTCTTAGGAATCAAAACAACTTTACATATCCTTACATATGATGTTATGCAATACATTTTCTTATCGTAATCAATATCACATATTTTTTTCATCAATTATTTTATCAACTATATTATAACATATAAAATTGACCTCTCCTGGATAATGATAGATCAATGGATCAAATTTTTGTACATGATATAATCAATGAAATATGTTATTAAAAATTCAATGCATTAATCTATTTATATAGATCACTATCCTAAAAATAAATGGGCATGATGTGATGCTCCTTTTTTTTGGAATCCATGACTGAGGGTTTAATACCTATTTTCTAAAGAGATAATTGAAAAATAAAATCTATAAAACTAGTGTAAATTTGTTTCTATATAATTAATGACATTACCTTGGGTTATTATGTCATGTTTCCCTAAATCAATTATAGCATACTTGAATTTACTAAACCGTACTCCAAGAAAAATATAGTGAAATAAACTTTCATTTATAAATACATCATCACATTAGCCAAAATGTATCGTCCATATCAATATAACCTCACCAAAAAAATTATGGTTAATTTCCATTGAAACATGGATACATAATAATCATGTAACAAAAATGAGCTACATTATAATCCATTATTTTATTTAGAACTATGACCCTTAATTTACATAACAAAGATAAAAATTTTCTCCACAACATGGGTAAGGGGATCATAACACCAGATGAACACACATTCTCACTATGTGTAAACATAAGTGCAAAACTTTAATGATTATAAGTGATAATTAGATGATAATAATGTTAAAAGAACATGATTTTATAATTATGAAATCATACCCATCAATTTATAGATCATAATCATGGAAAGTAGAAAAATGGTTTATCAATAAAATGAAATAAGAAATAATAGTATTTAGTTATATATAATCAATAATGATCCATGAGAACATATCATAACAATAAGTAATAATTCAGAGTCATATACATAATAATATGATATATTTTATTTACTCAAGGATCACTACATATAAAATCATAGAGAATATGTTTTACTTCACTATGATGAAAAAATTGAACTATTTGAGATGGGTTCTTACCACACATCCATGAAATGTCAATTTGATTTCATTTGTAAGATTACTTTATACTCTATGGAGGATACTAGTTTTTATATAAAGGAGGAATGGGGGGTTTAGATTGATATTTTTATAAAAAGGACAAAGATAGGGGTGGTTTTGAAAATAGTTTTAAAATAATTACATAATTTAAAGAGTGTAATAGTTTAAAACCAAAATGGATTTCATAAAATATGAGTTAATTATGTGATCATTGCTAAGTTACTATGCCACATTAAGAGTTCCATGGTCACAATTTCATATTAGGTTTTAGTTTAATCTTTTTTTTAATGGTAACCCTAATATTGGTTACCCTCATTCTTCTTAAAACAATGCATAAACCCCCCCTGAAAAAATAGTTCTGTTGTAAAGGGACCTCCAGAATGGAGTGAGTTCTAATAAAGAATAATTAATTCGTATGTATTTTCTATAGAAAGAGTATTCATGTTTTTTAATAGGAATAAAACAATATTCCCACTTGAATCTCAACCAAATAGATGTTGAAATGAAAAATGTTTAACTAAATAAACTAAAAAGTTACATCTAAGGAAGAATCATTTTAAGATAAAACATAATTGAACTAATTAACACAAAAAATACACAAAATTAGTATAATATAATGTTAATGAATGACATATTAAATTTTTTATCACCCTCACAATGATCACGCACCATTTATCCCATCATTGATAGGAAGAGGAAGTTGAAGTGGACTCCATCTTCATTATTTATCCATTTATGATGATAGGTGTCCTACAAAAAATGATGTGAATTCGTTTTACACAATATTTGTTCCCAATAACACATTGTGAATGTCTCCACTGATTATTAGGACTCATTTGGACACATATAGCTTGAGATATGGACAGATCATAACACACCACTTTTGACTTCATGAATATTTGGTGTGCTAGATATATCAGGTTGGTTATTCCATTTAATGGACTAATTGGGATTGGATGTCTTAATAAAATTTATAGAACATATAAATGTAGACACTCCCACAAAATATTATCCCATTAAAATGCATTGATTGACCTTAAGATTCACAACAGTGGATAGGGGTTCTTGTATCCCATGCAATTTATCCTAATTTTTTGTATAATTCATCATGGGTCCTCCAAATCACCTCCACCTACAATGAAATTGATTAAACAAATGAAATAACCCATTTTAAATCTGATTAAAACAAAATAATTGATCCAAACATGGACTGATATTTTTTGTAATAATTTTAATTTAAAATAAAAAATCATTGTAATTTAGTGGTGTAAAGGGAGAAAATTATTAGTGAATCATGATGCAATCACACCCCCACACCTTAAAATTTGTAATACATGTAAAAGTCACATTTCCAGAATTTATTCATGGTGATATTACCATCTTTATGAAAATTTAACATTCAATGAAAAATTAATTAATGAAATATATCTGATAAACAAATCCCACCAAGGATTTATTCTCTGTGATCATTCAAAAATATGTCTCATAAATTGTTTCAACACAAAATTTAATAAGACTAATGATGCCAATTTGAGCTTGTAATCCAATGGAAAAATTGTCACCAACTCTCCATTCGTGTGTGGTTGAAATCATCCAATGCATATATTTCCACTTTATATCAAGTAAATATATGTTATTTTAGTGATTATTTTATTAAATGGTTTCTTACACACAACATGCCCTAAAAAATTTGAAATATAATTTCAATAACAACTGAATTTTTCTTTCCTAGAAGTTAAATAATCACCTTAGAGCCTAGATATCCCCATATGTTACATATTTCATCACTCAATTCATTTATTGTTATAATTATTAATTTTAGTTTTTAATTTTTCACATGGAAAAAATCCTACACTCTTATCTCAAATATATCATGATCTCCTCATGACACTAAATATATAATTATGAAATGATAAAATGTTGAGGCATTGAGGTTTTTGACCATCCCATGATACAACCCCATTTAGGTTTTTTGTTTTCAGTTTTTTTGGGCCATACAATAGTTGGATATCAATTATACACAGATAGGTCAATCTAGTAAATTAATGAAATATATGTGATGAGGAATGAATATATGGAAAAATAATATTTGTAAGAAAAAAATATTAATAAAATTATATCCACATTCTATTGAGTAACAAAAATTCACAGCTCATTATTGGGGGAAAATATTGTTCAGAAATTGAGGGAAAATTTTTTCCCTTAAACTACTCACACCAAGGGATCTATTATTCACAATGGTTTCAAAAAGATAAGTCCATTTATATCATTTAAAAGCAATCCAGTTTCAATAAAAAACACACCTTAATGATAAATTGATGATAAAACACTCATTCCATGATTGAAACAATGTTTTCTTTCAAATTTTTAAAACAATATGAAAAAGGGAAATTCCCCAGGAATGTTTAATAATTTACATGATAAAGTGGGAATAAAAAAATAAAATTACCGGATTAATTTGAAGGGAGAAATAGAGTGGGGGAATGGAATAAAACTATTAAACAAGAAAAAATAGAAAAAGAATCCTGATGATGAAATTTTTTGACCACCCCAGGATTATAAACATCTCTCTTCACCTAATGTGAGTAGCATATTCATTGTAATAAAATTGAATATGTGAAGGAAGAATAAAACCTAATTTGTGTTATGTGTAGAATTCTTCCTGAACAAGGATATCATCTATTGGGAACTCTGGATTGAGATCGTGATATTTCTTTAACAATTTCCCATTGAATGTGGTTTTTTCTTGGTTTCTTCATTTTGAATGTGAATAACACCAAATAGAGAGACATTAGTAACTATGTATGGCCCAAACCAGTGGAAATGAAGCTTACCCAAATGCAATTTTATCCTTGAATTATTAACAAGTAACTTTTCTGAAATTGAAACTAATAATGAAGGATGGGCAGTTTTAGGCAACCTTGGTTCTCTCCTTATAAGTCAAGGAGTTCTCCAATTATTATATACACATTCACTCTGAATATTAAATCTATAACATTCTCATATTACCTATACTGAAAATATTAGTGTTGTATTTTTTGATGGCCTAGTAGGACCGATTCCCTATCTTAATAGGGATATCACAAATCCTTCCAAAAATAGGCCTATAAGTTGATTTTCCCTTTGGAGTTCTAAATGTAGTACGATATGCCCATAATGAATCATTAGTTATAAGAGTTGATTATTTTTTGTTAGGTTGAACTTTTTTAGCAAGAATCTATTTTAATTCCCTATTAGATGCCTTAGCTTAAAAATTTGTTCGTTGGGGATATACTGTAGACACTTGATTACCAACCCCATACAGTCAAAAATTGATTTCATTGCTTTGTTTCATAAATGAGAACTCTTGTCACTAATTTTAGACATAGTAAATCCAATCCAAATGAAAATTTGGGTTCTAAAAATTTCCACAACTGTCATGGATTCATCATTCCATGTATCTCACACCATTAACCATTTAGACACATAATCAAATTCTAGGAGAATGTACATGATTCCAAAAAAATTAGAAATGGTCCCAGCACTACTGGAAATATGATTTTTCCCAACGGGTGTTTACCAATGGTTGGCATAAACCGTTGGGGTTGATGGGACTAGGACATATTTACCAATAGTTATACAAAACCGTTGGCAAAGGAATGTCCAGGGATGGATTTCCCAACGGTTTAGTGAAACCTTTGGGAAAGGCCACCCCTTTGCCAACGGTTTCCCCAAACCGTTGGTAAAGGGGTGTCTTGGAGACACTTTATCCAACAGTTCTAGTGAACCGTTGGGAAAAGTACCCCTAGAGAACCCCTTTGCCAACGGTTCCCCTGAACCATTGGGAAAAGGGTCCTTTCCCAGCAGTTTTTATAAACCGTTGGGAAAAAATTCCCACAAATACTGGCGCGGGCCTACTCTCCCCCCATTCGGACAGAACCCTAAATTTCTTATCCAGCGAGGCTGCCCTCCCTCCTCTCGCGAACTCCCTCCATCCGAACATCGGAACAGGTGAGAACTCATCTGAAATCAGGTATTTTTTCCTTTATACACATATACTATCTTATTTTTATTGTTATTGATCTCATATTTGAGTTTTAATTTATCAATCGAGCTCCAACTCTCTGCTAATCTTGAACTCCCCATCTGAATAGGTAAAAACCCAGTCGAGTCATCTCAAATCAGGTATTTTATTCTTTATACATATATGGTACCTTGTTTTTATTGTTATTGATCTAATATTTTTGTTTTAAGTTAGGATTTTGATGTGATTTCACCGTGAAAAACAGGGAAATGAATGAATATGTTGTTAATTAATTAGTTTCCCCTGGAATATCAGATGTGTTATAATGACCATGATAAATAAAGGGGTAATGTAATAAAAGAACTTGAATAAATACATTGTGGATGTTGGGTTATGTTGCCTCTATGAGAGGTTTTTTTGTTCTGTTTCATTGTATGTTTTAGGGTGTTTTATGGGTATTGAGGTGACCAGTTGGACTTTGTGATATGTGGGGTTGTAATGTGATGGTTAGTGGGCATGGAGGTGACATGTGAAGTTGTATGATAGTGATGATGTGTGGTGGTGTTGTGTCGTGTGGAGGTGTTGTGTAATGAAGTTGTGGTGTATGATGTGTGGTAAATAGATTTAATTAATTTAACATTAAATGAATGGACAATGTAAGTGTGAATGAAGTGGCTTATAAATGAATGTGAGAAATGCTATGCGTCTTGTGTGGTGGTGGTGTGGTTTATGTGTTTTATGGTAGTAGTGAAGTGTGTGATTATGTAGTTAATGTGAACCCATAGGTTGAGTATTGTGTGCTATCTATATATCATGTATTTTTATGTTATTTCTACACATTCCCAACCAGAGTTGGATAAACTTTCCAACGATCAGAGGTTTTGAGTTATGGGTATTTTTTCTAATATCTAGGATGATGGTTATATGTTTGGATAGCTACCATGTCTTCCCTACTCTTCCTTCAAAAGTTATTGACCATGTGTTTTTAGGCAAGATGCGATGTGATTGTCCATGTGTCTTCAGGTGAGATGAACTATGATATCCCTAGTGTTTTCCGGTGAGGTGTGATGTGATAAGGCTATAATAAGATGTGGCATGTGGTTGGGGTCATGTAGCGTAGGAGGATGGCACAAGGTTGATGTTATTCATGTTCATGATACCCTACTAATATGGTTATGGGATGAGGCATGCTGTTATGTGATATAACACATTAAGTTCTTGTTGGTTTTACATTTTTTCAATAACACATTTGTATGTTTTTTTCACATGTGTAGTTGATACCTTGATTATTTTCCTCCTTTATCGTTTACTTAAATGTATTTTCTATTAAATTTAATGCCTATTGAATTGTTTATGACAATATTACTTATATAAATTCTTCTTATAGAATGGACATAAGATGGATGTATGAAACCGATCGGATCTCAGACGATTTTCAAAACAATTTGGAGAGCTTTATAGATTTTGCATTTCACAATGCTTCAGATAGTGGTCGCATACACTGCCCATGTTCCAATTGTGTTGGTAGACCTTGTTTGAGTCGTGAAGAAGTCATCTACCACATAACCAAAAATGGGTTTCAAGCAAACTACTTTGTGTGGTATCACAATGGGGAGAAAACGAAATCTCAAATTGGTGATGATCGCAATGAAAGGACTGGAATGGAGAATTTGTTAGATGATCGATTTTCGTTTATTCGTCATCATAAAAAAGAAAGGATTTCGGCTCAAGAAGACTTCGATATGAGGACAGCTGATGCATCTAGTAAAAATGATGATATTGATAGGGTGAAAAAAATTGAATGATGCTGCCACGACTCCAGTATATCGACAATGCGATAAAATGAAAAAGCTGGAATTTTTTATCTGATTATTTCATTGGAAAACTATGTATGGGATTTCTAATACAGCAATCGATTACATTCTTACCCTCTTGAAGGATTTACTTCCAGATGATGCAGATATTCCCTCAAACCACTATATGGCATGGAAGTTAGTTGAGGAACTTGTATTTTCAAGAAACAAAATTCATGCTTGCCCGAAAGATTGCAGTTTATTCTGGGAGGAAACCGCTGAACGAAATGATTTTATAAAATGTGGCACATCCCGCTGGAAGTCAAAATCTGATGGAACACCATCTCGCATTCCACAGAAAGTAATGTGGCAATTTCTATTGATCCTCAGACTCCGGAATCTTTTTATGTCTGATGAAATATCAATAAAAATGAGATTGCATGATACCGAGAGAAAGAAGACTATTGATGAGTTGGTTCATCCTGCAGATGGATTTGCATGGAAGAGATTTGATGCTCGACATCCTTATTTTGTAGCTGACGTGCGTAATGTGAGGCTGGGTCTTTCATGCGACGGTTTTAATCCGTTTGGGGAGACGCTTACTTCGCACAACACATGTCCCGTTTTTATACACATTTATAATCATCGCCCATGGTTTTGTATGAAAAAACCTTTCACTTTCATGAGTATACTCATATCTGGTCTTTCTGATCCCGAAAATGATATTGATGTATACATGAAAACTTTAATAAAAGAATTGTAACTTCTTTGGGATGTGGGTGTGCACACATACGATGCATGTTCGAAAGACATATTTCAGATGTGTGTTGCGCTTATGTGGACGATCAATGATTTTCCAGCTTATGAAATGATGTCTGTATGGAGCACAAAGGGAAAACTATCATGTCCAGTTTGTATGAAGAATACATGATCCAGAAGACTGAAACATCATTGTAGTTTCAGTTTTATGGGACATCGATGATTCTTACCAAAGGATCATCCATATAGATTGAATCGTCGAAGATTTGATAATACCATAGAGACCGATGATCCACCTCAGCGTATGTCTGGAACTGATGTGCTTAATGAATTGAAAGATTGCAGTTTTTCGTTCGGGAAGGGTCAAATGAAATTTGGAAAGAGAAAGAATGTTTCCATTGAAACCTGTTACAATTGGAGGAAGAGGAGTATCTTTTTTGATTTTCCTTATTGGTCAACCAATTTGTTATGTCATTGCTTAGACGTAATGAATATTGAAAAGAATATATGCGAAATGTTGCTTTCAGTTCTTCTAAATGTCAAGGGGAAAACAAAAGATGATTTACGGTCTTGGCGTGACTTGGTGGATTGGGGCATCAGACCAGAATTGCATCCTGTGCGTATCAGTGAAAATAAATGGAAACTTCCATGTGCTTCTTATGTGATGAAACCTATGAAAAAAAAACAATTTCTGGAAGTATTAGAGACAATTAGAGTTCCTGATGGGTATTCAAGCAATATATCTAAACGGGTCAACAAAAAAGAGTTGAAGCTAAAATCTTGGAAGGCTCATGATTATCACGTTCTACTGCATGAGTTGCTTCCAATAGAAATCCTTCATCTTTTGTCCAATAATGTAAGGGTGGCTGTTATTCGGTTGTTCCATTTGTTTAGAGATCTTTGTGCTAAGAAGTTATCCAAGTCTTTCTTGCAAAAATTTTTGACAGATACCCCATTAATTTTGTGTGAGTTGGAGAAAATATTTCATCCATCATTTTTCACATGCATGCTACATCTGACTATCCATATTCCCAATGAAGTACTTCTCTGAGGACCTGTTTCTTTTCGTTGGATGTATCCAACTGAAAGAAATATGTTCACATTAAAGTCTTATGTACGAAACAGAAATCATCCCGAAGGTTCTATCGTGAATGGTTACCTGGCCCAAGAATGTATGGATTTCTACTCGATGTATTTGTCCGATCTTACTACAAGATTGAATAGACCAATGAGAAATGAAGAAGAACAGTATGAGAAAATTGAACCCAGTTTTCCATCACTTCCTCAAACAGGAGGAATTCCTGGATCATATACATTGAAGACATTAAGCCATGAATTGCGGGAGATGGCACATCGCACAGTTTTGTTCAACTGTGATTTGTTCGATGGCTATATCAGGTAAATAAATTGATTATGTATATCTTACATATATATCTATTAAACTATTCATATTTATTATCAACAGGGAACATAAAACAATGATAAATAGAAAGAATCGTTCTTTATCTTTGAGAAGGAGGGAGGATTTGCATAGCAAAGAGTTTTCTGCTTGGTTAAAATTGAAGGTAGAAATATTACTATTTAAAATAATTAAATCAATATTTAATTAAGTTTAAAAATCATTTATATTACAGGTATTGAGTTTGTATGCTGACTCTGTCTCGGAGGAAATAAGAGCTTTGGCTTTTGGTCTTAATACCATGGTTCGTGACTGTAAATCAATTGTTATCAATGGGTACAAATTTATTTTCACTGAACGAGCAAAGAATATGAGAACACAACATGATGGTGTTATGGTTACTGCCAAAACATATTGTTATGCCAGTGCATCAGATAGTAGACCGCGATTTGAAAATGTGGGTTATTATGATGATGATAGTGTTGGTGATGGTGATGGTGATGGTGATGGTGATGATAGTGATGATGGTGAGGGTGATGTGGGACAAATTGATCCATTTCATTTTTGACTAATATTACTGAGATTTGATATTTAATCTATTCTAGTTGTTGGTTTTATCTAGACTCGTAGTATAATATTCGAGTTGAGTTATTTTTATATATTATCTGTTTTTATGGATGTTGTTGTCTTTTAGTGGTTGTGTGTTTGGTAACTCTCTCCTTCCTGGACCCCGGACAGCCCCCCAGACATCCCCCCACCCTCCTCCCTGGACCCCGGACACCCCCCGGACAGCCCCCCGAACAGCCCCCCCACCCTCCTCCCTGGACCCTGGACACCCCCCGGACAGCCCCCAGACATCCCCCCAAACAGCCCCCCCACCCTCCTCCCTGGTCCCCGAACAGCCCCCCGAACAGCCCCCGGACAGCCCCCCACCCTCCTCCCTGGACACCGGACACCCCCGGATAGCCCCCCGAACAGCCCCCCCACCATCCTCCCTGGACCCCGGACAGCCCCCCGGACAGCCCCCCAAACAGCCCCCCACCCTCCTCCCTGGACCCCGAACAGCCCCCAGACACTCCCAGAGAGCCCCCCGAACAGCCCCCCCCCCCCACCCTCTTCCTTGGACCCCGAACACCCCCGAACACCCCCCCCCCCGACAGCCCCCGAACAACCCCCGGACAGCCCCCCGGACAGCCCCCCCACCCACCTCCTTATACCCCGGACAGCCCCCCGAACAGCCCCACCCTCCTCCCTGGACCCCGGACAACCCCCCGGACACCCCACGGACAGCCCCGGACAGCCCCCCGAACAGCCCCCCCCCACCCTCCTTCTTGGACCCCGAACACCCCCCCCCCCCCCGAACACCCCCCGAACACCCCCCGGACAGCCCCCCGAACAACCCCCCCCCCCCCCCCCCACCCTCCTCCTTGGACCCCGGACACCCCCCGAACACCCCCCGGACAGCCCCCCGAACAACCCCCGGACAGCCCCCAGACAGCCCCCCCCCCCCCCCACCCACCTCCTTGTACCCCGGACAACCCCCGAACACACCACGAAAAACCCTACGAACACCCCCCCCCAGATAGCCCCTAGACAGCCCCCCGAATAGCCCCCGCCCCCTCCTCCAGGACCCCGAACAGCCCCCGGACACTCCCCGGACAGCCCCCCGAACAGCCCCCCCCCTCCTCCTTGGTCCCCGGACATCCCCCCGAACACCCCCCCCCCGGACACTCCACGAACAGCCCCCCGAACAGCCCCCCCCCCCCACCCTCCTCCTTGAACCCTGCACAACCCCCCCGAACACCCCCCGACATCCCCCCGAACAGCCCCCGAACAGCCCCCGGACAGCCCTAGACAACCCCCCGAACAGCCCCCCCCCCCCCCCACCATGGACCCTGGACAGCCCCTCGGAAAGCCCCCCAAACAACCCCCCCACCCTCCTCCCTGGACCCCGGACATCCCCCCAGACACTCCCCGGACAGCCACCCGAATAGCCCCCCTGCTCTCTCGGACCCCGGACACTCCCCGGACCCCCCTCACGCACGTTTACGTAGCGCTCGCATCACTTAAAACACGAATATTGAGCCGTACCGCACACACCGCACGTCCGATTGACGTGCCGTCTGCGCGTACACGTCACGAATAATAATTAGAATGTTACACAGTGGTTTCAGGTGAATCTGAGGTCGTCCGCTATGAATTTGACCGTTTGACGCCCCTTTTGGCCGTTTATGACACCAGAACTGCGTTGTCGGTCACCGATGGGCACATGGCACGTCCGATTGACGTGTCGTCTGTTCGACCACTTCAGAAATCACTCACCCGTATTTTTTGTCTGATTTCAGGCCATTCCGACTTCGTTCAGCCCGTTTGGACACCCCTCACGCGCGTTTACGAAAGGCGTGCATCACTTAAAACACACATATTGAGCCGTACCGCGCACACCGCATGTCCGATTGACGTGCCGTCTACGCGTACATGTCACGAATAATAATTAGAATGTTTCACGGTGGTTTCAGCTCAATTTGAGGTCATCCGCTATGAATTTGACGATTTGACACCCGTTTTGGCCGTTTATGACACCAGAACTGCGTTGTTGGTCACCGCGGGAACACGGCATGTCCGATTGACGTGCCGTCTGCTCGAACACTTCAGAAATCATTCACCCGTATTTGTCGTCTGATTTCAGGTCATTCCGAATTTGTTCGGCCCATTTGGACCCCCCTCACTCGCGTTTACGAAGCACGCGCATCACTTAAAACACGCATATTGAGCCGTACCGCGCAAACCGCACGTCGGATTGACGTTCGTTTGTGCGTACACGTCACGAATAATAATTAGAATGTTTCACGGTGGTTTCACCTCAATCCAAGGTTGTCCGCTATGAATTTGACCGTTGGACGCCCGTTTTGGCCTTTTATGACACCAGAACTGCGTTGTCGGTCACCGCGGGCACACGACACGTCGGATTGACGTTCCGTCTACTCGACCACTTCAGAAATCACTCACCTGTATTTTTCGTCTGATTTCAGGTCATTCCGACTTTTTTCGGCCCGTTTGGACCCCCCTCACGCGCGTTTACGAAGCGCACGCATCACTTAAAACACGCATATTGAGCCGTACCACGCAAACGGCACGTCCGATTGATGTGCCGTCTGCGCGTACACGTCACGAATAATAATTAGAATGTTTTACGGTGGTTTCAGCTCAATCTGATGTCATCCGCTATGAATTTGACCGTTGGACGCCCGTTTTGGCCGTTTATGACACCAGAACTACTTTGTCGGTCACCGCGGGCACACGGCAAGTCTGATTGACGTGCCGTCTGCTCGACCACTTCATAAATCACTCACCCTTATATGTCGTCTGATTTCAGGACATTCCGACTTCGTTAGGCCCATTTGGACCCCCCTCACGCGCGTTTACGAAGCGCACACATCACTTAAAACACGAATATTGAGCCGTACCGCGCAAACCGCACGTCCGATTGACGTTCCGTCTGCGCGTACACATCACGAATAATAATTAGAATGTTTCACGGTGGTTTCAGCTCAATCCGAGGTCGTCCGCTATGAATTTGACCGTTTGACGCCCGTTTTGGCCGTTTATGACACCAGAACTGCGTTGTCGGTCACCGCGGGCACACGGCACGTCTGATTGACGTGCCGTTTGCTCAACAACTTCATAAATCACACAACCATATTTGTCGTCTGATTTAAGGCCATTCTGAAATCGTTCGGCTGGTTTGGACCACCCTCACGCGCGTTTACGAAGCGCGCGCATCACTTAAAACACGATTATTGAGCCGTACCGTGCAAACTGCACGTCCGATTGATGTTCCGTTTGCGCGTACATGTCAAGAATAATAATTAGAATGTTTCAAGGTGGTTTCAGCTCAATCCGAGGTCGTCCGCTATGAATTTGACCATTGGACTCCCGTTTTGGCCGTTTATGACACCAGAACTGCGTTGTCGGTCACCGCGGGCACACGGCACGTCCGATTGACATGCCGTCTGCTCGACCACTTCATAAATTACTCACCCATATTTTTCGTCTGATTTCAGGCCATTCCGACTTTGTTCGGCCCGTTTGGACCCGCCTCACGCGCGTTTACGTAGCGCGCGCATCACTTAAAACAGGAATATTGAGCCGTACCGCGCAAACCGCACGTCCGATTGACGTTCCGTCTTCGCGTACACATCCCGAATAATAATTAAAATGTTTCACGGTGGTTTCAGCTCAATCCGAGGTCGTCCGATAGGAATTTGACCGTTGGACGCCCGTTTTGGCCGTTTATGACACCAGAAGTGTGTTGTCGGTCACCACAGGCACACGGCAAGTCCGATTGACGTGATGTCTTCTAGAACACTTCATAAATCACTCGCCCGTATTTGTCGTCTGATTTCAGGCCATTCCGACTTCGTTCGGCCCATTTGGACCCCCCTCATGCGCGTTTACGAAGGGCGCGCATCACATAAAACATGAATATTGAGTCGTACCGCGCAAACTGCACGTCCGATTGACGTTTCGTCTACGCGTACACGTCACGAATAATAATTAGAATGTTTCACGGTGATTTCAGCTCAATCCGAGTTCGTCCGCTATGAATTAGACCGTTTGACGCCCGTTTTGGCCGTTTATGACACCGGAACTGCATTGTCGGTCACCGCGGGCACACAACACGTCCGATTGACGTGCCATCTGCTCGACCACTTCATAAATCACTCACCCATATTTTTTCATCTGATTTCAGGCCATTCCGAAATCGTTCGGCCTGTTTGGACCACCCTCACGCGCGTTTACGAAGCGCACGCATCACTTAAAACACGAATATTGGGCCGTACCGCGCAAACCGCACGCCCGATTGACGTGTCGTCTGCGCGTACACGTCACAATTAATAATTAGAATGTTTCATGATGGTTTCAGCTCAATCTGAGGTTTTCCGCTATGAATTTGACCGTTTCACGCCCGTTTTGGCCGTTTATGACACCAGAACTACGTTGTCGGTCACCGCGGGCACATGGCATGTCCAATTGATGTGTCGTCTGCTCTACCACTTCAGAAATCACTCACCAGTATTTTTAGTCTGATTTTAGGCCAATCCGACTTCGTTCGGCCCATTTGGACCCCCCTCACGCGCGTTTACGAACCGCGCGCATCACATAAAATACGAATATTGAGCCGTACTGCCCAAACCGCACGTCCGATTGACGTGCCGTCTGCGCGTACATGTCACGAATAATAATTAGAATGTTTCACAGTGGTTTTAGCTCAATCAGAGGTCGTACGCTATGAATTTTACAGTTGGACGCCCATTTTGGCCGTTTTTGACACCAGAACTGCGTTGTCGGTCACCGCGGGCACACAGCACGTCCGATTGACGTGCCGTCTACTCGACCTCTTCATAAATCACTCTCCCGAATTTTCCGTCTGATTTCAGGCCATTCCTTCTTCGTTCGGCCCGTTTGGACCCCCCTCACGCGCGTTTACGAAGCGCGCGCATCACTTAAAACACGAATATTGAGTTGTACCGCGCAAACCGCACGTCCGATTGATGTGCCGTCTGAGCGTACACATCACGAATAATAATTAAAATGTTGCACGGTGGTTTCAGATCAATCCGGAGACGTGGTGTGGTAGGCACCACTCAATGTGTCCGTCTTTTGTTTCAAAAGGACGTCATGTTAAGTGAAAAGCATCAACTGGGATACGGAAAACCGACCAAACGCATTCCGAATCTATTGATAATTTATCCCAACAATCCATGGGTAATATGTGACCTGTAAAAGCCATCGCGGTATGAATCCGAGTCGCGTTGTGGCCGGGATAAGTCTAAGTGGCTCTCTTTTTTTTAAAATGGACACCATTTTAAGTACATACGGAAAAACGACCAAACGGATTCGGTTTCCATTGAAACTTTAGGAGAACGATTCATGGGTCATATGTGACGTGTACGAATCAACCCCGCCTCAATCGGAGACGTGGTGTGGCCGGAACCACTCAAAGTGTCTGTCTTTTGTTTCAAAAAGACGTCATTTTAGCTTAAAAGCATCAAGTGACATACGAAAAACCGACCAAAGGCATTCGGACTATGTCGATACATTAGCACAAGGATCCATGGGTCGTATGTGACGTGTACGAGTCAATCCCGTCTCAATCCGAGGAGCGGTGTGGCCGACACCATTCTAACTGTGTCTCTTTTGTTTAAAATGGACAGGATTATAAGTGAAAAGAACAACTGGCATACACAAAACTGAACAATCGCATTCCGAATCTGTTGATAATTTATCACAACGATCCATCGGTCATATGTGACCTGTACAAGCCATCCTGGGCTCAATCCGAGTCGCGGTGTGGCTGAGATCAGTCTAAGTGGCTCTCTTTTGTTTAAAATGGACAGCATTTTAAGTACATACGGAAAACCGACCATACAAATTCGGTTTCCATTGAAACTTTAGGATAACGATCCATAGTTTATATGTGATGTGTACTAATCATCTCCGCCTCAATCCGAGGTGCGGTGTGGCCGACACCGCTCTAACAATGTCTGTTTTGATTAAAAGGGATAGGATTATAAGTGAAAAGAACGGGCATACGCAAAACCGACCAAACGCATTCGGTTTCCATTGAAACTTTAGGAGAACGATCTATGGGTCATATGTGACGTCTACGAATCATCCCCTTCTCAATCTGAGACGCGGTGTGGCCAACACCGCTCTAACTATGTCTCTTCTGTTTAAAATGGACATGATTATAAGTAAAAAAGAACAACTGGCATACGCAAAACCGACCAAACGCATTACGAATCATTTGATCATTTATCACAACGATCCATGGGTCATATGTGACCTGTACGAGGCAACCCGGGTTCAATCCGAGTCGCGGTGTGGCCGAGATCAGTCTAAGTGGCTCTCTTTTGTTTAAAATGGACACCATTTTAAATACATACGGAAAACTGACCAAACGCATTCGGTTTCCATGAAACATGAGGAGAATGATACATGGGTCATATATGACGTGTACGAATCATCCCCGCCTCAATCTGAGGCACGGTGTGGCCGACACCGCTCTAACTATGTCTGTTTTGTTTAAAATGGACAGGATTATAAGTGAAAAGAACAACTGGCATACGCAAAACTGACCAAACACATTCAGAATCTTTTGATAATTTATCAAAACGATCCATGGGTCATATGTGACGTGTACGAGCCAACCCGGGTCAATCTGAGTCGCGGTGTGTCCGGGATCAGTCTAAATGGCTCTCTTTTGTTTAAAATGGACACCATTTTAATTACATACGGAAAACCGACCAAACGCATTAGGTTTCCATTGTAACTTTAGGAGAACGATCCATTGGTCCTATGTGACGTGTACGAATCATCCCCGCCTCAATCCGACATGCGGTGTGGCTGACACCACTCAAAGTGTCCGTCTTTTGTTTCAAAAGGATGTCATTTTAAGTGAAAGGCATCAACTGACATACTGAAGAACATCCAAATGCATTCGGATTCTATCGATACTTTAGAACAACGATCCATGGGTCATATGTGACGTGTAAAAGTCAACCCCATCTTAATCTGAGACGTGGTGTGGCCTAAACCTCTCTAACTCTGTCTCTTTTGTTTAAAATGGACATGATTATAAATGAGAAGAACAACTGGCATACGCAAAACCGACCAAACGCATTCGGAATCTTTTGATAATTTATCACACCGATCCATGGGTCATATGTGACACGTACGAGCCAACCCGAGATGAATCTGAGTCTCGGTGTGGTCAGGATTAGTCTAAGTGTCACTCTTTTGTTTAAAATGGACAACATTTTAAGTACATACGGAAAACCGACCAAACTCATTCGGTTTCCATTTAAACATTAGGAGAACGATCCATGGGTCATATGTGACGTGTACGAATCAACCCCTCCTCAATTGGAGACGCGGTGTGGTCGGCACCACACATAGTTTCCGTCTTTTGTTTCAAAAGGACGTCATTTTAAGTGAAAAACATCAACTGTCATACGGAAAACTGACCAAACGCATTCGGATTGTGTCGATACTTTTGCACAACGATCCATTGGTCAAATGTGACGTGTATGAGTCAACCCGCCTCAATCTGAGGTGCGGTGTGGCCGGTATCACTTCAGGTGTATATATTTTGTTTAATATGGACATCATTTGAGGTAAAAATATATGGTATAGAAAAAACCGATCAAATTATGAATTGAATTTCGGATTCCACATATAATTGTCATCTAATTTTTAAATTGAATTCTATATGAATTATGTACGTTTATAATTACGTTATGAATTCTAATTTAATTATGGATTTGTATAGTTTCAGGATCCATTATATGTTAAATGTATATGAATTTGTTCGTAATTGTATTTGTATGTTTAATTTTATTGCAGGTACAATAATTGGATTGAAAATGAGGTCAAAATGAGGCCTGATGGAGAGGGGCCTGATGGACAGAGGCTGTGCAAATTGCAGGCTGCTGTAATTTGCAGCATAGGGTATGCCAACGGTTTAAAACCGTTGGCATCTAATCCTAAAGAAGTTTTTACCAACGGTTTATTGAACCGTTGGTAAATATATCTTTTCCCAACGGTTCTAAACTGTTGGGAAATAGTTCATCCATGGGGATATCCCAACGGTTTGGGGAGAACCGTTGGGAAAACTATCCCAAAACCATTGGGATAGTTATGGGATATTGATATTTCCCAACGGTTCTCCCAAACCGTTGGGAAAAACTATCCCAACGGTTTGGCAGAACCGTTGGGATAGGGTGGCTTTTGTGAGCCTATACCAATGGTTTCCAGTAAACCGTTGGGAAAACCATTCCCAATGGCTTACTTCCCTATGGTTATCAGAACCGTTGGTATATCATATACCAACGGTTAAAGGGGATTTCCCAACGGTTGTGAACCGTTGGGAAATATTATATTTCTAGTAGTGCTGATTGTCAATGCCCCAAACATAAAAAATTACATGGAATGGTAATTGTTTTTGTGGAATGACATTTATTTTAGGTAAATTCCCCATTCATTGAAAATGATGACAATATTTACAGAAATCATGGGTGTCTCAAAAAACTATTGTCGAAAATAGACCGGAATCAATGACTTTGTGAGCAGTCTGTTGGAGACCCAAGTGACCCCCATAAGCAAGAGTGCGGCAGAACCTAACAACAAACTGAAACTCACTATCGAGAACAAACCACCAAAGGAATTGATCACAATAAGTGCTCTATTGGTAGAGTTGATCCCAAATGATCCAACATTATTAATGTTTTGAATGAAAATATTTTCTTATATAAGTAGGAATGAAATATGATACCAAATAATTGACAATGTTGGCAGACCATGGAATAAAATCTTTTACACATTACAATTTATAACTGGTAAACATTTCATTTATGGGGATATAGGTGGATACATCAATGTCCAATTATGGGAGGATCCAACTGATATGCTCAGGAACCACAATCTCAGCATCTTTTTAAAACATAATTTCTAAATTGAATTCCTGAATGAGGATAATCAATTGAATGAGATATGGTTTGTCTCTTGGTTTTTATGGACACACCAGAGGGCTGGATGGTATGAGAACACAATCACACTATTCCATAAAAGGTTTGATCTAAATTTATCAAATGCAAACACAATGTAATGGAATTAGTTTTCAATTGTGTTGTAGTTTTCTTGGGGATGGTCCATTGTACCAGAGGAATAAGCAATGACATGTGGGGCTCAATAGAAACATTGCGACTAGATAGTCGCAACATCATAGTTAGAGGCATCACACATGAGAACAAATGGAAACTCCCAATGAGGTGGTTGGATTACTAGGGGTGATGTGAGACTCTATTCTAATTTGTTACATGCTTCATAAAATTATTTATAAGAAAATGTTTTCTTTCTTTTTAGAGTTAGTGGTATAGTTTGAGAGAAAGTTTACTAATGTCATGAATTAGTAATATATAAAATCCAGCATTAAATAAGAAAGGCCACAGTTCATGCACATTATTTGGGAATTAGAGGGATGAAATGAAATCCACTTTTGATTTATCTGCTTTAATACCGTCTATATAAATTTAATTTCTTGAAAAAATACCTTGTCACATAGTGAAAGGGAATTTCTCATAATTAAATACGAGATTATTTTCAATATTGAGACATTGGACCAAACCATGACTACCCAATCATTCATCAAGATAGGTCCCAAAAATAGTGAAATATTCCATGAATATATCCATGAAACACTATAGGTAATCTGAAAAAAATATTAACCATGAATTGATGGAAGGTACTTGAAGCATTGCATAGAATAAATGGAATCCTAATATATTAAAATGCTCCAATGGGGCAAGTGAATTTCATCTTTTTGTGATCCGCTGGGGAAATATGGATCTGAATTTATCCTGAATACCCATCGTGAAAAAATTAATCGGACTTCCATTCTATCCTATCAAGAATTTGGTCATTGATTGGAAAAAGGAAATGGATATTCCTTGTAACAACCAAACCACAGTTACCTAGATTCAGTGCATTATTACATAACATTGGCATGATCACAAAAGATCAAGTCCCGAATGATCGATTAGTTTTGTAGCCTTGGAAGTATTAGAAAAATTTATAAGGATTACATTACATCATAAAATGAAAAACTACAAAAACATTATTTCCATAGAAAAAACTCATATCCTCTTAGACTATCCGTAGCGTTCTGTCATAAAAAACATCTTCACATCCTGGGAAAAATAAAACATAGAAAGGGGTGAGCTCAGATTCTCAGTAAGGATAACAATATAGTGGAATGTTTCATAAATAAGCATAAAAATTTATGGAAGTGTACCAGACTAAAACAAAAGACATTTAAACTTGATATTTAGAATAATATGGAAAATATAGAATCAAATAATACCATTTACATACTAACATGGATATTTACTAGTCTAATAATCAAATGCAATATCAATTGCCAATTTCATAATGATGGAATGCATAATTCCATTCTTTCATAATCACATAGTCTAGGCCTTGTTCTAAGATTACATATAAGATTTTTTCCAGGCCTTGTGCCAAGACACAAGTATGTCTCTTGAGACCTACCGATTCATTGAGAATCTATAATGGGCACCACCCGTAACATACTATGTCCAATGCATTCCTCATATCAAAATGTTTAAACATAACCTAAGCATTCATATTAAAACTATCATAAGAAATGTCAATAATTTATCCATAAACCATGAATGTTGTTAAAATAACACATCCAAAGTCAAACATATCACAAAACCTTCAATACAATATGGTTGTTTTGTATCTTAATAAATTAACTTCAAATAAGCATAAAATCCATCAAAGGATGTTGACATATATGAAATCAAAACATTTTTTTGGAGAAATATATCTTTCTAATTTGAAATAATTTATGAAAAATTTTATTTTTTAAATATTATTATAATCTTTTAAGGGTTGCTTAAACTATGTTATAATGGCAAAAAATAGCCGCACCAGTCATATAAGTTAAAAAAAATACTTTCTTATCTTAATTTTGTCGAAAAGGTTATAAAGGACCATGTTGGGAAAATGATGGAAAGATTCATTTATAAACATCTTATAAAAGTCAAAAAAGGGTATAAATGACTTTAAAACATAGTCCATAAATAGTAAGAATGTTTTGAAATACATATTTAAGAAACATGGATGTGGATGATAAGGAGGTCCCAGTAGATAATTACGTATAAACAACCATGGATAATGAAGAGATTGTAGAATTAACCCTTACCTTGTAATTTTCCATGTTCATGGGTAGGTTAACCTCTTGTATAATTGTGAAATAATTGTTATTAAATTATACAATAATCATATACATTAATATAATATAATATATGATCTTTTAACCTTGCTTTGTTAATAATTTCTTAGTATTATCGTCGTTTCGGGTGTTAACATATTCATTTTCCATTATATTATTTGTTATGTGAGTCATATTTATTATGGATGGGATGTATCTTATCCATATCTAGAATTATATAAATTATTTAAAAATTATTTTTAATAATCAAATGAAAATTAGTCTTGTATGGAAATGATGTGGAATGAATCTCATCGCATTCGCGGAGATGGTAATCCGTACGTACGCACGAGCAAAAATATAATTCTTTTGATATTAAAATAATATATAATTGGATAGTATATCATATATACCGAATAATTATCATGTTTTATTTATTACTTACATCAATTACACATTATAATTATAAACATCAAAATAATAATGTATTGAATATCTATTACACCATGACATGGAGGCGGTAAGCCATACGTATGCATATATAGTGATATGTCATTCAAAGGATGGATAAAATAACGAATATGGTTATACCATATTTATAATAATATCACAGTATATTGAAGATTATATAGTTATTAATTTTTAATGGAAACAATAAATAAAGTGTAAGTGGAAGAAGAAAGGAACTTGAATGAGGTTATTAAATATTTACCTCTTCTTCGGGTTCTTCCTTTTGATTTGATCAAAAGGGATTCCTAGGATAGATTAATGACTAACGGAAGGCCACTAGGATGAAAGGAGGATATTTTAGAGTCTATTTGGGAAGGTTTTGGCCGATCCAAATGGCTTTGAAGGTGTGAATTAGAGAGAATGGGGAGTGCCCTTTTATAAGAGGGGTGAGGGGCATCTTAGGAAAAGATAGATATATTATTTTATAATAAAATAGTTTCCAGTTTATAATAGCTCAAAAATTTGTTATTTAAAGGATAAGGTTGGTATGTATAGAAAAACAATCAAAAAATAGGTTTTAGACAGGTTTGGGTCAATATATTAACATTATCCTTTAAATTTAACTCTTAGTTAAATAGTTTTACATTTACCATGTATCTTGGTATTTTTATAGTATATGTTTAATAAAAATACTATATACTTCAAAGTGAACCCCAAGTGGTTCATTAATGATACACCTATCATCATATTGGTCTTCTAGCTGAACATTAGGGTTTTATGAATAGAATATCAATTAATAATATAATATTTGTTCTTAAAACTCTTTTTTGTCAATTTTAACAATATTTGGTATTTTAATTTTCTTAAATTCATAAAGGCATTATTTCTTCAAAAAAAATTCATCTAAACAACCCTACAACTTCTTATTAACCCAGAAAATTAGAGGTATTCATATAAATTCTCAAATTAAATTTATTTGGATATTTATAATATCAATTATTTTAATATTTCATTAATAAGGTAATTAATATATCATCATTGTATCATAAATAAATTAAGTTATTTGATGTCTAAAAATATAAATAAAATACCATTAAGTAGTAAATCGTTTTATCTTTCCAATTAATATTTATAGTCGAATTTATCTTATGGGTAACCCTATATTAAAAATGTTTTATTTATTAATCATTGATTTTAACTCTTTTAACTCTTCTTTGAAATAAATAATAATAAATGTCTTAATCTAAACCATGTGGACCAAAGTGGTTCATATTTAACCCCAAAGGTTTTTTGGTCGAATTATACTTATCCCATAGAATTAGGACGTGTGATAGGGTAATAATAATATCATTTTTACGCTTAATTACCCTATTTACTTTTAATCGTGGTAAATAAAAGTAAAATGTTAGTATTCACCAAAAATTATTTTCATCTTATTGAACTATATTTTTCTTTCTGATATCAATTGTGTCTCTAGGATTTTTGAAATTCACTCACAAAAGTGGTAAAATAATTTTTTATGTGAATTTTCAAATTCTCCTAGGAAGTGGGTAAAAGAGTGTGAAAAGTTCAATAAAACTTTTATATATCTAAAATTATTATGAACTAACTCCAATGGATTAAATTGAACATATATAGTTATTATATATCTATTTGGACCTAAAATAAATTTAAATTAAATAAATAATTATTAAAATAAAAACTCCGTTTAAAACCATAACTCAGTGTTTTTCACTTTTCATCAAAAATTGTGAGTTTTCATAAAAATACAAAAAATTAACCCTAAGCTAATTTAGATATTTTTAATCCAAAAATGAATTCCATTTTGAAATATAAAATTTCAAAAATTGGGTATTGCAATTAATAATGGCTAGTTTGATTGGTTGTGGTGTATTAGAACTCGAAATTGCGTATAACACACACTACTGTATTATTCAAAGAGAAGTGTACTATGGAAGCTTGGGGTGTTACATTCTCTTCTCATACAAATAATTTCATCCTCAAAATTTCTATAATATTACTGCATAAAAATACGTGGGTGGTTCTTCATCATAAGTTCCTCGGGTTCCCACGTTGCATCTTCTATCTTTTGGTTTCTCCATAGAACGTTTACCAGACGAGTCGTCTGATTTCTCAACACTTGTTCTCTATTATCAAGAACCTTGAAAGAATCTTCACAATAAGACATATCGTGTTCCAGTTATAATTCCTCATAGGTTTGTACAAGTGATGGGCCAGGCATGTATATTCTCCATTGTGATACGTGGAGCACATCATGAACTTTGGAGAGACTTGGCGGCATTTCCAAACGGTAAGCTACATCCCCAATTCATTCTAGAATTTCGAAAGGTCCGATGTACCTATGATATAATTTTTCTTTCTTACTGAAACGTATAACACCCTTCTATGCTGATACATTCAAGAAAATGTGATCTCTTAATTTAAATTACAAATCTTTCTTTTTTTAATCACCATAGCTCTTCTCTCTACTTTGAGCTATCTTGTTGTGGTTTTGGATTACCTACACCTTTTCCATCATTTCCTCCACAAGTTCTGGGACATTGAGTTTTCTTTTCACCAACATCATCCCAACAGGTTGGTGTGCGACATCTCTTTCCATATTAAGCTTCACATGGTCCCATCTGAATAATTTAATGAATGCTATTGTTATATGAGAATCTACCAGAGGTAAATATTTGTCCTACATAACATGAAAGTCAAGTGTGCATGATCTCAACATGTCTTCTAAGGTTTGAATAGACCGTTCTGATTGTCCATCAGTTTGGGGGTTCTAGGAAATGCTCAAATGATGTTAAGTATCCAGGTCTTTCTGATGACTTTTCCAGAATCATGAGGTAAAAAGTCGATCACGATAAAAAACAATAAATAATGGTACTCCATGAAGTCTTATAAGGAAAATTTCTTCAAATACTTTTTTCTCCAAGATAATCATATTTAATTACTTAATTTTAACGACATAATGGTTTTCAATTACCTATTTATAATTCATGAATTCGTTCTTCCCATAATAAATTTCATATGAACATATTTCAGAGTTAAGATGATATAGAAATTGGTTTGGAATAAGATTTACTATCCTAATCACATGCCTATAAAATAAATGAGAAGTACCACACTCAACCAAAACAGATTATGCCATATCGATGAAAATTTTATTATACCTTTCATCAATGTTGTTTCAATATGGGGTATATGGTGTAATATTATCAAGATAAAACCCATAATCCTCCAAATAGACCTCAAAATTTTCACTTCTATATTCAACTCCATTATCTAAATAAAACCACTTCATGTAATGACTGCATAACTTTTATACACGTATTATTAAACTATTAATCCTCTTTGATTATTCAACATTTTGTTTAATGAACATAATTAATATCATTAATTTAGTGATAAAAATGAATATAGTATATTATTTATCACCCTATGTTGATTTATTTATTATTGGATTATAGGTATCTTAATTGGGAAATTTCATGGGATGAGTTTTTTGGATCTCTACTCTTTTATGTAAAGAATTCACATTATTCCCCTTTTAACATATATTGTATTCCTATTTCTTCTCTCACTTTAGTTATAGAAAATCACAAATATTATCACCTAAAATAATTTTATTAATGGAACGTAAGTCAATATGACTATGTTATAAACTACACAACACATTGTCATACTTCATTCCAATGTAATAATAATTTTAAATAATCTACCACTTGAAATAGGTTGCCTTCATTCTTCCACCCTCGAGTCATAATTTCATTATTAAAATGGTTTGGAATTTATTATCCAAACGAACCAACATATTTTTGGTTCTAGTTCCATATAAAAAATGACTTTTATACTTTTTATTACAAATATATAAATAAATATATTATGAAATATTTATTTTTCTTCAAATTAAAATTATTGTAAAAATATAGTTAGATTACTCATTTCATTAGTATAATGAGATAATATAGATTTTATAATTATTGTTTTAAATAAGTAATATGGTATAAATACACCCATATTATGGGACACAAATAATTTTTTAAAACTATGTTCTATATTCATAGAATTTATTTTTTATTCTTCTCACAAAATTCTTAATTTGTGATATCTAGGAAGGAAGGTCAGGTGGATAGACCCACCCGAATAAATTTAACATTTTTTAGTTTTACTAGATATTCTTATATGTTAATGTTTATATTGTATCTTATACATGAGATTATTGATAATATATATCACGGATCATGTACTTTTATGTAAAGATAAATATTATGACAACAAATGCTCCCTTTAAGGTAACATAAATTCTGTGTGTCATACGTGATATGTAATACCTGAATAAGTCATGAATGGTTTTTTCATTAACTAACTTGGGCCACCCTGATATTTGTGCCACTATGCCAGCTCTTGATATACCGAAGACACATTTGAGTTTTCCTTAGGATGGATGCTAGTTCCATGATCTCATAGTATAACCATTAGGAATGATTTCTTCCTTACACAATAAATATTCACAAAATAGATTCGTATAGGAAATATAGAATGATTCGTACATATATTGGAATCCCATAAGTATGAAAAATAAGTGGCAGAAATAAGTAGAATAACTAAACCAAGTTCATTTCATGGATAAATAAAATATAACTTAATCTAAATAGTAAAAGATAAACAACATTACATAAATAAATCAAAGAGGTACGGGTCATTAAGACTGATATAAGTGTTTGAGAAAATAAAGAAAATTAAAAAAAGATAAACATCTCAGTGTGATTTGTGATGATGTTTTTCATCTCAGAATAACAATTACCAAAAAATATTAACAATAAAAGTATAACATGGATTAAATCCAAGGCACCTAGAATGAAAATCATAAGAAATTCGTAGAACAAATGATGTATTTAGGGTGTTGGTGATACCCTGACTCATATGATATAAACAATAAATTTATGTTATTCATTTAAAAATACATTTCATAAATTCTAGTTTGAAATAAATTTATAAAATATGATTTCTATAAATAACAAAATGAAAATAGAATATCATATCTATAACGACTTTTTGAACATTCAGTTTATATTTTCATTATTTAATACATTTCTTCAACTAAAGAATCTTTTTTCTAAAACAAACATTTAAATAGAACGTTCAAAAACCCCTTTATCAATATAATGTTTTAATAAATTTATTAAAAAATTAATAAATTCAACTAAATGATTGAATAATACAATAAAATACCACGTCACCACATCACTGACAAGACAAATTATACAAGTAGAAATCACAATGTCTTAGATGGAAATCAATATACTTAGAACAAATGAAAGTTTTCTATGGTGACATATGATATAATGGGAAACAGAATAGGTTCTAAATTGAAATGTCCATAAAACTTATTGATACATAGAACAACTTTCAATCAATTTTGATTTCAAAAAATACAAAGTACCTGACTATTATGCATCCAACAATATCGGGGGGACATTATATCTACTCCTATTAAACACTAAAGGAGAAACATGAATCATTTGATTATCTAGTTTAACATAAATCTATACAACTCACTTAGTTTATAGTGTGGCAATGAATGTAACTATATGAGGTGAGTAATCAGTCAAGCCTTAAATTTATTTAAAATAATATATAAGAAATCCAAATCACGTTCAATTTAATTTAAATAAATATATCCTATTCATCCATCACCCAATAATGAATTGCATGAAGTTCCAATAATATATCAATAACTAGGGTACAATGAGGTTTTAACAAATTCACACCATGAAATGAAGTCTATAATTTCGAAACATGCCTTAATAAAACAGGCTTAGTTTACTAAGTTTGTTTTTTCTCCTTTAAATGACACTAAAATAATTTCTTTTGGTGGTCCATTTAAAACCCCATTCAAAAACATTCTTAAATTAAAATAATTTCTCAGTTATAACCACTCCAAAATATTAAATTCACTAAATTCCCAACCCAAAACGGAGAGAATTCTCTTGAAATACCAAAATAGCTTAAAACAAACTATAAAAAACTTTTAACAAACAATATCCATTTTCCATTTATTTAATAATGAAAAATCCCTTGAACTACACATTATGAAAAGGAAAGAAAATATTCAGACTAGTCAAGTATAAAACAATGTTCTAAGGAAAGAAAATTCACAAAATCATCTATCTCGATCCAAGGAAAATTAATAAAAAATATTCATCCTTCGATAGTGAATCGTTAAAAATTCACCAAGGGAACTCATATGAGCCCAAATAACCAAACCCCTACTATTAAACCATATAATTCCTAAAATATGATGGAAATGGTACCAATTGACTATTAGAGGGACAAACCAAATGCGAAAGGGAAAGGGGAAATAATAAGGATGAAACAATGAAGAATTTTGGTCTCACCTTTTAGAAATCTTCTTAAAACAAGGTTAGAGAAGATTTAGAGCAATGGGATAGTGAGGGAACAACTCCCTTGGTTCGCTTCCTTTCCTAGATGAATATGGAGTGCAGGTGAAAAATTCTTTTGGCATTTAAAATTAAAAGTGGAAACATTATAATTTCACATTTTAAGAAAACTAAGAAACATTCATGGTTTAGTCAAGTGATTTGGTAAACTATGCACTAACAATGTGGGGTTCACTTGACATCGACACCAAACTAGAATTGTTTGGATGAATGATTCACCAAACCCTGAATAATCAATAAAAACTACAATTTTAAAAATATATTTCCCTTCACACAATTCTCGCTTAGTTTTCTTAATCATGAACAAGCCATGTGCAATTTAACATGTATAAAATGTTCCTTTGTACAGTCTCCACTGAGACCTGGATGGTTTTTCCTATATTTTGTACTACACATGAACTTCAAACCATGCATATATAAAAGAAACTAGAAGAAAACCCTATTTAAGGGGACCTTCTAGGATAAAACAAAAATATGTGTACTAAACTATGTGCTACAAGGGACTCGTGTAAGGGTTATACACATGTTTTACCCTAACAATATGGTAACAATTCGGTAAAATGATTCAACAAAACACCTAATAAAAAATCTCAAGATACTAATCCTAAAACCCAAATTTTTAAAAATCACTCTAAATAATTTTAGATAATTGAAACAATTGTATCATGGGGTGTTATTATCTCTCAAACATAATGATTTATGCCCCAAAAAATATCTAGTAGAAGTGGATGTACCAAAAGAAACACCTCCAAAACTCTTCATAAAAGTGGATGGAAGGGTGGGGAATAAACTAGTGTTAACATTTAAATTAGAACCACCCAAAACCCAATAATAATAATGCATAAATATTCAATAATGTCTCAAAGTACAACAACAGATTTCTAAGAAGGATGAAAACAATGCTCATGAAGATGAAAAAGTTCTCCCCAACATTTATAATTAATATAAAATGGTAGAATAAGGTAGATTACACAGAACTAAAAGTAAAAAATCCTCAAGAAGAAAAAATTCCACAAAACCCCCCAAAAAAATCACTAACTGTAACCAAGATCCACAACCACTCAAGACCCATATTTAGAGCTCTAAAAATGTACAAAAATTCTCAATAAGAAACAACATGGGCTCTAGACCATGACTCATTGTACTCCAATGGTTAAAATATGACTAAACAATAACACCATCTCATTGAGAACCATGAAATGAAATCCATCACCATCTAGTGCTCTACTGTTATGTGGACACCACTGTCATAGTTTCCTAATATATAAGGAAAGGTTTCCCATGTTGAAAACATTAAGAAAGAAACATCAATACATGCACAACATGACATAAATCCCAAGGAATCCCCACCTAATAAACAAGGAACACCCAAAATCATAATTTATTACCATAAAAAGAACAAACATGAAATCTTCAATTCATTCAATGATAAATTCCCCCAAAAAAATATCCACCCTAAATGAAGTTAAACATGAGACTTCTCTTTCCAATAACTAAATTTAAAAACTTTTGATGATGTACCATATGGCCACACTAAAAATAAGACATCAGAGTAAAAAAAAGTATTATAATTCCAATGTTATACTCCATGGATGCACCTAAGTTTCCTATTATTTCTCTTCTTATAAATTGACTAACTCTACTAAAGATTCTTTTCTTACTCAGGTTTAGCCCACCCCTTCTTACCATTAGATGGAACATCCAGACTTTATTGTACCAAAACACACTGAATAATATCCCCTGATAGTTTACCAATAACATTCACATCAAAAGAAAATAAACCATTTTATCCAAAATACCTTCATGATCTAGACGATGGAAACTTTGATCCAAAGTTCTGGATGGAGTTCTATAGTTGGGAATAATTTTTCTACACCACTCATCCTTGAGTTTGGGTGGAGTCGACATGTGATGTAACCACTAATAAGTGATGAGAGGATCCATCCTAAATAACGGCCCAGTGAACAATCTTCCATGTTTTATTAAAATATTTATTTAATAAATAATCTAAATACACAATACATGAACATAAGTCAGTTCTTGTTTTGTAAATCATATTATATAATTTCTTCATAAATGGAAACTACTCTAAAAGTGAACTAATTACTATAACAAAGAAACTCCTTTTTTTCTAAAAACATTAAATCCTTAAAAAGAAGAATTTTTTTAAAATATATATTTTAATTTTAAAATATAATTTCTAAAATAATACTTCCTCTCTATGATTTCCAAGATAGTATATTCTCAAAACACTATTAAAATTCATTTAAAATAAAATCCCCTTTGAAAAAATTTCACGAGAATCATTAAAAGCATAAAAGATCACTCAAATCTCAAATCCTCATTTTATCCCAATATTATTCCAAAATTTAATTTTTGAACAGATCAATTTTAAAAACACATTAAAAATAATATTAAAATGTGTCATGATGTTCAAAAAACTTTTACAACAATTTGTAAATTTCCCTATTTCGCCGGGAAAAAATCAATTCATTTCTTCTAAAAAACATAAATAGGCCTTCATATTAAGAACCGAGAAAAAAACAATTAAAATAAAATAAAAAATTTAAATACCACAAAGAACTCCCTTAATAAACCTCACACCAATGGTATGCACCATTGGGATATTTTCAGAAGGTAAGGAAGGCAGAATGATACTCTCTAAGGAGAAATAAAAATATTCAAAATTTGGCTTAATATATGGGGAATAATTTTCCAATGATGCAAAAGGATCTGTGATTGTTTCAAGGTCCTTTTCATGAGATCTACAAGGCTCACTAGACTATGCAGGATTACCATAAAGCATTGGTTCTTTCCCTACGTTCAACTATGAAACTCATGGAAACCCCAAAATCACTAATTAACTCATCAAGAATGAAAAAATCACAATTATATGTTAAAATAGAACCATTATACTCAAAAATTAACTCAACATCAAGAATCAAATCCAAATACCATAAGAAAGTCAAGGATTTTTATGAAGAAGTGCTGGTTATGCTCGGTCCCACTGTGTTCATTGGAGTCCTAATGATAATCATAAACTTTGGACTGCCTAGACACACCCAAAGTAGTATGAAATAAATATAATGCTATTTTTTCATGAAACATCCCAAGCTATCCTAGATTCGGGCCCTAGATCTTACCTGTGACATACTTGAGGGATGTTCCCCATCGCCCTAGACAGGAAGCTAGTTCTAGGGTCTCTAATGATAATGGCTACTAATGATTACATCCTCAAAAACTAAATAAAAAAAATTCCTCCATGAAATCTAGCATGATCCATTCTTATATGGGAGACCCATTTATATGAAAAATATGAAACCACAAATAAGTGGGAAATATAAACATATTTTATATAATGAATAAATAAAACATCACATAAACTGGACTATAAAAGAGATAAATGTCAAATAAATATATCACAAAGGTATGTTATGTCAAGAAAGACATATGACCATCCCAAAATAAAAAGAAACCCTATCTCGGGAGAACAACCCCTAGTGAAATAAGGAAATTCATTGCATTATGGACTAAAAAATAATATGAAAAAACACAAAAATATCCAAATAGACCATATCCAAGGCACTTGGTAATGAAACCATAAGATTAGTATATAATAAATTGTGTATGAAGGGTGTGAGAAAACCCATACTTGTAGGATCTAACCAAGGAGCTTATGATATGCCTTTCAAAGTACATTTCATCCATTATTGTTTTAAATACAATTAGAAAATATGTAGTCTATAAGAAAGAAAAATAAAAACCTAATATCACATCCATAACCAATTTATAAACTTTTTTTTATTCTAAATAATTTAATATAATCACTTCAAAAACATATCCTTGATGAAATCACCATTTTCCTAAAACACCCATTTGAAATCCACCTTCAAATACCATTATATCAATAAATATTTTCGGGAACTTTTGAAAAAACTTTAATAAATCCTACAAAATATAATATTTATAGAAACAATATGGTCCAATATCATTAATGAAATTAAGTATACAAGTATAAATCACAGTACCCTAGATTCCAATTGAACTAGGGAACACGTAAAAAATATTCCCATAAATTAATTTAGTATATGGGGAACACAATATATCCTAAAGGAAAAATTTCATAGATCCTACCAATACATGAGAAAAACTACCATCATATGTTGCATATAAATAAAAAACCGTATGATTAATCTCCACATAACATCATTGAGGAAACTCACCATCTTGACATATCTCATACTAAAGAGGAAATTAGTATCATCTGACTATTTAGTGTAGGATAAATCTATACCTCTCACTCAATGACTAGTTTACCAAAGAAAGTTGAAATATGTGGTGACCAATAATTAAATCCATACATGAAAGGTAAATCATAAACAATTGAAGTTCCAATGTATTGTTAGATCAGTGAGAAGGGGTGAATTAGTGATCCATTGTTAAGAAATCCATTCTTTTTAATTCAACCCATATGATAGGTTAATTTATATATAAGTTTAACTGAAATAACTTATTTTCACTAAAAATTTATGATTAGTAAAATTCACAATCCATTAAATTTGTGTCTCTTAGCATTACCGAAATATGTTAAAAATTAAATGAAATAAGACAAATCAATTTTTCATGGTTTAAATATAAAATAAAACTCTTTATTGTGATTGGTTAGACGACGCAATCATGAATTATCAACTATATACACATGTGGTTAAACCAAGTACCTTCCTGTTACTATGAAGATACATTCCCACTTGTTTCTATTCCAAATTTTCATCAGGATGATAGAGTTTCATTTCCCACTACAAAGAGTTTGATCCATAACCGGAAATATATTCTTTCACTCATTATTTCTTCTACACTTCCTGATGTAGATCTCTTTCTAAGATATCACTGGATCAAATTTTATAATCATGTGTATTTATTTAATAATTTATATATCTAATAATCCTAATCAAGTCTTATAGTATTGATCAACTTCTTAGAAAATTTAATGATCAAATTTATTATTAGTTTGCCAAATGCTCTCATACACAAATCATGCACTTATTCAAAAGCTTCTCTGACAATTTTTTTATATTGATGTATTTTTATATATAATCTCTATGAATTTTTATTATAAAATGTTATAAATAATTATTATCTCAATGAAAAGTTTCTTATACTTGCTTCAAAATTCTGTTAGTATACAATCATTATTGCATGGGGTGTTATCTTCTTTCATGTGTGATAAATTTCATGGGATTCTCAAAAATACCTTCAAAAATCATCAACCATATATTCATTTTATCTTATGGATTGTGGCCTACATGTATTATTGTAAATGCATTTTTTTCATCTCAATTCGTCCATGTATATTTCATAGACACCCACACATTCTTCTTTATGCATGTATATGTATGCATGTTCTCCTCCTCCTTCTTGTTGATTCTTTCTTCAATGACTCCCAACAATTTTATGCTATACTAATAGTAAAAAATCCATTATTCTTTTTCTTAACAGGGAAAAATTGTCTTGTAGGCTCACTTTCTCGTTTATTAATATGAGTGCATATCTTTTCCTCTTTATATTTTTTTAATATGAGGTACTCTCTTCTCTTTAGAATGAAAAGTGTGTATAATCCAATCATTTTTCATGAAGATTGGTGTAAACATGGATATATATTTGAATAGAAATAGAATTATATCAAAATATATTTTTTCTCATTATGGGTCTTGGTATTTAAAAAAAATTATTTACTCAAGGATTCTAAAAAATATAGAGTGATTCATTCCCTTGAAGTAAATAAAATTATTAAATATTATATTCAAAAACTAATAAACTTCACGATTATGAGAATTATTGAATTATTCTTTCACAAAAAAAACACCATCAACCAAATCATTTCTATTTAATAAGTAACACTTTTTCATGAAAGTGAAGATGTATGCATATATTATACTCAAGCAATAACTATCTTCCACAACATCATTATCACTTCTTTCCTGATATAATTCCTTAAAAATTTCATTCCATCATTCTCTTCATTATCAGTATCTTACATGAATACCAACATCATTTTCATGAGGCTAGTATGATCACAATTCTCACTAAAGATGAACTTTTTCATGTATAAACCCTACATTGGGTAGTTGAAGATGAAGTTGAAGTGGATCTAATTTATTATAAATATGATGTGTTTGAGTTTATTTAATACATGAATAATTCACACCATTTAAAACCACCCCACATAATATTTAAATATGTAATACACATTAGTTTATTAAATTTGGAACTCCATTTTTAGCTACATTAAAACTAAATAGATTTGGTGGTCTATTATGGTCATGTATTCCACTAGAACAGGTTAGGCTGACCATCATTTTCTATTAGTATGGTGACACACAATCACTATAATGTTTGTTGGTTCCCATTTATGGGATCTGAATATGTTCTATCCAATCATGGGTGAGCTAACCCTCATGAATGGTCAACTATCTCTTTATAAGGCTGGCTTCATGGGATAGATTGGATTTGATAAGTGGATTTTTTAATACATTGTAATATATTTTTCTTCCACTATTTATAATAATGAAATTCTATAGTCCCCCAAAAAATTATTTTACACAAAAAAAATATTTTCAAAAATTTATTATTCAAACTTCAACCAATCCTCAAGTCAATAACAAATTATTGTATCATCTTATCAATGTCAAATATAATATTAGAAAAGAATATAAAATTTTCTAGACCTCATCCTTACTTTTAAATTTTTTTCAAAAACATATAATATTTTCTTCTTAAATATTTAAAATTGTTTTAAAATCCTTGAATCTTTATAAAAAGATCATTCTATTCTATTTTCATAAGCAATAATCTTCAATAATCTGTAAATATTGAATCACTTAACATTTTAAATGTTTTATAAAATATTCCATGACCAAAAATCATTAACACTTATATTAGGAAATAAGACCATATATACGTTCATCACAAGTAGGAACGCATTGAATTTCCATTATACAACCTTATTGACATAAAAATCAAATCCAAATTCATTAATCCATGTGGTATATTCAATATTACTCCTTTAGATTTATTTCAACCCCATTTCAACTAATAAATTTAGTATTCTTCTCCCCTTTATTGATAATAAATGAAACGGTATACACTGAAAGTTATTCCTCATTTCATATACATAATTTTTAATTTTTATAAGAAAAATTTATTCTGCCTTATTTTTTTAAAACCAAACATGATCCAATACATTTAGAGAAGGATGACATGATGTATATTTTAGAAATAACCCATTAGTAATTTAACTCTTTGTAAAAGTGGCATAACCCTGTATAGAAAATAGTATGGAATTAACCGAGAGATAATATATATATTCTAGTTTATTTATCATGTTATTATACTTTATATTTATCATTTATGGATATATAAATTCACATTAATCTGGAAAATTACAACTTACAAACATCTTCACCAGAGACATTAATAAAATTCACGCAAAGCATACATAACTCCCACTTTCTCGATTGATGTTTATCGACCGTCACTGCCTATTTATAACCATATTTAATTATATTAATGCGAGATAAATAAGTGTGATTGAAATATATCACTTCAAAATTTATTTATATTGTTTCCATATTTTATATTTTCATAGGATAACTAATTGTGTAATCATCTTTTTGTATTCTCCACATCAACGATTAGACCTCACTATTTCATTATCATTGGAATCAAATAATTTCATGGAAAATGATATCACCTTATTGTAGAACAATTATAGTAGTTATTGGATTTATCTTAACTGTATCCCTTTTTATTCCTAGTATGTTAGTATAAATTACAGAATTAAGGGAATAATTTGGGAAACTCCTTTCTTCTTATTAGAAATTGAAAGTTTGAGAGTGGTCTCTCGACCAATATCCCCCTTTTTTCATAGGGAGGTTATATGTTTTTATACATATTTGAGTATCATGAGACTTTATTGGTTACATGAACTCTTTCTTACACAAAACTGTTCCCATTCATGGATTTTTATCTTTAACACTAGACATCAAGGGAAATTTATAATGTGCTACTAGAAATATATTTTTCATTAAGTATTACTTGGTGTGTAGGATAGTCACATAGTCTTTCATAACATGTCTACTTTTTTTGAAACTTTGAAACTAAATCTCTTAAATAAATCTTATTTTATCCTTTTAGAAAACCCATCTATAAATTCAAGTTCTTATTTAGGTGAAAGAACATATTTCACTTTATAATTTTCAATTCCTTATGGGGTTTTTGTTCTACCAATCCGTTTTTAGTTAGCCTGGATAATAATGAAATCACTCTTTTACCTGATTTTATTTTTTGGAGTTTTCACTTGGTTTATTTATAGATTTTATCTTTCAATTAATTGTAAATTTCTCCAATATTTATTTTGGGACGTCATAACTAGACTAACTCCCTTTTCTTAATCTTGAATTGAATATCCTTTCGAATTCATCTTGGTAACTTTAATTATGATTTTCCTGAACTATGTACAATAATATAGGGTGTAACCCTTTTAATAACATTGATATCATGTTAAATTGGGTTTTATATCTTTTTTAGATTTATTATTTCACTTCTTGGTAGTATGTTTCTTAACTCTTTTAATTTTCTTACTTCTGAAAGTAGATTCATCTTCCTTTCTCACATGAATATATTTTTTGGTATTATTTTATATCATTATATGATTGATTCATTGGTGGAATATGACAATAAACATCACGATTATGACTTATTTTGTTTCAATAATCATAAATATTATATATGTATTTAAATATTTTATTCATGGATATATTATTCTTATTTTTTTTAAAAAAACTGTTATTGAGTATGTCTTATTTTGAATTTATTTATGACCCCAATATAAGTAAGTCTTCTTAAATTCTTATTAATTTAATTATTATTTTAACATTCAGTGACCTTTTTTCCAAACATCCAACAACAAAAAAAATTCAAATGATCTCTTTCTTATACTTCTAGATAAAATATGGTTAGATTTGGTTCATTATTATTCTTGGATAATACGTTTATTTTTTTATCAAAAATTATTGAGGTGATTTCCATGGACAATATTATATCAACCTTTAAGGAAGTGGGTGATTTCTTGGTATTTTTAACAATCCATATATTTCAAGATTTTGAATTAGAACTCATACCAGCAGATGGGTTATGAGTTTCCTATTTCTAATATATTGTTTTAGGTTGGTCAGGAGATGATCTTGCGCTCTCATTTACACTAATATGAGTCCCTATTTTGAAAAAAATAATAATTAGAAGTTTGTGTGGAAGGACATATATTTTCACGAATTTATAAATAATCATTTTTTATTTATTCTATGATTTTAAATTTCACCACAAGTTCTAGACACTTCATCTTAAGGGTAATTGTCTTATCCTCAATTTATCTCAATTTACCTTCCTATTCTCTCTTTAGCTTATTAATATATGATTTTTTCTTGATTCTTAGAATTAGTTTTCAACATATTCTACTACTTAAAATTTTTCCTCCAACTAAGCATCTTTTAAATTCATAGTGGTTTTATAATGCGCTTCAAATAAATGGACTAATACTCAAATAAATTCATTTTCATGTTTTTCTCATAGATTTTTGTTTATAAATAATCATTAAATCAGGAAATATATTAATTTAAAAGTTATAGAGTTTATTATTTTTCTTCAACCAGTTTATTGAGATTCTAGAATATCTGGAACTTATTAGATAAAACATTCTTCGTTAATTCATCTGCCTCTTCTAGTTGTGAATTTTTATCAAGTATTTCCATGATAACATTGAAGATAAAAACAGCAACATATTTTTGTAATTTTTTAAAATGATAATTGTTTTCAAAAATAATATCACCAAGTGATTCTTTAAATGAATATTCATCACTACCTATACTGGCTTCGTCTGAAGTATCATATTCAACATATTTATCAAGACATTTACCCAAATGATTATATTTATCTTGTTTTTTTCGCTCTTTTTTTTTTTGAAATTAATCCTTCCATAATTTTAATATTTATTCTATATATTCTTATTAGTTTTTTTGTATTATTTATTTTTACAATTATAAAACATAATTCCATGTTACATGAATGATACATCTTCAAATTCTTTTTAATTTTTGTGTCTTAGAGAGGGAACCTGAATTTTATTTGATAACAATTGAAGTGAAAAGTTATTTTTAGATAAATGGGTGTGGGTGGGTGGGTGAATTAGTGATCACACTTTAAAAATTATTTTCATTTTAATTCAACCTCTGTGATCAGCTAATTTCTTGATTCACACAATGTGTGTATTTTTTAATTACCTATATATTGAAAAGGAAAACGCGATAGTACCCAATTTTTTTTTGAAATGTTCAACTTTGAAATCACAATTCATGTCTTTATCGGTTATATTATAAAAAAATTCTATACTATATACACAGGTAGTTAGACTAATGACTTTTCTAGTCCTACCAGAATATATTCCCACTGTGTTCCCATGCTAGTGTCCAATTAGAGAATACCACTTCCCACAACCCACTATATTTATTTTGATATAAGATAAGATTGATCTTTGTTATCTACCAATTGGTTCTTCACCACCTAAAGTAGATCTTCTTATGTGAGGTCATTGAATCAAATAGCTTCATTTATTCAATTCTTCTATAACTTCAATTACTAATGATTATGATCAGGTCTGTCAATCCTTCTTATCTTTTATATGTAATCAATGAATAAATTATTTATTAGATTATCAAATTCCAAGGTAAAAAATTATTCTACTCTATTTAAAGGTTCAGATCCTCAGTTATATATAAATATGTATGTCAGTTCATAATCTCTATAAAAAATATCATTAAATGTTACAAATCTATATTATTTCATTTAATATTTCTTATTATCCCTTTATAATTATGTCAATATTAAATAATTATTCAATATGGTGTTATCTTCATTAAAGTGTGGTAATATTCATGGGATTCTCAAAACCTCCTACAAGAATGCCCAATATTTTTCACATTCAGACTTGTTTATCATGTTTTAAAATGCTTCATGCATATATCTTTGGGAATATCATTGTATTCATGTTTATTTCAAAGATAAATGTATGTTCTTCTTCATGATGTTATATGTATGAAGGTTCTCATACCCCTTCATGTTTAATCTTTCTTACCTAAATCACCACTAATTTTCATACTACAAAGATTATAAATACACTAATGATTCTTCTCAACATAAAAACAATAGAACATAGTCTCACTTTATCCTTCATGAAAACATGTTCATGGATTCCCCACCTCATAGTTTTAAAAATCTTCTGGAATCTCTTATTTGTTATGTAAATATGTGTGAGAAATACTAATAGTCATTTAATAGACTATTATGCTTCATCCACTTTATCTTCATGAATATATTGGGATCTCAAAATATTCGCATGTTTGGTATCAGGATCAGTATTTATATACGATTCTACTGACATAGCTATTCCAAAAACAATTAGTGATCTAATCATTCCCTTATGACCTCAAAAATCATGGAATATCCTCTTACTAAAGTATCTGACTTCACATATTTGATAATTTTATATGTTTTTCCTTATTATATTAAAACAATGTCTCCCAGTTATTTTCCATTTAAAAAGAAAAACTTTTGTAATAAACTACAGTTTTATGTATGTGTAGTACTCTTGAAACCATTCTGCTTCATGTCATCACATAAGTCTTGAAGCACTTCTCTCACTACAGAACTAATCTATATTATTGATCTAACCATAAATTTCTTCTCATAATTTTTCATGAATTATCACACTCTTTTCATAAGTTCAAAAATATCATAATGGTTTCTAATAATGTTATTTTCTTCATGTATAAAACCTATTCTAAGAGGTTGAAAATATTAATGATGTAGTGGGTTTTTATTCATAAAATGTTATGTTTGAGTTTTTTAACAGATGAATAGTGTATTAAATTTAATCCCAACCCATATTAGTTTTAACTATGATATTCACATTGGTTTATTACTTTAGGAGATCCCTTAGTGGTTGATTAAAACCAATGGAAGTTAGAGGCCTCTAACGGACATCTTCCGCAAAATGTAGTTATGAGGATAACCACCATACATTTCATAGAAACCAACACATATTCAATATAATACCTCTATACATTGCATGAATGTATTATAACTCTATTCTAGATGTTCTTGATGGATCTAGCCCTTCAGATTATTTGTCCATCTCTTGATATGTATCTCTAATTGGGATGTCTTGGCTTTACTACTTGACAGATTCTTTTTACAACACTTAGTGAAATAATTGTCTTTCACTATGAACAATAATTAAATTTCATTAGTACTTAATTATTTTTACATTTTACAGTAATCTATAAAATTATTCTTTAATCATCCACTAAGCCTAAATTCAATTAAAAATATTTCTATAAACATTTCAATTTTAAGAAACTATTGCCAAATCAAACAAATCTTTTCTAGATCCCGTAAAAACATCTATATATATTATTTCAAATCCTTAAAATTCAATTTAACTCATTGATTTTTTTGGAAATTATCACCCTATTTTTTTCCCAAAGGAACAATATTCAATCATCACAAAAGCTAATATCCCTTCACATTTTCAATGTTATAAATAATTTTCCATATCCAAACATCCTTATCACATGTCCTAAAAATTAAAATAATCCCAAAAATAATTATATGTATGAACACATTGACTTTTCTTTATAAAATCCTATTGATAAAAAATAAAACTCCAAATTTACTAATCCATATGGGATCTTCCACAATAAATAACCCTCTCCTCTAATCCCCTTGTAAGAAACAAACCCTTATCATCCCTCACCAAATCATTATATACATAAAACACCACCCATAAAAAATAATAAGAAAATAAGGAGGGTTTAACACATTCACACCCTGAAATCAAATTTAAAATTTCCAAATGAGCATTACTAAAGTAGGACAGATTTATCATGCCACGTTATTTCTCCTTTAAAATATCAATAAAATAATTTCTTAAGAAGAATCATATGCAACCTCATTCAAAACAATCCTTTAATACAAAAACATTCTCATATATAATTTTTCCTGAGAAAAAACAACCCTTTTAATCAATTCATGATATAAACGAGTTTAAATTCTCTAAAAATACCAAATTAATTTAAAATAAACAATTAAAAAATTTAACTAAAAATATTCATTCAAAATTAATTTTTGAAAACAAAGAAACTAATTAAAATCACTTTCAAGGCCCATTTTAATATCTAATATAGTTATCAATTAGTAAATAAACCATATTATTGCCTAAAATTTCCAAAAAAGTCCAAATAAAGAAAATAAATAAATAATATCCCTCTATTAAATTCCAATCAATCTAGAAGTTAGTGCCTTCGATGGAGAATAATTAAAAAAAGTAGTGAAATACCTACCATCATCCACAATAACTGAACAAACCCTTGATTAAATCATTTGGAACATGAAATAAATCCCTAGAATCCCCTTCGGTGAACAAGAGAGAAGAAAACTAAATAAGAAATAGAAAGGTGGAATAAGGACGAAGGAGGGTCACACCTTGAGATATTTTCTTATAATGAGGTTAGAGAAGGTTGAGAGTTAATAGAGAGGGATGTGAGATATCCTCAGAGACCCAAATATGACTATAATAGTATGGATACATGGTTTACAAAAATATACATCATATATGAAACCCATACTTACAAATATTTAGTTCCCTTTACATGATTATCACATGGTTTTCATATCTGTGTGTAAGCCATGTGCCACACAATATTCATATAAGGGTGCTCTACACATTTTCCACCAAGTTCGACACTATTTCCCCAAACTATTCACTACTCATGTACATAAGACCATTCATAAAAATGGAACCAGAGAATCCCTAATATAATAATACCTACACAATTTACAATAATCCATGTTTAATAAACCATGTTCTTGAAGGGACTCATGTAGGGGTCATCTCCATGTTTTATCCTAGCATATAAGAAAACCATGAAGTATAAATGAAAACTGACAAATTTCGAGATGCTGAGCTTGAATCCCAAAACATTTTAATCTCTGTAAAATAAAAATAAATAAATAAAACAATATTAATACAAGGTAATGTAGTTTATTCACTGTCTGTGTTAGTATAATAATATACCTTTTTCCTTTTAATTAAAAAAGTTCCTTTTACTAAATCCTTATCGATTGTAGTCCAAAGATAAGTATATTTTATAAATTCCAAGAAAGAAATAAATTCTACAAAGTGTTGAAATGATTTTATATATTTGTTGATTATATATTGGTTGATAATGTACTATATTCCAAAATAATTAGTATGATGGTCATTTTACTTTCTACATTAACTTTATTTTCTATGGGTTCCTTGGATTGCTTATAGATTATGATCGTAATCTTTTTGTATGTTTACCAATTTCTATAAAGAAAGAACCCTCTAGGGTTACTTACTAAGTGAATATAGAATCTCATGAAATTCAATTAAATTTTTTATTAACAATATAATTATTTTCTTCATTAGAATAATATTTATCCAAGGAATATTGATCATATAAATTTAATCATCAGATATTCAAGTATATAATATATGAGTAGAATTTTATATCTAGTTTACTTATTCAAAAGGTATAAAATAAAAACTTATATATTCATTAGTTTAGTTATTATTTAAATATAAATATTTTTTTAGACACAAGAATATTAAAATAAATATTTTTTCTCAAGATTAGTGAATATATTATTCACTAATTTTATAAAATAGATATTTTATTATTAAAAAATTCAATCAATTATATGGGAGGATATTTGTTGATCTTAATTACCGGACGAAAATGATATATTTTATTCAATATAATTTGAATAAAAAATAAATGATTTATTTAATAAGTGATATTATATAAAAAACAAACTATGATATAATAATAATTATAATATTATTATGATCCTTTGACATTTAAAATAACATAAAACAAGTAAATTTTTAAGTTACATTTTGAAATTATCATTATTTAACCAAAAGTATATTTTCACCAAAATATCATTTCACCATGTGTGGTGGTTTTTTATGATAAATATACATTCACAATTATTCTCTTAATCCCTTGAGAGAGAAACATTACAGTTATCCCTCTTAAGAACATATATAAAACAAGATATATTGTTGTGACCTTCATTGAATGACATAAAACACTATAAAATAATATTTTTATACTCATAAATTTAAGAAAATTTTCCAAATATTCATAGTACATGTGTGGAAAAATCTGGAGGACTCCTAACTTATATTATCCACTATAACAACATTGTGAAAAGATAGGAATAATAATTTCATCGAGTTGATTATTTAGAGTGAGGTAATTCCAAATTTTATTAATTATAATTTAAATATGAATGATCCATATAACTGATTTATGGTATGTTTGTACAGTTTTTGAGATTTTATCTATTAACATCGATGAAAAAAATATTGCCTCCACAAATTTTTTTTAAGTCACGATACATTCAATTGGTATCAAAGTGGTCAAAATATAATTTATAATTATTTAGAATTTATTTGATCAATTTCATGAATTTTTTTCCAATATTTTTATTTATACTTTCATTCATAAATTATCTGTTGAGATTATATGTTCATCCTAGTATGTATATCAATGAACATGCAAAATTTGAAGAAGAATTGTTAGATTTTCTAGATTGAGGTTCCAAGGACATTGGACTCTTGAGACTCCTATAAAATATGTAATAATAAATTATATTTTCATTATATGTGGTCTACCATACAAGGAATGCACCACGTAAATCTTAGCCTTCCATATAGGTTGGTACATATCATAATTACATGTCGGGTATTGGCCACTAACATGACATGTGATATGATAGGGAATACATGATGTTTATTTAAAATGTATATTTTGTGTAACCCTACATGATTTAAACACTATTTAATTTTTGGTGATTCATTTGGGTTGTTGTGTAAAATCATTATTTTCTATGTATTGAATACCAATTGATAAATATAGTGGAATAAATTCCACATGATGTATTTCTATAATGTACATTTGATATGACTTGTGTAACTCCACACCTAGTACACACTGAGACATTCTATACATTTTGTGTGGATCCACATGCTTAATAATTTCTTGTCTTATAAAATCTATAATTATATGACATGAAAGGGCCATATAATACACCATGTACTTTATTTACTTTTCTAGTGGTACATGAATTATATATTTATGGAATTAAATGTGTTAATTCATGTAATAAAGACTACATGGTTTGACCATATAGAAAGATACAACATATATATTAAGACATTATATATAAGAATACATGTAATATAAATATACAATACATGACTCTAACCATACACAACATGTTTCACATGAAATATTGAGTGATAATACATGCCATGTAAGTTTTATATTAAAAAAATAATATTTATTATAACAAAGGACAAGCATTCTATTTGGCCTCCAAAGTGAACAACATATACTTAAATTATTTTAATTAAATTTAAATCTATTCAAATTGTTTAAAGACTTTTTATGGGATTCATAAAAGTCCCAAGGAAAATAAATTTGGAAAAAATTTAAGATAAATAAATAATTTTATGTTTTTTCTTAATTTATTCATTCATAAATATTTATCTTATTTGAACAATTTAAACTGAATGATAGTAAAACTAATGATTTTTTCATTGAATGTTATGAATTATAATGATATTTGAAAGAACAATGTATGTGTTTGGATTATTTAATTTATATAATCATTTATTTCATGATTTTATGTTATTTTTGTTATTAAATTAGAAAAATGAACTAAAATAGTTTAAAACTCTAATGCAGAACAACTTCTGAAGTGGAAAGGATGAAGTCTTACCCCATTCAAATCCCCCCCCCCATTTTGGGGTGGTTGTTTTCTTTTCTATGTGAACTCATAGGAAGTCCCCACCTGCATTATCATAGTTTCAAGGTTTGGGACACACATTGAATGGATGGTGGAATGGGCCTCACCTTGTGGAGTATTTGGTGGGTCTGGTGGCCCCTTCTTAATGATAGGGGTGATGAAGAATGGTCAGTGTCAATCGACACTGACAACTATGGGTGATGGTTATCATGGTTCCCACTCTACGGTGTACGGGTGGGATCATGATGTAGGGGAGTAAAGTAATGTTGTGGACCTACAAACTAGTGTAGGATTCCCTTTGATGATATATCTTGGGGTTTACATGCCATTTATTGAAGTGACTTCATGGCTTTTAATTGTTGGTCATGATAGGCATATTATCCTTATCATAATGTCCCTCTAAGAAATTATGTTGTTGGGACATTGGGCTTTAAAAATATGTGATCCTTTATTTCCATTAATTGTATTGTTTGGGCTGGGTTGGTGTGTGATCGCTTTGGTGTGATGGTGAGGGTGTTGGGGTTCTATGACCTATCGTTCCTTCATGTCGGTGTGGGGGTGTGTGTGACTATTTATATCCTTATATTATACCCCCAATAAATAATGGGATTAAATATGATGATGTATATATTATCCTTCCATTATTTATCATGTACGGTAGCATTAGTCCAAGGATTATTTTATGTAACTCTAAACCCCCAACATACTTGTGTCTCAATAAAAAATTATATAGGATACATTTCCCAATTGGAGGGGATGGTATATGACTCAAGATAAGTTGAATTCAAATAAGGTGTTTCACATGATAATGAAAAATACTGAATCTCATTCTGTGATAAGTCTAATGGAGTTATTTCCCCTATGGTCTAGGTTGGTTTATCATCGCTCGATATTCCCACCAGTAGATAGAAATTAATAATTATATCACACAATTATTTTTTTAAGTGCATGAATATTTGTTTATTTATGTGATACATGGTTTATTTTGATTAAAAAAGATCAGATAATATATATAAATTAACCGTAATATTTAGATAAAATAAAACAATATACACATGTTTATTATCATGTATAGTTGATTACCTATATAAGTTCCACATAAAGTAATCCACATTTGATAAAATCAGATAACTTATACTGGTAAAATATATATGCATAAATTAATTTATTAGACATGGTTAAATATTATATAAGTCACAAATAAAACTAGAAAGAACGTGTAGTATAAAACAAATAATATTTTTTCATATTTTAAATAAAAACCCCTTAAATAAAATATTAATTCCCTAAACTCCTTCCATTTTTTGAGTTAGGATCCAACTATTGTTAAAATGGTTGTATGGATATATTAATGGAACTTTGACTAATGACGGAGTATTAATGTAGTAAATTGGTCGACTTAACTAGATTGGTAATAATGTTAATGAACATAGTGTATTAAATATAATTTAGTAGAAAGTGTTGAGGAAATTCGATTATAGGATTTCAAGATTATGGAGTGCACTTAATAGATCAAGGAGATGTAAGTTAATTAAATTATAATGAATGTGATACCTAAATACCAATGAGTGATATTCACGGTCATTGATAGGGTTTTGAGAATGCAAACATGTATCCCTGGTAATTGAATATCCAAAAAAAACTATGTCTTATGAACTTTATTGTGAATGTTTTTATGATTTTATAAAATAGTAAAAGATTTAAATAAATATTTAATTATGTCATAATTCACAATAAAGTTAAGGTAATAAAATCTATGTATTTTTTATTGATAATGGAATGCAATTTAACAATGAAATCACTGTGATCATCCCCCCAAAAATAAAATTTCCTGAATATTATGGATTTCCAAGAGAAGGATATGTTCTTAAATAGTGCACCACTATAAGAAAATACATTCTTTATAATGGAGTCCCCTATTCCTAATTTACAATAATAGAGAGTGATTAAAAATGAAAATGAATCTTATAGGAAGAATATAGGGGATGCAATTTATATCCATTACATTATATTGTCATCCATATTTGTAGAGTTGAAAAATAAAGCATAAGAACATGGGTGCATTCCCCATGATAAGTCATCTTCGAGAACTTGAGAAGGATAAAGAGTGTAAAAAGATAAATGAGGTCATCACTGCACTATATAGGTGTAAAATTGATTCTTTATACCTCTATATGGACTATATAATTCTGATGATGAGGTATATCTATCAATGAATATAGTTGGACATCGTTTTGGATAAGAAATTACACATTCATCTCATATTGTCATCCTTACCACCTAGATTCTCCATATTCATTAAAAACTATAAGAATAATGATATAGAGAATTTACTTAAGAATATTTTAACTTTTATACCCAAAGATGATATGGATTGGTGAGAATTTGGTTATTTAATCCTTATGGTGAATGAAATTAAATACAATATTGAAAGGATAATGAAACGTTTAGAGTTTTTGGTTCCTTTACAACTTCATCAAATAAAGTATATAATATGATAGAGTGCAATGAACAAATGGCTCTATGTTTCACATTTGGAAAATAAAGTTATTAGAATATAAATTTCAATAAATTGATAAATAAACTGGTATAATCTTATATTTCTAGTGTGTTCATCATTTTATGTAATATTAATGTTTTAATTCTTGGATATCTAATAATATATAAATCTCACATATTTGTATATAAATAAAATCACCAAGTAATAGTAGAAAAAAATTAAGTGAGATAGATCTTCACATAGATTATAGAGGGAGGTTCCTAAGTTAGCTAAATGAATATCTCTACATTAAAATTTTATAGTGGATTGATTCTTGAAACATAATTGTTTTATATTGGGTGTTACCAAATCATTTATCTTGGTATCTATTTTCAAAACTAGTGAAAAGTTATTTCTTATTTAAAATAAATTTGTTTATAGTATACCATACATAAATTATAGTTTAATTACACTTAAATAAAAAGGTACAATACAAAAATGCGATGATGAATATAAAATATAAGACTCAAAATAATACCCCTTATTGGAAAGGTATGTCTTGGTCAAGTAAAAAAGGTAATTTTCAAGAATATGCCCAGAAGATTTTTAAACCATGTGGAGCTAAAATTATTAGGTATTTTACATATTTATTAATTATGTTTTAAGATAAATAAAGTTAAAAAAATTAATGGATATAATTCTATAAAGCATCTAGAATCTATTCAACAAGATACATGTGAAATATTCTCAAAAAATATAGAGTTAAATTCATATATTTCATGAAATTATTCTAATGATATTTAATGAATATAATGTGAAGTAGTTAATATTCTCGGTAAAAATATTTATCCTCAATGTGGGTTAGTTGGAGAATATTATAACCAAGAATTTATCAAAAATCAAATGTAGAGTTAATGTATTGCTTATATAACTATAACATATATACATCATTTTCATGATTTAAGTAAAAATAGGATGGATGATGAATATTATATTTTTATATGTTTTCCATCACACCTTTAGAAACATGCTTCACATATTGTGACATTATGATTGAACTGTATGCCAACTATAGTGAAATATGGAAATAAAATAAGTTATAACATAAAATAAATATATTATGTCACAAAATATTAGGTTAAAAAAACCATTTTGAGATTGATTTTTGAAACAAAATTCCATCAATAACAAAAAAAAGTGTATAATATCCAATTATTTAAAATTACTAGGGATATTACTACCTTTATTATAGATTGGTGTTAGTAAAATTAATGACTATAACTCTAAAAATAGGAGGTGCATATTTTATTGATATAATGGGAGAAAACTTGACTTTAATAATGATAATGATCTATATAAACATGAGGTGGCATAGGAATATAAACATCACGAGTCTTAGTTGGAGGAGTAATTCTAAAGACACATACTTCATAAGAAATAGGAAACTATAGTAATGGTTTTATATTCAATGAGTTGGGAGATATATTATTTATTAACCTAAATGAAATATTATCCTATAAGAAAGAGGTAAATGGAAGAAAACTGAAATTTTCTTGTTTATAAGAAGTCAGAAATGGATTATAAGAACTAAATTCAGTATTTTTATTTTGTTTTTATCTAGTTAACCTAAATCTTGTTAGTAGATATTCAATAAGAAACTAAATATAGATAGTAAAGTTAGTACCAATAAAGAATAATTGGTTATCAAATGTCTGAAGTAACTTTAATTAATTTACATTGATGAAACCTTTCCACCATCCTCTATGCTAAGATGAAATATAATTCAACATTTGATAACAAAAAACTGCGGTTTTTAGATTTTGAAAATGATTGTCGAGATGAATTTACATTATATAAGCCTTCTATAATATTTTTATAGGACACAAATTTTTTTTGACACTAATGGAATCCAACATGGAATTCATGATGAAAAAGTAAAATTATTGTTCGAAGTAAGAACCAATACCATGGAATTTTAGTTTTTATGAAATGATTGGATATTTTATTTTTATAAAAAATACATATTATACTTATAGTTAGTTAATATAAATTTAAAATATATTTCTCCAAGCACGAATTAAAGTAGAGACCCATGTTCTAAGTAATAAGATCTACTGAGATTGATTTATGGGGTTTCTTTGATCAAGTCATAGGTATACATTGACAATTCATTGAAAAATATATGATGGTGAAATTAATATTGAATTCATACCTATATGAAATGGAATAAATGTCTTTAAGATAATTTTTCAACATATAGGAGGAGGTTTAGATCATGAATAAAAATACATATGTTTCTGTAATGGGATATATTTTTCATTCCATGACATTTACTATTATTTTAATTTGCTTGTGCATAAAGTATGATAGAAACATAGTAATAATAACTAGGAAAACTGTATTAGGTATGATTCATAGCTATCCTACAACACTTTAGAAAGTATGAAGGATAAGTTATTCGTATATAGTGAAATTGGGATGATAGTTTTTATGTGAACACTAAAGTTGATTTTTAAGATAAAACGAATCTGATTAACTCATTTAGTATAAGGAAACAATTAAGTGAAATATTATTGAAGTCATTGGTAGACATATCCACTAATACCCAGTATGTTTTAGCTGTTAATGCTGGTAATTAATGAGTATAAAATAATTAATTATTGTTATAGATTTTGGAATTATAAAGTGATACTAACGTATTATCAAATTACACACACACAAATATATATATATATTAAGATAACAACATTTCTACAGTTATCATGAATATTTAAAGTTATTATAGTGGAAAATGTTTAAATACTTAGGGATGTCACATAATGATGGTTTTAATCAAAAAAGTGAATTCACAGTATTTATAGTATCCTCAAAGAGAAAAAACATGACATTTCCATTGACTGTAACCATACCTCAGTAAAATTATAAATATGATGTATGAGATAACTAGAAGAGAAATGATAGAAATTATATCTTGATAAAGGTTAATGAAATTTAACTTGGTTCCCTAGAACCAAATTAAATTTTTACTTTTTGATTACAAGAATATAAATAAAAAAATTGCACAATGTTTGTTAGTTTATATGACATTAACGTTATAATTTCCTTATCATGCTCATCTAATTAGTAGGTTATAATAGTTCCCCTATATAATGAGAACCTATAGATTACAATGTGATATTCCTAAATAATCTATATCAAATAAATACAAAAATATTTCATTATACAATTGATGTTTGAATATCAACTGAGAGAGGCTTATATGACATTAAAACTTATTCTCATGAATTTTTCACTTAATGATCTGTTATAAGGGAGTTCATGAGGATGTGATCACCAATAAAAATTCTATATGATTTCTATGTGACTGAATATTAAAATATGTGAATTTGTGCATTGTTCCTTAGACTTGAGATTATAATTAATATAAATCATGAATAACATACTTTTATCTTTGGATAAAAACCATGATAACATATGTTAATAGTGAGGTAGAATACATTACATGAATCATAATCTATATTAAATTCATTGAATAATTTTGGAAAAGATTTATAGCTATTCAATTAAAGGAAGAAGAAAAATTTAACCCCTTAATTTTAATGGAACTTTCTATTAAATATATGGATGTGGATGTTAATATATATATATATATATATTGATTTCAGAAATTAAAAGAAAATAAATCAATCATATAGGGTGATGACAGGAGTATGCATCTAGATTAATGTGATATTAGTTCAAAAAGGGGAAATGTGACATAATAGCATTTATAAGAAGGTAATTCTAGTTTCTAAATTATAGTCTTTCTCTATGGGTGACATGACCTGTTACTAGACACAGATCTTGGACTTTACAAAAGTTAATCTATTGACATTGATAAATGGTTATAGAGGTCTAAAAAATAATTTTATCCAAAATATCATTAGATTCAATTAAATTTAATATTATGAATAAATTTATTCAGGGATTTTGAAGTAATATTTATTCAAGTAATGTTGATTATATAAATTCCATCGTGAGATATTTTATTATAGATTATATGAGTTGAATGTTATCTCTGGTTGAATTATTCACAAGATTATGAATACATATTAAATTATTCACTAGTTTTGTGAATATATTATCATAAATATTTATTTATTTATGTGAATTTAAAATAAATATTTATTTATTATTTTAATTAATATAAGATTTATTAATCTTATAGAATTCATATTTTATTATTAAAAGTCTGCTAAATTCTGTAGGAGGATATGGATGAAGTTTAATAACCATTTAAAATTATATTTTTTTAATATTATTGAAATAATTATTAATTAAATAATTAAATAATTTATATTATACAAAATGTATTTCACATGATATAATAATAATAATATTTTTCTTATTTGAATAGGAGAATAATTTAAAATAAATAATTACACAAGGTTCATTATAGTGGTTGACAAACCGAATAAAACTTCTCTAGAATTATCATAACCAACGGAGAGAAAAATTCACCCCCCACATCTCAAAAACATAAATAGAATATATGATATTGTTGAGTTTGAAAACAAATAACGTAAAACATTAGATTCTACCACATTAACAATTAGAGTGACATATATTTGCATTAATTATTTTCATTAAATTATTTTATAATTATATAAATATTCTTATTTGAACCAATATTTATAAGATATATATCTGTATCTACTAAAAAAATGCCGATAAACATATAGAAAAAATAACACATTGTACAGATTATGGTACTTCCATTACCATTCCATTTTAACAATTGATTTTGGAACCTTTTCAAAAACTAATATTTTATGGTGTTTCTATCATATTTCTTTACATTTTGGGATTATTTTTTTATTTTTACACCTTACCCTTTGGAGCATAATTCAGTTTCAATTTAACATATTCATATTTTTTATAATTCTAGAATTCACCTTTGGAGGTAGTTTTATTTATATTAAATTTATTTGATTTCACTTTATAAATCTTATAATTAATCTTAATACTTTTTGAATATATACTATTCGATTTTCAATAATTCTTTTGATCACCAAAATCATTTTAGATTTAACTATTCTACTAATTTCTCATTGAATTTTATAAAATTACATGCAAAAAATTATTAAAATACAAAATTATATTCTTTTACTAATCTTAAAACCCCAACAACATTTGTATAAAATCAAAAATATTATTTTATTTTTATTTTTATTTGTTTTTAAGGGAACTATATAACTTACCCTCTTCATTAATCAAAAATTTATATTTTTCACCTTTTTCAACAATTATAATTCTCTTTCACATTAGAAATGACCAACCACATTTGTAACTGGTGGAATATTATCTAAATTCTTATTATCCTTACTCAATTTATATATTTTAAAGTGATGCGCTTTCATCTCACACTTTATTATGAATTACACATATGTATCTTCTTCTTATCATTTACTAGATAACTATTATTGATTCTCTTTAGAAATAAAAAATTGCTCTCTATTATCACTGGATGAAGAATATTATCCAATTTCAGTATCATAACTCTCTTATTACTCAATATTTAAAAAATAATAGTCCTTCGTGAATTTAGAAACATTTTCCCATTTCCCTTAGAAGTTAATTTTTTCCAAATTCTAGAAGTCTTCTTCCCAAATAACTTATTATGTTAAGAATAATCTTTTTTAATCTATTATTCCATAAACATTGTATAATTTGTATAAAAGTTTATAATAACTTTACAGCTGAAATACATAAACGGAAATTTATCATTTTATATTCATTTTTATTCATTCTTTGATATGAGTGACATTATGTTTTCAAATTTCACCTCAATATCTCAGTTTTAGTCTAAATATCCATCTTATTCCACAAACTCCTTATAATTATTTTAATTCTCTATGTATTTGAAAGTTATAAGTTAATTCCCTTTTGTTATTTTATTGAAAGGAAAAAATTTCCTCATTTCATATGAAACTAACACACTATGAAAACCATCCATTGGAAATGTTTTCATATCAAAATCTCCAAGAGATGAAACTTAGCATCAAATCTCTTCATTATGATATAATGTAACTTCTAGAATATCATTGAATACTTTAGAGTTTCTTCAAAACCTTTTATTGGGACCTAAATATGATTAACTCTAGTGAATAAATCATCTTGGGAATAAATTCAATTATATTTCATGGATTCTTCCAGGTTTATTTTTTTTTTCTGGAATCCAATACCTTTACTAAAATCATTCTCTAAATTTTGGCTAAGATAGTATTCCTTGAATTTTGATTAATCTTTATATTCTTCTTAGTAATTGGAGTCATCCATTCACCTTACATTATTGATGAAAAGATTGAGGTTTCAATATCTTCAACTTTCATACCCAATGATAGAAATTATAGAGGGATTATTTCTTTATAAAAATTATAATTTTTCCCTAAAAATTTGGGAACATATTTTCTATTGACTAAATTTATGTGATCCATGGGGAAGACCAAAATTCAGAATCGAAAATAAAATAAACCCAGATAACTTTACACTTCAATCTTCGCAAAACCACGATACCTTTAATGGGATACCATTTCCAAAATACTAATTGTAATAGTCCCAAACCAAAGATAGTTGTGATTTCTTACACTAGTATCCAATGGGGGGTTTAATTAGTGAATAAAAATTAGGTAAATTTCTTAAATAAATCAACCTTCAGTATTGGTAAATATGAAATAAGGAAATTTTCAACTGATTTTTTCATTGTACCTAAATAATTTTTGATATTATTCTATTACTTATATAATTTAATTTTATCATACTCACAACATAAAATGAAGAAAACAATGTATATGTTTTACCATTCAATTTTTTTTTATATCCTAAATGTGGAATGTTATCAACTATTAAGAGACTATTTTTTTACAAGTTATGATTTTATTTTGACATACCTTTAAATAAATACTATGTTGACTAACTTGTTTCACATTAAATAATAAACTAAAAAAAACCATGAAATATTTTATTGAAATAAAATACTAAAATGAAAGGAAAATATTAATAAATTATATGAATTCATTAATAACTATCATTATGAGAATTTAAATAGGAAAAATTAATAAGTAAATAAAAAGGTTGTGATCATGTAATCCTTCTCCTCTCTCATTTCATAAAAGATTATTCATATTATTATAACCATATTTGTAAGAAAATAAAATTCCAAATTCCAAATTTTTAAATAGATCCTCAGAATTAGGTGACGTGTTTAATTTTATTTTTTTAAAAGTATTTTATTGAGGAAAAAATTGAGTTATCATGGTAATGGTAAAATGTGGTAAAAATGGGTTAAACTAAGTGTCAAAAAAATATAAAAAAACATACTTATAAATGTGTGTATGATTATATTACTAATAATTACCTACTCCCTATCCATTATTTTAAACTTTTTATTCACTTTAATTTTATATTTATAACCATATAAATAATGTAATAAAAATGTGTGGAAATCCCACTCAAAACTATCTTATAAAGGGAACCATCCTCTACCCCTTCCAGACCTATCAAGTCATTCAATAATCTCTTTAAAAACATTATATTTCTATGCATACAAATATTATATAGACATTTTCTATCTTTTAATTTGAATAAGTAATCCAAAATCCTTCATTCCAAAAGAACCCATATTTAGATGGAGTGAATTCAACAAGTAAATATATATGTTATTATAAATAATTTTCAATTACCTTATCACATATACTATTTATAATTATTATCTTCTCATATAATGGTGTAATATTAATTTCATTTCAATCATTATAAAATTATAATACTATTATATATATCTAAACTTTTAATCATTTATTAGTAAAACATTTTCCTGTTTATGTCACTTCAACCACCTACATGAACAATGATATACCAGAAACAATATTTTCATGAATAATAGATATCAAAAAATTAATAATGATAATATATTGTATTGAGGATTAATTTATCTCATTAATATGATTCGTGAATAATGACACAAATTGATCAATAAAAAAAACATGTTGTTATAGATAAATTAACTGAAGCATTCTCTTCAAGGATTCTGTTATCCCAAACCATACATATAATTTCCATCAAATATATACTATAATATGAAAATATTGAACAATAAAGATTCAACTACCTTTAATAACATGGTAATTATGAACATCTTGTCAATTAATGTGGACCTAAATCTTCATTACGAGACTTGTACGAAACAATCAAATAAACTAACATCCAATGATGAAAATGAACAATAACTAACTAATGTATGAGTAATAAAAACTAGAAGAGAATAAAAGTTAAAATATTTGAATAAGGTTCTTAAATAAGTGATTAAGGTGATTATTTTTCATATAAATTTGGATAAATCACTTTATTAGAAATCATAAATTAAGGAAATTGTTTCTCATCTCAATTTTCCTTTCAAGGAGATATAGTCCATATTCACCACCTATATATAATTGTGTTTTGTATAAAATATTGAATAATTAATTTTATTATAATTACCATATAATTAACAGTATTTTTAAATCCATAAATTATTTTATACTCTAGTGTATTTTTATTTCAATGTTACAAATGTTGTACGGTTTTCTCTAAAAATGTCATTTTCAAAATTGTATTGTTGTATTTCAAATTAATTGTGGGTAAATTATTTAAATAATGTGTAAAATATATTAATTTTTTATAATTTATTTATTAATGTGTCTTAAATTTCCTATAATGATTTAACTTTCCCATTGGTTTATAATTTACCCAAAATGAATCTTGTAAGAGAAGCTGACCTTAACTCATATTTTCAGTTGAGAATCTTCCATCTCCGTGTTCATATTTTTCATTTTTTTTATAGATGTTATAATATATAATTACATGATTTATTAAGATATTTTTTCATTTAAATGACATTATTTACCAAAGAAACAATCTTTTAACTTTTTTCAAATTATTTACTTTCCTCCAAATTTGATTCTCTTTACAAATATTGAAAAACAATATTCATTTTTAACATCCTCTACATGAAACCTTTTTCCTGATTTTATATCCATATTCCATTATATTAATTTTTCTCAATGATCTCAGGGTTTTAGAAATAAATTTCATTTAAATTTATTTTATAAAATATTTTATTAAAATCTCGGAAAAATGAAAATGTTATTTATTCTTTCATCTTTATTTAAATTTTAGTATGAATATAATGATGATTTTATTCTATGTCAATAGACATTATAGTTTCTAATGATTAAATAGGAATATTTACTAATTATAAAATCCCCTAACTTTGTATAGATTAGTTATCATAATATGTTATGGATTTTTTCATGAGACCCATTTAATATAATGAGTTAATTAAGATTTGATGAAATTATAAAGGTTTTGTAGTTGTTGTAGAACATATATGTGTTGTTTACTATTATATAATGAGTAGGTCCACCATATACCTTTAATGGATTATTTAAAATTTTAACCTAATGAGATGAAAATGGGAAAATGGGTGGTTTTACCTATCCCAAGGTTACATGGGTGGTCATCCCAATACCATGGGTACATGGGTAACCATCCTAATCTTGAGGGTACATAAGTGATAAGAACAAGCATTATACAATATAAGGGTGGTTATCCAAAGACAACTATATTATGAATTTGTGGATTTCCTACAACTTTATGGGGTTAATGTATTTATAGTTTACCACAAAACATGGTTTTTGTTAAATTTTTATACTATTTCAATATTCTTATGTTATGAATTATTCATATGTAATTATCACATATTATAAACTTTTGATTCATGTTTAATTTTATACGCAAATATTTCTGTTAAGATCGATGACTTATGATTCATTTTTAATTAGTTAGGATTTAACTTATGATAGTTTCATGTACTTTAATTATATTCTATTACCCACATTCTTATCTTATGCTAACTTGTAATATTTGATTGATGACACCCATATTTACCCTTACTAAACATATTATCATGCCCCTTATTATGTTTTCATTCCCTATGTTATAAAGAATATTATTAGGTATGATATATCTATAATGGAACAACTTATGAAGATTTTTTGAGGAATATTCTGAAGAAATATTTTAAAAATAAGTTGTTTATATATCTAGTATCCAAAAAAATTTGTAAAATCCCATTATTTTATATGCTCGTCTATTGAGAAAAACAATAGGTATTCAATTGGGTTATTTACATGCAACATTATGTTTTAATGAACTGTGATAATGTAATCCATTATAACATAGTCATTAATTTGGAATGTTGGAATATTAAAGACAATAATATAGAAAATATGTATAATGGTTTTAAATAATAAAAATTTATCAATTATTTCATAATGAATAATAATCATTTTTTGTTAAAGTCATTTTATTCTTGAAGAATATTTTTCTAAAATAAATTATTCCATTGTGTGCATGAAAATTATAATTAATTAGTATCATTTTATAAATTTTATTTTATGAAATTAATTTTTATTTTAGAAATCACTATGTCAATATTAGTTTAGGTTTAATTTTTAGGATTATTATAAAAATATTTATTTTTCAGAGAATAGTAAAATATTCAAATTTTCTAAAAACAATATATTTTCCAGTAAAAATACCACTATATTTTTTATTTTTCTTCAAAAATTATTATAATTATAACATAAATTAGAAAAAATCAATTTAATTTTATATGAATAATCATTATAATTTATTTTAGTTTAAGATCTTTTTTGAGCGTAAAAAAACATTTTTTTGAAAAACTATTTTTATACATGCAATGTATATTTTTATTTATCTATTAAATTTCAAAATATTGATTAATATTTTAAATAAAATATCGATATTATGAATTAAATAATATTTTAAACATTTATTTGATAGATTTTCAAGGAATGCAATTAATGTGAATTATATTTTATACTTAAAAATACATTTTTCTAAAATGTGTTTTCATTACTGTTTTCATTCTAATTTAAAATTAAATCCTACCACATATAGTAATTTAAAAGGTTAAATTGAATTACAGATTTATAATCATAAAAATTAATATATTTAAATAGAGTCATCCTAATTTGGTTTCATAGTGAAGTATAAAACTGTAAAATTTTGTTACGAATGTAGTGGTTAAAACATGTAAATCCATGGTGGGGGGAATGGTTAAACCAAGTGATAAGGGTAGTATTTACACGAAAAATTATATAATTTTTAATTTATTAGTATATTTAAACCTTATATTAGTCTAAATTAAAATAATTTTTCATTTGGGGGCACTTTTCCACTAAATTGAACATATATCAGTAAAATATTTTTAGAAATTCCATGAGTGTCCCTTTCACTTATTATAAAAGTAATCCTATTATCCTCTATTATTCACAAATTTTTATCCTCCTATAATAATAAAATATTTTCTAAAAAAACATTTTATATTATTCTCCTTTATCCTTGATATAGTTTTATTCTCCTAAGAGATATCCTTTAAGGATGAAGGTGTATGACAAATGAGGTCTCTCAAAGAAGATAATTAAATATTAACTTTGCTCTTTCAATTATTTTTATTATTATAAATCCTCTAAACATGTTTTATCCATAATAAAATTATGAATCTAGTATAATAAACATACTGATATTTTATTATAATGATTTAACAACCCTTTACCATAACCTCTCCATCAAATGGAAGATGAAAGTACCACTTGTGTGTACGTTTGGACTACCGCCTCAATAAAGTGATGTGATTCATTTTACAAACCCCGAAATTATTATTCTTTATCATGATAAATTTAACTTTTATATATATAATTGATGATATATTATTTTCTTTACGGTGATTAATTATTTACCTTTATTCATACTGTGGATCAAAAAATGGAAACATCTGTCATGTGTATGGGAAGACTACTGTCTCCATATAGAAATGTAATTCATTTTTTTGCTCCACATTATATGAATGATTATAAATATATATATAATGAGTATATATTATATTTAATAAATATTTACATTCATTTGATTATGGAACCATGATAAAATTTCAAGGACCATAACTATCACAGCAAAACATACATGAAAAAAGAGGTAGTTAACACTCAAAATTATGATGAGAATGAAGGTTTGATAATGAATTATAGATTAGATGTTATAAGTAAAATATTTATGGTATTAGAGGTATTATTTTGGTTCCTATATATAAATATAATAAATGTTATTTTGTTGTATTCTTACTAAGAAACAAAAACTTACAGAAATTGTTTCACATCTCACTCTTGTTTCTATATGACAAACGCCATATTCACCACATATTTAATTAATATTGTGTATATACTACCAATTCGATACGTTATATCATGAATTTATTATTATTGTTATTATTCAATGTTTATTTGATGTTATTTCATTTATGTTGGAAATGATTCAGAAGTTACCATATCTATAAGGGTTTAATCTTACAATTTCATTTTTACAGAGATTTTTTTTTATTAAACATACTATGATTAAATTTTTTGATTTAAATCTCAAAAATAATATTTAATTTATCATCTTATTTTTATTTATTTATATTAAATTTTTACCATACATTTTCTCTTTTATGTAATCATGAGACTGAAAGTATGATTTTAAGTAAAATGAAAATATTTCTCTCTTTAGTCAAAAATAATGTTTTCTTCCATATATAATTTTTTTTAAAATATTTTTATAAATATTTTTAGTATTATCCTATGATTTATAAATTTCATTTTTATCATTTTTAAATTTTTATAAAAAAATTATTAAATTAATATTTCTCTTATTTTTCAAATTATGTATTTTTTACTTTTAATTGAAAATGTGAAATGAATTTTTGTATAAATGTACACTACCTGAAAGGAATTTCCCAATATTATGAATTATATTTACTTTTTATCTTTCTTTGAAAGTATAAATATTTATCCTCATTGAATATTTTATCCAATATAATTCTTAAATTTTTATATTTTAAAGAAGTGATTTCAAAAATGAATATGGTATTTTCCTATAGAAATTTTACAGTGATATTTTAAATGAATTTTAGTATATAAAAACATCTGTTAATATTTACTATTATTTATCTTGGATATAATCTAATGCTAACATATTTATTATTTATCCAATGTTCCCACTTGGATTTCAATTTTTAAATTTTGTAAATTTGGGAACTATGACAACAAATGAACCAATCCATGGGTTAATTGGGATATGCAAAACCAAAAAGACAAAATCAATGGGAGAATGGGAAATACTATGATATAGAAACATTAAAAGTAGGTTAAAAATGATGTTTTTTAAGGTACACTCATCATGCACTCTATAACAGAAAATTTCCTATTTAATTTTGATCCTAACAACTCCTTAAAATCAATAAATATTTATAATAATTTCAATTATATATCCCAATAATTATAATATCATTGAAATTTTCTAGTGGTATGATTATTACACCACATTTTTATAGAATTTATTTGAGAAAATTTTGTAGTATATGATTCCTTTATATCTTATTAAATTTACTTTAGTCGAGTTTGATGTGATTTTGGGGATAAATTGGATCTCCCTACACATATTATATATTAATTACTGGTATAGGTAAGTATTCATTTGTAAAACACTTGTATTTTATGATAATTTTTTATAAATAAATTTAATCTCATCAATAATTTGTGATTTATAGAGCCCCAAGTCAAGATGAACCATAATATATTATACCATTATAACACTAACATTAAATTGGATTACATTTAAAGGATTATTTAAATTTTGAATAGTATACAGATAATTTATATATAAAATATATTTATTTATTAAAATTTATTATAAATGAAAATAAATATCATTTTAAAGTAAAATAAATGTTTTTCAGAAAATCTTTTTTTCTACACACAATGTATTTTTTTAGTAAATTAAATTAATCATTATTATTGAGGGTTGTTTATGATTATGTCTAAAATGATGGAATTTTTTTATTCTTATGTTAGAACCAATTTATTTTATTATTCTCTCGTCATTTCTATATATTACATGTTTTCCTTTCAATTTCCTCTCTATATGTTTTCATGATATGTAAATAATGTTTTATGGAAATCCAACCTTGTTTTTCTTCTTGTCCATGAATATTACTCTTTCATGTCCATATATTACATAAAATAAATAAAAGGTTATTTTTATCATTTTCCAATGAATTATTAAAGCATGTTTTTACCATATTTTACTTTTCACAATTTTTTTTGAATAAATCTTCTTATCACTTTCAAAATGAAGTAATTATTGATCTTTTTACAAACATGTGAATGGAATTATTTTTTAACTTGTACATCAGGAATGGAATTAAATTAGATCATTAACACTCATTGATTCGAAGATTAATTGAAAATTAATTACGTATTTTTTTACAAAAATCCTTAATATTTGATAAATAATTTAGATTTTAAATAAGCGATTTCAAAGTGAAAAGTGTCCTTTTATTTCACAAGGATTATAGGAAGTGTATTATGATTTCTATTTAGAGATATTCAAAAGGGAATAATGTTTTTATCAATTAAAATAATATTATAGATTTTAAATTTTCAAATGTAACATGGAATTAAAGTTTGTATATATATTTCTAAGTCTACAAAACAATTATTCCTTTGGGATGAAGTTCTTTAACTATAGTACCAATGTAATAAAGAAACCACAAACTCTGGGCTACTATGGTCGGTGTCTTTACACATTTAATATATCGGAAAAATATATGATCATATTTTAGTGTAATTATAACTATGATAACCTCATGGTAATTAGTCCTATTATATGGGTCATAATACCAAATCATGAGAGATTTTTATCTCATATTATTAGTGAGAAAATCAATCATGGGTACATTACTACTATGAGGGAAAATATGAGTTTTTTAGTGTTACCTATGATAGTGAGGTTGATGTATCATTATAAATTTGGTGTTGAGTCTTGTTAATCTTGTGGATAACCTGAAATATTTTCATTGCTGAGGTGAAATTTAAATTACATGGTTTCTATTTATTTATGGGGGGGTAAAATATAACACCACAATATTTTAGTATAAATTTATGTCTAATAAATACATTGTTGAATAGATTGTTTCAAATACAACACTAAACTAAAACAATTAATGATGCATTTTATGAGATAAAATATTTCCACGACAGATAAATAATAATATATTATGATAACACAATATGAAACATAATTAAGAGAATTATAGAAGGAAGAAAAACACAATTAAATTAAAATACTATCAAAATGAAATAATTTTCCTCATGATTTTCATTGAAGATCATACATTTGATTATATCGATATATATAAGTCAAGGGATTAAAATATAATATACATGTAAATAGATAAGAAAATTAATAGGATGAATAATTCAAAGAATATATGTACAAATATGTTTAGAATGAAATTTGAACTTTATATATATAGTCACGAGATTCTAACTATTGAGTGTGATGCTAAGTTTGTTATGGAAATGAATTTTCATGTTTTAGACTCTCAAATAATAAATATGAGATGTATTTTTAAATCTATATGTGATCTTCAATAAGGATATCATATAGAAGGACCAAAACCAGCTAAACAATATTATGAAATTAAAATACTGTCAATAGTTAAGGTTCAATTGAGTGGACATCCATAATATATGGATGCTACAGAGAAATAAGGGGGCACAATAGTACTAGAAACACCAGACTATCATGAGAAATTTCTCAAAGTTACTCATGTTATGAGGGTGTTACAAATACAGGAAGTATTAGAGAACTCAAGGGATGTGGAAACTTAATAAAATTTATAAAATATATAGTTCGAAAAGCTGATGTACTAGAAGGATATTAGTCAAAGGGATAACTATGGAGAACTAATAGAGCAAGGAACTCGATACTGAGTTATTAATGTAATTTAAATTAGTCTCTTATAATATATTATGGAGAGGAGCAATGATGTAAGAAGTTTTAAATAATTGAATCAATGAGTGTTAGCTATGAGAGATATGATTTATCCCCCCCCCCTATATGTCTGGAACATGGTATCTAATATAATGGAATACTGGTAACAAATTACTTCATAAAAAATTAGTTTATTTATTAGTCCAAGAAAGAGATAATAAAAATGGTATAATAATATTATTATTGTAAAAGAGTTTCAATAAAATTATGGTATGGTTTTATCATATATTAGTTTTCTAGTAATTAAATATATAACCATTCAGATGGTGTTGTGAATGGTTTTAATGTAGTCAATAAATTTAGAAAAGTTTTATGTGATGAAAAAATTTACGAATAAGAAATTAGTTAATGAAATATATTTATATTATCAGGTTGGTACTTTTGAGTATCAGAATTTGAAACTTATATGTAGACCCAAAAAGAGCCTTAACAATTTGAAACTAACAAAATAGAATTGGTATTAGAGGTTGAATGACTTAATTTTGGAGTGGAAGTTCATGTAGGTTAATTATAACCATTTTTATTCCCATAAAGATTTTGATTGTGGGAGTATAATTATCTTAACTCTATACATTGAAGGCATATTGATGATTAGTATAGTAAAGGATTAGATTAAAAAAATTTAAGGTTGAATTTTATGGAAGTTTTTACAAGAAAAGATCTAAATTTGGGGAAATAGATATTAGGGATTAATTTTGTGAGATACCCTTAATTCTATATACCAATCATGGGCTGATTACATACGGATGGTGGAAGTGTGCTTCAACTTGTGTTAGGTAGAAGTGGTTAATACACCTGTGTCTAGACATTTGATGCTAGTAAAGTAGAAGGTATCAAAAATAGAATCTGTGGTTAAGTACAAGATGGAAAATTCTTTTCTTGTTTTTTTCAACTCTAAATTTGGTTTATATGGGAACACATAGAAGGGAACCACCAGATATATGTTAAAATTTGTAAGAATAACATTTAGTTGGGTATCTAATATTCAGCTGGAATTTTTACTCTCAAAAATGGATGATGTGTATGCATCATTTATGGAAAATGGGAAGAAGTTTACATAGCTAAAATGGTTGTTAGATATTATTAGAATGTGTCAAGATGATGGGTTTTATTTTCTAATTCACAAAGTGAAAGTCACTTATCCAAAAATCAGATATTTTATTCTATGATCTATTATACTATACTAATATGTCACTTTATACAATAGTTATAAGATGAAAAGGTTTTTAATCAGCATAATATAGAATGATATAAAAATCATGTAGATATTTTTACAATGGACATAATCTGGGATATGCTATGGAGATGTTGGACCTTAATTTTCTTAGGTTTTTCAGAAGCATGTTGGGAGTAGCACGTGACTGCATTAGAGGATTAAGGTGTGGATGAAGGTATGTGGGAGATAAAAGATGACTTGGTGGGGAATATTGGAAAATCATTCTCATCTAGAATATTATTACCCTTTTATATCCTAATAATTAAAATGAACACTATGTTCGATACATTATACGATATACAACACCAAGCTTAAAAGACCCGCAAAATAATAATATTTTGAATATAACCATTATAACCTAGACATTGTATTATAGAATAACAATTAGTGTAACTTAATTATTAAATATATTTATAATGGTCATAGACAGTAAAAATTAATTGATTAGTTCTTTGTAAACAAGCCCATGATTTTTAGTGAAATTATTTTTTTCTTCAAAAATACTTTTTCTTTAAAACTGGGTTGTATTAATTTTTGTGAGAAAATATTATAACTAATTTATTACATTTCTATAAATATTACTTTAGGAAAATTATATCCTTTTATATATACACATATCAAAATTATCATAAGTAGAAAATTTTGAATTTCTCTGAAAGGATTATTTTTTTCAACAAATAGTGAAAATGAAAATTTTATAGAAAACTATATTTTAAATTAACATATTTAAAAAGTTCCATTTTTTTAATTAATTTTAAAATTTCATTACTTAATTTTATTAAAAATAATCCAATTTATATCATTGAATTTGAAATTATTCTTAATTTTGGTGTGAAAACGTTTTTATCAGCAAAATGAATTTTTTTAAAAGTGATTTTCATTGCATTTTTTTGGTATATTTTAATATTAATTTATACCAATTATAGATATTTAATTTGATAAAATAGATTCTGTATTTTTAATCTTCATTTATATATATTTTTAAATTGTTCAAGTTTATTTTTTTAAAAAATGAAAAGAGACCGTGGTAAATATTTTTCACCCATGTATGGGTAAATCAGGTAATTTAGGTAAATTATAATGTGATAAGGATTTAAAAATACTTATAACACCTAAAATATTTTCATTTTATGATTTTAATTTGACTATTCCATTCAAATATTCCAAAATATTGAATTTTTAAGCCATTTGTCTTTGATAAGAAAATTTATATTATTTAATGTAAATGAAAATTTTAAAATGTCTCTTTATTGATTTAAAAGACAATAATATTTTTTGATAGAGATAAAAACAAGTAATGTTTTTTAATTTTTCATTGAAATATTAATGATAATTTTACCATGTTATTTTTTAAAATTTGTAATCATGGAATAATTACCTTAAATACTTTCACAACCTCAACACAGTACTTGTTCAAGTAGTTGAAAAACCCAGTAAATAATTTCAAAAAAAATTATAGTAATATTAATTTTTGTGAGTTTTGTTGTTAAATTTTCTTTCATAAAAATAAAATGAATTATTGAATTGTAATAAGTTTATACATGAATCATATTATAGTCTTAATCTTTTATTAAATCCAAATTATTTGAATTTAACCAAAAAGATTTTAATGGTATTTTATGTTAAATAATATATTATTAAATTATTAAAAATTCATTTACATACTATATTTGGAAATTGTTTTGGGATATTGATGCTAATATTGAAAAATATGCATTTATGGGTCACTTGTGCTTTTATATTAACTTTATTGACCCCAAAAGTGTAAAAAATATTGTTATCACGGTAGTCGCTAAAAGGCGTAACATGAGGTCAAAAATAATATATAAGGGTTAAAATATATCATAAAGTTGTATAATGTTTTTTAATGAGAGGATTTATACTTATCTACCTCCTTGATTTTAACTATATCAATTTACTTTAATAAATCCTATGGGTGCCCCTCTCACCTCTTATATAAGGGCACCGACTCTCATCTCTTCCTCACACTCATTGAGAAAATACGAAAGAAAAAACCCTAAAAAACATCATTTGAAATTATTAATATAAAATAAATTTAAGATGGTCCTTTTAAAATTCCAAACCTAGGGTCTTTAAGGAGATTTACAAAGGAGGTTCTTCATGTGGACTTAATCATGTCAAGTGAGAATTTTTATTTTACTTTTCCTTCTAAATCCTTAAATCTTTTTTAACCAATCCAATATAGTAAAATAAATATCTCCCATACAATTACATGTTATTATGATTATTTCATAACCATATTTTTCAAATGTTTCATACTATGGGTAATAAAAAGTTTATTTGTACATACAAGTGAATTACCTCCTCCAAAAAGTGATATATTTTGTTCTCCATCACCAAATATAATGGTTGATTTTAAAGATGGATTTAAATTATATTTATGATATTTATAAAATAATTATCATTTTTTAAAAGTATTTTACCATCTAATTTCATACCCTTCAATCCATTAGAAAATGGTAGCATTGTTCATGCGTACATCTAGATTACCATCTCCCCAAAAAGATGTCATCAATATTTTATATATCATTAATGTATATTTATAAAACTATATTTAATATTAAAAAAAATATCTACAATTCTTGACTATTATTTTGGAGAATATGGAACATTGAAAATTTGAACGTGGCCAACTGACCAGAGTAATTTTTCAATTATGAATTGGACATCCTCGAAAAACTAGACATGGAATGAACCAATAAATTAATTAAATATGTCAATAAATAAGTAAAATAAATTTTTTAATAAATAGTAATAAACCAATAAAAGGGTCTTAAATAAATAATTAATTATTATAATTTAATTTCATATGAATAAATGAATGTACGTAGCAAACCAGGACTCGAGTTAATGGGCTTCATTACTGAATTTATATTCATTGGGATATAATTTGAGTTAAATTATTATGTTATACAAATATTATTTGTGAAATGTACTACTATTTTTTTATTTTTTATTTACAAATTTTTAATTATTTTCAATTATTAATCACTTCACTTCATTGATAATTTAAATGTTTAATGACATAGTCTTCATAAGGATATGCATCTCAATATTATTTCTACAAGTCATGTCTTGTATTATGTACCTACTTACTTTTATAAAGTGTATATGTTACCTATTGATATATTATGTCATTAATAACTCTTTTATCGTGATATTTAAATACCCTTTTATGCGATATCATTAATGATATATTGATTCAAATGTTAGAAATTTTATAGGGTTTTTCATGGTTTCAATTCCATATCTTTTAGAGATAATTTATGTTATTCACCATGATGAATTATATATATTGTACATAATTTCCAATTAATGTGTTTAAAATATTATTTAATTGTTAATTGGGGGATTTATATAATTAAACTATTCCCCTTCATTTACTGTCTTTTCAATTCAATAATTACTAAAGTTACAAGGATTTTTCATATCAAAATACCTTATATAAGAGATATTTTAACTGATTCACCTATATTGATTTATATGTTTCATACAATAAATCTTGAAATGTAATAACATTAATTTTTTATACTCGTGATATTGTTATTCCTTCTTATGTTTTTTCATTCAAATAATTTTTTATTTTAATATTCGATTAATGTGTTTCTTTTAAAAAAAGTTGTTTTAAAGTTTATAAAGACTCATATTACTCTATATTCATAAACATTTTTCAAAAAATATTCTTTAATAAAAACAAATGATTTGTTAAATTTTCTTCCATGATATTTTTCGTTCATTTAAAATGTTTTAAAATAAAATGTATTTTCATTTTTCATATGGGTCCCTTTTGATTCAATTTAAAAACGTTTGAAAAGAATGCTTATTTTTAATGTTTATGACATTAAAATATTTTTTCAATAAAATAACATTTCTTTTTTTGAATGTTTAATTTAATAATTTCAATGATTATATGAAAATAAAACATGTTTTTCAATATTTTTTGATTTTCTAAGGTTACCAAAAGAAGAGTATTACTTTTTTTTGAAGAAATGTTTTAAATGTTATTTTAAATGTATTTTCATCTCTGTAAACATTATTTAATGATTCCTTTTATCTTATAGAAATATGATCTTATTATACCGTCCATATTATTTCTATTTATGTATTAAAATGACTATTTTAAAAATATTATCATGAAACTAGTTTTCGTTCCCTTGGTTAGTAAATGTATGAAGAAACACATAATGTTTTTAAAAGGTTGATAATGAACATACAAGACTTCGTGTGCTATATTAATTTATGTTACATAGAAATTATCCATTATTATTTGTGAAAACAATATATATGACGATTATGGGTGATCCCAATATAGATTTTAATATGGGTGTTCGAGAAATAGTTCTTTTATGCATGAGGTATTGTTCTTTGTCTTTAATAGAAAAATGATGTGAGTTAATTGGGAAGGATTATCCTATGGATTTATCCAGGATCTATTTATTTATAAAACGAGTGAAAATATTAAATATATATAATGATTTGATATGCAAAGACACTATCTATATTAAGGATTTTTTTGATTTTTTTGATCATGATTAATTTCACTAGGATCATGATTAATGATTCACATGTTTCTTGTATTTGATTAAGATTTATTCTATGTAATATGATTTACGATCCTAGTTTTTATTAGTGTAAATTATATTCTGTTATCCACATTTTCATAAAACCCATATGATCACCTCATACTAAATAAATATATAGAATTATTAATTATTATGATTATCCTTAAAGGTCATTTTTTCTCACACATTTCTAGCTATTCCTTTTCCCCTGGTTATAAATAAATATGTTATGTATGATATATCAAGAATGACTTCTCATGGGATATGATAAAGGCTTAATGTAGAATAGGAAAATATAGGTATAATGGGAAAATAATCACTTTAAGACATTAAAAATTTTAGTTAAGGGTTTTCCCTTATTATCTAAAACTCTAAACATAAAAGGTCATTGGGTATATAATGGATCCAAAATTTTATCACGATGTTGTAATTTCTAGATGAATAAAATTAGGTGATGATTATTTAAATCAAATGAAGAAATGTAAATATATATATTTGGCATAGAGACTGAGATAATGAGTTTGGGGATATTCTTGTTGGTGTTAGAAAAGTGTTCATATAACTTTTGAGATTTGGATGTTTTTATGGGCGGTTAACTTAAAATTAATGGATACTATTATGAATTTATAAGTTTATGTTTGAAAAAAGTTTCAAGGGAAGATATACTATTTTTGAGCTTTTATGTAATGGTGTTTTAAAGCGATTAATCTTTTTTTGGGAGATATTTTATTTTTTTGATATATAATTCAATATTAGGTGTATCATTTGATTTAAAATGGAGGATTATTTTGGATGAATAGTAATATATTTTTGGGGATATTAGCAAATTTTATGAGGAAGCCTTTTAGGTAAAAAATTTATTTAATGTTGAGATTATTGGGGTGAGTTTGGATAAAGATTTATTTGTTTATGGTATGATATATATATAATATTTGGTGTTATTGTTTAAATTTTGGAATTAAATTTATTATTTCTCCATATGAAGGTTTATTCATTTTGCGTATTATATATTTTATTATAACAATTTCGGATTTAGTAAAAACATTAAGAATAACTTTTCATCCATTTATATACCTCATTGTTAATTAGTAGTTGTATATAGTTATTTAGGAATTAAATATTAATACTCATAATTTGGAGTAAAAGATGAGATAAATAAGGAAATTGATTAAAACAGTCATCCAAATGATGAAATTGCATTTATGGATTTGAACAGAATCAAAAAATTATACTTCCATTAAGTTATTAGCAAGGATAGTAAATTAATTAGACAAATCTTGGATAGGTATCTTGAAATAATTTTTTTACCCTATTACCTGTTATTATGAATAATTTATGTATTTATTACACCCCTACAGATTTATTATTTTGTGTTTATTAACTTTCTCAAGATCATGTTCTTAGTCACTCTCTATTATTACATAGAAATATATGTTTCCCCTTTATATAAACATTTTCACATACTCTATGTTTTCTCCTATTTGGAATCCTTGTTATGTATTATTCATTATGACCATCATATTTCCCCTTGCCACTATTTAAAAGGAAGCTTTATTAATCCTTTTTACGATATGGGTATTCATCAAAGTTATTTTTAAATATGAAACCCTTTAATTACCAATATAAAGATCAAATTGTAAAGATGAAATTTTTTTATGGGTGGGTATAATGTAATACCTTTATATTTTAAAAGTATATCCTATTTGATAGCATATACTACAAACACCACCAAGATTTAAAAAACCATTAAAATATTATTATTTTAAAAATGTACATTATAACCAAACCGTTAAATTGACGAGTATGAATTGGTGTAACCAAATTATAATATTTATATATATATTACTACCAAATAAAAATTTATTTATTAACACTTTGGATAGATGAATGATATTTTTCAGTTAAGTCATTTTATGCTTTTAAAAAAACATTTTCTTCAAAAATGGGGTATATTGATTTAAATTATGAAATATTATTTTTTTTCTGCCACTTTTAGAAATTGTATTTTATAAAAAGGATATTGGATTTTCAAATGAAAATGTAAATATTATATTAATTTAAAATATTTTTATTTTCCTGAAAATATTCTTCTTTTCGTGGTTGTGAAAAAATATAGATTTTATAGAAACATGCCTTTGGAATTCCTGTATTTACAAATTAAATTTTTAATTTTAATTAATTTTAATTTAATTAGTAACTTTAGATTAAAAATAAACCAATTAAAGTTATTTAAATCTAAATTATGCTTAATTTTGACCTGAAAACATTTTATACTTTATAATGATTTTGTTTAGAAAACAGGTTTTTATCATGTTTTATGAGTTTATATTAAACATAATTTATTTCACTCATATGAATTGAATTTGATAAAATGACTTCCATATTTGGATTCAAATTTTTTAAAATTTTCAAATATTTCAACTTATTTTTTAGATAAAATGTATGGGAATCATGGTAAATATTTATCAATATAGTGAGTGTAAATCAATTAATTAAAGTTATAAATTATGTGATATGGCATTAAAAATTTGTCTAGGAACGTAATTATGTATATTAGATGTATTTAATTCAACCAGCCCATCAAATAAAAATAAATATGTCACATTTTTTCTTTTTTATTAAAAAAAACCTTTATTTTAATTTAAATGAAGGAAAATTCCAAAAATGTCTATTTTTTTATTTTAATATCTATGATATTTTTTAATATTTCTAAAAACAAGTAATATTCAATTATAAATATTCATTTTGAAATTTGAAGTACGTTTTATCATGTTTGTATTTTTTAGTTTTTGTTGATGGAATAATTAACTTAAATTATTATGCAATATTGATATAGTGCTTGTTCGAGGAGTAGAAAAAACAAGTAAATGATTTTAAAAACATACAATGGAATATTTTTTGGCGAGTGTTTATGTTCCTAGAATTTTTTAGATAAAAATAATTTATTAATTATGTGTTAAAGTTTTTATTAGAATTAAATTTGTGCTTTTTTATTTTTATTTTAGTCAAATTATATAAATATTCCCAAAATGGATTTAATGGAATTTTTTGTTAAATAACATATAACTAAATGATTTAAATATCATAAAATCTTATATTTGAATCATTTAATGGTATATAGTTAATATTATCAGAAAAGTTATATTTATAGACCACTAGAACTTTTATAGTAACTTTCTTGGACATTAAATAGTAAAAAATTATTTTCGTGATAAAATTTTAAATGGTTAACATTAGATTAAAACTTAGATATATTGGTTAAAAAGCCATATAAATGTATCTAAAAGAGGTTCTTCGAAGAGGAGGTAACAAATGTATATAGTGAGTTAGGACTTATATCAAAAAAAACCTTTTTATAACTCTTATTAAATTCCTTATATATATTCTAGAGGTTTTTTTCTTCTTAAAAGACTAGCCCTATGGTCCCTAAGGAGATCTCCAAAGTAAGTTCTTCGAAGAGGAGGGAATCATTAGACCCGAGAGTTTTAATTTTACTTCTTATTATACCTCATTCAATTATGTCATAAAAATCATAATATAATAATATTATTTTCTCTTATATACTGATATGTTATTATGTTAATGGAGTAACTTTATTTATCTACTTTTCCAACTTATGGTGAAGGAAAAATTTATTCTTTCGTCGGTGTGAGTTACTGCCTCGACGATGCGATGTGGTTTGTTTTCCGTTACCATATGTCTTGAATATAGAAAATTACTTATTTAACACACATATATATATATATTTTATATTACAAAAAAACAATTAATATTATAGAAATATATGATATCATCTATTTTCTTAACCTTCAATCCATTGAAAAATAGTATTTTCATTCATATGTATGTCTGGATTACCATCCCCATGATTTGATGAGATTCATTTTCGTGTATATATTACATAAATAGCTTTAAAATTTTAATTAATATATAAAAAATAAAATTATTTCATGATTATTACACTTCATGTTATCTAATAATGATCTATCTGACCACTTTCAAACTACACAATTCAATTTGAAATTATAAACCACACAACCTCAAAACACATGATATTGACATAATCAGCTATGTAATTAAAAGTGTAATTTAGAAAATGAAATAAATTTCTTAATGATAAATTAATAAACCTATAAAATTTTCTTAAAAAAGTTAATTATTAGTATTATTTTATATCACAGGAGGTAACAAATGTATATAGTGAGTCGGGACTCAAGGAAAGAAGTTTCTTAACACAATTTATATTCATTATATTATACCTACAATTTATTGAATACTTTCTGTCAATATTATTAATGAAATATATTTTGATTTTATTATGTTATATTTAAAAGTTTTATGTGGTTTTATAGTTTTTTTAAACCATATCATTGATTTATTCTAACTTCAATGTCATGATCCTTCTAAGGATTATTTTTCTCAATAATATTTCTTTGATACATGTCTTGAATTAGAAAAACATTCCTTTTATAAGTTGTATATGATGGATATAAAGATATAATATCATAAATTATTCTTCTATAAATATATTTAATGTTCCTTTTATGTTCTCTACTTCCTGATATATTGAATCTAATGTTATAAAAGTTGCAAGAGTTTTCATGGTATGAATTTAAATTCTTTAATACATAATTCATGTTATGAATCATGATTTATTTTATATTTTGTACTTATTATGCCATGAATTTTTTAGACATATTAATTCATTTAAAATTATGGGTTTTGAATAATCATGTTATATTCCATCATTTAATGGATTTTTGATACAATCATTACCAAAGTTGATAGGGTTTCTCATCTCAAAATTATTTAAATAATAAATTTTATGATTGACGCACATATATCATTTTATATAGTGTATACACTAGATATTGACATATAATATCGTGAATATTTTTATAATTATGGTATTTTTATTCCTTATTATGTTTTTTAAATGATTTTTGGTTTTAAAATGACTTAAAGGGTTTTTTAAAAATTTATTTTAATTTTTTTAATGGATTTCAGCCATAATATTCTTCCATGTTATTTATATTATTTCAATAATGTTATTTTATAAACATGAATTAATTCATATATTTATATTATTTGATCTCTGAGCTTCTTTTAAAATTAGTTAAAAGTAAATTTCTTAATATTTTTTTGAATGAATCTTTTGAATCTCTTTGCAAAAGTTTTTAAAAGAATTTTTACTACTGAAATTTACATCATGAATGGATTTTTCCACTGAAATATCTATAGTTTTTATTGATGTTTAATTTACAAGTTTGCATGGTTATTTTCAAAGAAAAAAATTGTCAATATTTTTTGAAATTTGATTTTTTAAAGGTATCAAAGGAAAGTGTATTTTCCCCTAATTTAAATGATATGTTTTAACTGTTCTTTTAAAGTGATTGTAATCTATTTCAAAATACTTTAATGAATTTTATTCTTCACTGGAAAAATGAGCTTATGATTATATACTTCTTATTTCAATTTATCGATTATAATGATTATTTAAAAGATATTATCAAGAATCCCATTTAACATACATGGGTTAATAAATCTATAAAGGAATGAAAATTGTTTTTAAAATATTGATGATGAAAATGAAAGACTTAATGTATAAAATTCATATAATGTACTTGTAATTTATTCAGGATGATGTTTTATTTTTACATATATTATATTGTAGGTGTTCCTATTACTTATATTATGGGTGAACTTAAAATAGTTCTTCAATGCATTGGGTAGTATTCCTTGTATTTAATAGAAATAAAGTGGGAGTTAATTAGGGAGGTTTTTAATAGAGATTTTTTATTCCCTTATTAACAAATGAATGAATTATTTGAGCATTGGGTTTTTTCCTTTTGGGTATATGATGTTTTAGGGGACTAGAGGCTCAAAAATGGAATTTGGGAGAGACTAGAAGGGAACACTGTTAAGTCGTATGATTATTTTAACCATGTAGGAGTTGTGAGTTATAGAGGTGTGAGGTTCTATTGGAAATTGTCATTCCATGAAAACACCTATAAAAACGGTGTGACATGCCCAAGGAACCAAGAATGTGTTTTTTGGTTGTCTAGGGGTATGCCAATATTTGAGAACAATTTCCCAAACTGTGCTTCCCCTTGTGAAATTGTGCACCCTTTATACAAATGGGTTTATTTTGTAGTTGAATTATTGAACCAATCATGTGTAGAAACCACAAATGCTCCCAATATAGGCAACAAGGATGTATATTTGAGGCCCATGGTTAGTTTAATCATGTGGCCTTCCCTAGGAAACTATGAGACCCCCTTCTGAAAGGTAAAAAAATAGGATTTTATGTAACACCCCAGGAAAATAAAGAGTATGAAATTTTCACATTTATCCATTTTTGTGAATAAAATATTAATATTACTTTAAAGGGGACGATATGCTCGATGACATACCCAACACACAACAACGAGTTTCTTGGGAATCTTACGTTGCACTCGAATAATAAAATAATATTATTTTAAATAGTTGTTAATGCCTAGCGGTTGTAATGGCGGGAATGAACAGAACTAACTACAAAATGATTATATATGTTTGTCAAATATTTTTACTTTTAACAATAAATGTTATAGGATTAAAAAGGCGAATGAATCCAATTTTAAGCGTAAACATTCTAATATTTCTTAAAAGGTCGATTAACCGCCTTTTGATGACGAACCTCTTTCAAATCAACTTTTTGACAATTTTATGTATTATATTTGAAAAAACAAAATTCTTCTTTAGAATTGGGACATCAAAATTTACTTTGTGTAAATTTTTGGTATTTTTCCGATAAAGTTCAATTTTTAATGAATAGTGAAAAATGTTGTATTTTAATTCAAAACCTCGTTTTAATATAATTTATTTATATGATTAGATTATCTTTTGATTTTTTTTAAAGTTAAATTAGAATATATTTTTACCATTTAATCCAATAGTGGTTGTTGGAATTAATTTCACTTTGAAATCAGACTTAAACTATTGTCAATCTTTCGATACATTTTGTTTCATAAAAACACACTATTTTTTTTTGACAACGGGAATTAATTATTAAATTAATTAATTCAACTTATATGTTTTTAATTTTTTAAAATAGAAATAATTTTTGAATTCGGAATATCAAATATAGCTTGGGGTGAATTTTTAGTATTTTTCTGAAAAACTTCAATTTTTTATGAATAATGAAACCACTAAGTGGTACTTATAAAAACTAATTTTTTCGTTTAAATCAAAATTTTCCTTCTTTGTGTTTTGAGTTTCAAAAATCCGACTTACATGGTTGTCATTAAAAAGTAAAATTTGGTTCAATCGGATTAGAATAATTTTTTGGTGAATAGTAACTTATTATGTTTTTAATCGCGATTAGAGATAATTAGTGTAGTTTAAGGAAAGAATAATGTTTTAATAGAATGAAATGACCTAGAAACATGTCCTACCCCCATTTGATGTGTCATTGAAGTCCTAGAAAATCCATGGGTCAACTTGGGGACCCCATTGAGTCACTTTTGTTGGAAAATGACATAAATACCTTTTTATTTAATGTTAAAGTAAAAATGACACAAACATGATATGTTTTACAAAAACAATTTTTACATGGGGTTGTAAAAGTCAGAATTTTGACTATAAATAATAATTGGAAATCTAAAATGATTTCCTACATCATAGTAGTTTTTTTATAATTTTTAGACATTAAATAAATTAAATTAATTATGACATCATGATGATGCAGTGATGACCTCATTATTTAACGATTTAAATAAAATGTAATAATAATGTAATATCTAAGACCTACACATATCAAAAACCTATTGTATTGGTGTATTTATAACTCTTATAACCTTATCCTCGAAACACATCAATTTGGGATCATTAAAATCCGAAACGCATTCTAAAAAAAAGTAACATTTCTTTACTTTCCAAGAGTGCCCCTCCTCTCCTCTTATAAAAGGCCCCCACCTATACCTCCTTACCCACACTTCCAAAGACTTTTTCTCGGCCAAACCCTGACCATTTATTCTCTCCAAATCCGTCTCTAACTCGTTGAAGCCTTACTTTGGTCATAAGTCTTCCCAAGGAAGCCTTTGAGCTCAAACCAGAGGGAGTTACACGATTTTAAGGTAATGTCTTCACTTGTGTCCTTTTGTTTTATTTTGCTTCTCCAACCCCCTAAACTCTTTTTATTCATTTATTTTGTAACAAATACAGTATCTTAAATATACTAGTATGTTGTTATAAGAAGTATTCGAGCTACACTTACACACACCTACATCTAATGGTTAAATAACATACTGTTTCTGTGGATGGAGAATTTCTTCCTCACAAAATGTTGACTGTTCAATATTCTTCTAACACCTTCAAAGGTGGCCATTAAGATTACACTATATTTATATATGATATATAATATGTTTATGTTTTACTTAAGCTTCTGTATTTTTCATTTATGGCATACCTTTGATGGTTTCCATTATGGGTAAACGTGATATCTTCATTTAAGGAAGTGAGGACTACCGCCCCCTCAAAGTTATTTGATTCGTTAATACCATATGTGGTACGTATAAAGGATATATTTAATGATATTATATATGATACCATACTGTAATTAAAATACTCTTAGGTATCATTATGTTTTAATTCCATTAAATATGAAATAGAAATGGAAGTAGCGTTCATGCATACGTACGGCTCACCGTCTCCATAAACGGTACATTACATTTCTTATCTCAAAACGTTATATACTATTATAAGTAAATATATATAATTGATATTTATGTAATATATTACATATAAATTATGGATATAATTCTGGAATTATAACATATATATATATATATCTCATTTTGTTTTAATTCCATTAATATGACAAAAAATGAAAGCAACGTTCATGCGTACGTACGGCTTACCGTCTCCATGAACTGTGCTTTTAATTTATATCTCCAAATGCTATGGAATAGTGTAAAATGAATATATAATGGATATATGTGATATTTAAAACATCAATACTATTCTGGATATGATATACCTATAACTACATGGAAAATTATATTCCAATAAGTTCAATTTCTGACTCATGTACCAAACATCGACAAAAACGTCTGATATAAACTAATATTATTAACCAATTATTATAACATTAAAATCTGTGATATGAACTGAATAATAATATTTATAGGATTTCCTTAATAAATTATAAATTTACCAATGTTTATTATTCTGGAATATAATGAAACGAACAAGACAAGTCGGACTTTAGGTAAGGGATCCTACTCCTCTCTTTCTTTTTAAGTACAATCTTTTATGGCATTCCTTTTAAAGATCATCTATCTTGTTATTGGGATGTTCATTAATATTACTCTTACTGTAATTTTTATTTTCATATTATTAGAGACCCTATTCTCTCTCATCAATCCATTTTGGAAGTTTTGAGTGGCGTCGTTAGGCTGCCAAATTTTCGTTAGAGATCTAACACCTCTCTTTCTTTTTAAGTACTCTCCTTTATGTCACTTCTTTTAAGCTCCTCTTTGTTATGTTGGGGGTTTTTATTTTATATTCCTCTTTCTGTAAACTTTATGTTAATATGATGAGAGACCATATTTGATCTCATCAATCCATTTTTGTAAGTTTTAAGTGGCGACGTTAGGCTGCTGAGTTTTCCTAAGGGATTTTACATCTCACTTTTATTCCTGTGAGATTTATGCTACATTTTCCACAATTTCCTTTGAGTGGTTTATGTACTTCCCATTATTCTACTCTTTGTGTAATATATATTCGTTTATGAGTATTTACATCAATGATGTATTGTCCTTCTTTCATGGGGTGTATGTTTCGAAAGATACCCAAGTCGGTAAGGGAAACTTTCACCCTCCTCTTTTTAAAAGACTTCTATTGTTGGGTCTTTTAATTTACATATTGTTATTTTGGGATATGTTCTCATATATCCTAATTGATATAAATTTTTTGTCCATGTGATGACATACCCTTTTTATCTCTCATCAACTCTTTTTCTGAATTTTGAAGTGACGTCGTTAGGCTGTCAAATTTTTGCGAGGGAACTTCTTAACCCAAATTTGATTCTTTGGGATAAACTTGTACTCCATCAATATGTCATTCTATGAATATGTGTGAATAACCTCTGATTGTTTTACACTTAATATCCACTTATATTTGGTGTATTTGTTTCTCACACATAATTATGTAATAGATTTATCCATAAACCAAGGATACCGTTTTTATGTGGGACTTCATCTCAATCACCTTTCATTGAGGAATATTTTGTTTTATACACAACCTTATTTTATACGGTGTATAAATCCCATTGAATTTTACGTTTATTCAAAAGGAATCTTTTTTATATGAAGCGTTTAATAAACGTCAAAAGGGAATGTTTTTGTCATATGTATGCAGCGACAACGACTTCTCCGCCACCATGACCATTATTTGAGTTTCGGCTTCCGCTACAAGCCATACCATCTATTTAAAAGAATAATAAATACCATGTTTTAATTTTCTTTTATTTTGGTATTGAAATTTCTTTTCATAATGTTTTTATATCAATGTGTTGTATTGATATCTTGTGATTGAAAGGTGGAAATGTTATGTTTCCTTTATGCATGTTTTATGTGATACGATTATGTTGTGGTTCATGGGCATTGTTATGAAGACGGGTGGTTCCGTGATAAACTAATGGAGGGTGAGCCCAATATAGCTCTCTAATGCATTAGTTAACGCGAAGGAGTGAAACGTTAAGGTTTCTCCCAAGAGATTTAGGGAATATACTATGGTGGGTATTCCAAACGTAACCAAGAGGGTTACTCCCTACGTAAGAATGTTATGAATGCCTCAAGTTACCTTTATGTCTTATAATTTTTATGATTTATTCCTAATTTGATGAGGTATGTTATAGTGCCTATGTTTTATGGGTAAATAATGATTTCATTCTTATGTATATATGATATCATGTTTCCTTTCCATATTTTTTATAACCATTACTGAGCTTTTTATGCTCATCCCAAGTTTTATGAAATGTTTTTCATAGGTCAAGGGAAAGGTACATGATATGCTGATAGTGTCAAGGAAGTGTCAAGAAATAATTCATGTTTTATTTTAAATATGTTTTCATTGATGGGAAAAATGAATACTATCTTTATGTAACCACATTGTTTAAATGTGGAATGTAATGCACGTTTTATGATCTAATTCTCTAAAACTCTAATCCTGAAAAGATCCTCAATGTGTAATCTTGTAATAACTCAAGATTAAGTATGGTTTAAGGCTGGGGCCTTATAGTTGGTATCAATGGCCGGTTTAGATAACTTTAGAGGTTAGGGTATTCTTTAAGCAAAAGTTACATTACCATAATGGTTAGGATTTCAGAAAGAGTCCTAGTTTTGGATAAAGTGACTGAGTAAGTATATCTTAGTGTTTAGCTTACTCATTAGTACATGATGGTTTTTTTGATATACTCACAATGAAATTTCTGTTTTTAGTGAATGGATGGATCTAGCAGGCACCAAAGAGACAACAGGTTTGAAGGAAACTGTGGTGGTTCTCTGATTAGGATACTAGATAAAATGGGGGATTCAATGAGGAAACTCATGGTGGTTCTAAACCAACTATCAAGGAGTCATGATCAACAACTTGAACCTTGTTATGTCCTGTAATGCATCATGTACGAGATGACCAATCGATGTGGATGTTCAGGTAATAATTATAATGTTAACCATTAGATTTTATATGATCCTTTCTTTTGAGGTAATTATGGGTTATTATATATTATGTTGGAAAATCAAAGGAATGAGATACACATGAGGTTAAAATATTTTATGATTATTTTTGAAGATTTTATCTCGTTTTGGGGAATGTTTTAAGAATTAAGTAGTTTTGGAAAAAGGATAACACGCAAACTATGTCACAACCCGTCGCGTCGGACAAAGCTGTGGGAATCGAACCCACAACCAAAGTGCGACTGTTATTTATCGGCTACCACTGGACTATGTGAAGTCCCTATAACGACCCATAATTTACATACATTGTTAATACTTCAAAATTGAAGCACACTTATTACAACATATGACAAAACCACAAAGGACCGTATAGGTATAGTGTCTTTAGAAACTGGGAAACATAAACAACTGGTTCATATATCTTCTACAGTGTCTCCGATTTATTTCATCATATCTAGGGTCCCTTTTAGCATATTCTACTTAATATCCATCTTCCTGACATGGGGAAAAGAAAACACAAAAAGGGTGAGCTCAAATGCTCACCAAGGGAAAATAATGAAAATAAAAATCATATCACATCTTTTTGAAAATCATATCCTCCAAAGAGATCATAAAATCTTGACATGGAATAAATCATAGAAGTGAAAATGAGATCCCCATAATCATAACATAAAACTTGAAACCTTGTGGCATGCACACATAATCATGGAAAATCATTTCTTGTTAGTCATGACTCATTGCCAAGACTATCTTAGTGGAAAAAGTCCCTTTCTGAACCGAGTCACCCTCGTTCCAGTCCTATTTCACTGAACCGGTATAACCTACCGTTCCAGCCATGTCTATCTCATGAGATATAAAATCTTTACCCAATGCATTGGAGAGAGATATAGGTCCCACCCATCTTATAATGAATCCTTTCTTATGTGTTCCACATAATCATAAACCATACATCATAGAGTAACCCATGTAATAAAAATGGGATTCTTAAACAACATGACATCATAAAACAATTCATATAAGATAAAGGAATTCATAAAAATATTACCATCACAACATAATCAAACCAATGTAATAATAGGGATAAAAATAGAACCCTTTTATTATCTTAGATGGAAAATAATTTTGATAAAATACTTGAACTCCATTCTTGAGGAAAATATCCTTTCTACTTAAAAAATATTTTTCCTTTCATAACTCGTCATACGACTTTAAAATAAAAGATGTTGATTAAAAATAATCTTGAAAACTTGTAAAGGAAGTTTCTTGGAAATAATGTTTTAAAAATCCATTCATGCCGTATAAGTTAAAAAAAACATTCTTCGTACTTTTGTCGGAAAAGTCAAAAAGTACCTCGTACGAAAAACGACAAAAGATTCCTTTCATATCTTTTACAACAAAACTTACCGAAGGGTAAAATTGGATATAAACTGTTGTAGAAGGATGTAAATAATATTAAATATTGAGGGAACATGGATTTGGATGATAAAATACACCCCAGTAAATACTTACGAATAAACAATCTCGGATAAAAATGAGATTGTGATATTTCCCTTACCTTAGGTCAGATTTGCTTTGGACGTGTCCGAAGCTCCTATATAATGTTTTAAATAATGTTATTGACTTATTCCAGAATCATAAATATTGATATGATATCATATATGGTCATATTCTTAGCTTCTTGTTAGTAATATTTCATTGTTACTTGTTACTCGGGTCTTTATTTCCTTTTGTTCTTATGCGTGTTTTGCCGAATACATTCTTATTCTTCTTTTAAGGTTATAGATACCTTATATCCAGAATGGTATTATTGTAACATATATCATATTTATTCATTCAATTTATATAATTACTATGTAATGATGATCATGTAGAACGAGTCGCATCACATCGTGGAGACGGTATTCCGTACGTACGCATGAGTGATGATATCGTTCCTATGATCGTGGAACTGTATTGGAGTATATATATATATTATTTCAGTATCAATATTAATTTATAATAATCATAAATATTTACTCACTACACCATTATACCCATCCTTGTAAAGTGATGGTGGAAAAATATATTACACCACGGCGTGGAGACAGTATTTCGTATGTACGCACGCGCGGTGATTTAATTTTTCCGTGGGATGGATAGAAGGTGAATTAGGGTTGTTTCATATTTATAATAACATATCAGTATGTAAGTAATACTGATGTTATTACTTTATCATGAAACAACTAAAGAAGAAGAAGTTGAAGAAGAAAGAAATTGAAAAGATCGGTAATGGATATTACCTCTTCTTTGAAACGCCTCTTTGAATCCTCCACTTAGGGAACTAAGATTGGACTTTGAAGAAGACCAGGACCTCTAGGATTATTCTAGGGAAGTGTAGAGGAGAAAATGGCAGGGTTTGTCCGAGCTTTAGTGCTCAAATTGTTGTGAGGAGGAGGGGGAGGAGGTGCTCTTTTATAAGGGAGGAGAGAGGCACCTTAGGAATATCTCAAAATATTATTTTATATTAAAGAAAAAATCAGTTTATAATGTTCCAAAGGGTCTTATTTCGAAGATAATATTGGGATGGGTCGAAATCCTATCAACCAACAGGATTTAGACAAATTTAGGGTATTATTGTAACCTTATCAATTAGATTTAACTCTAAGTTAAATAATTTATCTTTTACCGTGTCTTTTTGATTTCTTTCACTATATGGTTAATACACTTACTATAACATGCCAAACGAATCCCAAATTGTTTATTATTAATATATATATCTTTATCTAAGTCATTTGGCCGAACCTTAGATTTTTAGGAATAAATTAACAATTAATAATATAATATTTCATTTAAAAACTATTTTGTGTCAATTTTGACAGTATTTGATATATGATTTTTGTGAAAGTCATAACAGATTTATATGTTCGATCCAAGTTGATTAAATCACCATTAATATATCATAGTAACCTAGAAAATTAGTGGAATGCATAAAAAGTCTCAAAATACATTTATTTTGGTGTTTATAACATCAATTATGTCAATATTTCATTAATAAGATTATTACTGCATCGTCATTGTGTCATAAATAAATTAAATTATATAATGTCTAAAAATTACAAATAAAATACCATTATGTAGGAAATCTTTTTATCCTGCTAATGAATATTTATAGTCGAATTTATCTTATGTATAACCCCATATTAAAAATGATTTACTTATTAAACTTTGATTTTAACTATTTTAACCCTTCTTTAAATAAATTAATAATAAATGTCCTAATCTAATCCAAGTGGGCCTAAATGGTCATATTTTTATTCCTAAGTTTGTTTTCGGTTGAATTACACTTTTCCAATAGAATTAGGACTTGTGTTAGGGTAATATTAATATAATATTTACCCTTAGTTACCGTATTTATTATTAACCGCGGTAAGAAAAAAGTAAAAAGTTACTATTCACCAAAAAATTATTTTTATCTCATTGAACCACATTTTACTTACTGATATCAACTGTGTCTGTCGGATTTTTGAAATTACATTCACAGAAGTGTTAAAATTAAGTTTTATGCAAAATTAAGTTTTTAACCTACCACTTAGTGGTTTCACTATTCATCAAAAATTGAAAGTTTTCAGAAAAATACCAAAAATTCACCCTAGGCTAATTTCGATATTCTGAGTCCAAAAATGAAGTCCATTTTGAAAAATAAAATTTATAAAATTTCAAAAAGTGGTTATTACTATTCTTAACGACTAGTTTTAATAGCATATTGTTGTTTAGTGAAACTCGGTATTGCGTACGACGCAAGCTATCAAGGAAGGTCGTGATTGCGTGTAAAGCATGCCAAGATAGTGTTGTGTAGAAAAAGATTCCTTTGATGATTCATATAACATAAAAGTCTCGGGTGTTACCTTCCCAACACGATCCAGTATTTAGAAAGGACAGATATATCTAGGGCTCAACTTCCCCTTCTTTCAAAATCTCATAACCCTCTACCAGGGAGATATTCGTAAGAACACTTTATCACCCACTTCAAACTCTAGGTCTTTTCATCGGTTGTCGGCATAACTTTTCTATCGACTCTGAGATGCTCTTATTTGTTGTTGAATAGATCTGACCTTTTCTGCCATTTCATCAACGAGATCAGGTCCTAATAGCTTTCTTTCCCCAATTTCATCCCACCAAGTTGGATTCCTGCATTTATTTCCATAGAGAGCTTCATAAGGATCCATCTGAATACTGGAGTGAAAGCTATTATTATAAGAAAATTCCACCAAAGGTAGGTGTTGATCCCAACCTCCTTTGAAATCCATAGAGCAAGCTCTCAACATATCTTCTAGGGATTGAATTGTTCTCTCAGACTGACCGTCTGTCTGGGGATGATAAGCAGTGCTGAAACTCAACTCTGTATCCAGAGTATGCTAAAGACTTCGCAAGAACTTCGAGGTAAATCTCGGATCTCGATCAGATATAATAGAAAGTGGTACTCCATGAAATCTTACCACTTCCTTTACATATATCCTGGCAAGCTGATCTAGAGAGAAATCCTCTCTAATAGCAATGAAGTGTGCAGACTTTGTAAGATGATCAATAATGACCCAGATAGCATTATTGCCTTTGGATGTTTTAGGAAGTCCTGTGACAAAGTCCATAGTGATGTTTTCCCATTTCCATTCGGGTATGGGTAATGGTTGTAACATCCCCTTAGACTTTTGTCTCTCAGCTTTAACTTGTTGACAAACCAAGCATCGAGAGACATATTCAGCAACATCTCTTTTCATGCCATCCCACCAGAAGTAATCTTTCAGGTCCCTATACATCTTCATGCTTCCAGGATGAATAGAGAATGATGAAGTATGAGCCTCATCCAGCAGCTCCTTCTTTAATTCGGGGATGGGAGGAACACAAACCCGATTCCTGAACATTATTATCACATCACAATCAAGGTTGAATTCAGGAACATTTCTCACCTTCTTTTGTTACTCTACATCTTCTTTCTGTGCCTCTTTAATCTTCACATGTATAGATGGTTGAACATTCATTTGAGAAAGATAAGATTTTTCCCCTACCATTATAATTCCAAGATCCATCCTTTGTAAATCTATAAAAATTGGATCTTTTGTGATCCTCATCATGGATAAACTAGCGTGGTCTTGTCGACTTAATGCATCTTCCACCTTGTTTGCTTTCCCAGGGTGGTAATGGATTGAGCAGTCATAATCCTTAATCAGCTCCAACCATCTTCTTTGACGCATATTCAACTCCTTTTGTGTGAAAATATACTTTAAACTTTTATGATCAGTATAAATATCACACCTTTCACCATAAATGTAATGCCTCCAAATCTTTAATGCAAAGATTACCGCATCCAATTCAAAATCATGTGTTGGGTAATTTTTCTCAGGGATTTTCAACTGTCGTGAGGCATAAGCTATCACCATATCATTTTGCATAAGAACACACCCCAATCCCTTCTTGGATGCATAACTGTAGATCACAATCCTTTCTCCACTACAAGGAAGTGTGAGCACAAGTGCACTGGATAACCTTCTTTTCAACTCCTTGAAATTCTCTTCGCATTCCTTTGTCCAGACAAACTTAACACCTTTCCGAGTCAACTTGGTGAGTGGATTAGATAATCGTGAAAAATATTTTACAAAACGTCGATAATATCCAGCCAAACCAAGAAAACTTCGAATCTCAGTTACTGTTGTTGGTCTCGACCATCTTTTGATAACATCTGTTTTTGCTGGATCCACAGATATCCCCTCTTTTGAGATTATGTGACCCAAAAATGCAACTTTTTGAAGCCAAAATTCACACTTGGTAAATTTGGCATAAAGCTTCTCCTTTCTCAGGGTCTTCAATATAATTCTCAAGTGATCTTCATGCTCTTCCTTTCTCTTTGAATAGACAAGAATATCGTCTATAAAGACTACCACAAATTGATCAAGATAGTCTCTAAAGACTCTATTCATTAGATCCATGAAGATAGCAGGGGCATTAGTAAGACCAAATGGCATCACTATAAATTCATAGTGTCCATACCTTGTTCGGAAAGTCGTCTTTGGTATATCCTCCCTTTTGACCCTTAATTGATGATACCCTGAACGAAGATCAATCTTGGAAAAGTATTGAGCTCCGCGTAGTTGGTCAAATAAGTCATCAATGCGTGGGAGAGGATATTTGTTCTTGATAGTGATCTTGTTAAGTTCTCGATAATCAATGCAGAGTCTCATTGATCCGTCTTTCTTATTAACAAATAGAACAGGTGCTCCCCAAGGTGACACACTAGGGCGTATGAATCCCTTATAAAGATTCTCTTGGAGTTGCTTCTTCAATTCCTGCAACTCAATTGGGGCCATTCTATAAGGTGTCTTTGAAATAGGCAAATCACCCTGTATGAGTTCTATTGAAAAATCAACTTCACGATTTGGTGGAAGACCCGGTAATTCCTCCGGAAAGACATCATCAAACTCCCGTACAATGGGCATATTCTTAATCGTGAGTTTCTCACCAACCATTTGAGATAAATAACCTTCATTTATTAGAATCAAGACCCATAAGATGGAAGGAATTTCCACTGGAAGGTTATGTTCATCCTTGCATTGATAGACGATCGTAGATTGATCTGGAATATGAAATGTGACTTCCCTTCTTTGGCAATTGATATGAGCTCCAGGTATAGAAAGAAAATCCATGCCAAGAATCACATCAAATTCCACTAAAGGAAGGATCACAAGATTTGCAGGAAGCACTTTCCCACAAACTTCGATCGGAGAAGAATTATAAACTTTTGATGCGACTGTTGTGCCATTAGGTGTTGTCACAGCTAACTCAACATCTAATTGTTGAGGTAAAACAGTGATACCATTAGAAACTTCTTTAGAAATAAAATAGTGGGTGGATCCAGAATCAAATAAAACATTTTCTACTTTAGAGTGGATGGTAAGTGTACCTTTCACCACTTCGTTATCGTACTCCACATCGCTGATAGAAATTGCATGTGACTTTCCTTTGTCTTTAGCCTTAAGATTTTTTTGATGTCGACCATCATCATCAACCCTTGGATTTGGGCATTGATTGGCATAATGCCCCATCTCCTTACACTTGAAACATTGAAGTGTAGTAGGTTCATTTTGTGTATCTCTTCCTTTGTTTGCGTCATTAGACATCTTCTTCCCATTATCACGTCATTCAAATGCCCGATGACCTTCCTTTCCACATTTAAAACATTTACTTGTCCCTTTAAGACAACTCCCTCCATGTTTCTTTCCACACTTTGAGCATAAGGGAAAGCTCATCTTCTATTCAGTGTGCTCTTTAGATTTTCCTTTGAATTCCATCTTCCTCTTCTTATCAAACCCATGTGACTGATGGGTTACTCCAATCTCCATCTCGACTTTGAGAGCACATCGAACGATTTCCTCATAGCTATTGAAGTCCCTTATGGCTAACGCCCTTCGAAGACTTGGTTTTAAGCCACTAAAGAATCGATCGATCTTACTCTCAGGTTGGATAATAATACCAGAATCGTACCTTGCAAGTCTTGTAAAATTTGCTTCATAGGTACCAACAGATTCATCATCCCTTTGCTTCAGTTCACGGAACTCTTTCTCCATCTTTGTTCGGAGAATACGAGGGAAGTACTTATTGAAAAATATGTTCTTGAACTCGTCCCATTCCATAGACTCAATTTCATCCCTTTTCCTCGTATTCTTAATAAGATTCCACCATTGATCAGCATCTCCTTCCAAACGATACACTGCTAGGATGACTTTATCATGCTCAGAACATTGAAGAACTGAAAATATCTTTTCAGTAGTACTAATCCATTGTTCAGCAACTAATGGATCAGTAGACCCGCTGAAAGAAGGTGGATGCTGCCTCATGAAGGATTCAATAGAATGTTGCTCCTTCCTTTTCTCGTTAGGAAGTCCTGCATGATTCATAGCTTGAGAAAGTTGTGTAAGCATGGCTACAAGATTTTTCATTCCAGCTCCCATATCGTTTGGTTGCTCAGGGGGACAATCATTGCATTGCCCATCGCATTCCGCATTAACACGGTTCCTTCGGGTTCCAGCCATTGACTAAAACCAAGAAGAATAGTGTGAGCAACACTAATTATAATAGGAAAGACACATAATTCAAGAATAAAATTTTCATGCTTAAGGTCTTATCCTAGGTTATTCAAGGCCATTTCTAAAACACTAGGATTGTGTTCTATGCTTAGACTTATCCTTAGGGTTCTTACTAAGGCTTTCACATCCTAGTTTCCAAAGGTTGACAATACCTTTCCTCTGATACCAACTATAACGACCCATACTTTACATACATTGTTAAAACTTCAAAATTGATGCACACTTATTACAACATATGACAAAACCACAAAGAACCGTATAGGTATAGTGTCTTTAGAAACTGGGAAACATAAACAACTGGTTCATAAATCTTCTACAGTGTCTCCCATTTATTTCATCATATCTAGGGTCCCTTTTAGCATATTCTACTTAATATCCATCTTCCTGGCCTGGGGAAAAGAAAACAAAAAAATGGTGAGCTCAAATGATCAGCAAGGGCAAATAAAGGAAATAAAAATCATATCATATCTTTTTGAAAATCATAACCTGCAAAAGAGATCATAAAATATTAACATGGAATAAATCATAGAAGTGAAAATGAGATCCCCATAATCATAACATAAAACTTTAAACCTTGTGGCATGCACACATAATCATGGAAAATCATTTCTTGTTAGTCATGACTCATTGCCAAGACTATCTTAGTGGACAAAGTCCCTTTCTGAACCGAGTCACCCTCGTTCCAGTCCTGTTTCAATGAACCGGTAAAATCTACCGTTCCAGCCATGTCTATCTCATGAGATATAAAATCTTTACCCAATGCATTGGAGGGAGATATAGTTCCCACCCTTCTTATAATGAATCCTTTCTTATGTGTGCCACATAATCATAAACCATACATCATAGCGTAACCCATGTAATAAAAATGGGATTCTTAAACAACATGACATCATAAAAAAATTCATATAAGATAAAGGAATTCATAAAAATATTACCATCACAACATAATCAAACCAATGTAATAATAGGGATAAAAACAGAACCCTTTTATTATCTTAGATGGAAAATAATTTTGATAAGATACATGAACTCCATTCTTGAGGAAAATATCCTTTCTACTTAAAAAATATTTTTCCTTTCATAACATGTCATACGACTTTAAAATAAAAGAAGTTGATTAAAAATAAACTTGAAAACTTGTAAAGGATGTTTCTTGGAAATAATGTTTTAAAAATCCATTCATGCCGTATAAGATAAATAAAACATTTTTCGTACTTTTGTCAGAAAAGTCAAAAAGTACCTCGTACGAAAAACGACAAAAGATTCCTTTCATATCTTTTACAAAAAAACTTACCGAAGGGTAAAATTGGATATAAACTGTTGTAGAAGGATGTAAATAATATTACATATTGCGGGAACATGGATGTGGATGATAAAATACACCCCAGTAAATACTTACGAATAAATAATCTCGGATTAAAATGAGATTGTGATATTTCCCTTCACTTAGGTCCGATTTTCTTTGGACCCGTCCGAAGATCCTGTATAATGGTTTAAATAATTTTATTGACTTATTCCAGAATCATACATATTGATATGATATCATATATGGTCATATTCTTAGCTTCTTGTTAGTAATATTTCATTGTTACTTGTTACTCGGGTCTTTATTGCCTTTTGTTCTTATGCGTGTTTTGCCGAATACATTCTTATTCTTATTTTAAGGTTATAGATACCTTATATCCAAAATGGTATTAGTGTAACATATATCATATTTATTCATTCAATTTATATAATTACTATGTAATGATGATCATGTAGAACGAGTCACATCACATTGTGGATACAGTATTCCGTACGTACGCACAAGTGATGATATCGTTCCTATGATCGTGGAACTATATTGGAGTATATATATATATTATTTCAGTATCAATATTACTTTATAATAATCATAAATAGTTACTCATTACACCATTATACCCATCCTTGTAAAGTGATGGTGGAAAAATAGATTACACCACGGCGTGGAGACGGTATTCCGTACGTACGCACGCGCGGTGATTTCATTTTTCCGTGGGATGTATAAGAGGTGAATTAGGCTTGTTTCATATTTATAATAACATGTCAGTATGTAAGTAGTACTTATGTTATTACTTTATCATGAAACAACTAAAGAAGAAGAAGATGAAGAAGAAAGAAATTGAAAAGATCGGTAATGGATATTACCTCTTCTTTGGAACGCCTCTTTGAATCCTCCACATAGGGAACTAAGATTGGTCTTCGAAGAAGACCAGGACCTCTAGGATTATTCTAGGGAAGTGGAGAGGAGAAAAAGGCAGGGGTTGGACGAGCTTGAGTGCTCAAATTGGTGTGAGGAGGAGGGGGAGGAGGTGCCCTTTTACAAGGGAGGAGAGGGGCACCTTAGGAATATCTCAAACTATTATTTTATATTAAAGTCAAAATCGGTTTATAATGGTTCCAAAGGGTATTATTTCGAAGCTAAAGTGGGGATGGGTAGAAATACTATCAACCAATAGGATTTAGACAAATTTATGGTATTATTTTAACCTTATCAATTAGATTTAACTCTAAGTTAAATAATTTAACTTTTACCGTGTCTTTTTGTTTTCTTTCACTATATGGTTAATACACTTACTATAACATGCCAAACGAACCCAAAATTGTTTATTATTAATATATATATCCTTATCTAAGTCATTTGGCCGAACCTTATATTTTTAGGAATAAAATAACAATTAATAATATAATATTTTATTTAAAAACTAATTTGTGTCAATTTTAACACTATTTGATATATGATTTTTGTGAAAGTCATAACAGAATTATATGTTCGAACCAAGTTGATTAAATCAACATTAATATATCATAGTAACCTAGAAAATTAGTGGAATTCATAAAAAGTCTCAAATTACAATTATTTTGGTGTTTATAACATCAATTATGTCAATATTTTATTAATAAGATAATTACTGCATCATCATTGTGTCATAAATAAATTAAATTATTTAATGTCAAAAAATTACAAATAAAATACCATTATGTTGGAAATCTTGTTAGCCTTATAATTAATATTTATAGTCGAATTTATCTTATGTATAACCCCATATTAAAAATGATTTACTTATTAAACTTTGATTTTAACTATTTTAACCCTTCTTTAAATAAATTAATAATAAATGTCCTAATCTAATCCAAGTGGGCCTAAATGGTCATATTTTTATTCCTAAGTTTGTTTTTGGTCGCATTACACTTGTCCAATAGAATTAGGACATGTTTTAGGGTAAAATTAATATCATATTTACCCTTAGTTACCCTATTTACTATTAACCGCGGGAAAAAAAAGTAAAAAGTTACTATTCACCAAAAAATTATTTTTATCTCATTGAACCACATTTTACTTACTGATATCAACCGTGTCTGTCGGATTTTTGAAATTTCATTTACAGAAGTGGTAAAATTATGTTTTATGAAAAATTCAGTTTTTAACCTACCACTTAGTGGTTTCACTATTCATCAAAAATTGAATGTTTTCAGAAAAATACCAAAATTTCACCCTAGGCTAATTTCGATATTCTGAGTCCAAAAATGAAGTCCATTTTGAAAAATAAAATTTATAAAATTTCAAAAAGTGGTTATTACTATTCATAACGGCTAGTTTTAATAGCATATTTTTGTTTAGTGAAACTCGGTATTGCGTACGACGCAAGCTATCAAGGAAGGTCGCGATTGCGTGTAAAGCAAGACAAGAAAGTGTTGTGTAGAAAAAGATTCATTTGATGATTCATATAACATAAAAGTCTCGGGTGTTACAGTCCCTGGTTAGTTTGACTGATTCTTTTTAGTTAGATGATTTTAGGAATCAAGAGTATGTTTATTTTGGGTTATCTATGGGAATTTATTAACCTATCATGGAGGATATGTGATGAGGTTAATTACTTTTCAATACGAGACATTAAGAGAAACTGATGTTGTTTGGAGATAAATGTTATGATTTAACTTGGAAGACTATGTGACTTAATCATTCAAATATTTGGGTTTCAATCTTAGTTTGGTTTACCTTGAATAATTTTATGGAAAAATTGTTTATCGAATGGTCCTCGTTGAACTTTGGGTTTTGTTGGAAAAGTTTTGGAGATTAAGAATATATTTTCTTTTTAGAAAGGGTTATAATTTTTTGGCTTATCTGATCTTGTACTAACCTTTTTGGTTTTGGTTTTGGTTAATGTCTAAAGACATGGGAAGTATATAGTTCTCTTTTGTGGATTAGGTGATTCTCTAGAAGTTGATTACATTACTCTTAATGTGAACAAGTCTTCCTAAATACTCGTCTTTTGGAGAAAATATGAGTTTGTGTAAGGAATCTAATGAAAGTTGAAAGTCAACATGATAAGTGATTATGTTTCCTTATGAATAAATTCCTCAATGAAGAGTAACTTAAAAAAAAATTTGTCTGTTAACTTTTCCTACTGGGGAATCGAATACCGTTTAACCCATCACAAGTTTGTGATTTTCTTGTGGTTAACTTTCTCCAAAACATGTTTTCTATCACTCTCCATCAGAACATGACCCTATGTTTTCTCCTCCATGTCCATGTTTTCATACATGGAATCATAGTATGGGTTCACTCGGGTGACCTCTGTACTTATCTTCGTTTATTTTAAAGTGATTGTTTTACCGACTCTTGTTCTGATGTGGGACATTCAAGGATGTTTCCAAGCTCAATTTTAAAATTGTGAGGACGCAATTCCAAAAAGGGGGGAAGGATGTAACACCCTAGGTAAATAAAGAGTATGAAATTTTCACATTTATCCATATTTGTGAATAAAATATTAATATGACTTTAAAGGGGAAGCTATGCTCGATGGCTTACCCAACACGCAACAACGAGATTCTTGGGAATCTTACGTTGCACTCTAATAATAAAATAATATTATTTTAAATATTAGTTAACACCTAGCCGTTGTAATGGTGGGAATGAACAGAACTAACTACAAAATAATTATATATGTTTGTCAAATATTTTTACTTTTTACAATAAATGTTAGAGGATTAAAAATGCGAATGAATCCAATTTTAAGCATAAACATTCTAATATTCTTTAAAAGGTCGATTAACTGCCTTTTGATGACGAACCACTTTTAAATCAACTTTTTGACAATTTTATGTATTATATTTGACAAAATAAAATTCTTCTTTAGAATCGGGACATCAAAATTTACTTTCTGTAAATTTTTGGTATTTTTCCGATAAAGTTCAATTTTTAATGAATAGTGAAAAATGTTGTATTTTAATTCAAAACCTCATTTTAATCTAATTTATTTATATGATTATATTATCTTTTTAATTGTTTTTAAAGTGAAATTAGAATATATTTTTACCATTTAATCCAATAGTGGTCGTTGGAATTAATTTCACTTTGAAATCAGACTTAAACTATTGTCAATCTTTCGATAAATTTTGTTTCATAAAAACACGCTATTTTTTTTGACAGCGGGAATTAATTATTAAATTAATTAATGCAACTTATATGTTTTTAATTTTGTAAAATAGACATAATTTTTGAATTCGGAATATCAAATATAGCTTGGGGTGAATTTTTGGTATTTTTCTTAAAAACTTCAATTTTTTATGAATAGTGAAACCACTAAGTGGTACTTATAAAAACTGAATTTTTCGTTTAAATAAAAATCTTACATCTTTGTGTTTTGAGTTTCAAAAATCCGACATACATGGTTGTCATTAAGAAGTAAAATTTGGTTCAATCGGATTAGAATAATATTTTGGTGTTTAGTAACTTATTAAGTTTTTAATCGCGATTAGAGGTAATTAGTGTAGTTTAAGGTAAGGATAATGTTTTAATAGAATGAAATGACCTAGACACATGTCCTACCCTCATTGGATGTGTCATTTCCGACCAAGACAATCCATTGGTCAACTTGGGGACCCCATGGAGCCACATTGGTTGTAAAATGACATAAATACCTTTTTATTTAATGTTAAAGTAAAAATGACACAAACATGATATTTTTTACTAAAACAATTTTTACATGGGTTTATACAAGTCAGAAATTTGACTATAAATAGTATTTGGAAATCTAAAAAGATTTCCTACATCATAGTAGTTTTTTTATAATTTTTAGACATTAAATAAATTAAATTAATTATGACATCATGATGATGCAGTGATGGCCTCATTATTTAACGATTTAAATAAAATGGAATAATAATGTAATATCTAAGACATAAACATGTACAAAACCTATTTTATGGGTGTCTTTCTAACTCTTATCACCTTATCCTCGAAACACATCAATGTGGGATCATTAAAATCCGAAACCCATTCTAAAATAAAGTAACATTTCTTTACTTTCCAAGAGTGCCCCTCCTCTCCTATTATAAAAGGCCCCCACCTATACCTCCTTACCCACACATCCAAAGCCTTTGGATCGGCCAACCCCTGACCATTTTGTCTCTCCAAATCCATCTCTAACTCCTTGAATCCTTAATTTGGGCATAAGTCTTCCCAAGGAAGCCTTTGAGCTCAAACCAGAGGGAGTTACCCGATTTTAAGGTAATGTCTTCACTTGTGTCCTTTTGTTTTATTTTGATTCTCCAAACCCCTAAACTATTTTTATTAATTTATTTTGTAACAAATAAAGTATCTTAAATATACTAGGATGTTGTTATAATATGTATTAGAGATACACTTACACACACCTACATCTAATGGTTAAATAACATACTGTATCTGTGGATGGAGAATTTCTGCCTCACGAAACGATGACTGTTCAAAATTCTTCTAACACCTTCAAAGGTGGACATTAAGATTACACTATATTTATATATGATATATAATATGTTTATGTTTTTCTTAAGCTTCTGTATTTTTCATTTATGGCATAGCTTTATGGTTTCCATTATGGTTAAACGCGATATATTCATTTAAGGAAGTGCGGAGTACCGCCCCCTCAAAGTTATTTGATTCGTTAATACCATATGTGGTATGTATAAAGGATATATTTAATGATATTATATATGATAACATAATGTAATTAAAATAATGTTATGTATCATTATGTTTTAATTCCATTAAATATGAAATAGAAATGGAAGTAGCGTTCATGCATACGTATGGCTCACCGTCTCCATGAACGGTACATTTCATTTCTTATCTCAAAATGTTATGTACTATTATAAGTACATATATATAATTGATATATATGTAATATATTACATCTAAATTATGGATATAATTCTGGAATTATAACATATATATATATATATCTCATTTTGTTTTAATTCCATTAATATGAAAAAAATTGAAAGTAGCGTTCATGCGTACGTACGGCTTACCGTCTCCATGAACTGTGCTTTTAATTTTTATCTCCAAATGCTATGGAATAGTATAAAATGAATATATACTGGATATATATGATATTTAAAACATAAATACTATTCTGGATATTATATACCTATAACTACATGGAAAATTATTTTCCAACAAGTTCAATTTCTAACTCATGTACCAAACATCGACAAAAACGTATGATATGAACTCATATTGTTAACTAATTATGATAACATTAAAATATGTGTTATTAACTGAATAATAATATTTATATCATTTCCTTAAGCAATTATAAATTGACCAAAGTTTATTATTCAGGAATCTGAAGAAACGAACAAGACAAGTCAGACTTGAGGTAAGGGATCCTACTCCTCTCTTTCTATTTAAGTACACTGTTTTATGTCATTCCTTTTAAAGATCATATTTCTTGTTATTGGGATGTTATTTAATATTACTCTTACTATAATTTTTATGTTCATATGATGAGATACCCTATTCTCTCTCATCAATCCATTTTGGATGTTTTGAGTGGCACCGTTAGGCTCCCGAATTTTCGTAAGAGATCTAACCCCTCTCTTTCTTTTTAAGTACTCTTCTTTATGTCACATCTTTTAAGATCCTCTTTGTTAAGTTGGGGGATGTTCTTTTATATTCCTCTTTCTGTAAAATTTATGTTAATATGATGAGAGACCCTATTTGATCTCATCAATCCATTTTTGTAAGTTTTAAGTGGCGTCGTTAGGCTGCTGAGTTTTCGTAAGGGATTTTTCATCTCACTTTTACTCCCGTGAGATTTATGCTACATTTTCTACAATTTCCTTTGAGTGTTGTATGTACTTCCCATTATTCTACTATTTGTGTAATATAATTTCATTTTTGAGTATTTACATCAATGATGTATTTTCCTTCTTTCATGGGGTGTATGTTTCGAATGATACCCAAGTCAGTAAGGGAACCTTTCACCCTCCTCTTTTTAAAAGACTTATTTTGTTGGGTCTTTTAATTTACATATTGTTATTTTGGGATATGTTCTCATATATATTTATTGATGTAAATTTTATGTCCAGGTGATGAGATACCCTTTTTTTCTCTCATCAACTCTCTTTCTGAATTTTGAAGTGACGCCGTTAGGCTGTCAAATTTTTGCAAGGGTACTTCTTAACCCAAATTTGATTCTTTGGGATAAAATTGTACTCTTTGAATATGTCGTTCTATGAATATGTGTGAATAACCTATGATTTTTTTACACTTAATATCCAATTATATTTGGTGTATTCGTTTGTCACACATAATTATGTAATTGATTTATCCTCAAACCAAGGATACCGTCTTTGTATGGGACATCGTCTCAATCTCATTTAATTGAGGCATATTTTGTTTTATACACAACCTTCTTTTATATGGTGGATAAACCCCTTTTACTTTTAAAATTATTCAAAAGGAATCTTTTTTATACGAATTGTTTACTAAACGTCTAAAGGGAATGTTTTTGTCATACGTATGCCGCGACAACGACTTCTCCGCCGCCGTGACCATTATTTGTGTTTCGGCTTCCTCTACAAGCCATACATTATTTTTAAAAGAAAAATAAATACCATGTTTTACTTTTATTTTATTTTGGAATTGAAAATGGTTTTCATAATGTTTTTATATCAATGTGTTGTATTGATATCTTGTGATTGAAAGTTGGAAATGTTATGTTTCCTTTATACATGTTTTATGTGATACGATTATGTTGTGGTTCTTGTGAATTGTTATGAAGATGGGTGGTTCTGTGATAAACTAAGGGCGGGTGAGCCTGATATAGCTCTCCAAAGCATTGGGTAACGCGAAGGAGTGAAACGTTAAGGTTTTTCCGACGATATTTCGGGAATATACAATGGTGGGTATTCCAAACGTAACCAAGAGGGTTACTCCCTACGTAAGAATGTTATGAATGCCTCAAGTTACCTTTATGTCTTATGATTTCTATGATTTATTGATGATTTAATGAGGTATGTTAAAGTTCCTATGTTTTATGGGAAAAGTATGATTTCATTATTATGTATATATGAACTCATTTTTCCTTTCATATTTTTTATAACCCTTACTGAAATTTTTATGCTCATCCCATGTTTTTTGAAATGTTTTTCACCGGTCAAGGAAAGGGTACATGATATGATGATAGTTTGAAGGAAGTGTCAAGAAATAATCCATGTTTTATTTTAAATATGATTTCGTTGATGGGAAAAAATGAATACTATCATTATGTAACCACTTTGTTTAAATGTGGAATGTAATGGAAGTTTTATGATCTAATCCTCTAAAACTATAAACTTGAAAAGATCCTCAATGTGTAATCTTGTAATAAATCAAGATTAAGTAAGGTTTAAGGCTGGGGACTTATATTTTACCTCTTTTAAGTTGGTTAGTTTTAGTCATAATCAATACCGAATCTCATATTTCAACGTCATTATCCTTTCCTAGTGCTTTGAATGCCCCTACCATGGGTTTTCTGGAAGAAATCCTCTATTCTTTATGGATATCATTGAGGTATGATGCGTTTTTAATCCAATTTCTCTTATTCAATGTATATTCTATTTGGATCCATGATCCTCCCATTTCATAGAAACCAATTATTCTATTTATATAGGATACAAGTGGTTTTATAGAGGATTTATGTTTTTTTCTTATGCATCAATGGTCATTAGGACTTGATATACACTTCCTCATTTATCTTTATCAAAGGTCAATTATTCTACCTCCATTTTGAGGTAGGAGTTTTTAAAAAAAGGGTAAATTATTTGAATTTATTATAATTATTGTAATACTAAATTGGGGTTTCCATTTATTCGAAGTATTTTTTTTGGTTTCAAGGAATTTATAAGAATGATAAATGTTTTTCCTTGGTTTTTTCTTTAAAAACAGGGTTCTTCACACAAAGTGTTTGATTAAATTCATGAATGATGGTTTTGTATTGGAAATGGGATTTCAAACACTGCAAAATAATTATCTTGTCTTTAATTTTTTTTGATAAATGATGGAGATGAATTTTAACATGAACATTTGAAAATGGAACATTGGGAACCTTGGTCGTGTTAGAAATGAGACAAAGGTGACCCCTGTGTTTTTTGATCAATAGGGGTTTCATTGTGGAATCCAATGTACTATAAAATGACTTGATTTTTTTATTAACAAAATTATTCATAATTTAGGATCTATTATATCTAGTACATATTAAAATAGGCTAGGGCCTAATATAGAGTGTGTTTTCATTTATGGATATTTATCTTATAACTTTTTCTCATGGATGGTTTCTTAGATTATTTTCCCATAATATTCTATCACATGGTTTCACATTATGGATTATGTAATGGATGTGTGTTTACTTTATCAGATTATATTGTATGGATATATTATCCATGTATTATCTCTTCTATTTGAAATATTCTCAGTTTTTAGTATGTAAATTGATTTTATAGAAAACTAATTTAAATTTTTTTAAAAATTTCATTGGGTTTATGAAAATTATTTTTAAAATTATTAATGTTTTAAAATATAGACTTGTAAAATTCTTGATATTAGAACTTATATTTATTATTTGATCATATATAATTAGTATTTATTCTCACACCATAATTGTTTGACTTTGGGTGGTTTTAGATGTTACATTTTAGTATCTAGGTAATGGTAAGGTAATTTGGTAGCATGTTATATTCTCTTGTTGATGAAACCTTTAGTTATGGTTGGTTTGGAGGTGGAATATGGTCGTATGAAGAATTTTTGTCCTTGTATGATTCAAAATTTTCTCCTTTATCATGTTTTTCTTGGTTTGTATAGATCTGGTTTTATAATTTCTTCCATTTTGTATCCAGGTTGTATGTCTTGTTTTTAATATACTCATGGCTTGTTTTCTTTGTCTTTGTTTTACCTCAGCATGCCATTTTTGCTTGGGTGGCTTATATAGTTGACTCAGGTTGGTATGTTTCAAATAGGTGTTAGAGGTATTCTCATCCTAAAGTGTGTAAACACAACCTACATATGGTTCTATGTATTGGGTACACAATAGTTAGGACCTTCAGAATTTACATAGTAAGTGATGGAGGGCTGTAGGCTAGCTTGGTTCCATGTCAAAACATGAGTTACCATGGGAGTTCATAAATTCTTAACCATGTTTGAGACACAGAGTCTGAGGTAATTTGATGAAACTATATGCTATGTTGATTTAAATCGATCTATAACTTCTTAAAGTGATTATTTTCATTCATGGAATTCATAATTTATTTAAAATCTAGATGTTTTAAAACATGGATTTGAATGCTTAATGTTGGTTCTATGATTTTGAAATATTCTCTAAAGTTGATTAATCATTGTCTTGTTCCTAATAGAAAATTCCTCTGAGGAGAGATATTCCATATTTGAGAGAGGAAGCAATGATATAGGATATAGTGGAAAATAATCCAGTGGAACCTTCTTTTGTACAATATGTAATTCTTACTATTTAGACTATTATTCAAGTGGGTGGGAAACCGAGATGTTTGTGGGATAATGGCTCTAAATTCACTAAGTAATATCCACCCATATTTTTTGGTGATAAGGGACCCTCAGAATCAAAGAAGTCGATTGAGGGGATTGAGATGATGTTTCACTTCTTGAAGACTCTTGGAGACTCTATGGTGGGTTTCACTATTTATATACATGGAGGATTGGGAGGGATATGGTGGGAATAAATCATGAAAGAAATGTTTCATGAGTTTATTACATGTATTTATATCATAATATTATTTAATCAATAGTTTTACCTTGAGATGTTATGTGTTGTGTAGAAATGGGAGTTTATGGCCTTTAAAACAGAGAGTGTAACGTTATTGGGTATTCCAACCACTTTTCTAAGTTGGTTTATTTAGAACCACATATAGTTACCTATGAGTAACTAAAGGCTCAATGGTTTGATCTGGGACTAAGGCTTCATATTCGGTCAACATTGATTCTCATATTCTTTTCAACCTTCATAGAGTTAAACAAAAACCATCTTTAGATGAGGAATACATAACTGGAAGGAATGGCTTGGGTGTATCTCCTGTTGGTTTAGTTGTTATCCATGGTGTGTCTTTTTTCTAGAAAAGGAAGAAGTTGGGTGGTCTTTTTTCATTTGGGATTGATATATGGGTTTCTTTAGGGAAACATCATTTTTTCTTGTACCAGTGAGGATGGAGTGGTATTACCAATCCTTACTATATGGATCCACCCAAAAACTTTTACTTTTGATGATTATTAGGATATATGATGTTTCTTTTGGAAATGATACCCCAGTGAAGTACGGAAATATCCACTCTCACTAAGGTTTTATAGGATTGTACTGATGTTTCCTAGGGTGGTGGGTATAAACTTTTGGCTTTGGGTTTTTTCTCTTTGATAAGAGGGGATATATTTATTTTATGGATTATAAAAACGTTCAATCTGATATATGGCTAGCTACTATTATAGGTATAATGATTATCTCATCTTTTATTGTGCAATTATTGATTGATACAGGAGATACATAGTATTTTATATCATTAAAGTAATTGGATGTGTTGGGATTACATTTGTAACTTATACAATATTTATTGGATCTTTCCACGAACATGGGAAGGACTTCAAAACAATGTTTCAAATGTATATCTTGTTGGGTGAGGATAACTAACTAGGAGAAGGAGTGGGACTTGTTGCTGCTAGATAGGGAAGTGCATGGCATGTTGGTCCATATAATACATTAATCATGCAACACTTATCAGAGATATTTGTTAATGACATGGATCCTTATTTGGGTAGTCCTCTTCCAATGGTGGTGTGTGCATACCCCGAGGTCCTTCTAGATTATTTTTATGGGTTATTTATATAGAGAGAGGTCAAGTTTACTATTGAACTACTCCATGGTTTGGTGCCAATTTTTATTCCATATTATCAAATAGAACCTTCTAAGTTGGTGGAATTTAATGTCCATTTTGAGGATGTAGAACATAAAAGATTTATTTTTCATTGAGTTTCACTGTGGGATTCACCTGTCCTATTTTATAATAAGGCACACATGAGTCTCAGAATTTGTTTTTATTATCAAAAGTGTAATCTGGTGGAAATTATGAGATAATAACCCATTTATAGGGTTAAATATCTATTTGACCATTATAGGTGGGAACATTTCTTTTCAAATATTGACCTTTAGTTAGGGTAACACCAGTTCAGATTCCAAGAATATGATATACCTAATACAGTGTTTAGGAGAGAGTATGGGAACTTGTTATTTTTTTGTAATTTTATTTAGTCTCACTAACACATTTACATTATTTATGGATTTTATAAACTGAATCATTCCTAAGTTCTTGTAATATTTTTTTGTTTTGTTCATCGAAGAAATTTTGGACTAGTCTAAGACTAAGGAAGATCATATTAACCATTTGGATATCATTATTCAAACCTTATTTGAAACTTTTCAACATGGTAGGCTTTCTAAATTTGTTTTTTTATTCTAGTATGTAAAATTTTTAGGATATGTGGTATTTGAGTGGGGTATCTTAATGGATCATGAAAATATACAAACTATTATATCTTAGAAGTATCCTAGAAGTGTGTTTGAGATCTGGAGATTCATGGGTTTGGATGGTTACTTAAGAGGATTTGTTCAATATTTCTCTAATATTTCATCATTTACTAATGATTTAAACTTTAAGGTTGTAAAGTATGAATTAATTGAAAAATATTAAAGATATTTTGAGTAACTAAAGGTGAGGTTGAATTATGAACCAGTTTTGGTACTTTTATAACTTGGTTAAGGTTATGATAATTTTTGTGATGCTTCTAGTTTGGGTTTAGGACGTGTCCTCATGTATGGGAAAAGGTGGTGGCCATTGGATCTCACTTTTTATAAACTACTGAGAATAAATACCCTGGCCATGATATTGAGTTGGAAGTAGTTATTCACACACTCAAAAATGGTGTAACTATCTATTTGGGGACCAATTTTTAATGTATTTTGATTATAAAAACCTTAAAAATATTTTGACATAGAGGGAACTGAACGTGTGTTAGAGATTCTTGGAGGGGTATCTCTAGACTTTTGATTTTGACGTTGTGTATACACCTAGAAAGGAGAATCTAGTTTCCAAAGGGTTGAGTATAGAATTTCTAGCATAATCCATGAGGAAATTTATTGAGGAATTGTAACGACCTATACTTTTATTCATGAAAATTACTCTTGATAAAATTAAATTTATTATTATGTAAATTAGTTATATAAAACATATTTACTTCCTTTATTTTATGTTTTTATATTTTAAAATACCGTTAATAATTGTTACCATTGATAATATAGCTATTGAACAGTGATCACATGATTAGTATAAATATTGGGATTTAAAAATTCTAATTTACTCAGAAAAAAGAAGTTATGGTCTCATCCAGTAGAATTTCTCCTTACGATGCCAATTTGCTGGAGCTCTGGAAGGTGGTATCATCACTAGGCTTTGCTCTGGACCAAGCCCAAGCCAAGCTTCAACATTTTAAGATTGAACGGAATAGCCTATGGGAGAATTGGGAATTAATAGAGATTACTACCTGACCGACATTATCTGAGCCACCCCAAGAGTCTGTCACCATCACACACCTTACCAATAGGTGTTATGCCAATGTTGTAAGGGGTTATCTAACAATACCGTAGCACTATGATTATGTACATTATTTTTGTATAGAATAAATAATATACATACATTTTATTATTGTTACTCTCTAAATGGGGTTTGAAGCACAAATAGTATTTTTAATTATTATTCATTTAATATATCTATTTTGAGGAGTTAATGGAATTTTTAATTAAATAATATTTTAAGAAAATATTATTACTAAATCATTTTTTAATTAATATAAATAATCATATAATTTTATTACAATTCCCATTTTTGTTAAGGTTTGAAATATGTTTCTGTTAAAACCCATGAAATTTCAATAAATGGATGTTTTTATTTGAAAAGTGAAAATTAAAATATCTAAAAATTTATTTAAATAAAATGAATTTTTTTATTGAGGATGTCAAAACTATCTAAAGATGATTTTTTCATAATTTTATGAGATAGTTAGATTTTTAGGTAAAATTTAAATACTTTTTAAATTTATAATGAGTTTTATGACATCATAATGACCCAATAGTGATGTAATAAAATACTTTAAAAGGTATATTCGGCCAATATATGGTTTACCTTTAAGATAATGTGATTTTAGATTTGTTTGATTAATTTTACAATGCCTTAGTGGACCCTCCAAGACTTATAAAATATATTAACAATTTTAAATTATTTTCTTGAGAGTGTGACTCACCTACACATAAGGAAGCCTCATATTTTAATAAGTTCGTACATTATGTTGATAAAATAATTTTTTATCACCCCTTTGTAAAAAAACCATAGGACGGTTTGTGGTTTTTATTACTTTAATGTGTAGTGTCCTAAACCTAAATAATTAATAATTTTCTCTCCTTTCCTATATAAACTCACTCAACCTCCCATTCCTCTGGACTCAAACCAGTTAGACCTTGACCAACCTCTTCCCTCCTTTATATATAACCCTCCAAAGTTTCCCCAAACTCCTAATAAGCCTCTCTCGAGCCTCTCCTAAGCCTTTTGGATCACACTTCCAAATAAGGGATCCTCACTTTCTTTCCTTCCTTATTTATTTCCATGTTTCCTTATATTGTTATGCCCTTTTATTTTAAATTAAAAGTGTTGGGGTATGATTCCACACCTCCCCTATACTTCCCTCCTTTTGTTTGGGTAATGATATACCCATTTCTCTCTCATTAAATCCTACCATGAACAGCTGATACCATACCGAAATTCTGTAAGGGATTTCTCTCACCTCATTTACATTGTAGTAATTATTTTATATTCTGCATCCAAATTTCATTACATATTTTGGGATATTATTTTTCAAAAATCCCTTACTATATACATCATTATAAATTATGATTTACTCATTTCTCTCTTATAATCCCATTTTACGACTTCTATTTGACGTCATTATGCTGCCGAAGTTACACCAAAATTTCCCATGCCAAAATCATCGTGTATGTAAATACAATACTCATTTCTCCATCCTGGGTATTCAACATTATGTACAAATCATTATTGATTTAGGAGTTATATTTATAATTCAACATCTCTTATTTGTTGAATAAATTATGTAATTTAATGAATCCATGTTGTATGATCTATGTGGCACACTTATGCATAAAATGAAATGGTTAAGAAGGGTGTGCCCTGATAGCGCTTTAATGCATTGGGTAAAGAATATTATCATGATATGTTATGTTAAATGATTTTTGACTCATTCTAATTCATGTGAAATGATGGTTTAATCATGCTAATTCAAGTGAAATGAGGGTTTACTTATGCTCTATGTGCAATGAGCCTTGGCTTGTGCTAATATCAAGTTATATGTTGTTTTTTCATCTCCATGCTATGATAATCATGCTATATCATGTCTTTGTGTTGATGTTTCTATTTTGTTCCATTGATATCCATATTTCCTAACATGTACTATATTCCTCATTTTATGCCTTGTTTACTCCCTTGCTGGGCTTTATTGGTCACCCTTTTCTTATGTATGTCCCAAGGTTATCCCATGCAATAATAAGTACAAAGGAATTTTGTGGTCATGTAAAATAAGATTTAAATAAAGAGGTTGTATTTCTTATTTTTAGTAGTTATATATTTTTTTAATCCCCAAATACATTAGACATTTCAATATTCAATGTTTTATCTGGTGATAATTTTATGTAATAAATTATTTTTAATTGTGAAATAAATTGTAGGGTCGTTATGGTATGTATCAAAAGATAGGTTTAGTAATTTTTGGGATTAGGATTAGAAAACCCAAGTAGAATCCTTAGGTATAAGACTATGTATAATAGAAATATCACTAAATTTTGGTGATTATAGAGTAAGTGGTTTATGAAGAAAAAAAATCACTGTTTGGATATGAACATGTAGAGGTGTCCTTTGGAAAAATGTATCTAGAGGTAAAACATTAAAACCACTCAATGAGCTATACTCGAACGAGAATTGTTTCACAACAATGGGTCATTCTTCACTCTTGTTTGAACACTCCCAAGGGATATGATTTGGTAAATTCATATGCTTTGTATGACCCATTATTAAGGGAAAATTTTCCATTAAGAATATATGTTGGGAACTAGATCATGGATAAAATATATTAAAGCTCATAAATTCATAAACTAAGTAAATTAATGAAATTTATATGATCTCCATTTTTCTAATTGGATTCCCCATATGTTTTACCTAATTGATTTCCTTTTATTTGAACTAATGCAAGGAAATATGAGGACTCGATCTAACAACCAATGCGAAGATCAATGTGAAGATTGTTCTAATGAGATGTCAATCCGATGGGAGTGGGAATCACAAACATTTTCATGATTCCCTCTTAGTTAACTAAATTTTTTAATAGAAACATGGGTAAAAAAACATCCACCCCCCCCCCCCCAAGAATGAACAAGCCGTAATCTAAATCTTCATGAGACGAAGGCCTCCAACATTTAATAGATCATCTGATCCCCTAATGGGATACAAGACCACTGGGATTCAAGACCACTGGGCCTTCCGTCTAGGTAATTGGTCTCCCTCTACCCAGTTAAAAGAGGTATTTGCTTTTCTTTAATTATAAAATGAGGCTTCTACCCCAACCTTTAAAAAAACCATTGAGAAGATCTTATACATCCTTCAATGTTTCGAACAATAGAAGGTTGTTATAGCTTCTTACCATATAGAATGTGAATATGATCAATGGTGGAAATTGATCAAAAATATGAAGCCTGAAGAAGAGATCAAGGTGTTTGAATGGAAGGATTTCAAGAAAAAAAATCGGTAAATATTTTCTTCACACCATCCGACTTAAGGAAGAAAGGGACTTTCATTACCTCAAGAAACAAAGATGAAAAATCGATTGGAGAATATGAAGAAAAAATCCTAAAACATTCACGATACGCCTCTGGCTTTTTCATTAGCCTCAAATGTATGGTTGACTAAATATTTGGTGGGCTAAAACCTAGTATATAGAAATCCCTATCGATCCATGACTTCGATAGCTAGGATAAAATTGTCCAATGTGCCCTCAATAATGAAATGGATATCGTCGAATCTTAGGGGTATCATGGGGATAAGAATTGGAAAGTGGAATTTAATACTGGAATTCCATTGGTTAAATCCAATAGAGCTAAGAAATTATGGCACCCCAATTGCAGAATTTGTGGAAAGAAGCTCCTAGAGAATTGTCTGATGGGGACAAAGAAATGCTTTAGGTGTGGAAGTGGAGGGCACCGCGCCATTAATTGCCGACAAGAAAAACCCCCAATAGTTATAGAGGATAGGAATTCTCCATTCCAACCGCAACTCATTGTTCATTGCTTCAACAGTAAAGAACTAGGGAATATTGAAAACAAGTTCCCTAATCCAAGGGTTTTCAGAGGAAACCAACAACCTCCAACGAAGAAAGGGTGACCTTTTTCCCTCACTACTACCAAAGAGAACCCCAAAAAAAAGTTTTTATAGATACGCTAGTTATTAATTCAAGAATAGAAAATGTACTTTTTTATTCTGGTTCTATGGATTATTTTTTATCCTGAATGTTTAGTAGAACAATCAAAACCCCACCACGAATCATGGAAGTAGAGATGTTGGTGAGAATGGAAAATGGGTAAATTATTACATCCCATGAATATTACTCCTCCCATATCACAATTATTGGATTTAACTTCCCATCAAACATCGTCATACTCCATATGGTGTAATTATATGAAATATTTTGTATGTACTGGATTTCCCTATATAGAGCTAGCATAAATTGCTGTGATAGGGAAATCAGTCTCTATAGGGAGAATTGACCCCTAATTCTATACAAGTGCAAGGATGAGGATGGATCTTATTTAACCCAATCATATCAAGTGAGGATATTACTATGCAATGAGCACAAGAATCATGCTCAGATGATGGAGTATACAAAAGGAACCATCCCTGAAGACATGTCTATTTTTAGGGAAGTTGCTAAATTGTTTCCTGAGGAATTGCCTGGTCTTCCTCCTAGAATGGATGTTGAATTCTGCATTGATCTTATGCATATGTATTTTCCAATATCCAAGACTCCATATATAATGGATGTTGTGGAGCATGTGGAGATAAGGAAATAATTACAGAAGAATCTGGATAAAGGGTTTATATGCCCAAGTTCTTCACTATGGGGTGCACCAATCCTCTTATTCAATAAGATGTATGGGTCAATGAACCTTTTCATTGATTACAATGAGCACAAAAAATCATGATAAATAATAAGTATCATCTTCCTTGAATTTATTTCTTGTTCGGTAAGCTACATGGATCACAAAACTTATCCAAGGTGGATCTTCTGTCAGGATTTTACCAAGGAGTGGAAAATAATGAGGATATCGACAAGACAACCTTTCGTACAAGGTACATGCACTATAAATTCATAGTAATCCCTTTCAGACTCACTATTAATCTAGAAATATTCATGGAATTGATGAATTGATTCTTTAGATATTACCTTACAAAATTTGTGGTAGTCTTTATAGACAATATTCTAATATACTCCAATACCATGGAGGAGCACGAAGAGCATCTAAGCACTGTACTAGATACATTGAAAAAGGATAAACTCTAAGAAAAGTATAGAAAGTGTGAGATCTAGTTTAAGGAAGTCTCATTCTTAGGACATTTCATCACAAGCAATGGGATATCTATGGATCCCTGTAAGAAAAATAAAATTGATGGATAGTCGAGGCCATCATTTGTGATAGATATCTGTAGATTCCTTAGGTTAACTGGATATTGTCGCCAATTTGCGAGAAATTTATAACAATTTTCAAACCCTATTACGAATTTATATTGGTAGGGATTAAAGTTTTCGTAGAGTGATGGATTCAACGTGAGCGTCAAGGAGTTGAAAAAGAGGCTTATCACTATGCCTGTGCTCACACTACCCACAAGTGGAGAAATTTTTGTGGTATTCAGTAATGCTCTTAGAAGTCCATGGGCTATGTGTTGGTGAAAAATGAAAAATTCATTGCCTATGATTCAAGGAAATTTAATGTTCATGAGAAAAACTATCCAACACATGATCTGTAGTAGGCTCTAGTAATCTTCAATTTAAAAATTTGGTGACATTACCTCGTTGGGTTGAAGTGTGAAATATATATGGATCAAAAAATACTCAAGTATATATATTCACATTTAAAGTGCTTAATTTTATCCAATGAATATGGTTAGAGTAGATTAAAGACTATGATTGATTAATTCACTACCATTAGAGTAAAATGAATAATGTGGAAGATGTTATAGGTAGAATGGACCCAATGATTCTACCATTGATGAGAAATAAAAAGGATCCAATATTCTTAGATTTTATGAAGATGGACATGAGAATCATAAATAAGGGAGAATCATCAATCCTTTCACATATTATTCCTCAACCGTCTCTTTTGGAAAAGGTAAAGGATGTTCAAATGGCTCCTGTGGAAATTCAAAAGAAAGTGGAAATTATTGGAAAAGGAAAACCACTAGTTTTTAATTTAAATGAAGTAGTAATTGGGTGATTTGGGACAAGACTATGTGTTTCATCAAATTTGGACTTAAAGAATGAACTTTTGGATGATGCACATAGTTCAAATTTCTCTATTCTCCAAAGAAACACAAAGATATATCATGATCTCTGAGATCAGTATTGGTGGGATAACATGAAGAAGGATATTGATGAGTATACATTAAGGTTCCTGGTGTGTACACAAGTGACGGAAGAGAGGCATAAGTCTAAGGGGATGATGCAACCTTTACCCATAACAATATGTAAATGGGATAACATCACCATGGACTTTACCACTAGACTTCTGAAAACATCCAAAAGAAGTAATGATATCTTGGTTTTTGTGGGTCATCTTTAAAAGGCTATACACATCATTCAAATTAGATAATATTTTTCATTGGATCAATTGGAATTGATATAAATCAATGATGTGGTATGGATACATGGATGGCCACTATCTATTGTATTGGGTTGAGATCCAAGATTCACCTCTTTGTTCTGGAAGGGTCTCCAACATACTCTAAATTCAACCCTGAACTTCAATATAACATATCATCCTCAAACTGATGGCCAATCTAAGTAGACAATTCAAAAATTTTAGGACATGTTGAGATATTGATTAATGGACTTCAAAGGAGGATGAGATCAACAACTTCCTCTAGTTGAGTTCTATTACAATAATAATTTCCACTCAAGAATCCAGATGTCTCCTTATAAAGACCTTTACGGGAAGAGGTGTCGAACACCGATATATTCGGATGTAGTTAAGGAGTGAAAACACCTAGGTCCCGAAATGGTTGAAGAAATGGTAGATAAGTTTAAGGCCATCCAACAACACATTAAATCTACTTCGAGACTACAAAAGATCAAAGATGATAATCTTCAATGAGACCTATAGTTTGATGATGAAGACTTGGTATTACTCTGCATATCCCTGTTGAAGTGAGTTTTGAGATTTGGGAAGAAGGGAAAGATTAGTCCAAGATACATTGTACTTTTTGAGATCCTTGATTTCATTTGAGCCAAAGACTATCGACTAAAACTCCCACCGAACGTATCTTAAGTACAAGATATATTACATGTATCACTCTTGAAGAAGCACATACCTAACCCATTGCATGAACTCAATCCAAAGGTGGTACCATTAGAGAATTACCTCTCCTAAGAAGAGAATTCAGTGAAGATATTATATAGTATGGAAAATGTTCTATGAAATAAGATAATACCCATCATCAAGGAGTTGTGGAAAAACCACATGTTTGAAGAAGCAACGTTGGAATCAGAGGAAGTGATGGAGAAAATTTAACCTCATATAGTTTATCTTGGGAAAAGGAAATTTCAAGGGCAAAATTTTTTAATGGGGGAAGATTGTAAAGACCCAAACCATTGTTAATGAAAATTACTCTTAATCTAATCAAATGTCATATAATATAAAAGGGATATATAAAACATATTCAGTTCTTTGGTTTTGTTTTATCAGATTTTAAAATACCATTAAGAATTGTTACTATTGCTAATATATTCGCTGAGTAGCGATCACATGATGAGTATAAATATAGGGATTTAACAAATCAAATTTACATAGACAAAGGAAGCAATGGATTCATCCATTTGAATTTCTCTAAACGAAACCCATTTGATGAAGATCGGGAAGAATGTTGTATAACTAGGCCTCACTCTAGACTAATCCAAATCCAAACTTCAACACATTAATCTTGAACAGAATTGCCTACCGTAGAAGTGGAAGTTAATAGAGATTATCACCCGAGTGATGTTATCCAAGCTTCCCTAAAAGTCTATCACCATCACACACCTTACCCATGGTCTTATGTAGGTTTTATAAGGGGTTATTCAACAAGAACCTAGAACTATTATAATGTGCATTTTTTTGTATCGAATAAAGAATATACATTCATTTTATTGTTGTTACTTTGTAAATGGGTTTTAAATCAGAAAAATTGTATTTTTAGTTAATATTCATTTAATAAATATATATTGATAAAATAATGGATTTATGAATTAAATAATATTTTATTAAAATATTATGAATAAATTAATTTTATTAAATATAAATGATCATATAATTTTTATACAATTGTAATTTTTATTATAGATTTAAAATACGTTTATGTAAAAACCCGTGAAGTTTCAATAAATGGTTGTATTTATTTTAAAAGTGAAAATTCAAATATTTAGAAAATTATTTAGATTAAACAAATATTAATTTTTTATTTAGGACGTCATGATTATTTAATGGTTAATTTCTCATATTTTCTGAGACAGTTGAATTTTTGCGTAAAAATTAAATACTGTTTAAATATATAATGTGTTTTATGACATCAAAATAAATCAATAGTGATGTAATAAAATACTATTAAAGGTATATTCAGCCAATATATGCTTTACCTTTAAAATAATGTGATTTTAGATCTGTTTGATTAATTTTACAATGCCTTAGTGGACCCCCAAGAGTTATAAAAAAATTTAACATTTTAAAATGATTTTCTTGAGAGTGTGACTCACGTCCACATAAAAAAGCCTAATATTTTATTAATTTTGGCCATCATCCTTATAAAATTATGTTTTTCACTCTCATTTAGAAGAAAATTGGAAAAACCATGGATGGTTTGTTGTTTTTATTAGTTTAATGTGTAGTGTTCAAAACCAAAATAAAAACCAATTCCCCATCCTTTCCTATAAAAACTCACTCCACCTCCTATTCCTCTTAACTAAAACTATTTGGAGCTATACCAACCTCTTCCCTATTCCCTCTATAATCCAACCAAGGTGCACAGCTCCCAGGAAGCCTATCCCAAGCCATTGGGATCAACTTCCATGTAAGGGATCCTCACTTTCCTTCCTTCCTTATTTAGGTCCAATTTTTTATTATATTGTTATGCCTTTTTATTTCCATTTACAAATTTCGGAATATGATTTCACACCTCCCCTATAATTCCCTACTTTTGTTTTAATGATAAGTGACCACTTTCTCTCTAATTAATGCCTCCCATGAACACCTGTTACCATGCCTAAATTTTTTAAGGGATTTCTCTCTCCTTATTTACATTCAAGAAATTATTTAATATTATGTATCTATATTCAACTACATATGTTGGGATATTATGTTCCACCAAACCCTTTCCATCAATTTCATGTATAAATTAGGACATACCCATTTCTCTCTCATAAACCCATTTTACTATTTCTATTTAACTTCGTTATGATACCAAAGCTACACCAAAATTTCCCATTACAAAATCATCATGTAAGTGAATACCATAACCATTTATCTATCAAGGGTAATCATCTTTATGAACATGTACTTATTTATTTAGTACTAAAATTTATGTATTCCACATATCTTATTCATGGAATAAATTATGATGTTTAATGAATCCATGTAGTATGATCTATGTGGCACACATATGCCTGAAATGAAATGATTAAGAAGGGTGCGACTTGATAGTTCTATAATGTATTGGGTAAAGAATAGTATTATGATATAGAATATGAAATTATTGTTGACTCAAGCTAATTAATTTTCAATGAGGGTTTACTCATGCTAATTCAAGTTCAATTTGGGTTTACTCATGATTCATGTGTAGTGATTATTGGCTCATGCTAATATCTTGTTAAATGTTGTTGCCACATCTCTATATTGTAATAATCAGGCTATATCATGTCTTTATGTTCATATTTATCTTGTTCTCCATTTATTTTCCTATTTCCTATCATGTAATTTATTCCTCATGTTATGCATTTTAATCCCTTACTAGGCCTTATATCATTCCATTTTCTTAGTTATGTCCCCATGTCATCCCATGAAATGCTAGGTATGAATGAATGTTGTGGTCATGTAAAATAAGTTTTCTATAAAGATGTTTTAATTCATGTTTTAAGTTGTTATGTAATGTTATTAAGCCCCAAATACAAAATAACTCTCGATATTCTATGTTGTATCAAGTGAAAGTTTTATGTAATATATTATGTTTCTATGTGAAATAAAGAGAAGGGTTGTTATAGGAATTGTATTTGAGGATTTTTTTTATTGAGTTGATATTAGTAGTGGAAGAGGTTAGTGAAAAGATGTTATTGTATTTGTTGAAAGTAAACTTTTATTTTTATGAGAATGTTTTCCTTTTGTAGGTTAAATGTATCGAGTGAAAAAACTTGGGTAAAAGCATTTATGGTGTAGAGACACTGGGTGAGTGGTCTTAGTCTCCCAATAGGGATTTTGTTACTTCCACTATAGGTTGGTTCTTCCAATTTTTTTGAGGCCTGAATTGATGGAAGGTGTACACCATTCATATTTGTTTGTATACTTGTGGGATATCGAAATGTTTCATGTATTTACACATTAGTACTAGTGTCCAAGAATGAGGTGGTCAGTAGTAGTTTTTATTTCATAAATTCTCCCTTGTTTTAATATTATTGTGGATCACCAGAGACCTATTAGTTTTTTACATTCATTTTCAATTGTGGTATGGAAGTTGTTGAATTTTCCATATAAAATTTCAATTGGTTTTCCAAATAATCATATTGGGAGTGATGAAATTTGGGTACTATTTGATTGACTAAAAAAATTGGTTGATTTCTTACCTATTAATGATAAAAAAAGTGGAGATGATCAAGAACTTTTATGTCCAAGAGATTATGACACTTCAAGATGTCACCTATATTGTAGTTTCTGATAAGTACTCGAGGTTCACAAAAAAGTTCTGAAAAATCATCCAGGTGTTTCTGAGTTCTATGTTAAAATTAATATCGACATATTATCCATATAATGATGGATAGAGAGAAAGGGAGAGAGTGTGTGTGTGTGTGCTAACCAAATTCTTGAGGATATGCTTTGAGCACACATGCTTTTTTTAGAGGATCTTGGGAAAAGAAATTTCCTTTGATAAAAATTTCCCATAACTAAAATTATTAGGATTTTATAAATATGGTTCCCATTGAAGAATTGTATTTGTGTCCAGTAAATATCCCTCTTGTTGGTTAGAGTTGGAAGAGGATTCTATGCTTAGATTGAATCTCAATCAGGACATGATGGAAAATGAGATGTTGTTCCGGTATAGGTTGGTCACAACACAGAGATGTGAGAAATATTATAAGGACCTTAATCATTGAACTATAGAGTTTGAAGTAGGTTATTATATGTATCTGAGTTTATACTCACTTGATACATCATCGTATTGGTAATCATGTAAATTTAACTCTATATTTTATTACCCCCATTGATATAATTGAATGACTTGGAAATTTTTAATTTCTGTTGGACTTACCATATTGCTTTACATCGATCCATGAATTGCTTTATGTTTCCTGATCAAGGAGGTATCAACAAGATCCTCTCCGATATTTGGATGGGAGGATGTTGATATTGATCATGTTGAAACCAGTATTGATCATTCGGTTCATATTATGGATTTTTCTTATGCTGTTGCCGGAGCGTGCATTCGTCGATGGAGGACGCACTGATTTGTCCCCGCAATCCTGCTTTCCAAAGTCTGGTGGCATTTGTTTCTTATTCTGGGATGTTTACTCCTTGATCAAAATTGGGTTATGGGACGTCTGTCTCTCCTTCTGTGGATTACTCCTCGGAACATGTCACATAGTTTAGGTCCCCCAAAAATACTAAGACGTTGTTCGTGAATCTCAATCCTAGTTCCATATATTTTTGGATGCCATTTAATTAGGCTGCATCTATCTGGACATTACAAGGGGTCTTGGTAGGGTAACAAACTTCAGTTGTATTTGATGGTAACACCAGGCATGTCGAGGCTTCTATGGATTCTTGGACACTGGAAGACATCTATTCTTCCTCATAAGTGGGAATCTCAAGGGTGTAGAACCCATGGAATCCCAGTTAGACCACGGGTTGTCTTATTCTAGAGGAATGTCTCTGAGGTTTTCCACAAATTCCCACACTTAACATGAGTTGTTCCGCGATTTTAACATCTTGCATATATAGCTACGCTAAAGGTGCAATTTCCAAGGTTTTCCTCAAACATACCAGGTTTAATAGAGGGTAGGCCACGAGTTTAATGTCTTGTGGAGATGGAAAGAGACTGATCAGAACATACCATATAGACAGATCAGATTGTTACATCCCTAGGAGGGAGCACATGGATGGTTTACTAGATGAAAGGATCATAACTCCCAATGAGGATATATCCAAGGTGGTGTTAACATAGAGGGAAGATATCACACCGTGATGGATGATTTGGACACCACTGAGGGAGGATCAGATAGAGTGAACCCTAGAATGGGGAAAACCAGATGGATAGGTCAGAATGCTCAATGAGAGTTAACCCAGGGTGATGTGTCCCGTAATGGGAAGATGTCACACTTAGAAGGCTGATCTACACACCCCTGAGGGTGGAACAGGGAGAGTGTACTGATGAATGGAGAACACCATGGTTTACCATTGGCTAGGATTGAACCTCTTGAAGGTTTTATATGTACCCTATGTAGACGATAGGGATTAAAACCCACATAGTTTGATGGGAGATACATGAAATCAGGGTGTACACAAAGGAAAACTACTAAGGTAAATGTAGGTGCTTACGCATGGTTAGTGTCCCATCACAATAGAGATTCTCTTGGGTGCATGTTTATGGATAGTGTAGGCCTTAGGCATGGTAAATTGACAAAATGAAAATGGCAGATCCCAAAGGGATGTGGCAGCCCAGGCTAGAATCAGGATGCACGATGGAGTGTTGAGTGATGTGGACAAGGAATGATATGGAACCATCATGAAAATTACAACAGCGTTGGGCTTGAACCTTAGAGAGGATTCCATCGTATCCCTATGGTAGGGAATCAAATTCCACTTAGTTTAGTATGGGGGTATATAATCAGGGTGTACACATAAGAAAGTGACCCGATGATATATTGGGGCTTATGTGTGGTTAGAAGATCTAGTTCCTGATGACCGGGGGGAGGACCAGAGATGTGGGTCCCAAAAAAGGGGGCTATAATGGCTTAACATCAACTAAGGACTACAATGGATGGCTGCTAGTTGAGTTTCCAATAGCATACCATTGGTTAGTGTTCCAAGGGCTTACCGCTTGTTGGGGTTCCAATGTCTTACCAATGGTTGGGGTTCCAACATCTTACAGCTGGTTGGGGTTCCAACGGCTTACCGCTGGTTGGGGTTCCAACAGCTCACTACTGGTTGGGGTTCCAACGAAAAACCATTGATTGGGGTTTGAACTGCATACTGCTAGTTGGGGTTCCAATGGCTTACTGCTGGTTGGGTTTGAACCTCATGGATTCCTCATTCATACCCTATCCAGGGGACAAAAATAAAATCCCATGTAGTTTGGCATCATTCCCTTTAACGACATGTGGGAAGAATGGGGGGCATACAGTTTAACATCATGTAGGACGAGGGTGGACCGACGTGGAGTGGTCGGGACCGATCAGTGTTGGTCTCGAACCTTAGGGAGGCTTCCTACGTACCTTTCCTAGTGGAAAATGATCAAAGTCCATGTAGTTCGGAATTAGCGATATAGTTCAACGTCATTTGTGATGAAGGTGACCAGAAACGAATGGGTCAGGATAGGTAGGTGTTGGGCTTGAATCTCGGGGAGACTTCATATGTTCCTTGATTGGAAAGGGCATGGATCAAAGTCCACATAGTTTGTTATGATGGATACAGTTTAATGTCATGCAGGACTAAAGTGAACTAATGTGAAGGGGCAGGATAGGTAGGTGTTGGGCTTGAAACTCGGTGAGGCTTCTTACACACCTTTGTTGGAAAGGGATAGGATCAAAGTCCACATTGTTCGGCATGGTTTGGCGGTTACTCTCTAAGGAGGCCAAGAAAGAATGTCATGATCAATGCCTACTCTAAGACCATGTGATTCATGCTCAGTGTGAGAAACAAGAGGCAGCAAATACCTTACATTCATGTCCCGAAAGGTGCATCCACAAAAAGTGGAGTGGGACGTACACATGGTTAGTGGCCCAAATAGGAGGCAGGGGCTTAAGAATGGTTAGCAGCTAAGGGAGATGGAGAGTGGGACTTACTCCAGGATGGAGGATCAATGGTAAAATTGCCAAGAGGGAGAAGGATGGGGTAACGATGGTCCTGATTCCCATCTCTCCTATAGTATTTTTCATAGAATAAGAGAGGAGGAGCAAGGATTCTACCTCCCATAAGAAAGGCTCAGGTATTACATGAGGATGGTTACCTAGCTATCACTAAGAAGTAGTAATGGTGAATGGGGAATAGGCATGGAAGCTGCCTGAGTGCTGCTAAGGGGAGACAATGGTGGTTGTGGCTTACACGTGGAAGCTGCCCGGGTGCCAATATGAAGTAGAAATGATGGATGGGTATTACATATGGAAGCTACCCAGATGCCTGTGTGGAGTGGAAATTGTGAATTGGTATTACACATGGAAGCATCTTTGGTGCGTCTATTGAGGGATAGGGGTGGTTGGGGATTACTCATGGAAGCTTCCTTAGTGCTGCTAATGAGAGACAATGTTGGATCGAGTGTACGCCTAGAAGCAGCCCGCGTGCCACTAAAGAGAGACAATGGTGAATGGGGATTATGCAGGGATGTTTCTTGGACGTATTCCTCATGTCTGTCCATGAGGGAATCCCAACTGACTGGTGGGTTGAGGCATATAATTGGTTCCCACTCCTATGTGATATTGCATAGGAGGGATAATTCCAAAAGCATTGGAATCATCCAAACAAAGGGAGATGAAAAGTTTGAATCACATGATTGACATTCAAAACATGGTAAGGGTGGTGTGAAGATGGAGGATAATTTTTTACCATATTCGAAACATATCATCCATATCACGTTAGCCTGAAATGGGGACAAACATATGTCATTTGACTGCTGAATATGTTTGAAATACTATACCTGACTCGAAGTGTTTTCCAAAGTCTTCTATGGCTTTGTCCTAAGAAGTTAGGTGAGCCGAGGAGGCATGGTACCATGTCGTTAGGTTTCTCTTCATACATGAAATAGGATAAATATCTGAATGAAGGACACACATAGTAAGAGGTGGAGTGGTGGAATGTTTGAACAGATTCCAATGCTCTCTAAATTATGCCATTATAATCATGGAATGGGGTATCTTATTCTTTTTAAATAATCCATGTAATATTTAGAATAATAGGAATCATATTATTTAATTATAGGGCATACTATAACATATATTTATGTAGATAGGACAATTATCATCTTATGCTCGGTGCATAAGGCATCTATTGTTTAGAGCAAGAGGCATCCTATATTTTTCATATAGGGTACACTATTGTTTTTAGTCATGTGGATGTGATTATTGGAATATTGTGCTTGGAACATAAGGAATCTATTGTTTAAAGTAAGAGGCATTATATATTTTTCATATAGGGTGCACAATAGTTTAAATTCATATAGAGAGGACTATTGGAATCTTATGTTTGGTGCATAAGGAATCTATTATTTGGATATAGAGGCATCCTATATTTTCATATAGGGTGCACTTAATTTTAAAGATGTATAGAGAGGACTTCTGGCATCTTATGCTTGGCGCATAAGGAATATCTTATTTGTAGTAAGAGGAATCCTATATTTGTCATATATGGAGCATAACAATTTAAAGTTGTATTGATAGGTCTATTGAAAACTTATGATTGGTGCATAATGAATATTATTTTTAGAGAAATACGATTCCAATATTTTTCATATATGGTTCACTACTATTTAAAGTCATATATATAAGACTATTAGGTATAAGGACCCTAGAAATGGTTGGTGTTGGGACTTATTCAAGAGAGGCCCTTTCTGGTTCGACCTGGTATTGAAGTCAGGTGATGGGGTTTGGATGAATTACTTGAAGAATTGTTCAACTCAATGTACTCAGGGAATTTATGGTGAGAATCTCAACTCAAAACATGTGAAAGGGAATAAGAGGAATATTTCTAGTAGAGTTATTTAATATAGTTTAGAGGAGTATATAAAATCATGGCATTCCATAGGTGGAAGGTGGTTCTGCATAGTGGGTAGATCCGACCAAGGGGTGGCACAAATGTGGTTATGAAGGGGGGTGAGACAGCTATTTATAGGCGATGAAGGTTGTTGTAATACATTGTGACGAACAAATGTGCACTGCGATGAGAAAATGACACTGCGAAAGAAATCATTCTCCATAACTGGATGTTGTTCCCTCATGTTTGTCGTAACTATGATGTCGATAATCACGTCCTTCTCAACGATCTTAGAGGATCTAGTCAAGTTCTCTCATGTTTATCATACACACAGAGGCTACCATGACGGCCTTCTCATCACTTGAGGAGGCTTCAGTCAAGTTCATATGCTATGCGACTGTGGGTGGAGCTTCGCAAATGGGCTCCACGAACCAATTTTCTAGCCCAACATTGAATTTCCCTAACTCTAAATCCGTAACTTTGTTTGGGCTCTACGACTAGTCAAATTAAAGCCTGTGAGACTTGCAACACTCCTGGACCATGTATAGAAGAATTTGAAATATTTGTGGATGTGATTTCTGGTGACAATAATGGATATCTTGAAAAAGGTTGTATATGTTAAAATCATTCCCATGGTCTAGTTACTGTGGTAGTGCAGATAGGATAACCATGAGAATTGGGATCTTGAATCGTTGTTGAGGCATAAGTGGTATTCTATTTTTTTGGATCCAAAAAATTGAATGATTTTTAGTGGTATAAATAACATATCATGTGGATAATTGTGATTCAATCCATGTAACATGAATTCATTATTTGAGCCTGGGTTTTCCCATTTTGGGTCTACGAATTTGAAGGAGATCAAAGGCTAAAAATAAGAGATTTTGGGGGAAACTGGTAAAAAGTACAGTTTAGGTTCACAATAAGATTAACCATGTGATAACTATGCAGTATTAATATTAGATGTTGAAGTGTAAATTATCACTACTAGAACATAGTTAGAAAAACCATGAATTATTCCCAAGAATCCAAGTAGGGGTCTTGTGGTTATTTCATTTTGTCACATGGTTTGATCATGGTTTTCTAAAAAACCGTGTGGCCCCTAGTGAAAATCATGACCCTTTAGAGTGAGGGTTTTACATGGTTGGAACACATTTAAATTAACCCTATCTATAAATCATGAACCCACCCATAATTGAAATTATGTTTGAATGGGTTAGGAACACAGTTATTTCAACCGTTCAGCCTACCCCATGAAACCATGTGACCCCATTCTGAACTATTAAAAAATGGATTTTATCATTCTTACCAATTTCATTATGACAATAATAAACCCCAAATATCATATTGTATCATAATTATCCATCTCAAGTGCTTTAGAGGTTTCACCCCATGTATTCAAGGTGGAAATTCTTCTTTCTTAACAGATAAAATCAAGGTATATTGTGTTTTTATCATGTTCCTCCTATTCTTTGTAGATCCTCAGTAGATCCCTTCTCCTCCCATATCATTGAACCCAATTGAACTATGTATATCTAATCTATGGGATTTTGTGTAGGAATGATGATGTTTCTTGTGGATCTTGGTTTGTGAGGACCCGATATACACTTCCCATTTCTCCCTTGTCAAAGGAAAATTATTATACCTTCATTTTGAGGTAGGTGTTTCTAAAAAAGATGAATTCATTGAATTTTTTATTATTATTTTTTAATTAATTTTGTATGTTCTTTTTATTTAATTTACTTATGGTTTCAATGGTTTTATTAGATATATAAATGTTTTTAAAGTGGTTTTCTTCAAAAATATTTTTTTTTCGTACTAAGTTCTTGATTTAATGTTGGAATGGTGGTTTTGGTATTGAAATGTGTTTTTAAAGACAAAAAAATAATTACATTAGATTTGAAAAATGTTTGAAAAATTGGGTTCTTGGTTTTAAAATGATTTTTTTTGAAATGGAACATTGGGATCCTTGGGTGCATTGGGAAAGAGACATTTGTGACGTTAGTGTGTCTCTACAAAAATGATAATTAGCAATTTTTTAAAAAATAATTAGGTAATTTACTATTGTTTCTTAATAAAATCTCTAATTGAGTTATCACTAATTTTGTGACATTTAGAAACATCAGAAATTTAGCGATGTTTATAAACATCGTGATTTAAAAACACCTAAATACCATTGATTATAGAAAACATATATAAAAAACGTCATCAAATTAGTGATATTTATAGGTTTCCCAATTTAGAGACATCTCATTTACCAATTCTTTCTATAAATGTTCATAAATGAAACCTCATTTACCAACGTTTCACGAAAAGGTTGGATTTTTTTTTGAAATTTATTTTTTTACTACAAAAATTCGATCCCAGAACTCCTCATTTCCAACATCACATGCACAAAACACTTTCTCCCTACCTCTAATACCACCTCCTAGCCTACCCATCTTATTTGCCCTTTCTTGTTACAGAAAAAAGACCCTAGAAAATTCATATTCAGTGTTTGATATCAATTACATTAGCATAAGATACAAGTATATCATGTCCCAATGGACCAAACAGTTTAGTAGTTTTCATAAACTAGATACATAAATGAGAAAATAATACACTAATTACAACAAATTTTTTATCGTTAAAGGATAATAACTTTATTCCATCTAGAATATACTTATATATTTCTGTAGTATTCTTATTGAGTTTTAAGGGAATGAAAATAAAATAAAGGTGAGATCAAATTCTCTGTAAGAATAAAATATAGTGGAATCAATAACGAATCGATGAGAATAGTCAATATGTAAAGTTAATAAATGAAAAAATATCCCTTTCAAATAACCAGAAAAAGAAAAAGAAATAGGTCTGGTTAGAAACTGTAACACATTAGATTTAAATAATGAACTAAAAATGTAATGTATCCATAGATATATTGACATAAATATCATGGATCAATAATAACTGAAACTAAATGAGGTAAATTATTAATTATTTGACATCAAGTCTAAGGCACATGAAAAACTATACCATCAAGTCCTTTCACAAAATGGTTTAAAACAGTGGATTGAAAAAAGTTTAATTTGGGGGTACTTATTTACATCATGAGTACCTGTAGATGCATTAAGGGGATATATAAAGTCTAATCACACCATCCATTTCTATTCCAATGCATTCCTAATATTATATATTCAAAATAATTAATAATATATATCAAATATATGTGTTGATTAAAGGAAACATATTTATCAATATTTCCCTAGTTAATCAAATAACTATCAAATTAAACATTCTAAGTAAAAATGGTATAAAATTATGTCAATTAATAAATCAAGGATAAATTATATGGATAATTAGGGGAAATTAAATGTCTAATGATCAATATAAATTGATCATTTTATGGGTATTAACAAAGGAATCAAGAAAGTAAATCTGAATACAATCCTTGGCCAATTTAATCATAACATTTCATGAGAAAAAATATGGTTTAAATTATTAAAACATGTCCCAAGTTGGTTACAAATAAAATTTTATTGCCATTAGTGAATAGAAATACTATAAAAATTTCTTTTAAAAAAACTCTTGAAGAAAATATCCTTTTTTTGAAAAACAATTTTGAAATAATTTTATTTGAAATCACTTATAAAAACATTTTCTTTTAAAATTAACATTTTTAACATGAAAATGAAGCTTCAAATATATTATTGGGGGTAATTCCAAACATAATTTAAGAGTTATAAATGAAATTCCTTTTACATAGTAAAAATGTTAAAATAATGCATTGTTCTAAAAGAGATAAGAAGATTCCTTTGAAAAATTTTGTAAAAGAAAACAAGGGTAAAAATTGATTTAAAAATAATTTTGGAAATGTTAAAAACATTTTTGAAAACATTTTTAGAAAACAATTTTTTAGAAGAAAATAGGATCTATGTTTAAATAGAGAATGAAGGAGAGTTTTCTTATTTTTGTTAAAAAACCTGATACAATTGAGTTGAAAAATAGCGGTAATACTTGAAAAAGGTCATGCATAAGTAGAGGAGAATAAAATAAAAGGGATTATTGAATAATGTTCATATAAATTATTCAAATGGTAACAAAATATAATTACAATTATTCTATGGGAAAATAATATTTAATCATTCTAAAGTATCCAAAACCACTTTCATACATATTAAACCATAAGACTGATGAAGGGAAAAAATGAAATCAAAGATTTAATTATGATTAAGATAAAAGGATTAATTATTTAACATATAAATGGGGTAATATATACACCATTAAAATTGAATTGTTCCATACCAAAAAATAAGATTCAGTGTAATGTAAATTTAGATGAAATCACTTACATTGAGTATGAATTGTCCTGTGTGTCTTTATGTTACTGAATAAAATACGTATGTTAGTTATTTTATTTATTAATAACTTTTTTCATATTTAACATAACTTTTATTTCACTTATTACCATTTTGTATAAAACTAATTAATTAATTATGTTTGTGTCGGGTGTTATGACCAATTCTGGATTATATGCCCAAAACCACTTTTGTAGGTCTACTATGGTTCAAGGGGTCATTATATCATATATCCAGAATAATAAACATGATAAACCTATAATATTAATACTTCAATTAATCTTTTAAAACAAATCATAAATATGTTCATGAAAAAAGAACCAACCTTTCAATCATGGAGACTGTAGGTCGTGCATACACATGAGTAAGATTCCTTTTTCTTAATGATCATTAGGGAAAGATGGTAAGTTACAATTTATAGTTTTAGAGTGAAAATTATTTCATATCAAACATTTTATTTAGTCATATATAAAAATATATATAATTATTATGATTTAGAATAAATCACATCGTGTCAACGTGGCAATATTTCACACATCCTCAATCAACATTATAGCTTTTTTAAGTATATGAAAGTGTATTAAAAAATGTGATAAATTATATTCATAAAAAGGTAATTATTTAATGAATAAAATATAGTTTTTTTATATCAAATATCTTTATTTAAAACTATCCTCTATATATTCCTTGTATTATATGAATGAATAACATCATTTTTAGGAGCTGGTAGTCCACACTTCCACAAATGTTGTAATTGTATTTATAGAAAATGGAAATCATAAATGTATGTGTTATAAAAGAATAAAATTGGTATTAATAAATTGATAATAACATATATATTAGTTATATATTGAGTTTCCATCATAATTCACCACCATGATAGGTGGTAATGGAAAAAAACAATTTTGTTTCGTGAGACAGTAGTTTACCGTACACATAAACGATAAGTTTTATACCCATTAGATGAAATCATGTGTATGTTTTTTTCAAAACCAAAACAAAAAAACATCCTAGTTTATTTAGGATACTGGTTTTATTATATAATCACGAAATATGAATATTTTATAGGGGTAATAGAAGGGAATTAATCTAAAGATATAGAGGAAATATGTTACCATTATTTAAGTAACTCTTTTTGGTTTACACCACCGAGCTTACTTGGATTATGATATTTAAATTGGTAGGCTAATATAATGAGGTGAGGGACGTTTATGAGATATTTTGGTAGATATTGGTCTTGAAAAGATCCTTGAGAGGTGTGAGGAAGTGGAGGAGGTGAGGCCTTTTGTAGTAGAGTAGGAGTGGTACTCTTGTAAATTTTGGAAAGTGGGTATTCCATTCATATTTTTATAATTTCAATTACATAAAATAATGTTTCAAACTATATAAAATTAATTATAGGGTCTAAATATGACCATAAAAGTTCTTTCTGACAAGTTTTTAGATCATGCTGGCCCTTACATTTAAGGTTGGTCCCTTGATATGCTTAATTTCACTTTACGTGTTGTAATTGAGTTTAGTTAATTTCACTAATATTTTTTGTCACAAATAGATTTATAATTATTAGAAATTAGAAATTAGAAATATTAAGAATAAGGAATATATTTTTCAAATTTCCATTAATATATGTGGCAGGAATTAATTTAAATTTAATCCCACAGATGGGATGACGAAGTGGGTTTTTAGAGAAAAACATTTTAAAGTTTTCTATCTTTTAATCTTAAAATTCAATGTGAAATTACATTAAATGGCCCAAATTTGATTAAATGATAAAAAATAATCTAAATAATATTTTATAAAAATTAAAATATAATTTAAACTTATAAATAAATTAGATGAAACAATAATTTTGATTTAAAATTTAGTTTCTTTCTTTATTCATTAAAAGTTGAAATTCACATTAATTTCCAAAAAAAACATCCTAAACTAATTTATATATTTTTTTAAAATGGTAAGTTTATTTTTACATATAAAATTTATTAAAGTTCCAAAAATTAATTTAAAATAGATTCTCCATTAAAAGGCGGTAAAAATGCCTTCATAAAATTATAGTATTTTATGTGTAAAATTTTATTATTTCTTATATTATGTCTATAAAATTTGTTTTATGCATAATAAAAATATTTTATTGAACCCATAATATAATATTACTATAAAACCACTCACAAATTATAATTAATTTAATTTATTGTGATAAAACAACTTTATGAGAATAAAAATAGTTTTTCATAAAAACATTCCCTTTATATTCAATTGGTTCTTATATTAATTTATAATCGATTAGTAACAAATGAATTAATTTCATATATTTGAAAACCATATATTTTTATTAAGATAGTTAGTCTTATTCATAATCCCTAATTTAATGGCTAGGTTATATCTTTTTATATTGAATCATAATAGTTAAATAATATATTGTTTTTCTATATAAATCAGTCTTGTGTTACATGAAATCCATCAACGAAACTTTTTATCAGGTGTGATGTTTTCTAACTCAATCTCAAATACATTTCAAGTGATAAAATATATCAAATTTATTTAAAATAGTAAATATAATACAAATTCTTGGTATATTAAATTCTCTTATGCACTTCTAGTTGTGTTCCATATATGCTATCGAATACAATTTTCCTAATTTATATTTTTTGGGGAATTAAATTCTCCCAATATTAATTAAATTTCATCCTTTCACATTAAACATTATCTTGGTAGTAGTTTCCTTCTATGATTAAATCCCACACCTTGAGAAGGGTTTGTAAGAAATCTTCTAGAAAAGAGATATTCTGAAGTACAATAGTCACATGGAATAACATATAACTGTGTATATAAGTAGGATAGAATTAGTGGAAAGTAGATATAACTACTTAGAGGAAAATAATACTAATTATAGGGTGTTATTAAGGTATTTAATCACAAAAAATTGAATGATCATTAGAAAGTTCAAGGTTTCAAATCCATAAATATACGATGATTTAGAAGACCATTGGTTCTACAAAACATAAGGTACTTGGAATTTTTATTATGTCATTTTATTAGTGTTAAGTAATTTTTTTTCTGCCTAATAATATATGGAAGTACATTTTTTTAATGAGTTTCTATAAAATAAATTCGTCAATTGGTTGCACCTTGATTAATTTCTAATTTTCCCCTTACTTCAAAATATGGATATCCAAAAAATAATATTGATTTATGAAGCACTAAAATAAACATTTAATGGAAATTAAAGCCCATAAAATAGTGAAAAGTAATTCAATTTTTCTCTAACTATTCTCCAAACAAAATATGGTTGATACATTAATCTCTAAATGTAGAAAGATGCACTACTGGTTTATCATTATTATTTATTATTCAATTTTTGAACTAAAAATGGTGATATTTTAACTAGAAAATTATGTAGTTCAATGATTAGAATGAAACCCTTATTATCCTTAGGACATGGGTTCCGGACCCTTGGCTAGACCTAATTAGTTGACATTCGACATACAGGTTGTATTTTCTGAATCCATGTAATTATAATTTCCAAAATAAAAATGATGGAACTCCCCTAAATGAAGTTAATAACTAAGATGAATTTTAACTAAGGTTTTCAATATAAACATAGCAAATAAATACATCATTCAATTTTTGTGTATAGATCCTTTATTTATATAGAGTCTATCCTTTAGAATATGGAATTGAATTGGGTAATTTTTAGGTTTTCCACATTTAAAACATTTAACTATAAATGATTTCTTTGGATGACTTTCATTTCCTTCCATCACCTTAAACATTTTTCCTCAGCAATTATTTGAATTATGTCCAAATTTCCCACAAAAATAACATTTACCCATTCCATTGATACACCTTCTTAGGTGTCTCAATCCACATTACATGAATAATAGAATCCAACCCGTATTCTCTCTATAGTCTCCACCACTTGAGCTCTTAGAGAACTCCATGATTATCCTATTTAGTGAGTTAAAGGGTTGATTTAGGTATATTTTGATAATCATATTTCAATAAAAATGATTAGGAAAAAACCTTTTATCTTCCAATCCTATCAACACATAAGTTGGTTTCACATTGTCACTACCTTGTCCTTCATATTCAATATTAACTTGAATCCTTCAGGTACTAGCCATTGACTAAAATGAAAAACCATAGTGTGGGTAACAATAGTCATAGGAATACATATATTCATTTATTTTATATCTAAATAAATACCCATTATTTTTCATCTAAACACTATATATTTATCGTAGGTTATTCATTGTCAAAATCCTTCATAATTGTTTGTAAAGAAAATGTGAATCATACAAAGATTATCCCCTAAGAGTGTCAATCCAGGTGCACAGTAAGGCCCATTGTCATATACAAGGTTATGCTGAGTTAGACTTGATGCACCTTGTGAATGTTTTTACACCGAGTTACATCTATTCCAAAACCAAGTCTACTTTTAGTATCTAGATAAAGATGTATTTCTATGAAGACCCACATAATTACAACCATAACAAATTATATGATTTTCTTTTATACTTATCCAATAATAATACCTTAGATCTATGTTCTCTTATATATGTTTCTAAATATATTTTCGAATGTTTCTACAAAACATGGTCTGATACTAGCTATAGTGATCCGATCCTAAAAAACCATGAGCCAGTTTCTACTATCCATTACATTGTCATAAGATAAAAGTAAATCACAATCCAAAGAAACAAAAATTTTAGTAGTCTTTGTAAACTAGATAAATACATGAGAAAAAACACTAGTTATAACTTTTTTATTATTTCAAGGATAATAACTTTATTCCATCTAAAATACCATCACATATATTTCATAGTATAATTCATGAGTTACCTCGGAAATGAAACATTACAAGGGTTAGATCAAATGCTCAGTAAGGGTAAAATACAATGGAGGAAATAATAAATCAATGATAATAGTTAGCATGGAATGGAAATAAATGTAAACTTATAATATTCAAATAACTAGATAAAGAAAATTAAATATGAAAATTTAAGAAACTGAAACACAAGACATTGAAATAGTTAAATGAAAATAAAATTTACTCAAAGATATGAAAACAAAAGATCTCATGGATGAATATTAACCAAACAAATGAGGTAAATGATTCATTATTGGATTCCATTTTTAAGGAAATGAAAACATATATCTTCCAGACTTTTCACATGATGGTTTAAAACTATGGATAAACCCCATTTAATTTGTGAATCTTATTTTTTTCATGATAAAATATCAATGCATCGAGAGGCTACATAAATTCTATGCCCCATCTGTCATTTTCTGTCCAAATAATTCCTCATATCAAATAATCGATATAAATAATATGACTTATCAAATATCCATATTGAATTAGGAATAAAGAATTATCAATATTTACCCAATTTATCAAATAACTAACAAATTAATCACCATATGTAAAAATGATATATGGTTTAGGTAATGGTTATATCCATGATAAATGATGTTGATTAATATTTTAAATTCAATATCTAATGATCATGATAAATTTAATATTTTCAGGGGGATTAAAAAAGAAACCATTAAAGTAAATGTGAATAATATATTTGAACAAATTTTTCATGACCCATCGCCCAGGGCCCGTGCCATGACTACCCTAACCTTGCCTTACATAGGCCAGGGGCTGGCGACAATCACCGAAGGTGTATTCCCTAAAAGTAAGAAGACATTGGCTTTATGACCTTTGAGAACACGCACAAGCAAGCACACATAGGGATATGAAACAACAAGTGAAATTGTATAACAAAATTGTTTTGAATGTAAAAGGGGGTCGTAATACAAGCCCAAAAGTAAAGTAAAAAACCTAAACATACAAGTGCAATTGAAGAAAAATAAAAACAACAACTAGGTCGTCCTTTGAGGTTCCTACCTAAAGGGTAGGTTCAGACTGTCTCCTTATCACTCCACGTCGACCTGTCTTCTCTGCGTATCGACATGATGTATGGTCCACCTCTCGGTACCGTCCAGTCTTGGTACTCTTAGCCTCAGTTAGCATTGTCTGTCATATGCATCCAACACAATGAGTTGTGGGAATAGCCCATGCAGGGGTGAGTATAATGATACTCAGTAGGGACCCCGAGACCCTCTAGGTCTCACAAAATCCATCAAGGATAAATAAAAAAGTATAAAATCAAAAAATAACATTACATAGGTATATGACCATACTTATACCTACGTTATCGGGTAATCCATCTCAATAATGAGGAAAACACTGAGGTGCTGACTCAACTCACACCAAAATTTATTCTAGGGATAGTATCAAGTAACATTTGTAGTAGCAACGTCGAACACCTCGGCTGCTAGAGAACTCCTCTATCGAGTACAGTGGGCCTGTGACATCACACATAGGCACTTCCCACTAACCTTGGACTGGTGAGGTACACCTCCAGTCAAGTACAGTGGGTCTGTCGCGTCACATAGAGGCGCTCCCCACCATGGGTCTGCCGTGTCACACAGAGGCACTTCTCCTCCTGGAATGCTGAGGTAATCCTCTTATCGAGTACCGTGGGTCTGTCTTGTCACCAAGGCGCTCCCCACCGTGGGTCTGACACATCACCAAGGTGCTCCCCACTGGGCCAGCCGAGTCACTCTGAGTCTAAACGGTCATCAATCATCAAGTCTCAGCCAGTCACAAGGTTCTATACATATCAAGCTTGGGGAAACCACTTCCCAAGCCACAGGTCAATACTCTAAATCCCACGAATTCCAATTAAGAATTATCTCAATGTTCCTCCACGTCATATGGGTCTCAGTGTAAGAGACGGTGGATCAATCGAACCCCCGGTCTGTGAGTTATTAGCCTTTTAGTCTCGGAGGGCCTGGTTAAATTCATGCTCGATCCAACATGACCATTCCAAATCTCAAACCAAAACTCAGTGGGGTATACTCAAAGGGACTGACTCTTTCCATGATTTCTAGTGCCGCTGATGGTTCATCAAATAGATGTCTGGTGCCAATGTTATGACCAAAACAAATAAATTGATCGTAGTGGGCCCGGGTCCGGTCCGACCCAGTCTGACCGACATGGTCGGACCCGCAGGGTCGTGCCCAGACTATAGTGCAACCCATCCCATAGTGCATCCTGGCCCACTGTGCACCCCAGCATGAGGGGCCGTAGGGTCCATAAGGGAAGAGAAGGCTGCGAGGGCTGCTGGGTGGCGCAGACAGCCACGAGGCAGCGCAGACAGCTGCGGGGCGTCTCAGCAAATGGCGGCGGTAGCTCGGACGAAGGAAACAGTAGATCAGCGGATGACAGCTCGACTCGGTGGACGACGGAGGCCCAGTGTATGGTGGCTCGGCTCGGCGGACGGCAGAAGCGGCTCAGCCCAGTCGGCGGTTGCTCAGCGGACAGCGGTGACAGCTCAGCGGATGGCGGTGACAGATCGACCTAGTCAGCGGTGACTCGATAGATAGCGGTGGTGGCTCAATAAACAGTGGTGACGGCTCAGTGGACCACGGTGGTGTATTGGAGGCTTGGAGGGACGTATCAAGGGTGGCTCGACTCGTGGTGGTGCGGAGTGGCGGAGGCCGTAGGTGGTGGTGTCATTGCCTTCATCGCCTTCATCGTTGTCGTTCATTGCAAAGAACACACAATTCAACAAAAGAATTATGGATAGGACGGTCCATGTTAGTTTGTCCCATGATCTCCATATTATTGCTGCATAAAATTGCTATTATACTTGAATCGCATGAATATTAAGAACGGGTAAGGGAAAATAATTCAAACACCCTCCCATCAAACTTCTGCAATTTAATCATATCCAATCCCGCAAAAGAAAAACATTCATGGACCAATATAAAATAGAGAGTTGATCTGCGTTCATTGTTTTAGAAGATAATAAAATGGGAATATAAAATCCCTTATAAATAAACCCCTACCCAGGATGGTTCGTTGATGGAGATTGTGATGGAGGAGATGAGGTCATTGTGGATAGAAAGACGATCGTCGATTGAAGATGTCCCATGTTGGATGATGTCCCAAGGAAGAATGTTGAAGTTGAGGTCGGCATTCTTCGTTGGCGGAGAATTCTTCGTTGGGAGGTGAAGTTCGTCGTTGGAGAAATTTATTTCTCCTAAACCTCTCTCCTCTCACAATTCCACCAAAATGAATAGGTATCCCAAAAATAACAGATTATGATATCTATTATTTAGTTTGTTGGCTTTAAATTCAAATTGGCTAAATTAATGTGGGGTGTTGACATAATTAAGTGAGGAAGGGTTGGAACAATTAATGTGGCAGAAGCTCAAGAGGATCCTCCACATTAATGATGGAGTTGAAATGTTTTAGGCCTCAGGTGGTCCCCACCACCATAACCTCTAATGGGAGGTTATGTCCTTGGAATCCCTGCTTCCCAACTTCCACTTGAAGGTCATAACAAATAAAATAAAAATAAAATGTTATACAATTTTATTTTTATTCTATTCTTTCATGAATAACCCAAAAACTAAAATCCACCCTCGACCAACTGTCATCGAGGTGAATGTCTCTTTAAATGAATATGGGTGCTATGAGTTCAACAGTGTTCTCAGATTTCAATTCTGAGCATCGGGTCAAAAGTTACAAAACGCCGCTTGCGCGTTTACAGAGCGTACCCAAAAAAAAGTTCGGAAAATTATTAACAGTCAACCTCGACGCATGAAGGTCGAGGTTAGGCTCTACCCAAGTGAATCATTCCCCAATGAACCCAACAATACTTTCATATTTCTAATCCAAGTTACCGTATAATAGTTATGGACCATACAATAAAATAACTGTTACTTAATTATTTTATTCATGGCTAAAAACTAACTTTCACTGGTGGCGCGCAATAGCCAAAGTTAATATCTTTTCAAATAAAGAATTCACTCTCATGTTCAGAGGTGGTCTTGGATTTTCAATCCGAGATATCGTTTGTGAGTTATAATCTTTTGAAAAATAAAATAATTTATATAATTATTTTATTTACGATTATTCCATTTTTGGGTTTTCTCACAGGAGGCCCACGCCAACAAAACTTAAGTCGTGCCTAGGGTAAAACTTCCATTCTGAACACAACGGTGCCCTTGGATTTCTGAACTGGAATACCATTTAATTTTTATTCCACTTTTTTATGAAAACTTCTTACACAAACTAATTAAATCATAAAAAAAATATTGACGGATCATTTCGAGCACTCCGGGCCTCGGAATAGCGTACCGTCTGATTTCACGGTCTCTTAATAATTTCATATAATTGAAAAAAATTATACGGAATTTATTAGAAATTAAATTCTTCCCAATTTAGGGATTTACTTCCTCGAAATCCAAAACAAAGGTAAACCAACCAAAAATGGGTACTGAGGAAAAATCTGAGCCTCCCACTCCCGTGTGCTCTCCTGAAGATTCCCCTACTGCTAGTGAAAGCACACAAAAGGTATCGATGACCCATAAAGGACCCTCCACTATCGATCCTCAATCTCTACTGGAATCTCTATCAAAGTCACCCCATCATCAAATTCCAGCTCATCGTGGTCGATGACATGGGGTGGGTCATGCACGCATCTCCTCAGCTGAGATACGCGGAAGACGTCGCACACCCTCTCCAACTGCAGTGGAAGATCCAAGTAGTATTCTACCTCTCATATACTTCAATGTATCATAAAATGAGAGATAAACCTCAGTGATAACTTTCCCCCTCGTCCAAAACTCTAAAAACCTCATCGAGGTGAGACCCCCTAGGACAAAATGGTCTCCCTCCTCCAGTCGACAAAAGAACACTACCGACTCTAAGCTGTTTTCACTTGATAATATGTGATGAATCATGATACAAAATCTACCACCGATTTCTTCATCCTTGGCCACTAGTACTGACGCTGAAGGTCCTGGTGCATCTTCACCACCCTAGGATGTACCACTAGAGGGGATGTGTGGAACTACCTCAACACTTCCTCCTGAAGCAACACTAGTACCATGGTACATCCTCTAAAGAGAATGACGTGATCCCCACCTTCATAAAATCCATCAAGTGTCTGTCTTGTGGATATCTGAGCACGTCGAGTCTCGTAGTCAGCATCTCCACATTGCGCCTCCCTGACTCGCTGAAAAAGTGGGGGAGTGACTATAAGAGACTGAAGAAAATATGCTCCATCCCGATTCATAAAGGATATCAACAAAGTGTCTATCTGCTTCGTTGCCTCACCTAGAAGCTGTATACCAAATCTCTTACTAAGTGCATATGCTAAAACGTTCCCCTTCCTAAGAGGATAGGCTATCATGAAGTCATAGTACTGGAGGAACTGAAGCCAACATCGCTATCTCAGGTCCAGGTCCTTCTGAGAGAAGATATACTAGAGAATCTTGTGATCTGATTAGACTGTAAAATGCTCTCACATCAAGTAATGTAGTCACATCTTCATGGTGAAGACCACTGCTGATAATTCCAGCTCATGGGTAGAATAGTTATTCTCATGTTGTCTCAGATATCAAGAACCATACGCGATCACTACTCACTCCTGCATCAGGACACATCCGAGCCCAGTCTCTGATGCATCGTAGTTGACTACATACCCTATGCCCTCATCCGGTAGCCTCATGATGGGTGCACTAGTCTGCCTCTTCCATAGCTCAAGAAAACTCCGTTGGCATCTCTCTGACCAAATGAAGGGTTGCCCCTTCTTTTTCAATACTGATAAAGGTTTCGCTACATTAGAGAAGTCGGGTACAAATATCTTGTACTACTTGGCCAAAGCAGACCTACCTCTCCCTTTAGGGAGGTATTCCTGGAAACAACTTTGAATAGATGTCCCCATGCTCTACCAATATTTTTTGGAACTAAAAACTAAAAACTCCAATGCATGAGTTTATCCGGTGCTGCTCGGGTTTCTTTTTTCACCGGCTAAGGAAAACCCCATTCCAACATTGTAGGTAAACCACAACATTTTTTCCTAATACAGTCAATCTGAGAATGAAATGTGGATGTCTAGTCAACACCCAACCTAATGTTTTATGGCCTCGACGCTGCCACCAAGAGTTTCCAACCGAAACTCTCACCTCAAGGGGTCAGATGATTTCATCGGTTCAAGTTTGATTATCGAATCTCCTCTCAAAGGTATCTCTAGATGTGGGGTTCAAGTCAATAGATTTACCAGAAAATCTAGGTCTTGGACAATATTCTTGGAAGGAAGGAATGATTGGTACCTATTTCTATTGATAATATAGCTAGTAGTAGACACAGTCCATACCTCGAATCATTCCTATAGCCCTTTGGTCACACTCCTTGACCGCATGCAGCTACTCTCTTCCCTTGTCCTCTAGATCCCTAGGCCTGGTGGGAACCACAATGGGGGTGGTTGTAACATGTCGAAATGTACACCACCTCATTCTGCTCCCCAAGATCTTCTTAAACCTCTGTACCCCTATAGATTCATCTGTCCCTATCACTTCTTCTTCCCTAAACATTTTTACACACCCAAGTCTCTGAGACTAGCCCGAGTTTCCTGTTTTTGCACTACTAACATTCACTGGATGAATCCGCTTAGCCAAAGAACATTCAACCAGAATGTACTATCTAGCACCGTAACATAAGTAGAAATTCATATGGGAATTATGCTCGCTCGGATGTCTCTAAAGAAACATCTCTTAGATGTCCAAGCTCTGAAATAATGTTCGTACTATATTCATTGATTACCTGGATATTCTATATGCCTCGATGAACACTCATCTACCGACATGTTATCCTGTCAAAGTTGTAGAAGCTCTAGGGAACACTCAGCCACCTCCTAAAGCCATTCCTCATCCGCCCATGGGTCAGGCTCACCTCAAAAACTGAGGGGTATATGATACTGAAACACGTGTAAGGCACTAATCCTACATGTATCCTCTACTGATACCATAAATTGTAATTTCTGACCAACGAGTAGTGCTATATCTTGCACACTACCCAAAGGTACCATCTCGAGAAACAATCCATGTATCGAAGCATCATCATTATGTAGACCATCCTCATGGTCACTTACTAAAATGGTCTAGTAGCTAAGACCGTCATCTACTCTGTTGGTGTCTCAACTAGTCAAAAAGCTCTAGAGAGCCCCTCTAGCCAGCCCTCAACTGCATGGGAGACTGACTTGCCTCGAATCCTCGAAGGCCTATACTGCTGGAACTCTTGAAACGCGCTCAGTCAATGTGCACTATCCGCCAGTGTGGCTGGTGGTGCAACTGGTACACCACCCGAAGGTGCCAACATAGTAAGAGGGCCCTGCATTGGATCCTCGTCACTCGGTGGCCGTCATCAAGTACTCTCTAGGGAATCCTAGCTGTCTATATATGAAGTGGAATCCTAATAAGGAAAAGGCATTCCATGGTCATTATTTTATTCCTAGAGAGCTGAACCAAAGAAATTGTAATGAAAACTTTTCAAAAACACACACAATCAGTGTTTTCGCGCTCTGAGTCAAAAATTAGAATTCACGGTCCTAGTGTATGGATATGTCGGCCGCTGAACCAACACTAGATTCCCAAACTGAAAACCACACTCATAACACTTTACACTATTTCCACACAGAAAAGATCAGAGTCATATGTTCTACGGTAGAACCAAATCCTCTGATACCAATTAGTCATGACATGTCCCCTAGGGCCCGTGCTGTGACTACCCCAAACCTGCCTTCCATAGGGCAGGGATGGCGACTAGCACCGAAGGCGTATTCCCTAATATTGGGAAGGAATTTACTTTATAACCTGTAAGAACACACATAAGAAAGTACACTGCAGGATAAAAAATACCAAGTAAAACTGTATAACAAAATAGTGTTGAAAGTTAAAGGGGGTCAGAATACAAGCCCAATAGTAATGTACAGTAAACTGAAAGTACAAGTACAACTTAATAAAAATGAAAACAAAAACTGGGTCCTCCTCTGAGGTTCCTACCTGAAGGGTAGGTACAGATCTCCTCATCAACACTCCACATCCACCCATCTCCTCTGTATATTGACTCACCATGTGATCCACCACAAAATACTATCCAGTCCTAGTACTCTTAGCCTCAGTCCGCGATGTCCATCATCTGCATCCAACACAACGTGGTGCGGGCATAACCCGTGTAGGGGTGAGTATAACGATAGTCATTTGGGACCCCGCGACCCTATAGGTATCACAAAATCCATCAAGGATAAATCAATAATTAGGAAATCAAAATATAACCATACTTAGGTATATTCCCATACATTACCTATGTTATCAAGTAATCCATCTCAATCTTGAGGAAAACACAGAGGTGCTGACTCAGCTCACACTAGGATTTATTTTTGGGTTAATATCATGTAACATTCCTAATCGCAATGTCAAAAACCTCAGATGTTGTAGAACTCCTCCTCTATCTAGTACAGTGGGCTTTCCATGTTATACAGAGGGACTTCCCACCAACCTTGGACTGCTGAGCTACTCCTCCTATCGAGTAATGTGGGTCTAACGAGTCACATAGTGGCACTCCGCACGATGGGTCTGCCGAATCACACAGATGAACTACCCCTCATGGCCTATTGAGGTAATCCTATTATAGAGTACCGTGGGTCTACCATGTCACCAAGGTCCTCCCCACTGGTCCAGTCGAGTCACTCCAAGTCAAAACGGTTAGCAGTCGTCATGTCTCAGCTAGTCGCAGGGTTCCGTATCTATCATGCTTTGGGAAACCGCTTCCCAAGACACAGGTCAATACTCCAACTACTATGAAGTCCCACAAATAACTATCTCAAAGGTTCGACTCGTCATAGGGGTCTCAACATAATAGACGAAGCATCATTCAGATGACTGGTCTGTGAGTTATTAACCTTTTCGTCCTAAGGGCCCGGTTGGATTCGTGCTCGATCCAACCTGACCATTCCCCATCCTAGACCAAAACTCTATGGAGTATCCTCAAAGGGATCGACTCTTTCAAATATTTACAGTTTCATTGATGGTTCATCAAATGGATGTCTCGTGCCAATGTTATGGAAAAAAATTAAATGGGTCGTTGTGGGCCCGGGTCCAGTCCGACCTAGCCCGACTCGGCCTGGGCCAACTCAGTCTGGTCTGACCCGGCCCGAACTGCTGGGTCTGGCCTAGCCTGCAGTACAGCTCGGCCTGCAATTCGGCATGGCCCGAGGGGTCATAGGGTCCGTGAGGGCCGCTGGCCGGCATGGACAGCCACAATGCAGTGCAGATAGAAGAAAGGTGGATCGATGAATGGCGGTGGTGGCTCGGACGGCGCTGACGGTGGCTCGGTGGATGGCGGCTCTACTCAGTAGACAGGGGTGTCCCGACAGATGGCACCTCGGATCAGCAGATGGCGGCAGCCCGATGGACCACGGATCGGCTCAGCGGCAGCTTGGCCCGATCGGCGACAGCTCAGCGGACAGCGGTGGCGGCTCGGAGGACGGCGGCGGTGGCTCGGCCCGGTCGACGGAAGCTCCGCGGAGAGTGGCGGTGGCATGGTGGACAGCGGAGGTGGCTCAGCGGACAGTGGCGGTGGCTCAGAGGGATGCAGAGAGGGCAGCTCGACTCTAGGCGGTGCGGAGCAGCGGAGGCCGTGGTCGGTGGAGCCATTGCCTTCTTCACCTTCATCGCATTCATTCATTGTGAAGAACACACAATTCAACACAAGAATTACAGAGAGGATGTTCCATGCTAGTCTAGTCGGTTCTCTCCATATTAATGAGGTAGCAAGCATCAATTATACTTGAATCACTTGACTATTAAGTATGGGTAAGGGAGAACAATTCAAACACCCTTCCTACAAGCTTCCGCAATTTAATCATTCCCAATCCCACAAAATAAAAAAATTTGTGGATCAATCTAAAATAGAGAGTTTATCTGTGTTCATTGTTTTAGAAGAGAATAACATGGGAATATAAAATCACTTATAAATAAACCCCTACCTCAGGTGGGTTGTTGATGGAGATCATGAGGGAGGAGACGACGTTTTTGGGAAGGGAAAGACAATAGTTGATTGAAGATGTCTCACACCGTAGGATGTCTCGAGGAAGAATGTCGAAGTCAAGGTTGGCGTTCCTCGTTGGCGGAGCATTATTCAGTAGTAGGTGATGTTCTTTGTTGTAGAACTTTATTTCTCCAAATTCTCTCTCCTATCCCAATTCCACCAAAATGAATAGGTAGCCCCAAAATAATAGATTATGATATCTATTATTTAGTTTTTTGGCTTAAAATTCAAATTGGATAAATTAATTTGGTGCATTGGAATAATTTCATGGGGAAGGGTTGGCATAATTAATGTGGAGGAAGCTCAAGAGGATCCTCTATATTAAGGAGGGAGTTGAAGAGGTTTAGGCCTCGGGTGGTCACCACCACCATAACCTCTCATAGGAGGTAATGCTCAGGTGGTCCCCACCACCATAACCTCCCATGGGAGTTTAAGGTCAGGCGGTCCCCACTTCCCAACTTACATATAGAGGTTTTAACAAATAAAAATAAAATAAAATGTTGTACAATTTTATTTTTATTCTATTATTTCATGAAAAACCCAAAAACTAACTTCCACCCTTGACTTACTATCATCGAGGTGAAAGTCTCTTTAATTGAATATTGATGTTGGGAGTTCAACGGTGTCCTCAGATTTAAATTCCGAGCTTCGGGTCAAAAGTTACAAAACGCCGCTTGCACGTTTACTGAGCGTACCCGAAAAAAGTCTGAAATATTTTTAATAGTCACCCTCGACCCGCGCCTGTCAATGTTAGGATTTTCCCAAGTGAAATGCGCCCCAAAAAACCCAACTGTACTCTCATATTTCCAATCTGAGTTTCCGTTTAAAAGTTATGGATTTTACAATAAACTCATTGTCACTTAATTATTTTATTCACGGCCAAAAACTAACTTTCACTGGTGGCCCATACTGGCCAAAGTTAGTATCTTATTAAATAATGCATTCCCTCACGAGTTCAGAAGTTGTCTCAGATTTTTGATCTGATCTATCGTTCAGGAGTTATAAGCATTTGAACAATAATATAAATCATTTAATTATTTTATTTACTGTTATTCCATTTTTGTGTTTTCTCATAGGAGGCTCGCGCTAACCAAACTTAAGTCGTGCCTAGGGTAAACCCGCCATTCTAAACACAACAGTAACCTCAAATATATGATCTGGGAAACTGTTTAATATTTATTCCACTTTTTTAGGAAAACTTCTTGTCCACACTAATTAAAGCATAACAAAACATCGACGGATCATTTTGGGCACTCCGAGCCTCAGAATCATGCACCGTCAGATTTCACGGTCTTATAATAAGTCCATATAATTAAAATTAAAATTATATTGAATTCCTAGAACATTAAAAAATTAATAATAAATCAAATATACAGGATAAATAAGGGTGAAATCAATACAACATATCCCCGGTGGGATAAAAAATGGGTTGTTGTCATCAATAAAAAGAAATACTTTAAAAAATTTAAAAAATCATTTTTGAGTAAAATATTCTTTTCTTTTAAAAAAACATATTGAAAATCATTTTCATTTAAAATTAATATTGAAAACATATTCTTTAAAAATTGAAATTTTAAAATTAAAAATATGATTTAAAGATATTATGGGGGGTAATTCCATAAATTCCATACAAGGTAAAAATAACATTCCTTTGCACTGTAAAAATATGTTAGAAAAATAATTTTTCAAAAATTGAAAAGAAGATAACTTTGAAAATATTTGTAAAAGACAAAAAAGGGTAAAAATTTGCATAGTAATAATTTTGGAGAGTTTAAAAACATTTTTTGATAAAATTTTTAGAAAATAAGGTTTTTATATGAAAACTGGTTCTCCGACAAAAGAGAGAAGGAAGTCTAGTTTCCTTAAAAACATTTTCTAAAAAAGCTTGAGTACTAAAGAATGAGAAAATAATACTAATACCTGAAAAAAGGTAATTAATAACCAAAATATTGGATTATGAAAGGTATTATTGGAATAATGGTCATTGAATTTCCCCAAATTTCAATTAAAGATCATTAAATTAATTCCTGAGTAAAATAAACTTTAAACATTCCAAAGTGTCCCATACCACGTTGAAAAATTTTAAATGAGAAACCTCATAATGAAAAATAAACATTAAATAAATGTTTAAAATACCATTAATATAAAAGGATTAATAATATAATATATAAATGGGGTAGTATATATACCATCAAAATTAAATTGGCACATCAGAATAGATAAGTCTCAATGGAATGTAAACTGAGACCAAATGACTTACCTTGCATCTGATTTTTCACGTGGTAATTTATATTGTTGAATAAAATTTTTTATTAATTATTTAAAATATTGAGAAATTTTTTAATTTTTATCATAATTTTTATTTCACCTATTACAATATTTTATACAATTACTTAATAAATTATTATTACCACAAGTGTTTTGACCAATTTAAGTTTATATGTCAAAAACAACTTTGATAGGTCAACTATGGTCAAAGGGTTCATTATATAACATCTATAGAATAATAATAATGAAATAATTATCATATTTATACTTCCATCATAAATTTAAAACCAATAATTAAATATGGTTATGAAAAATCAACCAACATTACAATCATGGAGATAGTTGGCCGTGTGTACGCATGAGTAATGTTCCCATTTTTCAATGATCGTTAAGGAATGAAGTTTAGTAACACTGTATATTTTAAGAATGATAATTATATCATAAATACCATGTTATTTAGTCATATATATTAATAAATATATATATTTTTATGTAAAAGTAATCACATTGTGTTGAGGAGGTTGTAGACTAAACATCGCCAAACGATGTTATCACTTTTTATGTGTGTGAAAAGATAATAAATAAAATGATATATCATACTTCTATAAGGCTATTTATGTAATTAATATAATATATATGTTTTTTATGTCACATGTTTTTAATGACAACCATCCTTTATACATTCCATGTATCATGTGATTCAATCACATCTCTTTTGGAGGATGTCACTTCCACAAATGAGGTTATCATATTTACACAAAATGGAAATCATAAAGGAATGTGT